>OY987316.1:11208694-11913323 GCA_963920655.1 Geranium rotundifolium | reverse complement strand
CAATTGAACCAATCAGTCTGGTTTAACATACCAAAACCATTGAGGGCATTTTAGACTTTTTGACAGACCAAATCAGTTAGATTTAACAGACGTTGGGCTAACTGTCGCTTATTTAATTTTTGGGTATCCCAAATGAAAAACTGGAAGTTGGGGTATTAAATTTGAAACGCGACATAGTTGGGTGTAGTCAACTGTCATTATCCCTTAAAATTATTTATAGGACTGAACAGTAGAACACATGTATTGGACACAGAATTTACTTGACAAGAATAAAATTTAAAACACATATATTTAATTGTGGTAAACCGTACTTTTTTAGTAAATGAATCGTCTCCTTAGAAAGGGAAAATGTCACTTAGCTTACTCGTGGTTTACGCATTTTTCACTTAGCTCCCTCGCCCGACAAATGCATTCTGAGAGACCCCCGAACTTTCCAAAATTCTCACGGAGGCCCAACACCGTTAGTTTGCTTGTGAAAAGTCTAAAATACCCTCACCTACCTATCAAATTTTCAAAAATTTGCCATTGATTCCCAAAATGTGTTCATATCACCTGAGCTTTCTCGATCATGGTGGAGCCTGGCTTGCGGACGTCCCAGACCCGGACGGTGCAGTCGCCGGAGGCGGAGGCGAGAACGTCGGCGTGGTGTGTCCCTTGGAGGCTCTAACGGAAGGGTCGAATTCACGCTGGAGTAGGGCGGAGAGTTCTTGAACCAGCTCGACAATGGACTCGGGCTGTAAAAAGGAAAATTCGAAGACTTGCTAGCCCAACGACCCGACACCACCTCGTTCCCGTCGGCGACTATCACTGTCTCTGATTTGCTTTTCGGGTCTTCAATGGGTTTTCCATGGCAGAGTCCCATGAATCGAAGACCGAAGAATTGGACCCATCACAGAGAATCAATTTGTTCACGCTACACAGAATCAGCTCAAAATTGCTGATTTTGTGTAGCCTCGAATCTATGCATATACAAAATTTGAATCTCATTATTTTGTTTTTTAATTGGTACTAAATTTGAACATAATATTTGTGTAAACAAGTTGGTACTTAAATTTTGAGAATTTTAGAGTTTAAATCACTAAAATTGGACTTTTTAATGCAAAATTATGTCAAAAACTCTTGATATACGGTGAAAACGATTTGCAGGTGGCAGGAGGTTGAAGATGGGAGGTACGACGCCGTTTAGTTTATATTTACTTTATATATAGTATAAATGAAAAAGAAGGTTAAATTTAACCAAATAACTAGGCAGCCTAGTGGTCTTGTGCATGCTTCTCTTGCAAGAGGTATAAAGCGTTTCCTTCATTATCAACCTCCAGCCCACCTGCAATTTATTTTCAACACCTATCTCGAATTTTTTCCCTATCTTTGTCTACAAAACTCCGATTTGAGTGATTTATATTTCAAAATACTTGAAATTTAATTGCCAACGTTTTCATACCAATATTATGTTTAAATCTAAAATTAAACAAGAAAGCACAAAAACGAAATTCGAATCTAACACTAAACTAACACGAACTCAGAGCTCGCCTCCTCGCCGATTCAAAGATGTGCCTCGACGGAACGCCGTCGACCACCGAGGACCCGACCTGCCTGACCTGGTTCACGGCGGTGCTCTTCTCTGGCACCTGTGTGAATTCCAACAAACAGGGACGTTGATGTCGTATTCAACCTCCAGCATGTGTGAGTTTTTCCGGCCAAACTCTGCGAGTCTCGGCGTGGACGTTTCGGTTGCCTTTGCAGTTGACTTCATCGGTTACTCCCCCATCTGCCGCAACCTCGACCTCGACGCCGTCAAGCCTTCGCGGTCGGACCAGATGGTGTTGTTTCTTCGTGGTGGCGGCGGCGGCGGCGGTTGTTCTTTCCGCCGGAGCTGGCCAAGAGTGATGGAATCGAATAGGACGATCGTCACTGGTTTTAGAGAGAGAGAAAGGATTTTGGATCCAACCTGAGCAGATAAGATAAAGGGAATTTTTGCCATTTTTACAAAAATCACACCCACTTGGTAGTCACGTGATAAAAAACTAACACCGTTGGACATCCGTGAGAATTTTGGAAAGTTTGGGGGTCTCTCAAAATGCATTTGTCGGGCGAGGGAGCTAAGTGAAAAACGTGTAAACCACGAGGGAGCTAAGTGACATTTTCCCCCTTAGAAATGACAATATTAACTTTGATGGGAATCCCTAAATTCGACCGGAAACGGAGCGAGATATTCTCTCCCCTCACTAATTCAGTAAAAAATAAGATCTTTAAATATATATATATACTAAAATAATATTCTATTATACATATTTAAGTAATAATAATATTTTAAGGTTAAAATGATAGTTTTCAATATAAACTTTATTGAACAATTAATATGTTTTAATATATTAAATTAACGACCAGGAAGGACTCGTTCGAAGTCAGCGCAGGGTTTCAAAACAACCCTAGTCGGCGCAGGGTTTTCTTTGCGGTTTGTACCCTTCGCCGGTGGCGATTTGGGTTGTTCGTCGAAAATCGACGATGTCTCACGGCGGCACGGCTCCGTTTGTGAGGGCTTCTAGTACGTCTACAGTTTCGGATCTTGCGGTGGTAGCTGCGACGACAGCTGGCGGTAAAGGAAACAGATATAGTGGGATGGCAGGAACGGAATCGAGTGCAGTGGGGTTGAGGACGAAATTGCAGGTGGGGCGAGCTTGGGTCGCGACGGTAGACCGGTACTGGGAGGGAATTGGGGTTATCTGGCGTCGGTAGGCAGACTCATGCAAGCATACCGAATTAGGGGGTCTCGGCTTGCTTAAGCTTCAATACGTGGGAACCAGCGGTTTTGATTGGTTGGTAGATCGGTATTTAGAGGGATATGGAATTATCTGGCGTCGGTGGGCAGACTCATGCAAGCACACCGAACTAGGGGTACTCGGCTTGCTTAAGATTCAATACGTCACTTGTGTGTCCTATTGTGATCGGTACTGTAAGGAAAAGAGGGGTCCCTGGTGTTGATGGGTTGATCGGGTTAAACATAATATGATGGGAGAATTTGAATTTCGCGATGCCTATATTGATCGCATGGTTGATCGAGGAAGCTGGTTTAAAGCGGTATGCAACAAGATCACAGGGTTTCTCCATCCGTATGAGTTGGAGGCCGTGACTCTGCATGAAGCTAACTGGTTCAAGTCGATTGGTCTCCGGAGTTATCATGGATGCCTGTGTAAATCATTTAGCAGCAAGATCATGGGATTTCTCCATCCGTATGAGTTGGAGGTTGTGATTCTACGTGATGCTAAACAGGTCGAGCTGCACAACTTTGGAGGAATCATTAGCGAACGGTGTTGCGTACTACCCACTATCGGAACATGTGTTCTTTGTTTTACTTGTAATCAAATGGCTCACGAATTGGCCATGTTTGCTTTAACTAACAGTAGTTGTGATTATGGTGAGGGAAATGTCCCACCAACTGTAACTTTAGCTGTCCGGCTTGATACCGGGTTAGTTGCTATTTAATTAATAAAATTCGCTTTTACTGCAAAAAAATATATGTTTTAATATTATTTTAAGTTGGAAACTGAAAACGTAAAACTCGTCTCCGTTAGAAATGGATAATCTCCGCATTGTTTTTAATAGAGATGGTGATAGGATTGTCAAATACGCATCGAACCTGTCCTATTATCATCCTTATGTTTCCCTTTGCTCTAAAATTCAATGTGATAGACAAAGTCAAATAATGGATATATACAATCAACTCAATAAAATCAAATCAAATATTTGTAAAGTAATTGTGAGAGTGATTTATCTAAGTAATTGTAGGAGTAATTTATGTAAATTTTTGTATAGATATTCAACATATGGAAATACAAAGTCAAGCAACAAAAACAATTATTCTATTATCTTTTATGGTATCAAAGCCGTGATTTTCTTTTACGCATTGAGTGATTTTTTTCTTTCTAATTTTCTCTCTTACACGTCCATGCAATGGTGTAGAATTATTTCCTTATTTTATATGCGTCCCTTCTCTTTTAGTTTGAACGACAACACAAGAAGCTCTACCGCCGCTTCTCTTCCTGTCGCCGCTGCTCCGGCCGGTCTCGTGACGCTCCGACCTCCGACCAGGTGAACCGAAACCGAGCTCCTCCTCGCCCACCCCTCTCGACCGATCTCCCATCCCAGCGCCGACCTCCCTCCGTCGATCCGAGCACTATCTCAGCCGGTCCCCTTCCTGTCCCGCCGATCAGCCGTTGACGACCAGATAACACCGTGACCCGAACACCTGATCTCCTGCAGCCTTTCGGTGACAAATATTCAGCATATTCATTCGGTATATTCAGTTTCTTTGGCTTCTTTTCTTATGTGTGACTCTAGATATATTTATCCGGCTCTTTCTGTGACAAATATTCGACATGCAATTCCTATTATGTTGGTGTTAGAGTTATGTCACAGTCTAATATAAGAGTGATCTATAGATGTAATGTTTTATCATTTTTCCGAATAAATAAATCGGCATATATTATTAATGTGTTGTAGTAATATATCGAATGTAATTTGATTTATATCATTACGTGTGTAACCACTAATAGTAGAACTGTAGATCAGAAAGAATTACATTTGATGAGTCCCTGATCAGCTAAACTTCTTTATGAAGCGATCAGTATGAGACCAACTCCTTGTGATCACGCCCTACTGATCATGACAAAGTATGTGCCGGAGTTATATCATAGATATCATCAGGTTAATGATATCGGACAACCCGATTGTGAGTATGCTGCATAGATCCAATTATGAGATACTCACATATCGTAGCTTGTCATTATATCATAAGACCAAGGAGTCTTTGTGTACACTATGTAACGAATACATAAATTTGACCTAGTCTAACGTTATCTGTAACAGGGTAACTATAACGGCTTCGATTGACTTGAATATTTATTACATTAGTGAACTCGAAAAGCGTCTGAGGGATTTGTCACTCATACTTCGGTATGAGAAAGATTTCTGTTTAGGCCACTTGATGAATATGACTGAAGGAATAGCACGGCCGTGCAGGTGATACCTTAGTATCAGTTTTCAGTCATCTCAGATATCAAGAAACAGTGATTGATAAATTAGGATGACCATTCTATACCTATTGATCAATCTGGATATCAGTTTGATAAAAGGATATTGACATGTACGATAACAGGTTAAATCGAATAATCGATAATCACGAACGTTGGGTAATCCTAATGTCTTGCTAGAGACCACTTATGATGGAAATGGTAAAATAGTAATTTTACCAGTCTGCCAACTGTTCGTGAGCCTAGAGGGTCACACACATTAAGCACGATAATGACAATCTATTATGAATGGAAATTGAAAACGATTCGGTAGTTTTCTGGCCTAAGGTTTTAACTAGACGGTTGAAGAAATCAATTCGAGGAAATTGAACCGTTTTGTCTAAACCGAAATTAGAACTCAAGTTAATGGGTTTAATTTGGGTTTTAGTTAAACGGGCTTAAAGCTCATTTAAGGATTTAAGTGATGAATAGGGAAAAAGTGCAAATAGGAGTTTAAGAAGGTTAGATATGCAATTATTAATTTGAAATTCAATTTTATTTCAAATTAAAATTCCAAAAATCTTCCATCTTTTTCTCCAACCATTAGCAACCACTCCCCTCATCTTCTCCCTCCCTTAGGCCGAATCCTCTATCCCTCTTCATCCACCATTTTTGTCAAGCTTCTCAAGAACATTCATAGCAAAAGTGTGAGAGAAAACCTTCTTCGGTTGTGGTGTTTGTGTGGACCTAATAGAGAAACACTAAACTTGTGTTTTCATCGATTAATAGAGGTATTTTTTAGATTCAAAAGGTTGATAGCATGTTGAATTTACATTAAGATCAAAGCTTTAATCGATCACCATGGTTACGTAACTTCCGCTGCATGAAATTTATCGTTTGGAACCCATGGTGATCTCTTTCAGTGGTATCAGAGGCTGGTTGTTATGTACTTCTTCAACATATTTAATTCTGATTTTTTTTGAGTTTATATGTTCATCACCTTAGCATGCATGTGAATTGAAATTTTTTTCAGATTTGATTGATTTTGAAAAATTGGAAAATTTTTTTTTGGGTGTTTCGGGTTAGCCATGGCCGACCAGGGTCGAGACCCTTGGTGGACCATGGAATGCCCTAGGGCAGACCATGGTCAGCACCAAGGGCCGACGAGGGTCGCCAACGGGCGACCATGGCAGCTCTCGCGGGCGACCATGGTCGCTGCCGTGGGCGACCACGGTCTGCCCCTGCGGGCGACCATGGCAGCCCTCGCGGGCCATAATGGTTGCCTCGCGGGCGACTAGGGTCTGCCCATGCGGGCGACCATGTCAGCCCTCGTGGGCCACCATGGTTACCTCACGGGCGACCAGGGTCTGCCCTAGGGGCGACCATGGCTGCCCTCGCGGGCTACCATGGTCGTTCCCGTGGTCGACCACTGTCAGCCCCGCGGGCGACCTCGGCAGCCTTCGCGGGCCACTGTGGTTGCCTCTGCGGGCGACTTCGGTTAGGCCGGTTCGCCTCGACCAGATTCGAGCTGAACCCGCTGGTTCGCGAGAATAATTTGAAACTTTAAAGTTTTAATTTTCAGATTTGGTTCGGTTTCAATAAACCAGCAAGAACCGGTTAAAAATTCAATTAATTAATTAAACTGTCCGGTTTCGATAAACCGGAATTTTTCCACACTTAAGAAAGATAAAATTTGGAAAATTTATTTGTTTGATAAGCATGTTGAGTGATCACATGATCTTTGATAACATGATGTTTTCCACATGATGCTAGCTAAACCCTCTAGACTTGCATTTTAATTTCGGTTTTGCAGCCTGCGTGTTGCTTAATTTTGGGTTGTAGTAAATACGGCCTGCGTGTCGTGATTTGTATTTCATTTTATGTATTTAAATTTGTAATCATGAAGACCGACACAAGAAGCAAGTCAAGAGGAAGACTCGGATTGGAGGAGGCTCGAAGTCAGTGGGAGTTCACGAGAATGGAGCAAGTTTGGATCTTGAAGACCATGTCTTTAGGATCAGTTTTGCTAGATTCTTAGGAACTTAAGATGGGATTAGCTATGCATATATTTACCGTTACATTTATATGTTTGAATGTATGAATGTATGATAGTTTAAATATACAAGTTCATGTATGATTTGCTATCACCCACATGCAGAGATTATAATCGGAATTTAATCAGACTCGCATGTAACTTGCTAAGGGATCATTTTTGCATGTATTTGCAATTGATGATTCCAGATTAAGATTGTATCGATATACAATCAGACTTTTATAATTCACTTAAACACAAATTATTACAAGTCAAGCGTGATACCATCCAAGTTTGGGCACTCAAAAGGGCTTTGAGCCTATGGATGTCGATACGCCTCCGCGTAACATTCATAGAGGAGAAGTCTGGATGAGATGGGCAATTCTATGTGGGTGCGTGCGCCTCCGCATAGTAGCCACATTAGTTTTGTTCATAGTTCAAGCTTGGTAGACTTGTCTACGATTGTCAGCTAGGGCTGACCTAGGGTATCAGTATAGGGTATATCGTGTACTTTTAATACAAACCCTAGCCAGGAATTACATGGTTTGGTAAATGGATGTATTCCTACCTTGATGCTCTCAATTGGAGCAGTGAGCCTCTGTTCACTTCAATTGAGGGTATGATAGGATCCTGGTTCAGATTCTAATGTTAGAATCGGACAAGTGTTTTATAACTAAATCTCCAACTTGAATTTTAATTAATTTTACCATGTAGAACTTAAAAGGCAAACACAACACAAAGGCGTAATAGCGCACTGAGAGTCCAGATTGAGGACAGGCTTAAGAGCGTGAATTACTCAGATTGGAATAGAAACTTGAGGTTTGTACTCAAGCATGAACACAAGTAGTATATCCTTACCAAAGTACCTCCTATTGAGCCACAACTGAACGCCGCTAGGGCACTAAGGATACTTATCAAATTTCCTTAGTAACCAAATCGACGTATCATGCATTATGGTGGGCAGTAGGATGCCAGAGTTATAGAAGCAATTCAGGAACGTTTCAGATGACCCTCATACCTGTAAGGCAGAGGTCAAGGAAATGTTCAAGGAGAAAGCTCGTATAGAAAGATATGACACTTTCATAGAACTTAACTCCTGCAAACTTAAGGATGGAGCTCTGTTAGTCCCCATGTCACGAAGATTTAATGTCTTCAGGAACATCTAACCAGACTCGATTTTGATGATCAGGTGGAAATGGCTGCGGAATTTATGTTGCAGTCACTTCCAAATACATAAAGTGATTTCATAGTAAATTAAAATATGCATGGCATGGACACGTCCTTAACAGAGCTTCATGGGATGCTTGTGACCGCTGAAAAGAACCTCAAAGGCAAGACCAAGGAGGTCCTTATGGTCAACAAGAAGGTCAGCTTCAAGAAAGCCGATCAGGGTAAGGGTAAGGCTCCAAGGCACCTTGCAGGGCAGATCAGACACCCCAAACGTCCAAAAGTTCAAGCGGCTCCCAAAGCTGCTGTGAAGACTAAGGACAAAATGGAGGAGGTCTGCTATCATTGCAATGAGCCAGGACACAGGAATTAGGGATTGTGAACAAAATACAAGGATCACGTGAAGAAGAGTGGGTATCCACGTCTTCAGGATCAGATATTTACGTTGGTAATCTTAATCGCTATAACGTAAATAAGAAAAGGCTTAAATCTGATGATTTATACCAAGTTATAATCTGGCATTGTCATTTAAGGCACATAGGCAAGAAACGCATTTCAACACTTCACAAGTGTGGATTTTAAGTCCGTTTGAATTCACTCAAACTGAAAGATGCAAGTCTTGCCTAATGAGCGAGAAACGCATTTCTTCACTTCACAAGTGTGGACTTTTAAGTCCGTTTGAATTCACTCAAACTGAAATATGCAAGTCTCGCCTAATGGGCAAAACGACAAAGGCACCTTTCACAGTTTTATGTGAAAGGCGAGTGACTTATTAAGTCTAATACATTTCGACGTATGTGGACCTATGAGTACTCAGGCTAAAAGAGAGTTGAACTAATAATTGACTCTGGAAACGGCCGCATTCATTTTGAATCAGGCTCCGATAAAGACAACGATAGTACACCTTGTGACAGTCATTTTGTCTCCCATTACTGTGGATGCGTGCGCCTCCGCGTAGTATTCATTGGGATGCGAGCTGAATAAGGTAATCAGTTCTATTTGGATGCGTGCGCCTCCGCGTAGTAGCCAAATAAGAGCTGGACCAGAGTCATAGAAGGTACACACATGACACTCATTACGTCTCCCGTTACTGTGGATGCGTGCGCCTCCGCGTAGTATTCATTGGGATGTGAACGGGATGAGATGGTTAGTTCTATTTGGACGCGTGCGCCTTCTCGTAGTAGCCAAATAGGAAATTGACCATAGTCATATATGGTGTGGGATACATCCTAGTATGTTTTTCTTAAAAGATTTGGGTGGCAGAGATGCATGCATCCAAATCAGACAAATGTGTCTTCGTAAGGTATCCTTAAAAAACTAAGAGATACAACTTCTACATATCCAGCGAGTACAAAGTCTTTGTTGCTCGAGGAGAGGTATTTTTGGAGAAATATTTTATTTCCAAAACAGCTAGTGGGAGTCCCGTGCATCTCGAAGAAATTCGAGAGGATACAGAACAACCTGAAGCAATTCAGGAGCCTGCTATGCAAGATGTAGAAGTACTGGAGCCTCAGATGGTCGTAGATGAAGAATCAGTCCCTACAGAAATTCCAGATGGTCTAAGGAGGCCTGAAAGATCTCGTCATGCTCCAGACAGATATGGCTTCATAGCCACTGAGGGAAATGACTTGATGTTGGTGGATCAAGATGATCCAGAAACCTTCATACAAGCTTTGACCAGTCCAGACTCTGAAAAATGGCAGAACGCCATGAGTGAGGAAATGGAATCCATGTATGAAAACCAAGTCGGGTGCTTGGTGGATCAAACCCCTGGGATAAAACCCATTGGTTCTGAGTGGGTCTATAGGATCAAGACCGACATGGATGGAAGTCCTCACACCAATATGGCTAGGATGGTTGTAAAAGTTTATCGTCAGATTCAATACATGGATTATGATGACACCTTTTCACCAGTATCAATGGTCAATTTAATCTGGATTATTTTTAGCCATAGTTATGGCAGATGGATGTCAAAACCCCTTCCTTAGCAGGAACTTACTAGAGGGTGTGTATATCACACAACCTGTGGGTTTTGTAGACCCAGAGAATCCCATAAAGATATGTAAGCTGCAAGGATCCATTTATGGATTGAAGCAAGCTTCAGGGAGTTGGAACCTTCATTTTGATAAAGCTGTAAGGGAACTCGGTTTCATCAAAAACGAAAGTGAGCCTAGCGTACATAAGAAAGCGAGTGGAAGTAATATTGTATTCTTGGCATTTATTCATTGGGAATGACATCCCGACCTTGCCACCAAATCTTTGTTAGGGAAATACTTATCGATGAAGGACTTAGGTGATGCTACATATATTGTAGGCATCAGGATCTCAACAGATCATTCCAAAAGGATTTTGGGCCTAAGTCATAACATGTACATAGGTAAAGTGTTGAGAAGACTCCCAATGCTTGATTCTAAGAAAGGATACATACCCATGCGCCATGGCATTAAGCTCAGCAAGCTACAGAGTCCTAGAACTCTTGATAAGCTTAGCAGGATAAGTAAGATCCCTTATGCTTCGGCTGTGGGATCCATCATGTATGCCAGGATGTGCACGAGACTGGAAGTCTCGTTTGCACTAAGCTATACCAGCAGATTCCAATCTAACCCAGACCAATTACACTAGATTGCTGTCAAAGGTCATACTCAAATATTTCACGAGGACCAAGGATGCATTCCTAGTGTATGGGGATATAGATAGAGAACTAGCAGTCAAAGGACAAATCGATGCTAGTTTTCAGAAATATCCAGATGACTTCAAAATTCTGTTAGGATATATTTTGTGTTGAGTTGTGGCGCTTTCAGCTGAATAAGCTTTAAGCAAGCCAAAATTGTCAACTCTACAACGGAGGCTGAGTATATAGCAGCAACAAAAGCAGCTAAAGAGGCCGTATGGATTAGAAGCTTTATAATCGGATTAGATGCAACGACGCGAGCGTCTGATCCGATAAGCTTGTTGTGGGACAACACAGGTGCCGTAGCTATTGCTCAAGAGCCTAGATTCCACAATAGATCCGAACATATACTCAGCAGGTTTCACCTCGTGAGAGTTATCAAATATAGAGGTGATGTGGAGATTAAACATTATTCGACTGATGATAATATGGTCGATCCCTTGACAAAGGCTCAGCCGCAGCCTAGGCATGAGAAACATGCAGGGTCTTTGGGAGTAGATCAGAACTTAAATTGGAACCAGGGGCAAGTGGGAGATTGTTAGAGTTATGCCCAGTCCAATATAAAAGTGATCTATAGATGTAATGTTTTATCATCTTTCCAAATAAATAAATCGGCATATATTACTAATGTGTTGTAGTAATATATCGAATGTAATTTGATCTATGTCATTACGTGTGTAACCACTAATAGTAGAACTGTAGATCAGAAAGAATTACATTTGATGAGTCCCTGATCAGCTAAGCTTCTTTATGAAGCGATCAGTATTAGACCAACTCCTTGTGATCACGCTCTACTGATCATGGCAAAGTATGTGTCAGAGTTATATCATAGATATCATTAGGTTGATGATATCGGACAACCCGATTGTGAGTATGCTGCATAGATCCAGTCATGAGATACTCACATATCGTAGCTTGTCATTATATCCTAAGACCAAGGAGTCTTTGTGTACACTATGTAACGAATACCTAAGTTTGACCTAGTCTAACGTTATCTGTAAAAGGGTAACTATAACGGCTTCGATTGGCTTGGATATTTATTACATTAGTGAACTCGAAAGGCGTCTGAGGGATTTATCACTCATACTTCGGTATGAGAAAGATATCCGTTTAGGCCACTTGATGAGTATGACTGAAGGAATAGCGCGGCCGTGCAGGTGATACCTTAGTATCAGTTTTCAGTCATCTCAGATATCAAGAAACAGTGATTAATAAATTAGGATGACCATTCTATGCCTATTGATCAATCTGGATATCAATTTGATAAGAGGATATTGACATGTACGATAACAGGTTAAATCGAATAATTGATAATCACGAATATTGGGTAATCATAATGTCTTGCTAGAGACCACTTATGATGGAAAGGGTAAAATAGTAATTTTACCAGTCTGCCAACTGTTCGTGATCCTAGAGGGTCACACGCATTAAGCACGATACATGACAATCTATTATGGATGGAAATTGAAAACGATTCGGTAGTTTTCTGGCCTAAGGTTTTAACCAGACGGTTGAAGAAATCAATTCGAGGAAATTGAACCGTTTTGTCTAAACCGAAATTAGAACTCAAGTTAATGGGTTTAATTTGGGTTTTAGTTAAACAGGCTTAAAGCCCATTTAGGGATTTAAGTGATGAATGGGGAAAAAGTGCAAATAGGAGTTTAAGAAGGTTAGATATGCAATTATTAATTTGAAATTCAATTTTATTTCAAATTAAAATTCCAAAAATCTTCCATCTTTTTCTCCAACCATTAGCAACCACTCCCCTTATCTTCTCCCTCCATTTGGCCGAATCCTCTCTCCCTCTTCATACACCATTTTTGTCAAGCTTCTCAAGAACATTCATAGCAAAAGTGTGAGAGAAAACCTTATTCGGTTGTGGTGCTTGTGTGGACCTAATAGAGAAACACTAAGCTTGTGTTTTCATCGATTAATAGAGGTATTTTTCAGATTCAAAAGGTTGATAGCATGTTGAATTTACATTAAAATCAAAAATTTAATCGATCACCATGGTTACGTAACTTCCGCTGCATGAAATTTATCGTTTGGAACCCATGGTGATCTCTTTCAGTTGGAAATGGACAAAGGTTTTTATTCTTCTTGGTCGAAACTTTTTAAGATTCATTGCAGGGTTTTTGATGTACTACAACACATCCTTCCGGATCAAGCACCACCGTTTGATCCTGGCACTACTGTCCCGACGGTTAGATTTGCATAATTTCCAGCCTCCACGGAAGGCACAATTACTGCCCCGCCAGCCACATCTCGATCTCCAACCTTGGCGACCCAGGTTTTATCTACACTACTTCTTCTACTATGGTCTAGAATTGATGCAACTTTTTTGCAATGAATATATGGATCGATATATGGTGATTGGTTACAAACCATTATCGAGCCTGATACAACTGCTGCCTGAGCATGGGCTGTCCTCCGTAACATTTTTCAGGATAATAGATACTCTCGGGCTGTTACACTTGAGAGTTAATTCTCTAATACTCGTTTGGATCCATTCCATAATGTTTCAGCTTAGTGTTAGGAACTGAAAAATTTATCAGATCAGTTATCGAATGTTGGTGCTCCTGTTTCTAGTGGCCGTTTAGTTCTCCAATACTCGTGGCAAGCTTGTCTGAATCCTATGACATAATTGCAACTATCCTTCAGCATTGCAATCCCTTGCCGCCATTTTATGAGGTGCGATCCCGCATGATTCTAGAGGAGACTCGAAAGGCTAAACAAGCCATCGCAGGTTCTAATTTTTCTAATGTTGCTTTAATGGCTCGTTCATCTAGTACAATTAATGCAGAGTCTGACAACAACAACTAGCCTCATTCACCTACACCGTCTCGGGTTAGAGGTAATCGAGGCCGAGAAGGACGAGGTCGAGGTCACAAATCCCGTGGAGGTGCAAGTCCATCCGACCAATTTCTTATAGCTCAGCCCGGACAGACCAGACGGTTCCCGTGGACCTGGCCCAATTTTGGCTTAATGTCGTGGTCTTCGACCTGGAAATTGCCTCCCTGCCCCTACCCCACGGGACCTTGGGCCCAACCTCGAGGTCTTACTCAGCATGTCTCGCACCCTCTGACTAGTATCTTGGGCCTCAATTCTCAGACCCACATTGTATTTCATCCCGGAACACCTGGACCTGTTCCGATTACTATTGATGCTGCTTTTCAGACAATGACGTTATCTTCACAGGACTCACAATGGTATATGGACTCGGGTGCTAGCTCTCAGATGACATATCAGTCAGGTACCCTCGACTCTTATTCTCATTCTCGCAATATTGGTCATGTTGTTGTTGGCAATAGTTCTCATATTCCTATATTAGGTTATGGTAAAACTTCTTTATTTCCATCATATCCAAATCTTTCTCTCAATAATGTTATCCATGCGCCTAAAATAGTTAAAAATTTAGTTTTAGTTTGCCGATTTGTTATTGATAATAATGTTGCGATTGAATTTGATCCCTTTGGCTTTTCTGTGAGGATTTTCGGACGGGTACTCCTATTATGAGGTGTGATAGTTTTGGTGAACTATATCCGGTCACTTTCCCGGCAATCCCCACTTCACATGTCCCCCATTCATCCTGGTGCTTTAGTTTTTGATTCGTTAAAGAACAAAAATTTCATTTCATGTAATAAGGACTTTGGGACTTCTATTTGCTCTTCTTGTGTTTTTGGAAAACACGTTAAATTACTTTTTAAATCGTCCTTATCTTCTATTGTTGCACCTTTTGATATTATTCATGGTGATATGTGGACAACTCCTATCCCTAGTACTTCTGGGCATCAATATTATTTATTATTGCTTGATGATTATTTTAAGTTTCTATGGACTTTCCTTTGAATGCTAAATCTCAAGTGTTTTCTGCCTTTCATAATTATGTGTTTACTTAGTTTGGCAGGAAAATAAAAAGTTTTCAATGTGATAATGGGAAGGAATTTGATAATATACATTTCCATAATTTTTCTCCTCCAAAGGGATGGCATTTTGCTTCTCTTTTCCATACACGTCATCTCATAATGGACGAGCCGAGCGTAAAGTTCGAACTGTCAATAATATGGTTCACACACTTCTTTTTCACTCATATCTTCCTGCTTCTTTTTGGCATTTTTTGCTTTCCATAGCCACTTATTTACTAAAGATTCTCACATCTAAATTGCTCAACTTCAGTTGTACAACTAAATACTTGTTCTTTCTTACCCCGCTTATTCTAATATTCGTACTTTTGGGTGTTTGTGTTTTCTACTCATTCCCTTGTCCACCACTCACAAATTGCAACCCCGTTCAACTCCAAGTGTCTTCTTAAGATTTCCTTCACACCATTGAGGCTATATTTGTTATGATCACATTGCTAATAAAATATTCATCTCGCGGCACGTTATCTTTGATGAATCAGTGTTTTCATATGCTTCGTTTTCTAAACCAAATGCAAATGCTTATGCTTTCTTGGATGAGCTGATATTTACTATCCCTTATGACTACTTTCGTTTTCCAAATTCACCAGATCCAAAACCAGCACCCGCTACCCTTGTGGCACCACCACTCTCCCCCGATTCAGTTATCCAACCCAAGCCGTGGTCTGCCTCTACGAACCAGGTCACCTCCCCTTACCCACAAATTTCACCAGTTTGCTCATAATCATCATCCATTCCCCAACCGCTTGTCCTTTCTCCACCGCGTCATCACATGCGTACTCAGAGTCGTTCATGTATTCTCAAACCAAAATTATTATTTGACCTCAACACCACTACTTCCCCCACCATCCCTACCAAAGAACCCTGAAGAAGCTTTACTTGACCCTAATTGAAAAAATGCTATGTTTGTCGAGTATAATGCGTTAATATAGAATAAGACGTGGGAGCTAGTTCCTCGTCCTCCTAATGCCAATGTGATTTGTTCTATGTGGATTTATTGGCATAAAACCCGATCTGATGGTTCTTCTGAGCGGTATAAAGTCTGCCTTATAGGTGATGGCAGGTCTCAACAAGTGGGAGTAGACTGTGACAAGACATTCAACCCCGTTTTCAAACCAACAACAATCCGCACTGTGCTCAATATTGCAGTCTCACAGTCTTGGCCTATTCACCAGCTTGATGTGAAAAATGTGTTTCTTCATAGCAATCTGCACGAGACGGTCTATATGTATCAACCGATAGGTTTTCGCAGCACGTCATTTCCTGGTCATGTATGTTTGCTTCGTCGTTCACTTTACGACCTGAAATAGGCTCCGCATGCTTGGTACCAACGATTCACAGATTATGTATCAACTATTGGTTTTTCTCACGATAAGGCTGATCACTCTCTCTTTATTCTTCGATGAGGTACTGATATTGCTTACATTCTTCTATATGTTGACGACATAATTCTGACAACATCTAGTGATTCCTTCTGTTTATCAACACAATCAAATCAAGTTAGACATTTGTAAAGTAATTGTAAGAGTGATTTATATAAGTAATTGTATGAGTGATTTATGTAAATCTATGTATAAATATTTCACAGATGGAAATACAAAGTCAAGCAACAAAAATAGTTACTCTATTATATTTTACAATGAATACTTTTTTTCTTAGGTGAAATTATTTCTCAAAAATACTTCCATAAATAGTGATCACATTTTCAGAGATTGAGGAACATGATAATTTGAGCCCAAATCACAGCTTATTAGTCAATAAAAACTTGAAAAACCAACTTTGTTGACATTTTATCCAATTTATGAAAAAGGCTTTTATGAGATACAATAGCAATAGACTATTGAAGTCAATGCATACACACATGCAAGTAGTGAAGTTTGACTATATATAAACCTGACTTTATCACTATAATCTGCAGCTATATATCTCATAGATTCATTTTTGTTAAACCTAAGTTAAAAAGTTAGGTAAGGGCAGCCAACTATTTAGGTTTTATTAACACACAATGATAATTAGGCTTGAAATTCCAGTCCCTAGAAACCCCCTATATTTAATATGTGGTCCAATATATTGGCATCTAGGATTTTGTTATTTTGTTCTATTAAGTCCATAGATTATAGATTTACAAGGCGCTAATGAGATATTAGGTTTAACTTTATCAAATAATAATTAAACATCTTAAATACCTCTTTAATGCTTACCATGGCAACGTATCTTTATTAGGTGTGATTTTTTTAATGAGAAGATGTCATTTTACCACTGAAAATGACATCAACTAACAAATTTCCAGTAGTGTTTACTAATTTCGGTACTTTAAATCAATAAATGGTTATATACTAGAGCTTATAATATTTTAATTTTTTAAAAAGATGAAGTTATTTTCTTATGTTTGAATTATATATCAGATAGGTTACTTATTTTTTTTTATTTTCGCAAGTCACCTAACATTGTTTCAAAATAAAATAAACAAATTACCCTTATTTAAAATTCAAATTTACGTTATCTAAACTCAAAAAACAGTTACTTGTAACACGAGTAGCCTAAAAATTGAACGTAGGAACACAATATAAGTGTGAAGTTTAAGGTACCAACATGAACTTTTCCCTAAATAAATAATCAGAATATAAATAATTAAGAAAATTACAGTTTGTTACCATAATCAAATATACACACTAAACTTTTTAGGTGCACATTTTGCTATCCTGAAGTTTAGATATATGTTGCACGTACAATTAATTTTTATTTAATAAGGGAACTAAAATACTCTCAACTTTCAAATGACAAATTTACTAGTATTCATTCAACATTTCAAATCCCGACCTTTATTAATCAAGAACACAAAATCAAGCTTTCATAGATCAGTTAAAATATTAAAATTTAGATCAAAATCACGTCACGAAAACACTTTAAATTTAAGAATCAATTTGCTCCTCACCATCTCCTTCTCATCCTCTTCCCGACCCGGTAAATAAATCAAGATTTTCAAGAAAATAAAATAAAAGGTAACCCCCTAGAACTAAACCTTGAATCAAATTGTTTAATTTGTCAGGTTGTTCTAAGCACACATAAAGAACTTGTTAAGCAAAGGAATGGTCAAAGAACTCAGCTTTGAGTGGTGGGTTTGAATTGAAATAAGAAAAAAATGTGGATTCTTTAAAGAAGAACGAAATGAACAAGGGTCGCCGAGAACTTGGTTTTGCTTAAAAACTAGAGCTCCGGTTGGCACTCATGCACTGCTTTTAGCGTTCCTCTAGCAGGTCCACCCGAAACAAGACCGGCTCAATAATTATTAGGGCTTAAAACAAAAATTACAAATAAGATATTTTGTTGTTCTATAAAAAATAAAATGGTTTCAAGTAAGGCTAATATTTTTTATTTTAAGCCTTTATTTTAAAATTTGGGCATAAACTATTAATATAACTTGATCTATTTTAGCGCGAATGTTTTACTTGTCTTAGGGTGAGGTCAACATTGAATCAAGAAGAACCACTTCTTCGACATCACCCTCTCGAGATAAGACATAAATTTGTATTTTATATATTTTTGGGGAAAATAAATTTTTTTGACTGAATAGTTTGAAATTTCGGATAACTTTTAAAGGAAATGTGTACAATTTATAACAAATGGACTTAAATGTAGTATATATGCTAATTAAAAGCTTAGAGAGTAAAGAATTAATCGTTTTCGAATAAATGTAACAACTGTAATTTCACCATAATTTTACGACAAATGACTACGTAATGGTTAACAAAATTATAATGTGTTTATACATAAGGTAATATTTCATGGGATGCAATCAATGAAAAACAAGTCTTAACCTGAAAATTGGGGAACCAATTAAAATCACCAGATCCATACTATCTTGCGTCATCAATGTATTTAATATATAATTAACAATTTATTAATTTGTTAATATAAAAGGTTAATCTTGTAAATGAACAAATTCATACTCAAACCGTCTTTTGCGGTTACATCCCACACTCGTATATAATAGCACATCTTGTGCTATTAAATCCACCCAGTGAAACAACCCTACATGTTCTTCATTTACAAGAACAGTCACTTGCTGTTCTTAATGGATTTTCCCCTCCTTGTACTTATAATCAAAATTAAAGAACCATTGTCAAGCAACAAACGTTCACGAAGCATTAACAGGTGCTCTGTTTCACGAACTCATCATGTCAATTCAGGCCTGCTCCCTCCAAAACCGACGCTCTGATCAAAGCCACGTATGATCATCTTCAAGCCTCGGTTGGATTTGCGTCTTGCTGACCCAAGATCATCCCCACCAAGAGCTTTCTTTTCAAGACTGCAATCACCTATTCTTCTTCACTGTCCATGGAGTCAGCCAGAAACAATCTGACTCTACTGTCTCAACATTTAATCATATTATCGGCAACAACCTGGATTGGAAGCAACATTACTACCACGCTGCATGATTGATACTTGTTCGTGAATTATTTATTTAGCTTTACGAATCCAATTTAACATAAAATTGCTTCTGTTTACTTATTTAACTTACATGTCAAACTCGTGTATGACTTTTCAAAACACAATTATTTGGCCACTTGTTCGTGATTTATGAATATAGCTTCAATGAAAGTGTATGTGAATTAAATGTGTATAATCCATTTTTCAAAAATAAAAATCACCTTATGCGAAACCAATTTCATGAGAATAGAATCTGATTTTAGTAATGCATAATTTCATTCCATTTCATAACCAACTGCCTTGCATTTCAAAAACGATTTTTTGAAACATGCATATGATTTAATTATATATATATATTTCAGTTTTAAAAAATAAGTAACACTTTCTGCAAAAAGAAATTTACTTTCTTAATTGAAAATTGAAACTCAAATTCCACGTATATGAACACATATTTTTCAAAAAAGACTTAGTGTTGTCTGCAACAAAATATGGACAAACATACCAACACCAGCATCAGCTCATGATGCATCATATATTGTTAACCATTTATCTCCGCCAACACATAAAAACCATTATCTGGGAATAGGTGAAAACTTACTAAATGCATAAATGAAAATCACATGGTTCACAAATAATGGAAAAGGTTTCAGTGTTTGGTGTTAAAAATTTATGAAATAAAAGAGTTGAAAAAATTGAGTTAATAATGACGTCATAAATGAAAAGCACGCTATTCATGAATGTGGGAAGATGTTTCGGTGTTGCATTTTAAAATTTGCTTAAAGTATTTGCATGTAAATGAAAAACAATAAATGTGGGAATGGAAAAGTGAGGAAATAAATAAACAAGCATGCATGGATTTTTTGAGACAAAGAATAGAAAGGTTTACATGGTGAAGCTTTCATTGATACATAATGAGGAAATTTACAGAGATCATACAGTGATTTGAGATAAAGAAAGAGGGTTTTAGTACCCAGAAAAAAAAATCAGACAACGATTAGTTAATCCCATCCATAATTACTAATATCTGATGGGTTAATCCACCTCATCCCCACTACGATTAGTTACACGTAGTGGGCGGACCCATATCCCATACATAATTACTAATTCACCGCTGTTAGACAAAAAATTATAATTATGAGCTCCAAAATTATTCACTTAATAATAAATAACTGCCATCAACTCAGACAAATCCCATCCGCCCATTACTTAATCTAACGACTCACAACCATTCCCCGTTTTGCAATTTAACAATTTGTTTTCTAATGGTTATAACCCATATTTCATATACAAGGAAATTTCTAGAATTGAGTCAGCCTATGGTGAATTTATGGAAAACAATATAATTACCTTTAATCTATAGCATAAATTGGAGAAATATTGGTCCCAAATGTGTGATATAGTCATGCCAATTGGGAGCACAAGAATACACAGTGTGTGGATTCTAGAAACTAATATTGTCCTTTTGTTGATCTCTGGGTCCCACAGTATCTAAATCCTTGTACCTGCAAATAAATAATTAATCGATTCTATTTCCATAAAATAAACATACTATTTCTTTTGTACAATTATTGAGTCATTAAGCTATTAAGGGATTACTAAATTTGATTAATTAGTTAACTCCCAAAGACCACCATCACTGGAGGCGAGTGCTTACGTGGCATTTTGCTGACTGATTCTAGACATCATGAATATGAAAATCCCTTTATCCATAACATTTCTTATTAAGTATGGTACCAAAGTTTTAGAGCATTCAAAATAAGATGAATAATTAATAAATAGTTGGGAACAACTCCTTTTATGTCATATGTAATTGTCTTCTTCTATATCTATTGACCATTTCCATTTATATTTCCTAAAACATTAATATCACTTTCATTTTAATTTTATAAATATTTTTCACAACACAACACAAGATAAAAATTCTATATTAAAATTTTTATTTAACTTCATACAACGCATGAAATTAAAAATAGATAAATAAAGAAAGAAGAAAGGAAGGAACATCCGATTCATTGATATGATAAATTAATAACATTTTCAATGTGGCAATTATGTAAAGAATGAAAATATAAAAAAATGGATCTAATGAGACTTCTTATGATAGGGAGTTTTTCACATTTTATTTCTCTATTCATAAATCTAAGGAGTTCACTATATTTTTTTTCACTACTTTATTACTTTTTAGTCCATTTTATATCACTTTACTCCATTCCATACAATTTTTTTGTAAGCAAAAGAGTATGAAATATTATTAATAAAATAATATGTTTAGTTTAAATATAGAGAGAATAATTGAAGTTGAACTTGAAAAAGTGACTCTCTCTACTATAATTTCAATGAATAAAAACATAAATTTATCTATTTCTATGTAAGTAATTATTCGAAATCAAACTCAATATACACGTGTGCAACAGCACGGGGAACCTATCCCTCTTTCTTTGAGCATATGTATATTACGTATAAGGATAATCTCATTTTAGTACATATGTGTCGACACATATCTCACTTACTTACATTTAACTTCAAAACGTCTAATAAACACCGGTCAATTTTCATTTTTTCCTCGATTTTCTCATTTTCATTTATTTATGTTTTTATTCACTACAAAAAGGCTAAATCAGACATATTTGGCCTTCAAATTTTCAAACTCTTGCCCTTTTTCGTTACATCTACCATTGTAAACGCTTTATTTTTGCACAATTAGATGCTTCAAATAACTTCGAAGTTTTTATAAGAAATGCAGTTGAATTTCATTCAATTTTTTATAGTACATTTTTTTATCGACGAATTGTATCAAGATTTGGGCTCGACTATGCTATAATGAAATAAGAAAGAAATTTAGAGTTCATTTGATAATTCAAATTTGTGATTGAAACTGTACCCAAAGACAACAACTTCCTTAACAAACAAATTTCTAGTAGAAAATTCAAGATTACTTTTGAGTTATCAAACAGCCCCATATTTTATTATTAAACTTAGAAGTTTATAAAGATATGTAAGTCATATATACTTCTTATGAAGAGCTCGAAGCAATGTGAAAATCAAGTGTTACTATTGATCGGTGAAATGAGAAAAAAAATGATGCAGCGTACGTGGCTAGAAAAAACTCTTTATCAAAATTCGTTGATTCACAAGAATACCGACGATGATAGATATTGAGGAAAACCTCGAATTTTATAAATTTATCAATAACTGAATAACAAAAACTTCTGAGGGTGCTTAAATAGAGAAACACAAATAACTGAAAAGAAAACCCTAACTTGCTGGAAAAAAAAAGAAAACAACTATTAAAAATTGCAAAAACTGCACAAAACTTATAAAAACGCGATTTTGACCCTCTAGATGACTTCCGCACTAATTTCGGGTGCTCTAACATCTGCATAAAGGCTTCATCGAATCGTACCCCATCATAAAGACATGAATTTGAAATTTTAAAATTAAAAAGTGTATTTTAGTCTTCAATAATGAATAAAAGAATTTAAAACGAGTCAAATGAAAAAAAGAAAAGAAAAAAAGAAGAAGAATTTTTCATTGATGTTTATAAGACATTTTGAATTTAGCTGTATTTAAGTGAGAAACATAGCAACCTAGTTATATTGTGTTTATAAGATAGTTGCAAGACAAAACATATTATTATTTCTATTATTTCGTACCGCTTAATCGAATCGAATTGAATCTGTAATAGTATTGTCTAGCATGTTGCAATGACTTTTTTTCAGATATTGTTTTCATCAATGATTAATTAATTTTTTTAAAGTAAAAGCGAATTTTATTAATTAAATAGTAACTACCCCGGCATCAAGCCGGACAGCTGAAGGTACAGTTGGTGGGACAGACCCCTCACCATAATCCCAACTACTATCAGTTAAAGCAAACATGACCAGTTCGTGAGTCATTTGATTACAAGAAAAACAAAGAACACATGTTCCGATAGTGGGTAGTACGCAACACCGTTCGCCAATAATTCCTCCAAAGTTGTGCAGCTCGGCCTGTTTAGCATCATGTAGAGTCACGACCTCCAACTCATACGGATGGAGAAACCCCGTGATTTTGCTGCAGAGTGCTTTACACAGGCATCCATGATAACTCCGGAGATCAATCAACTCGAACCAGTTAGCTTCATGTAGAGCCACAGCCTCTGACTCATACGGATGGAGAAACCCCGTGATCTTGCTGCAAACCGCTTTAAACCAGTTTCCTCGATCAACCCTGCGATCAATATGGGCATCGCGAAATTCAAAATTCTCCCAGCACATTGGGTTTAACCCTATCAACCCATCTACACCAGGACCCCTCTTTTCCTTACAGTACCGGTCACAATAGAACACACAAGTGACGTATTGAATCTTAAGTAAGCCAAGGCCCCCTAGTTCAGTGTGCTTGCATGAGTCTGCCCACTAACGCCAGATAACTCCATATCCCTCCCAATGCTGATCTACCAACCAATCAAAGCCGTTGGTTCCCACGTATTGAAGCTTAAGCAAGCCGAGACCCCCTGATTCGGTATGCTTGCATGAGTCTGCCCACTGACGCCAGATATCCCCAGTTCCCTCCCAGTTCCCTCCCAGTACCGATCTATCGTCGCGACCCAAGCTCGCCCTATCTGCAATTCCGTCCTCAACCCCACTACACTCAACTCCGTTTCTGCCATCCCACTAGACTTGCTTCCTTCACCGCCAGCTGTCGTCGTAGTTACCACCGCAAGACCCGGAACTGTTGCCGTACTAGAAGCCCTCACAGGCGGAGCCGTGCCACCGTGAGACATCGTCGATTTTCAACGAACAACCCAAATCGCCACGGGCGAAGGGTACAAACCGCAAAGAGAAGAACCCTTCTCATCAATGATCAATTAAATGATTGTTTGATAATATATATTTAGGACAAAATATTTATTAGTATTTGAACTCATTTTGAAACGTTATTTATTTATAGAGAAACGATCCATACAAATCGGGTGAAGTGTTCAAACTGTTCGAATATGTGGAACTTTTGCGCCGAGAGTAAAATGTTTAAGTTCAAGTAGAACTTTTGTAACCCGAAAAAACACCATAGGTCAGCCTTCATGGCCACGTGTCGCGCACTGAGACAGTGTACACGCAGATTTTTACTGATCCAATGCATAAAATTGGTTTGGACGTGTGGATTTGTTTGTGTATATATATATATAATAAATACTTAATTTGGGATAATAAATTTGGTATAAATTATTGAGATCACATTATTTGTTGTGATATTGAGCGTTTGAGGATTTTGGAAAAGTTAGAGTCTTATAAGTGAATAAAGTTTGATGTAATTTTCAAAATAAAATAAAGATGAAAATAAAATTGAAACTTAATGGATAATCCATATGAAAAGTATAACCAAAATAATTATATCATGTCATATAAATACAATAACAAAAGATAACTTATCATTGTTATCAATAATTATTCTGTTTCTAAAAAAATACAGAAAATAGTAAAGACCATAATAAATATGTGCATGTACATTTCACAGCTTTAGAAGGTATAGTTGGAATTGAAGACATGATAATATAATACAAGAAAACCAATAGAAATAGGAAGCAAGCACGTGACGTGAATGAGAAATTATAAATCTACCAGAAAAGTCGAATTCCTTTTGTTGCCATTGCCAATCCCCTGCCTTTTTCTTCCTTCCACAATTACACTATTTTCTCGCAATACCACAAACAACCAATTTCCCAATTCCCATTCCTCATTTCCTCAATTCTCTAATATGGCAGCAACTCTGACGGAGAAATCGGTGACGATCACGCCATCGAAGCGGAAGCTCGTCTGCTTCTCCTTCGCCGCGTACGCGAACACCGTCGTGGACCACCTCCTCTCCTGCAACATCGCCGTCGCTCCAGGCCTCTCCGACGGCGAGCTCTCCGACGTGGAGTCCAGCTTCTCCTTCTCTTTCCCGCCGGACCTCCGTTCCCTCCTCCAGGCCGGCCTCCCGGTTTCCCAGGGCTTCCCCAACTGGCGCTCCTCCTCCCACCAGCAGCTCGCCCTCCTCCTCAACCTCCCCTCCATGTCCCTCCTGAAGGAGGTCTCCCACGCCTCCTTCTGGTGCGCCTCCTGGGGCCACCAGCCCGTGGACCGCGACGGCGCGGTGGCGATCGCCAGGAAGGTCCTGGACGGAGCGCCGGTCCTCATACCGATATACCGGGACCTGTACATCCCGGCGAGCCCCGCGGCGCCGGGGAACCCGGTGCTCTACGTGCGCGGCGGCGACGTCCGCGTCTGGAGCTTCGACCTCAGCGGGTTCTTCCAGGAGGTGGAGTTCCTGCAGCTCGGAAGTCCCCGGCCGCCGACGGGGGTGCTGAGGAGGCTGTCGAGGATCAGCGCGCCGGTGTGGGCGGCGACGGCGGCGCGGAGGATCGAGGTGTGGACGGAGGTGGCGGAGACGGGGAGGAGGGTGGTGGCGCGTGGGGAGACGCGCGGATGGTGGACAGGTGACGTCATGGGGGATCGCCTGGAGGAGGTGTTCTGGAAGCTCAGGGACGGAGGGTGGAGCGAGGAGGATGTTCGAGAGATGATGGCAATGGACGCCTCAGATTCTTCGAAAACGAGGACCGGGCCCACGGACGTGTCGCGCCAAGTGAGGGTCTTGGCGGTCGTGCTATTCCGTGCGGGGTGGAGCAGGGAGGATGTGCTGTACTCGCTCGGGTACCAGGAGGATGAAAATCGGGACCCAAATATCCTTGACTTTGATCCACCACAACGACTCAGTAATAGTAACTGTTCAAAATTGGATGTCGAGGCCACACATTTTTCTAGCGGATACACACTCTTCCTATATTGACATTAAATGGGGAAGATATTGACTGGCGTTGTGATGTTAAAATTGAGTGTCTATTTCAATATCCGGCATAAGGACAGGAGTTGGGTGTTTTTGTGTTGTGGGAGTCAATATTTATTGCAAAACCGACCAATGCAATGAATGAATCTCTTGGCGTTGCGTCCATACATAAGCATAAGACAAGCGTGTAAGCTTCATAACAAATTTTGTACGCTTTTGTTCATTGGGTTAGTGCAGGACAAAAACATAGGCGTTTAGAGATTAGTTTGGTGCTTAAGAAACTGGGAATGTTGGATTATATATGTTACTGGTTTATGGTTTGGTAGCAAAACAATGGTCTTGAGTAGCTTGATTTGGTCGATGCGAATGGGACAATCAGAAACAAACATGAAGAGATGGGTATTTTAAGTTCTCTTTTGCCCCAAGTAAAGAAGAGTCATCAACAAAGAAATATAATTAACGATCAAGGAAAACCAGCTGACGACAAGGCATTAGACAATATCAAGTGCAGACATAGCAAGCTTTACTAGTGTTCTTTTGCAAAAGGACAGCAATCCAAACACATAACCAGTTGTTGCAGTAAAATAACTAGGAAAGGAAAATAGTTTCAAGGCAAGACACAAGCAGCAGGAGACAGACACAAGACATAATAAGCAAACAGGAAAATAGGTTTAAGGCATTACTATCCTTTCAATACTCATCTCCCTCGTCATCTTCGCCCTCAGCAGACTCGGCACCAACCTCTTCATAATCCTTCTCCAAAGCAGCAAGATCCTCACGGGCCTCAGAGAACTCTCCTTCCTCCATACCCTCACCGACATACCAGTGAACAAACGCCCTCTTCGCATACATGAGGTCAAACTTATGGTCAATTCTTGAGAACACCTCTGCAACACTGGTTGAGTTGGAGATCATGCACACAGCTCTCTGCACCTTGGCAAGATCACCCCCTGGAACAACAGTTGGGGGCTGGTAGTTGATACCACACTTGAATCCAGTGGGGCACCAGTCAACGAATTGGATAGTGCGCTTGGTTTTGATGGTGGCAACAGCCGCATTAACATCTTTAGGCACAACATCACCTCTGTACATCAGGCAGCAAGCCATGTACTTACCATGGCGAGGGTCACATTTGGCCATCATGGATGAGGGCTCAAATGCGCTGTTCGTGATCTCGGCGACTGATAGCTGCTCATGGTAAGCCTTCTCAGCTGAGATCACAGGGGCATAAGACGACAACATGAAGTGAATCCTTGGGTATGGGACCAGGTTAGTCTGGAATTCAGTGACATCCACATTCAGGGCGCCGTCAAACCTTAGAGAGGCTGTCAGTGAAGAAATGACCTGAAAACAAACAGGATTGAAGTTAGTACAAGAGTGGATTCCTGAAAACAAACAGGATTGAAGTTAATACAAGAGCGAAATCCTTTAGAAGAAAGTAAACATGTCAAGAAAACTCAAATGGATACCTGAGAAACCAGTCGGTTCAGATTGGTGTATGTGGGACGCTCTATGTCAAGAGATCGCCTGCAGATATCATAAATGGCCTCATTGTCGAGCAGCACAGCAACGTCAGTGTGTTCCAAAAGGGAGTGTGTGGAGAGGACACTGTTGTAGGGCTCAACTACAGATGTTGAAACCTGAGGTGAAGGATAGACAGTGAATCCAAGCTTGGACTTCTTCCCATAGTCCACTGAGAGACGTTCCAGGAGAAGTGAACCAAGCCCAGAACCAGTGCCCCCACCTACAGCATTGAAAACCAAGAACCCTTGTAGGCCAGTGCAGTTGTCAGCAAGTTTACGAATGCGATCCAAGCAAAGATCAACAATCTCCTTCCCAACTGAATCAACAAAGCCAACATGTTAGCAATTAAATATCAAGTAAAAGACTCAATGGAAATCTATGTGGTGTGGTTACTGGTATAATGGCCACGTGCAAAGTTGTTAGCTGCATCTTCCTTGCCACTGATGAGTTGTTCAGGGTGGAACAGTTGACGGTAGGTTCCGGTCCTCACTTCATCAATGACAGTGGGCTCCAGATCAACAAAAACTGCACGAGGGACGTGCTTCCCAGCACCAGTTTCACTGAAGAAGGTGTTGAAAGCATCATCACCTCCACCAACAGTCTTGTCACTAGGCATCTGGCCATCAGGCTGTAAAAGAAGTGGATTAGAAATTTAGTATCAGATACATTTAGAACCAAAATTAAACATACACTTATCGCAAATCATGATAGTTTGTGATATAATACCAATTAAAATTAATGTAAACAATTCATTCAAATATATGCAATGCAAAATATGGCTTGCAGCTAACAATGAGAAGAAGGATATTGGTACATAAATCCAAAACAAAGCTAGGGATACTAGCACCTAATTATTCACATCCATAAAAGTACCATACAGATCAACTAATGTTTAAAAATCCGGGATATCAAAATTAATACTTCATAACAGATATCAAATACATCTAAAACTAAAACTACAATGTGTTAGCATGCCTACGGCATTCATAAGTCTGATTCAACTTTGGTGAAACAAATGCAAAAACAATTACATACAAAGAAACTGATTCATGTAACATTTAACAGTTAATCTTGTGATCTAATCAGGAAAAATGAATTAATCAGCCAAAATCATTAAAATACTCTACTTTGAAGGTATATAGCATATCTATCACTCCACAAGCATACATCAGCTCGTTCAACAAGACACACAATTGCAAACTTCGTTGGCAATGCAGCTGAAACAACCAAAATAATCCAGATGCAGCTTATTGTTTTACAACCTAACTAAAACATGTCAGACTTGGCGGATCAAAAAGTGAAGTAAGATTACTTAAACAAGATCTGCGTGCAATAAAATAAAATCAAATAACCAAGTAGATACAATTGCTATCATACAATTCAAGGTAAACTAATGTCATTGTCCCACATTAGGATCGAGTTATGGGTTCAGAACTCAATAAGAGAGCTCCCTAATCTCAATGGGGAGCTCGATCAATGAGAAAACTCTCTAATCTCCTAAATTCCTTCAAATATTTTCACCAACGATGTGAAAATGCATATGCAAGTGATCCTATAAAGAAGGAGATAATGCTATGAGTGCTGAAATTAGAAAATGCATGCAAGTGGTATGGTAATGCTGGCTAAAATGTAGGAAAGTGACGCTGAAATGGGTTACTACATGAAGCTATGCCATGTGCCTAACTACACTCATAGCTTCATGTGTATGACTTACTCACAGAAACATACCAAATTTATTGACATAGCAGAAACAAAAATGATAACTGGAACAATGCCAATGCAATCATAAATCAGTTCACAAAGTAGATCTGAACACTATCTTCTAGATATGGTAAAATTACACTAAACGTGACAGTGATGATCGACAGAACCAGCATAAAAAGCCAATCAACACTATAAAATTATAGATCTGAGGATCTCCAAGAAAAACGAGATAGTAGGAACGAATCCACATCAAAAAACCAAAGAGAAACTCCAGATCGGAAGAAACAACACTCGCTTGCAACGGATTCACCAGTTAAATGTTGAAACGGATCGTCAATCTGAAGGCGATCAGATGAAATCGAAGAGGAGAGAGAGAAAATTACTACCTGAATGCCATGTTCGAGGCAGTAGAGCTCCCAGCAAGCGTTTCCGACCTGAATACCGGCCTGGCCAATGTGGACGGAGATGCACTCCCTCATTGTCGCAGCAGAGAAGAACCTGAAGATCGATGTGAAGAAGAGATAGAGAAACGAGAAGGACGTTTATGAAGACGTCTTCCTCCGATCAGTAGAGTACACAGCCGCAGCTCTTCGACTCTGGTCATGACATGAGCAGCTTTTATAGCCCAACAAGTTGAGTTGAGTCCAGTCATTTTAACTGCGGTTAGTTGACCATGGTTGTTACGGGTAAATCTGTCGGTCAATCCACAAGTTTAACCGTTATTTTCACGGTTAAACTGAGGAGACTTTGGTTCGGTAAATCTTGTGCCACCTCAACAATATTAATGGCAAATTGCAGGGTATTACTATTGAGACCAAAATTTCGTAAGATTATGCTTTGAATTAGTAATGCCTCTCTTACACAATTTTTGCTCTCATGTTTCTACGCTATATGATCTCTAAAAGTGTACAAAACAGTATAAAAATTTGACATTTCATAAATCGGCTTCATACAGTTATTTTGTAAGGGAAAAATATTTAACAATACTTATATACGACCGTCTTAATTATATTTTTATCGCTTTCTTTAAATTCTAATTTGTATTTTGTGTATTTTACTACACTTAATATGCTATTTTAAGACAATATTTAGTCAAGTGTAAAATAACTATAGTTAAGTATGTAAAATGACATTTTGATTATTTTCCCTTATTTATAACAAGCAAAATGTCAACATTTATCTGGTTAACATTTTGAGAAATAAATTTTTATCCCTGCTACCAAACACAGGAATGGAAAAGTTTGAACCTATTAAACATCAAAAGGAAAAAAAATGTTAAAATGAGAGTATTTCATTTATCAATTTTCCAGCCAACCAAACATGGCTATACAATTATGTGAAAATATTTTCGACCATGAAAGAAAAATAAGTCCAAATATCATTTTCGGATTCATATACTTAATAATTTATTTATACATAAGAGAATTTGTGGATCTCAAAATCTTGGTAGAATAAAGGGGCAACATCATTCCAACTCTAGTGTTTTCCTAAATACATAGAAAACACAGTACTGAAGAGAGTAAGTATTTGTGAAGTGGAGATGGTCCAACACATTATTGTCTCAGCCTTGCCTTCTAATACAAGCAAATGCATGATGTGATGTGGTAACATATGACATGTTTCTTTCACCTAACTATATTTATATTTGCACTTCCACAGCCTTAGCAAACATCACTACTGCAACACAAAGTTTGGTATCCGAATTAAGTAAATTATTAGCAGTGAGAAATGAGTAATAATTATAGTTGGAATAATAACACCGTAGCAACAGCTGTGTTGATATGGAGCTACCACCAACCGGAGCAAATTAATCGTTGGTACGATTATTTTGAGCGATTCAACAACCTTCCATCGGGAATTGATTTGTTGTTCATGTCAAATGAAGAGTAACCAACAAACACATTGTATTGAGCATGACTTATTCAAACTCAACAAGAGTATGTTCTGGAGACTAGGAAGCGAGTAAACCCCTAATCATTGGGGTACACTCAGTTCGTAGTAATATGTTATTTTTAAATTCCTTATCAAGACTCTTTTTTTCTATTATTGAAGAATATGATATATATATATATAGGGGCATATTCAAGAAAGAATCAAGAGTTGTCTGAGAACTCGTGAGAACCACCTAAATATAACGAGGGGCGGGTATTTTTCTATACTCTAGAGGGGAAAGTGTCACCCGTCGAGGGGAGGGGTGTTATGAGAGATTGAAAGGAATTTTTTTTATTTTTGTCTGTCATAATAATGAAAATACGGTTATGAAAATACATGACATAATAATGGAAACACATGCCTTAATAATGGAGATATATTACATGATAATAATGGAAACACGGTTCTCACAAGTTCGCACAAGACCTCCTGGTTCGCACAAGATCATGACCCTATATATATAGTATAAAATGTCTTATATATATTTTAGGAACACGGTGTTTCAATTTTTTTGTTAAAATATTAGTAAATATATATGCACTATTAAGGTTTAAGTGTTTAAACTAACAAGGATGAAGGGAGGGAAGCTTAAAATTTTCAATGTGCTTCTTCTTTACTGAAATTCTGTTAGGTAGCAGGAGCAAGATGTCGAACACAATGTTGTAACGATTGGTTCGACATCTTGCCTAATCACAGTTTATGGACAATAGATAATAAAGCAATAAATGGAAAACACACAATATGTTTATTCAGTTCGGTGACTCCGCACCTACGTCTTAGGGCACTATGTCAGTGGAAAGGTTTTCACTATTCGACAATCAACCATAGTGCTCAATTCAAAATACAAGAACAAGCTAGCAAATCGAGTTACAAGAAATAAGGAGAACAAACTAGAGCCCATAAGGTCTGGAGATGGTAGATATAGTCTTATTCTCCTCTTAATGATGGTGGACTCTTGATGATAAACACTTCTCCAGTATGTTTCTTCAAACCTTTCAAGAACTCAAAAAAATGAAAGTCTTCAAGTTCTGGAGAGCAATGAAGTAGTGCGGGAGAGAAAATGAGAGTGGCTGATGATGTGAAATGTGGTAGGTAGGTTTTGGATCCTTAGGTCACATGCTTATATAGAGCTGACTTTTGGGGTGTCACGATCGTGACATGGTGCTGAACACGAGGGCGTGTCTGCTTTTGGGACCACTTCGTCACGCTAATGAGTCACGTGCTCGTGAATCATGATTGTGATAGGTAGCGTCACGATCATGACCGTCTTCAATCCTGATCGTCTCGTCGTCGTGACGCCTAGTGTATCGAGGTTCTGCCTTGAGCTCCATAGTGTGTCACGATCGTGACAAATGATTTTCCTTCTTACCCCTTATTGCTTGAGCTACAAGTCCCGCTCTCCTCGTCCCGATTCCTGCTCCATTTGTGTGCCTATGTCCATAATAACCATATAGCAGTAACCAAATTCAAATGACTCTAAATAGCCTTTACGAGGCAAATAAGTACTCAAAATATGTGGTTGATTGGGATCGAATGAAGACCGCTCAACCCCACATCAGCGGTGGATCCGACGGCGAAGCACCGGGCCATGGAGGCTATGGCGGAGGTGGTAGTGGCGGCCATTGATTCGAGTTGGAGCATCGGACCTCTTTCTCTTCCTGATGCTAAAGCAAAAATTGACACTTTTGTAGAGAAAAAGCTTGATTTCATCCGTTGTTGAATGATTTCTATGTGGGTTTTGAGTTTGCTATAGTTTAGATATTATATGGGTTGTTGAAAAGAAAGTGGAAAAACAATGCTTGTGGAGATGGGTCTCAAGATGCAAGCTCAAGCTCAAGGAAAGTACCATTTGGTGGCGATTGAGCCGAAAATGGGGACCAAGAGAGGTTACAAGTTCATGCCCTTCAACAAGGAATTTGACTGGAGAAGAAGTTGTTTGAAATGTCAAAGGGTCTCGAGGTAGGACAGGTTCCAGGAAGGTAGAGTAGTCAGGGCTGTCGAGGTTGAGATCGATGACTCGGCTCTCGCCGGAGACGACAATGTCACACCTGAAACCGCAGACGGTGTCGAGGTTGAGATCAGTTCATCAATTATTTGTTTTTACTCAAAATAGAGGTCTGTGATTTCTAGGTTTTGCTGATTATGCGTTCATAGGAAATTTTTGGGCTCTGCCAAAAATGGAGGTTAGTGGGTGTAATTGTTTAGTTAATGACAATGTTTTGAAAATTTAATGATAAGTCGAGTGTATTTTAGACTTTTTTTTGTCAAAAATTAACATCGCTGGGCTTATCTAAGACGTTAGTAAAGTTGAGGGAATTTAGAAAAACGACTTTATTTTTTGAAGTTGAGTGAAACTCGTAAACCACAAAGGAGTAAATTAACTTCTCCCAATATAAAAAGTAAAATAGAAACATTATAACTTCGTATCATGTGTTGTTTTGTATAAATTGACATTCATCCATAAGGAACACGAACAAGTGACTAGCGGACCAACAGATTTCATCAAAAATGGATAAATTCAAGGCATGGTAATGGGAACAACTCAAGCCATTAAACAACACCTCAAGTGCAGTGTCAATAATTTACGGCATTTATTAGGTCCTCATTTTAATCAACACATTATGCTGATTGATATGCACACGATACGAATTATGAGATAATTGGGTAGAAATCCACCCTTAATAAAATCATGTAGAAAAAAAACAGATATAATTAAAAACATATGTTCGGCTTGCTTTGGATGTCCACTCTCCTTCTCATGATAGGTCTAATTGAGGATTTAAACAAATCTCTGGTGGCATTATTTGGTAAGATCAAACCTAAGAAAAAAAAGAAATTCATTTTCAAAATATTTGTCATTCCTACAAAAAACCTACAGGTATAAGGGTGAAGGATTGAGAAGAAGCAACAAAAAGAAGACAAGATCAATGTATCACACAACTTGTGGGTAAGAATAAAACTGTGCAAAACATGAAAGGCCTTAAATAATTCACAGCATAAATTCCCATTCAACAACAGATCACAGTAGAAGCAAAGAAGAGTAGAGAGGATATAAATCAGAATAACTTGTTTATTAGTGCCATTTTCTTACAAATGGAAAAATGGAAAGAAGAAGAAGAAGTAGCCAAAGTCCCATTCACATTCACATAGAGAAAATTGTCAGTTTCTTGATGATGAAGCAACACAATAAACTGGAAGGTGATAATGAGTAAGTACTCTTGTTAATTCTTCTTCTCCATACTCAGAAAGTTAACATAAAAGAGAAAAAACTTGAATACTAACCAAACCATTGCCTGGCTCCAACCTGCATGCCTTTTACTCTGCTACTAAATCAGAAAAATGGGTTAAATAGGAAAAAAACAGGAAAAGGAAGAGACAGTTACATTGTACTAGGGACTCTTCTCCTACTCATTCATGGCCTTTAGATTCACAATGCAAATACATGGACTGTTACTCAGTTTGGTCATTCCATTGGAAATATGGGAGAGAAGAGAAGTGAGGGCAAAGCCACTCCCCATTTCTCTCCTAATTTTGTTCATTCTTGAGAGAAGGATATGTATAAATGGGAGGTCCTATAGCATAAGACAATCACACAAGAGACCAAATAAATTTATTTATTTTTTATAAATATATTTTCTTGTTTTTGTTGGTACGGCTTGTTTTGGCAACTTTCTCCTTGGCCTTATATTTCTGGTTGAAAACACAAATGTCTCTGTTCCAATTTGTCTTCTCTTAATCACATCTAATGCACATATCCTTGTTAAGTTCATTGTTTTTGCATGAATTTTTGTTTTGTTTTGGCAAGGTTTTTTTCTGTGACCACAAAATGAATTGTTCTCTCAACTACTTGACCAAGGCAAGAGTGTTGTGACTAGACAAGGTTCTGGTTCATTTGTAAGATCTGTTGGTGGAGTTGAGTGTGAAATGTGAATGCAATGTATTATTTTGGAACATGTGTCATTAATTATGAATGTTATTTATTGGTTGAACATGTTGGTGGAATTAACTGGTACTTGAAAAAAAAATGATAATTTCAAGTTGTCACATTTCTCGCCTAATTATATTTAATTTATTGAAGATATCAATATTTTTGAAGGTAAAAACGAATTTTATTAATTAAATAACAATTAACCCGACATCTAGTCGGACAGCTGAAGCTACAGATGGTATGACAAACCCCTCATCATAATCTCAGCTACTATTAGTTAAGACAAAAGTGGCCAATTCGTGAGACATTTGATTACATGTTCCGATAGTGGGCAGTGCGCAACACCGTTCGCTAATGATTCCTCCAAAGTTGTTCAGCTCGACCTGTTTTGCATCATGTAGAGCCACGACCTCCAACTCATACGGATAGAAAAACCCCGTGACCCCGTTGCAGAATGTTTTACACATGCATCCATGATAGCCTTGAAGACCAATCGACTCGAACCAGTTAGCATCGTAAAGAGCCACGCCCTCCAACTCATACAAATGGAGAAACCCCGTGATCTTGTTGCATACCACCTTAAACCAGCTTCCTCAATCAATCATGCGATCAATATGGGCGTCACAAAATTCAAAACCTCCCAGCTCATTAGGTTTAACCGGATCAACCCATCAACACCAGAGACCCCTTGTTTCCTTCCAATACTGATCCCAATAGGAGACTCAGGTGACGTATTGAAGCTTAAGCAAGCCGAGACCTCCTACTTTGGTATGCTTTCTTGAGTCTATCCACAGACGCCAAATAACACTGGTTCCCTTCCAATACCGATCCAGCAACCCACCAAAATCGTGATTCTCTCCCTCCGCTGTCCGCCCATCTCCAATGTCTCCCGGGTCTCCCATTCCCTCCCCGGGCTCTCCCGGGGTTTCCTGGAGTCTCCCGTTCCCTTCCCGTGCACAACGTCGACCTTCCCTCCTTTGTCAGCCCGTACCCCTCACTCTTTCCGTGTAAAACCACCACCGTTAGCCCAACCCTATAAACAAACCCTCCGTCGCCCTCCAGCTGGCCGTCATCCCCCGCCCTTTCAACCCCAGCCTCCAATCCTACCCCTATCGTCAACCCCAACTCTGGCTCGATCCTCCTCATCCTCTCGGCCTCACTCTGCCCCATCCTAATACTAGTCCTCTCGGCTACTCACCTTCCCGAGACCCTTCCCACGCCTCCATCTGCCCTATGCCCAGCCCCAAACCTACATGGAGGTTCCTTCTGCAAAACACAAATCCCGAACTCAACCTCGTCCTCACCTTCCTCAATTATGCCCCAATCCACCCGAACACACGTGCCCCATACCCTGCCCAGCCCCAACATCCTTCCCCGTCCGCCAGCCGTCTCCCTCCGGCCTCCCATCGCCCTTCGCCGCCGCAGCCCAGACCTCCCCTCGGCTTGTAGCTCAGGCCTCCAGCCTATACCTGTTGTGGCCTCCATCTCCCTAAAGATCACCCTCTCCAACAGAAGACGTAGCCGCCCTCTACCGCCGCAACACCCGAAACTCGTCGGACCAGAAATCCTCACAGGTTGAGCCGTGAGACGTCGCCAAAAGAGACAAAACCCTAATCGCCTCGCGAAGGGTACATGACGCTAACTGAAGATATCAATGTTTAGTTTGCTTTTTAATATAATTTTGGGATAATGACACTTTGTTACACCTAACTATAGCGAAATGACACTTTCATACCCTAACTATTTTTCTCTCTTTTTTAGTACCCTGACAATTTTTTTGTGACAACTTACCTCAAAAATGCCTAATATACCTAAAAAAAACCCTGGTCTGGTAAATGAATCTGATTTGAACCGGCCCAATTTGAACCAGTTTCATTTCACTATTAGTGTAATTCATTTTTTTTTCAATTGAACCATGGGTATTTTAGGTATATTAGGCATTTTAGAGGTAGGTTGTCACAAAAAAATTGTTAGGGTACTAAAAAAGAGACAAAAATAGTTAGGGTATGAAAGTGTCATTTCGCTATAGTTAGGTGTAACAAAGTGTCATTATCCCTATAATTTTAGTTGTGTCTTGTTCATATCTATTTTTTATTTTGCCTTTGACTTTAGAATCTAGGTATCGTGACGATGATGAGATTCAAAATAACGGTTTGTAATTTTGATTTGCTTGTGTTGTATCTTTTAATTCATGGGTTGTATTCGGTGGAAAACCACAGGTTTAAGTGCAAAATTAGAAACCAATTAGATATAAAATTAGAAGATTGAGATGTTTGATGACTCATCAATGGCATAATATGTAAATATTAATTAATTATATATTTATTATTTCCATTTAACTCCACTACGAAGATAAATTCGTATTTTTAGAACATTTTTTATTTATCAAAAATCATAATTTTAATTTCACTGTCTTATAAAAAATTTCAATTTTACTATTTCGATACGATTTCATCGTATTAACAGGATAATTCGCCACATTTCATGATTTCATTATTCAGATTTCATATTTGACGATTTCATCGTTTCATTGGATAATTCGTCACATTTCATGGTTTCATTATTTAAATTTCATATTTAACAATTTCATCGTTTCATGGTTTAAAATATCAAGTTTCATGATTTCATCAACCATATTCCACGGTTTCATAATTTAATCAATAAAGACCCATAATTTCATTGATCGAATTTCATGGTCTAATGGTTTCAAATTCATAGTTTCATTATTTGATTTTTTTTATAGATGGTATGTACCAAAATATAGATTGACTTTAAATCAAGTTAGAACAATGTTTGGGATAAAAATCACCAATTTACTAACTTTACATGAAAAAAGTCCAGCAAAAATAAACCAAATCCTTAACTGTAAAGCATAAAATCCCCAATTTGCGATTGACACAAAATTCTCCGATCAACTTTTCTTCTGTGCACTTCTAGACTCTCTTGCTCGAGCTCTAGCACTATTTTATCCCTGATAGTACCATTCTCCGATCCACGTGTTGTTTACACTTGCAAAAGTGGATCATTTTGGAGATTAGACATGTTTACCTATTGCACCTGCAAAAAAAACATTCATCTCAATATCACATTTGTCCAATAACGCGATGTAGATAGATTAAAGAAGAAATATTACATTTAGATAATTAGATCACAGACGCCCAAAATAGGAACAAAAACAAATCCTACAAAACTAATATCATTTGGATCACATGCATAAACACTCGTCACAATATCACATTTGCCCAGAAAAATTAACATGATACAAAATAAGCAGTAAAATAAAGCTTGATTTCACTGATTTGCCCAAAATAGGAACAAAAACAAGTCTAGGGGAAATGAAATTAATATTAAGCTTTGATATTAGCCATGAAACCATCGATCTATAAATCTCAATTGCATAAAATATAATCATAAATTAATAATGGAGATATTCACTGCATGATTGTATAAAAATGAATAAAAATTGCATGAAACCTTACTCACCAATAATGGAAGGTTTGGGAAACGAGAGCGCAGCAGCTCCGTCTCCGTGGGCAGCATATTTCTTCCTCCGGGGCCGAAGCAAGGTAATGATTTGTCAGTCTCGCCTTCACCGTGCCGCCTCAAATCGGCTTCATCAGGTCTGTGTCGAATTACCTTCAACACGATGACGTCGAATCGCAGAAGGAAAAAGCGACCACTCTTCAATTCTCTGTTTCATCGTTTTGACGTTAGTGATAGGAATGAGTTATATTACTATTAGGGTTTCAATAATTTGGATGGTCAAATATACCCCTATATAATTAATTTGTAATAAAAATAAGTACTAATATATATTATTGATTATTACCGAATGATAATAGTTCTTAAATTTGTGTCTAAAAGATGGTTTTTTAAAGAGTGTATCCCTTAATTCATATGTATATATAATTAAGGGTGTGCAATATAGACCCGGGACCCGACCCACCCGCTCAACCACCCCACCAGAGACCCGCTTCAACCTCACCCGTCAGGTTAGAGGTTGAGAAATCCAGACCCGTTGAGTTGGCGGGTGGGTGACGGTGAAGGATTTTTTTAGGGTTCCAATTAATTAATTTCACGCTCATACAAGAAATTAACCTCATAAGTCCGTATAATTAAAGAATCTTACATGATCATTGATTGATCATGAGATCTAGGCTAGAAAAATAAATCACAAATTCATACCTTGATTTGAAATTCCTTGTCACTAAAATAATTTAGTGACCTCTAGAGAACGTCCACACAGGAAGAGAAATCCGAAGGTACTCATAACGATCATTGCTAGAAGACCGAAGCAAGCAAAACGGGAAAGAGAGGGAGAGGAGGTGCCAACCGGTCAAGGGTTTTTCTTGGAAAAAATTCTTATGATTAAAATCTGAAAATTTCCCTTTTATATCTCTCTTTAAGAATTAATTAATTAAAAGTCTTAATGGGCTTAAAGCCCAAAACTTATTAATTAAGTAGAGAATCTCATTCTGGCTCAGCCCAATCTGGCTAGTCCTGTTTAGCTAAACCTAATTAATTAAATCTATTGGATTAGATTCTAATTAATTGGTCCAGCTAAACCGTTCTTGATTTCCGGTTTAATTCTAAACCGAAATCGGTTAATCCGATTTAATCCAAAACCGGAATTTATCTTTCTTATGATTCCATCCATTTTACTCAACCTTTAGTGTGTGACCCTCTATTCCAATCGGGGACATCTTAAGTGTGATTTTATTTTATCTGTAGATCTACTATTATGTGTTGACACATCAATGATACAAATCAAATCATACTTAACATATTACTACAACACTTAGTAATATAAATGCCAATTTTATTTCAACTAATAATTTCATTACATGAGTAGATTGAAAATACATTGTGCTAGGGCATAAAATCCCAACCGACCCACCCGATTAGTCCAACAATATTTATCGCTTAATGAAAATGTGATTTTAAGAAGAATTACCAAACTTCTCAAGCAACTTCGTCGATGCGAAACAATTTCAAGCAGTTACGACGGTGTAAACTCAGCGGAGCAGAAAACTTGGCGAACAAGCATCATAGGCGTGTGGCAACGCGTGGGACTCACGCGCGGTTGACAAAGATGGGAGGACAATACAATCAGCCGGACTTAAGCTGTAGAAACTTCACTTGCTGGTAGTAAGGACAGAAAATTCCTCAAACTACTTGAACGAGAAACATATCTGGAAACGTTGATGAACGGTGCGTATGAACAACTCTAACATGAATATTGACGATAAACAGTATCGCGTGAATAGTGACGATGAACACTATCGCGTGAATAGTGCGCGATAAACAGTAATTCGGAGTTTTAAAAAAAAAGAACAACAGAACAATAATGTCTCGCCCACCTGCTAAAACATAATTAGCGAGTGGACAAAGTCACACGGCTAGGATCGAATCTAACTTGCCTATGCTATCATGTTTAATTTTTAAAATATAATTATATTATTGAGAATAACTTTATTATAAATTTCAAGAGTAAGCTCCTTTATATAGGGAACAATAGGAGATAAATCAAACTAGAAAACATAATACGAATAGGAAACCTTAATTTAATTAACTATTCTAACACTCCCCCTCACATGCAAGCCATAAAACACAAGTCTTGCACGTGAAGCAAGAATAATAGGAAACTAAACATAACTGTGCAACTACGTCGGACAATGATGGTGCAAAACATCTTGCTCTGATATCATGTTGAATTCTTAGAATATAATTGTATTATTGATGAAAGACTTGATTAAGAATTACGGTAGTTGGTTTCATTATATAGGGATGCACTCTATGAAAAACCACTCCTTAGATGCAAAACTAGAAACCAATATCATCCGTAGGATGATTCTAATCAATGGTATATATTAAAAGTTTTTATAATAATTTAGTAAATCAATTAAATATCTACGAGGGTAACGATGTCAGTTTGTGTCATTGAAATCGTATGAAATCGTATCGAAATCGTATTGATATGGTATCATTCCCGAAAATAACTCCTCTTCAATATTGAATACTCACGTTTCTATAAATTAGACCGTTCCATTGAATACTGCATTCACATTCGATAGTTTCATTTATAAAAAATTACTAGCATAACAGAGCTCTTCAGCAAAACAATGGTTTCTCCATCGATGTTGCTGAACCCGAAAATCGACAATACAGGTAGGATTCGGTCTCCAATGACGATATTTCATGTTTCCAACATGTTTAATGTTATATTCCAAATCGTTTTTACAAAAACATTCAATTTTCGCGTGCTTTGCAATTGAATCTGAAAACGAGTGGATCCATAGGATCTGGATCTGGAAACACAGAATCAATGAACACATCAGTTGACTGCAACAGTAAGATTTGTTGACATATTTTCATATTCATTGTTTATTAAGGATCGTAAATCGGTTTGGTAATGATATATGATTTTTTGAATGAAAAACATGTTTATGTGGGGAAAATGTTTCGATGGAACATCAACCCGGAGGTTTGAACAACACAGGTAACCTTTGTTGCAAAATTGTGTGTTCCATCTTTCCATTGAATGTATATTTTATTTCCATAGTTTCATGAAGATATATTGTATTTTCCATCGTTGATGCTGGCAATCTTGCAGGTAATGGATTACGCAACTACAATTTTTTTTAATTAAAGGGCCGTAATTAGTCATGCCTAATGAATGTTTTTGTTTGATTATAGATTATTTTGGTGGTCCAACTGTTGAAGATGATGATGTATGGGAGCGTGATGAATCAGGTGGCTACAAGCCACGCTGTCCGGAAGCATTGAAACCTTATGTAGGTTTGTGTTTCGATACACTAAAAGCTGGTATTGAGCATTATAGAACTTACAGCAGGTCATGTGGTTTTGTTAGCCGACTTGGCACACAAAAGACATCTCATAGAGGCATCTCACTGAAATACATACTTTGTGCAAAGGAGGGAGATAAGTATGTGAAGGACTTAGATGAGGATTGTGATTTCCAGAAACACAAGAAAAGGCGTTGCGTGACTACGAGAACCGGATGCAAGGCTATGATGTCCTTGAAATTATGCAACAACAAGGGTTATGTTGTTTCAAAATTTGTGGAATCGCATAACCACCCATTTTACACACAAGCTAGCTTCCAGTACCTCCGTTCCAACCGTAATTTAACTGATGCGCATAAGCAGTTTCTAATGAACTGTCAACGTGCAAGCATCGGTCCTACTATGGCACATAACATGTACAGTGCCATGACAGGTGGCCCGGAAAACGTTGGAGCAACAGTGACTGACTTTCGCAATTTTCAGCGGGACCTAAAAGTGTTCATCACTGAGTCTGATGTACAAATGGTTGTTGATTCATTCCTTCGAGAGCAAGCAATTGACAGTGACTTCTATTTTGAATACGATCATGACGATGGTCACCGACTCACAAGAATTTTTTGGGATGATGGGGTTTCAAGAAGAAATTATGCTCGTTACGGAGATTGTGTATCGTTCGACTCCACGTACGGTACAAACAGTTAAACAAATTCTATTTCTTATATTGGAATAGATGTATAATTAACTGACCGTTTGAACGTTTACTTACTGACTATTTTTGTAATTATCCAGATATTGTATGGTATTCAGCCCATTCACGGGCGTGGACAATAACGATAGAAGCGTGACTTTTGCAGCTGCTTTCATATCGAAGGAAGATATAGAGTCATATGTGTGGGTATTTCAATGTTTCATGAGGGCGATGAACCAAAGGCAGCCACTATGCATAATCACAGATCAAGATGGGGCGATGAAGAATGCAATTGGACGGATTATGCCGGACTCTAGGCATCGTTTATGCATGTGGCACATCATCAAAAAATTGCGTGAGAAGGTAATATTGATGGATTTATTTTCAATAATTTGCTTATGTTTTGAAGATTCCATTGTTCCATTCGACGTTTGAAGCAACTTTGTTTTTGCAACCTTAGATTGGTTCTGCTGTCCCACATGATAGTCAATTCTGGACTCAATTTCATGCGATAGTTTGGTCGGGGTCGATCGATGTTGAAATATTCGAGAGAAAGTGGATGTTGATCATTGACGACTATGAACTGAGTACCAACAGTTTCCTGACAACGATGTATGATCTACGCGCCTCGTGGATACCCGCTTACTTTCTTGAGTTCCCAATGGCGATGTTACTGCGGACTACATCGAGATCAGAAAGTGAGAATAATACATTCGGATTTGGTACAAGTAAGATCCTCACGCTTGTGGAGTTCATGTGGCAGTTCAATGCAATAGTGAAAAACCAGCGTCGATCACATGTTAAAATAGACACTCAATATACAGCAGACGCACGTCCAACAACAAGGGTGTCGTCAGACCTTGAATTGGACGCATGGAACATATACACAAGAGAGATTTTTTATAATGTGCGCTCTGACATAATAGATGGTATACTAATGTGTGGTGTGGATGACATAATTCCAGTTGGGGGTGTGAAGACCTATGTGGTGTCTGACCATATGGACAAAAAAATAAAAGTTGAGATGGACGAGACAACAAAACACTGCATTTGTGAGTGCAAGAAGTTTGTCGGTTATGGCCTGATGTGCATGCACATCTTTGCAGCACTGAATGCATGCAATGTGAAAAAATTACCAAGGACAATGGTAAATAATCGCTGGTGCAGAGACAACCCTGAATCAATCGCAATGGGCGAATTTGGGATAGCACAAACACCACAGAAAAGGAAAGCAAGTCTGCTAAATATAGAAATCTGGACTACGGTGCAGACAATTTTGGGAAATCAAGAGACATCAAATGAAGATAAGGAATCAATGTTGGAGATGCTGAAAAAACACCCATCAATGCAATGGAAATCAGTGAGTTCTTCGGCCCGTTCTGTCCTACTTTCTATTGAAGCGGTATCATGAATACCAAAACCACCAGTAGTCCAAATACATCTGCCTAATATGTGCAAGAACAAGAGTAGTGGACGTCAAAACCAAAGCGAAAGAGAGATGACGATAAACAGTCAGCCTGAGGGGGGGCACCGTAGATGCGGGTACTGCAAGCTTATTGTACCACACAACAAGAGAAGCTGTGAAAAGCTGAAACACGACTTGGAGGAAAAGCGTCGTTTGGCTGCGCTAGCAACATCAACATAATAATAATTTCTATATAGTTATGTCTCTTTTATTTAAATTAAGTTAGTTTGGTTTGAGATACAGTGATCGTCTTTTGGTTTATGCAATATCAATAAATTTAGTTTTGGATGAATACTTACGTTGTTGACGATGATGTTCAAAATAGTGAAGTCATTACAAAATACTAACTCAACCTGTATTAGATATCACAGTCTGATGGAGTAGAATTTTTCCATGTTGTCTATGAACCCATGGATCAAAAAAATGCTTAACAAATAAAAAGATAAAAAAATGTGACGAACGCATGATGTCGTTAATAGATTGTAATGGACCAATAGATAAATCTTCTGTCTAAATATTACAATTGCTTGATGGAAGTAATTGTAAGTAATTCAATCATTTGATTGAGTATAGATTGTTCATGTCTATGACACGATGAAACAAATAACACTTCACAACGAAATTGTGAAAACAAGGTGATGAACTCGTGATATTGGTTAGAGTGTGTAATGAACCAATGGAAAAATCTATTATGGTATTTTGCAAGTGATTAGAAAGTAATTGTAAGTAATTCCATTGTTTCATTGAGTGCTTGGTATTTAGTGATTGGAAAGTAATTGTAAGTAATTCCATTATCTCATTGAGTGCATATTGTACATGATTATGAAATAATGACACCAATACCAATTGACAATGACACAATGAAATTGTGTGAAAGTGATGAAACCATGAAATTGTGAAAATAATTATGATGAAATCAAGAATAAATAGATCCATCATTACGAATACATGTATATCATAACCAAACACAATTTTCAAGAAAACATGAGGAAAAAATAACATAAAGGCTTAAAAATATAAAAGTGCACTTGAAATAGTGAAACATTGTCATAATAGTGATCCACAAAATAACCAGTTGACATCAACTAAAAGAAAAGACATGTCTTGTACCAAAAATAAAACATATGTCTACAAAACAGATCTTCAGTTTGAAAACGAAAAAGAACATATGTGACCGTGTACACATAAAATTTAAGTCTGATACTCATTGGTAATCTTGAAATTCAATCCCTTCAAGCTGTAATATGCAGCGGCCTTTGCGTAGAGTGCAAGCCACTTAGAGTTTCTCTTCCACACGAGCAGTTTGAAAAGCATGCGAACACGTAACCTGTAAACCTGCAGGTACTGCATACATGAACTATACATGAATTTCACACCTCAAGAAATCAATACAACATTAAGATTAAGTGAATGTGACATACGTAATTTCGCCTCAACTCGGCTTTCCAATGTCGATTCCCCATATAGTTTTCTACATTCCACATAGCTATTAAACCAGAATTTTCACTATTCTTGGACGACGACCATGGAACTTTGACGTTTGTGATTGGAACATCAGAGAACTTATGTGCCATATCAGCATCATACTCACGAAGCAGTGAGCACACACACTGGCGCTGCGAGAAACAATGAAAAAAGGTAAAATATAGTTCCAATCGTACAGTAGTACACAATATCTATTTACTCACCAAATTGTTCGGGTGTGGTCCATATATGTCATTGTCAGATTTCCTTGTACTAATATAGTCATAGATCTCGATAACAAACTTTTTGGTATCAAAGTAAATTATAAAATAATGTCCATCCAAATTAACAAAAAGTACAATCTGCAGACACAAATTAAAAATCAGTTTCCGTGTGCACTATAATTATGGTAAAGGTCGGTCATCGAGATGTGCAGTTCACAATAGACAATACCATAACATAATGAACTAATTTGAAAGATGTATCAAGTCACATTTGTTCACTGCCATAGGGGACCTTCGCAGCTCACCCTTAACGTATTCCCTAAAAGTCCTCGAAATGTTCCTATCCATTTCATCAGCATTGACAACAAGGGCCTGGACATTAAACATTGTAATTAAGTCCAGTAGTATAACAACTTGTGACATGAGTTTGTGTACCGTAGACAGGAATCACAACTTGTGACAGATGTCGGGTATGTGTGGCACATACCGTAGATAGAGAACTGATGAAGCATCTACACGGTCCATCTCTATCACGAAATCTCTCCATGTTATTAAGATACCTCGCCCATGTATCCACTATAGTGAAATTCACTTGTTTGGAGTCACCTAATGATTGTGCCTCATTAATGTGAATTGGGAAAACACCTCTGTTCTCGTTGAAAACATTTGAATTCCGTATACTATCACAAAAAAACAGTTTGAGTGCGTATCGATGCTCCAAACCGTAATAAAAACCACAAACAACGTAAATGTACCTTGTTGGGTCAGCTTTTTTTTCCATAATCCACTCGAAAAGACGAGACTCATAGGTCTTAAGCTCTGATGTAAAATCTGTGCGACTGGCAGCATAGGGTGAAATTAACACCCTTGGAAGCCTAGTGTTGTGTGGAATGTGAACCCTTCTCTCATTGACAAGATCACCACCTTCAAGTTCGTCATCCGACTCGCAAGCATCAAGAAATTCATCAGCTAGTGTCCTCGGCTGTATGACAGATTTTCTAGTACTTGTACCAGGATCTCTAGGTGTTAACAAATCATGTGCGTTGTCCTGGACATTTGTCCTAACTGAAGTGCTTCGTGTAACAGGGCGTCGGATCGGTGAAATTCCAAGGGAAAACGATGGAGCGCGTGTCTGAGTACTACTTCCTATACCGTGGTAGAGTTCAGAATAGTCCTCAGTCTTCAAGATGGCCCAAATTTTATCGCAATCAGCCATTACAGCTGGATCGCTCCAATAAGGATCAGTAGCAAAACAGTATGATGTCGGTGTTTGATTCTGGGATTGCACATGTTGTTTGAGTTTTTCTGTACCACCGAGAACGTGTACAGCCTTGACAACAAGGTCCCTCAACTGAACAAAGCTATCCCCTAACTCCTTTTTCATCAAATTAATTTGTTGTAGGTAGACCTGTCGAATAAAAAAATTAAAATATAAATTGACTAACCCCTCAAAGAATGTATGTAAAAAAGTAGAGCATAAAAGTGTTGTACCTTCACAGGTGACCACTCATTTTTAGCATCACCAGAACTTGTAGTTAAAGGTCTAACCATTCTGTCAGGCACAAAGTATCCCTTCCCAAAATCAAAATTCTTTTCCTCCTCGTCTATACGTTCAGTTACTTTTTGATATGTTCATCCGATTAAAATTGGCCAAACACGCTCAACTTGAAACATCTCATATTGGACACGATCTAGATAAAAGAATTGTTACAATGAACCAAAAGCTTTAATGAATTGTAGCTAAAATAAATGCAATTGAGCAATATTGCACAGAAAGGTAACATACAAAGAGGAAAGTCAATGGACCATAGAAAAAAAGTTTCGGCTGATTCCTCCGAGCATGCCAATCCTTTTTTGTACGGGGTAAACTTTCAAGGACAGCAGCACACCAGTTGTAGTGGCGTACCTTACTAACGTCGTCGATAGCCTCCCAATAAGATTGGTTAGCAAATCTACTAGAGCCAAAATCAACCATGACAGATAAGCACATTACCATAAAATTTTGCTTAAATAATTTCCCACCTTGTTTCTGTTGTCCCATTTTTTCATATATGACCCTAGGAATAATACTACTATTGGTGGTATGATACTGTGCTCTCCATTCCATAAGTCCAGGGTATGTTTCGCCGGCCTTCTTAGGTTGAATTTTAAGCGCCCCCCTAGGAAAACCGAGTTGAGCCTCAATATCATCTTCAGTAATCCGAACCTTTGTCCCATCTTGCAATACGAGAGACATGCATGTGGTGTCAAACCTGTCGACTAGCCAGTAAGCAATAGTTGTTGGTACCTTGCTGATACCGAGTTTGAGCATAAAGACAAAACTCATATCACTAACCTCCATCCTCTGCACATCAGACATTGCAACGATGGCATGATAAAATCCATGAGGTGAAGACCTTGCAGTAAGTGTTGGAAGTTTTCTATTGAAATGTGGCGGAATAGGATCTCTAGAAACTTGATGAGTCTCACCACCGTCTGCATTGTCAGGTATTGGATATGCATGGTCTTGATTACCATCAACTTGGGGTTGTCTGTCATCTAGGTCGGTACCGTGTTCTTCAAGTGTAGGAGAATATGTGTTCCTAGTCGCATCTTGTGCAGCTGTTTGTTCCACATCAATGTCAGCTACAGGTGCGATTTCGTCTGTGTTTTGAATCGTATTCTCTGCACAAGGTCATGGCACTATGACATCTAGAATGGGTGCAAATGTGTTCTCATTCACATCTTCAACAACATCGCCAACAATTCCATTTGCAAGTGGCTTTGTGTTCTCGGCCGTCTCTTCTGAAAAAGGCTCTTGCTCTGCGTTACTATCGTGCGCATTCCCAACTATACGCCTGGTATGGCGTATTTTCTCTGATCGCTTCTTCTTGGGGAAAATCATCTTCACACCATAATTGTTTGCCCTAATTGTTGGTGCGGGATTAAATATCTCATTCCGACAATTGTTTGCCGGGTTTGTAGAAACACCATTTCTTTGTTGGGGGACCTGTCCGGCCTTCCGGACTAGTAATTTTTTCCTCGCCACAAGACTATGTAGCGGCATAGTGTCCTCAGGACCAGATTCAGCAACATCCATCAATTGAGGAGTTTTTTCTTTACCTAAGAAAAAATAAGAAAATCAGAACTACAGTTAGAAGTAATTGATGAATCGGTACAGTAACACATCCATCATATTGAAGCAATAAAAATATATAGTTCATTTTTTGGATCATTGTATCAAAACAATCTGACTAATGACATCATTATCCCATTAACATTGTAACTTCAATTCAAATCAAGATGCGACATAAAAACTGAAAAGTAGACAAAACAAAGGATAAACACAAGCAATGGAACATTGAAACTGTCTACACAAATAGGTGGGATCATCGGTCATCTCATTCCTCATAACACAATGGAATTTAAATACAATGAAAAAATATAATAAATATAGTCGGGATGATGACAGAGAACCATGATATTAAAAACTAAATGCAAATTATGGGTATAAAAATTGGGCCCTGACACATTGAAAAATATTTTGAAACCATAACATCAAATAAGGAACTAGAGACATACTTCTCCGAACAACAAATTGCATGAATGGAACAAAGGACAAAACTGAACCATTTGAGGAACAAAATTAGTGTACAAAACCAATTTTGATCCCGTCATATCTTAATCTATGAAAATATTCAAATTGTCAAAAAAGCAAGGGACCATGAGATATGGAACAATGAAACATCCCAGGAACATGGGTACATTGGTGCAAACATTTTAGAACAATGAAATTTAAAGGTTAATAAATTTAAGACAATGAAATAATGAAATTCCTCACATAAAGAAATAATGAAACAATGAAATCATGAAAAATCTTATTCTATAAAAAATTGAAATTTAAAAATCAATACAAAGAAGGCGGAACAATGAAATAGTGTACACAAACAAGGTGATAATGGCATCACTTGAGCCATGAAACATTGGAAAATAAATACAAATCATGTCACGAAACACTGATCGATAGACATACTATTGGAAAGCTAACTCCCATTCATAGATCATAAAAAAATGAACCATTTGTGGAACATAGGTCAAATATGCCTACTACTACTAGAATAATGGACATGCATTGAACCAAATCAGGCATGCAAATTGAAAAAATAGTGGACAATTGCTGACATGAAATCAACAGCAAAAGGACTACCATATGCGTTGTTCCACATGTATGAACACTAACCTAAACAGTGAACTTACCCAGTCTTTTCGAAGAAGGTAGATTCATGATTCTCTGCGATTTGCGTTTAGTCGGGGCCATTGCTGTTGGAAGAACCAGATATTTAGTGTATGAGAGTTATGAGAAAGTAAAATTTGGCTCAATTGCATTTCAATATAACATACGATTTCTAGGGTTGGACATGAATGATTTGGGAAGAAAATCTTGAGAAAATCTAATATGAAAATCGCGGGATCATAATGGACACGAAAGGTCTGTCACACAGAAGTTACCAATCTACCCTCATATTTTGACCTAATGAATATATATGGACATGGTTGCTCCAAATATTACAACGCGTGCCATTGAAGAAGTTGGGTTATCTGGGCCGTCTAATTTTCAATCGTGTGGCTGGGTGATGTTCCCTAGTTTGCGTCTGAATACGTGGTTTTCCACTAAATATGTCCTTCATTACGTAAGGAACAATAAGAAATAAACAAAAGTAAAAAACATGGTACGAATAGAAAATTCTAATTTAATTCATTATCCTAACAAGAGTTTATGAATACAATTACTTTCTCGTTTCTGTTTTCAATTTTTGCTACTATTATGCATATACGAGTGCTGTTTTACCCAATTTTTGATAAAAAGGCTGAACAAGTGTCCTGGGCCGATAAGGTATAATCATTATGTTGGGTTTTCTAACCAATTAAAAATAACTTGTGTTGCTCAGTACTACACTTTTTTATATGGCTCATACTTAGTGCCTGATCTAATATTATTTTCTTTAGTCTCTCTTAATCCACTTCATTCAATGTCTGCATTTTTTATTCATGTTCTGTTTTTATGAAACTATATAGACTAAAGATGCTTTCTAATTACATCAGTTTTGTCTTTGTATAGTTACGATTTCTAATCAGCAAGAACACAAACATGAATTAGATGCTACTGGATATAAAACATACATATAACCCTCCCTCGAGTCAGTGTCGTCTTGTTCCATGGCTGGCATTGACGAACCCTCTGCTTTACCCAAAACCAATTCTCACCGATGACAAGCCGGTGTTTGTTCGGGTCAAACGCAAAGCTTTTCAGTCTTGCCTTGACGCTTTCTCAAGGCCGGCTCAATTATTCTTGAGATCTAAAGCAAAAATAATTAATCCACTACTATTTTAAGTATTAGTTCTCAAAATGGGCCTAAAATGTTAAAATTTGGGACTTTTTTTTATCTTACTTGGACTCCATTTCTTAGATAGGCCTAAAGCATTTGCTTCATTTGTTTTATGGGCTGAGACAGCCCTGCGCTTTGCCATTTGCTTCCTTTTTCAAAGGTTTTTTAATTGATGGGTTTTGAAGAGAAAAAGGCTGGAAATGATGTAGGATTTCAGTTATGGCCAAATGAATGTTGTACCGATGGAGCTGTTGTCATTTGTATTTTAAGATAGACGCATTCCAATGATATATTCTCGAAATTAAGTCCATTTCTATTTTTTTGCCTTCTTTTTCCTGATCAGATATAGATATACACACTATCACTCCCTCTTGCCCTCTCACTTATGTCTCTTCCTCCCCAAGTCACATGTGATGCATCGGAGATTCCATGTATCTTATAATTTGCATATCAATTTAATGAAAACAGAAACCAGATCAACTGCTGTCTAAAGCCATGCAAAAACAAAAGGTACCGTTCACATCCCATTAATTTATGCTTTGTTCTAAGTTTAAACCTCATACCCAAAACATTCACTGGTTCGACTTTGAATTTATCTATTTGTTTAAGGCTTTGGCAGAAAATCTTTACATGAAAAGTGGCGTTTCTACGATATTGTCCTCGTCAATAAGGCGCAGCAGCAGGAGTAAGTATTCTGATCACAAAGTTTAGCATCTAAATTAAATTCTTTAACATCTTTTTTTTTTCTCGCTGCCTTAAATGCAGAGAAATGTCTTTGGAGGATCAAAGACTCTTGTGCAGCTATTTGCCTCTTCTAACAGACCTTATTCCAAATGCTGCTGCAGAAATTGAGTCTGATATGAGGCAATTCTGCATGAGGGTGGACATTTATGCGTGGCCCAACTACATTGCTCATAGATAAGCCTTCAAATCATTCATCCATAAGAAGATCTTATTATTTTCTTGTTTATTAAAATGCCAATTCTTACATATCAAAACAAGGTTGGGTTTGTGTTCTATTTCATTTTCTTCTACAAGTCGGTAGTAATGATTTGAAAGTACTTGAAAAACTCGTGAACAAATAATTCTGACTGACATTGAATTATAGGAAAATGGCAAAAATATGCTGTATGTTATCACACTTTTGCAAGAGGGTAGTGTGTATTTTGTTAATGACAAAAATGTGTAGTGAACCTTGAGTTTTTGTGCAAAATGTGTGTAGATGACAAAATTACCCTTCACATTAAGACAATTAAAAAAATGGATAATGACACTTTGATACACCTAACTATAGCGAAATGACACTTTCATACCCTAACTATTTTTCTCTCTTTTTTAGTACCCTAACAATTTTTTTGTGACAACCTACCTCTAAAATGTCTAAAATACCTAAACTACCCTTGGTGTAAGAAACTATAAATTGAATTGGTTCAATTTTTTTTATCTCTAGTTCAATTTGATTTGTACTTAAGATGCAAATATAACTATGCCCGAAAATATAAAATTAAATTTAAACCATATTGGACTAGCTTTATTTTGATTTCTTAAATCAGGGGTATTTTAGTCATTTTAGCATAGATTGTCACAAAAAGTTTGTTAGGGTACTAAAAAAGAGACAAAAATAGTTAGGGTATGAAAGTGTCAAAAGTGTATATTCAGATGCACAAAAGTGTCATTTTCCCTTGTTTATATGATCAATAACAATCGCAAAAGAATAAATTTTAAACTCAATAGACTAATTAACTATGAAAAGGCTCACAAATAATTTTAAAAATAAAATGAAATTTGTATGTCATTATTGATTATATCTCATCTTCCCCTTGCAGCCTATCAGGAGTCCATTTAAGAAATAATTCAAGGGAAAATGGCATATATCAGGTTGATGTCCATACACAAGCTGCATAGGAGAATATTGATGATATGCACTAGGTCTTTACCGAATTAAAGAAGCAGCATGTAATACAGCATGTCCCCAAGCAGAAACTGATAATTTTGATTGCATTAACAATGTTCGTGCAATTATCTGTATACATTTAATGAAAGATTATGCTAAGCCATTTTGGGTATGCACATGCGGAACGGGATGCTCAATATCAATACCCAATGACATGCAATAATCATCAAATGTCTTAGATGTGAATTCACCAACATTATCAAGACGAATAGACTTTATCGGATAATCAGAGAAATGTACCCTTAACTTAATGATTTGTGCTAACAATTTTGCAAATGCAACATTACGAGTTGACAGTAAGCACACATGTGACCATCTGCTGGATGCGTCAATCAGAACCATAAAATAATTAAATGGTCCACTAGATGGGTGAATTGGGCCACATATATCTCCATGGATTCTTTGCAAAAATGATGGAGATTCAACATTAACCTTTGTCTTTGATGGCCGGACCACTAATTTTCCTTGTGAACAAGCGGTACAAATTATTTCATTGGACGGAAAAATCTTCTGGTTTTTCAACGAATGTCCACATGAATTTTCAATGATCCTACGCATCATCGTTGATCCTGGATGACCAAGACGACTATGCCAAAGCATAAAATCATTTGGATTAAAGAACTTCTGGTTCAATACCGCGTAGACTTCAACTGTTCTTATAGTTGTATAATACAACCCAGATGATAGAATAGGTAATTTTTCTAATACACGCTTTTCACCACAATCTTTTAATGTGATACAAAGAAACTCCGTTTCATTTTCACTTGTGGTCTCAATATGATATCCATTACTGCGGATATCCTTAAAGCTTAGTAGACTTCTTCTGGATCTACTAACATATAAAGCATTATGGATTTCTAATCGAGTATCATTTCGCAACAATATAGAAGCTCTTCTCGAGCCTTCTATAATATTTGCTGAACCCATAATAGTATTAACATTTGCCTCAACCAAGGTTAGACATGAAAAATATTTCCTTTCTTTAAAGATTGTATGTGTAGTGGCAGAATCAACAATATACGCATCATTGCTATTTTTGTCAACTGGGGATTCATTTCCGAAATCCATATCCTTTCATAAAAGAAAAAAACATAGCATTAGATTACAAACATTTGAAAGGATTACATAATACAAAAGCATAATATATTACAATATATTACAACATCATGATTAGTTAACAAAGGTTCATGCTATGTCATCGGAAATCAAATTTCCTATATTTCCGCCGTCATCTGCAAAGAAGTCGGAGACATCCAAATTAGTCAGATCTACAGGATCCGAGTTATCCATAAAGTTTGTCTCTACGAATTTCTCTTTTCCCTTAATCGATGCTTGATTCAAGACCACCAAATGCTTGGGAGTACGACAGGTACGTGCCCAATGCCCTTTTACACCATACCTAAAACATTCATGTTCACTGCTTTTGGGAGTCTGAATTTGTGGGCCTTTTTCTTTATCGCGCCTCTCAAATTTGTTCCACTTCTGGTGGAGCATTTTGTCATTTCTCCCACGAGGGTGAAAGTTATTGCGCCCACGGCCACGACCGCGACCTCGGCCACGATTAGGACCTTGGCCTCTCCCAAAAGAAGGATAACCATCATAATTTGTCACATTCACTTCAGGGAATGGTGAACTGCCAACGGGGCGAGTTTGATGGTTTTTCATCAACAACTCATTATTTTGTTCAGCAATCAATAAGCATGCAATTAAGTCAGTGAACTTTTCAAATTTTCGCTCCCGATATTGTTGCTGCAGGAGCATATTAGATGGGTGAAACGTGGAGAACGTTTTCTCAAGCATCATAGCATCAGTTCTGTTGTCTCCACACATACGGAGCATGGATACAATTCTAAATACAGCAGAATTGTATTCATTAATGGTCTTGAAATCTTGTAGTCTAAGATTAGCCCACTCATGTGATGCTTGAGGTAAGGCAATAGACTTCATGTGCTCAAATCTTTCTTTCAGCCTCTTCCACAGATCAAGTGGATCTTGAATATCTAAATATTCAGCTCGCAGACCAGAATCAATATGATGACGTATAAAAATAATGGCCTTTGCTTTGTTCTGCACAGACTCTTCATTATCGTCTACAATAACTTCTCCAAGATTCATCGATCTTAGGTGGAGAGTAGTTTCCAAAGCCCATTCAAAATAATTTTTCCCATTGAGACCGAGGGCAACATATTGGTATTTCACCAGGTTCAACATTCTGAAAAATTTAACCGCAATAACACAATTAAAATATGTCCAAAATATTTATTAAAAAATATGACATATTTTGCGGATATTTAGAACTGCTGGTTCTAACTTTTAAGACTTCAAGTTTTAGTCTCGGTATCTCATGATATAGTTCGTGATTTATACATTGATTTGGTCGGGTTCCGCAAATTTTAGAAATTCGTAAACTTCTGGTTTACATGAACATCATGTTTAACAACCTTTTTTTTTCCGGCAATTTTAGAACTTCGGGTTCATAATGCCTTTGGTTTTGTAAACTTCGGGTTACAAAACATTATACATAAATATATAACAAGTATAATAATAGCAGATACATTTCTGATGTGAAAGATCCAATTCAAAATTGGCGATCACAGAGTATACTTATAAATATATAATAAGCAATGTAAATTTACGAAATAAACATAAATTCAAGAACTAAATTTAATTTAGCTAGAAATATAAAATTACGATAACCGAGCTATTCGTGCTGATAACGTGTTGTGAAAAATGTGTTATACGTGAGTGTTAAGAGCAACCAAATTAATTAACATAGCAAGATACTAAAAGTAATTAAAGAATGAGAAATAATAAAGCATTACAAGAGAAATGATGAAGAGAGATTTTGCTCTCGGATGATCAATCTTTTGTATGTCCATTCTACACTCCCTCTTCACTTATTTATATACAAATATGTGATGATGGGGCATTAAATGCAAAATGAAAACTACACACAATTATCCCCCAAAATATGGAACAATTATGACATAAGAGGGTAGAGGAATGGTGATATAAGAGAGTAGAGGTATGGTGGTGGTCATCCTCTTACAACAATATGCAGTATATTAAGATGCATGGGGCTAATTAAAAAAACAATATATATATATATATTGAAAATATGTTTTGGTTGGGATTGATTGTTAAGTAATGACAAAATCTGTTGAGAGTGGCTATTGAGGGTACTCTAAACAAGGTAAAGGCCAACACAAAAGACTTGGCAATGTTAATGGGTGCAAGTAAATATGTGAACCCAATATAATAATAATGGTAATCATTTTTTATAGTCACTAGTACACGTATTCTTTATTGGTCCAAAAATAGTTAAGATCTTATACGTGAAATCGTGTGTTAGAGTTAAAATTAGAATGAGTTCTTCAACTATCATCATGCATAGACTAATAATTGAATGACCATCGCTCTGAGGCGATTGTGTCCGTCTTATCGGAACAAAGAGAAATTAGTTATCTTGGTATCAATTCGCTTTTCCGACGAGATTTGTTCGGAAACGCGTAGGCAAAAAGGGTAATATAGAGTGGGAAGAGAGTGTGAGAGATATACAGGAGATATGAAGAGATATTCGACTGGAAGAAGAGGAAGAGGAGGATCTGGAGATTGGGGAGGGTGGAAACGCCGAAGTGCCCGATGACAGAAAGTATGTTCTCGTCGGCAAATTCTTATCAAAGAGAAGAATCGAGTTTGAGGCGATTAAAGGGGTGATGGCGTCTTATTGGAGGCCGGAGGGAGGGATGTCGGTCAAGCAGGTTGGGGAAAATTTATACGTCTTTCACTTCTACAAGGAAGGCGACATGGTTAAGGTCTGGAAGCAGGGGTCGTGGGGTTACAACCGGATGACTCTCTTGTTGGAACCCTTACCCGCTTCTGTGACTCCGGCTGAGGTATGTTTCAATTCAATACCTCTATGGGTCAAGATGTTCGGGCTATGAGACAATCGGAAGAATGAAGAGATGGTCAGGCGGATTGGGTTGGCGTTGGGCTCTATAGAGGCGATTGACCGGACTAATTTCACCGATGCATGGAAGGAATTTATGAGGTATAGGGTTTCAATCTCCTTGCATCGACCCATTAGAAGGAGGCTTTGTTTATCGATTGGTGGAGGCAAAAGTTTTTGGGTCGATTTCTTGTACGAAAGAATTCCTGGGATTTGCTTCAATTGTGGCGTCATGGGGCACTCTGTGCGCTCATGTTAGGTTTTGTGCCCTAGCACAATGTATTTTCAATCTAATCATGTAATAAAGATTATTAGTTGAAATAAAAACGGCATTCATGTTACTAAGTGTTGTAGTAATATCTTAAGTATGATTTGATTTGTATCATTGATGTGTCAACACATAATAGTAGATCTACAGATCAAATAAAATCTTACTTAAGCAGTCCCCGATCAGAATAGCTTCATAAGAGGCGATCGGTATGAGGCTAACTCTAAATGATCATGCTCTACTGATCATGGCCAGAAGGGGGCCAGAGTTAGGTCATAGTATCACCAGTCAAGGGTGATATAGGACGACCCAATCATGAGTATGTTACATAGACACAGTCATGAAAATACTCATATGTCGGATCATGAAATCACATCCTCAGACGGAAGGACCATTGAGGTCAATATGTAATGAGTGACGAGTTTGACTCAGTCTAACGTCTCCTGTAAAAGGGTTATAATAACGACTGTGATTGGCTCGATCACAAGTTACATAAGTTGACTCAATGGATCGCTGAAGGATTTATCTCTCATACGGACGTGTGAGCAGATATTAGTTTAGGCCACTTGATGAGTACAACTGAAATACAATAGCATGGCCATGCAGTCAATACATAGTATAAGTTATAATTCAGTTAACTCAGAATTAAGAAACAGGACAATAGAACGAGGATGACTTGTCTATGCCTCGCGGTTGTCAAAGATATCAAGAGGATAAAAGGATAGATTCATGTACGACAAGGTTAAGTCGAAATCTCGATAATCACAAGCGTTGGGTAATCATGATGTCTTGCTAGAGGCCACTCATGATGGAAAGGGTAAAATGGTAATTTTATCAGTCCGCCGACGTGTCGTGAGCCTAGAGGGTCACACACTAAAGGTTGAGTAAAACGGATGGAATCACATGGAGGAAACATGAGAGAGACAAAATCCGGTTTTGGATTAAACCGAATTAGACCGATTTCGGTTTAGGATTAAACCAGAAATCAAGAACAGTTTAGCAGGACTAATTAATTATAATCTAATTAAATAGATTTAATTAAATTAGCTGAACTGGGCCTAGCCAGAATGGGCTTCTCTACACAATTAATTAAAAGCTTTGGGCTTTAAGCCCATTAAGGCCTTTAATTAATTAAAGTCCAAATAAGGGTTATAAAAGGGTAATTTTCAGATCTAGAAATTAAGTGATTTATTTTTCAAACTCTAGCCGTCACCCTCTATCTCTTTCCTTGCCGATTTTGGCCAGCTCCTCCCTTCCCCGCTCCGTCCGTTTTGCTTGCTTCGATCTACTAGTAAGGATCGTTGTGAGTATCCCCGGATTTCTCTTCCTGTGTGGACGATCTTTAGAGGTTGCTAAATCTTATTTAGTAACAAGGAGATTTTGATTCAAGGTAATTTGTTGAATTTATTATAGCCTATATCTCATGATCAATTCATGATCATGTAAGATCCGTATTAAAACATGGAACTTTGAGGTTAATTTCTTGTATGGGCATGAAATTATATGATTGGAACCCTCAAATAATTCCTTTAGTGGTATCAGAGGCTTGGTTACGCATGATTTTGTATTCGAGCATGATAGGCTAAATTTAATTTTGCAATTTAATTCGGTATTGTGAACTTGAAAAATTGCAAATTATATGTTTTGGTTAATGAATTAACTGCTGGAATTTTGTTAATGCTGCTGAAAAATTAATTTAATCGAGCAAGATCGGGATCGAGACCCGTGGAAGGCCGAGGCTAGCCGAAAGGCTAACCCCGGCCGAACCACGGGCCGATCGGCCGGAACGGGAAGGCCGACCAGATATGCCCGTGGCAGATCTGGCCGAGCCTCTCGGCTTCGGCCAGGGGAGGGTTTCGGCCCGACCAGATCCGGCCAGGCGGCCCGCCTCGGCCAGCCCTCACGGGCTGGTCGGCCACGGCGCGGCCATCCCTGCCGGCTAGGGTTTTGGCCGAACCCTAATTGGCCCTCGGGTCAATTTTTGTTCGGTCAAACCTATTGGATTCGGGTTAGATCCGACCCAAAAAAATACAGAATTTTTTCAGCAATTATTAATTAAAGTTTCAGACCGGTTCGGTTTCGATAAACCAGCGCGTGAACCGATTTAATTCAGAAATTAACCGGTTCAAGAAACGGTTTAAATAAACCGTATTTTATGATTTAAATCAAGATAAAAATGGAATTAATATGCTTGTTTGATAACATGATTGTTTGATAACACGGTGTTTGCAACATGATTGCTAAGTTAGCCCGAATTTAGAATTTAATTTCGGTTTGCAACCTGCGAGTTGCTTATGGGTTGTAATTTATTAGTGACCTGCGTGTCACATCATTTATTTTATTTAAATTAAATTAAATGTAATTACAAAGTCCCAAGACAAGAAGAACCGAAGAGAAGGACGGTAATCCCGAGGAGGCGTGGAGCCAGTGGGAGTCCAAGAGAATGAGGAAAGACAAGACCTAGTATAGGTTCTAGTCTATTCCAGTAGGGTTAGCGGGCTAGCTGAAGCAAATTTACATTTATGTTTATGAATGTATTGTTGAATGTGTGATTTAATTTTCATAAGTTCATGTTAATTAGATCATCACCCACATGTGTAAAGATTAATAATAATTAGTTAATCACGCACATGTAAACCGGAATTGAAATCATCTCTACATGGATTTGTAGATGATAAATTCAAATTAAGATCAAATTATGATCAGTGATGATGAATATTTAAAAGGCAAATAATTTCAAGTCAAGCTAGATACCGCCACTTTTCATCACTTCGATTAGTTCTCGGACTCATGGGTGGATACGATTAACGTGGATCCATGAGAATGGGTTCTAATAGAAGATGGACCGGTTTGCATGGGTGCGTGCGCATTAGCGTAGTAGCCATGCAGATTGGACCATGCGTTGAAAATTGGTTGACTTGGCTGCGATTCTCAGATGATCTGAGCCAGGGTATCAGATATAGGGCAATGCTGTATACACACAATGTATAAGCCCTAGCCAAGAATCACATGGAATTGTGAAAGGACTGGACTGTCCTACTCTAATGTCCAAAACTGGGGCGATGAGATTAACTCACTTCAGTTTTGGATATGCGGAGATCTTGGTTTAGATTCAAACACAAGAATCAGAAAATGTTCATAATCAAGTATCTCTTACTTCAACTTAATTAAGAATCTGATCGAGTTTATTTTCATGTTTAGATTAATGGCACCGTCGCAACCCAAATCAACACGTTCTGGCAGTGAAGCCTTAAAGTCTTTTCTGTCGAATAACAGGCTGACAGGAACCAACTTCCTGGTATGGGAGAGGAACCTGAAGCTTGCACTTCAGTATGACAGACAGGAGTATATCCTTACAGACAAACCTTTGGTTGAGCCTGCAGATGATGCCAGCGAGGCCGATAAGAACGCTTATGACAAGTACATAAGTGATCGCCAAGATGTTGGCATCCTCATGGTCGGGTCCATGGAAAATGACACCCAGGACCAGTTCATGCATCTCATGGGAGATCCCCAAGAGATGATGGAGGAAATTAAAATATATTACCAGAAGAATGCTCGTGTCGAAAGATACGACACTCTTAGGGAGTTGTTTTATAGCAGGCTGAATGCTGGTGAGGCAGTGAGCCCACATGTCCTTAAGATGAAGCGGCTCTTTGATCGCTTGGCCAGTCTAGGTCATAAATTCACAGAGCAGCTGAAATCAGACATAGTCCTGATGTCGCTTCCAAAGGCTTATGGAGATGTGATCACAAATTACAATCTCCATAATATGGAAAAGACCATCAAAGAACTACATGGAATGTTGGTGACAGTAGAGAAAGACCTCAAGGGCAAGACCCCTGAGGTTCTGATTGTCAATAAGGGTGTCAGATTCAAAAGAGCTGGCAAACCTGCTGGCAAGTCACCAGGACACTCCAACAAGGGCAAGACACAAGCAGTGTCAGGTAAGGGTAAGACGCCAATGCACCTAACTGGGCAGATAAGGGCACCTAGAGGTCCGAGAATCCAAGCGGTTCCTAGAACCGAAGGGAGCACTTCGGCCTCAGAGGTGGTCTGTTACTACTGCCAGCAGCCAGGTCATTGGAAGAAGGATTGCAGGCAGCACAAGGATTATGTAAAGAGCTTGCAGAAGGGAGGACACCCTTCAGGACCTGGATCAGGTATTTACGTTATTGAGTATAATCTCAACGTTACTTTCTCAGACACATGGGTAGTTGATACCAGAGCAAAATCTCACATTTGTGTTAATCTGTAGGATCTGGAAAGTAAGAAGCTCCTTGGGAAAGGCGAGCGGGATCTGAGAGTCGGAGACAACAGTTCGGTGTCAACGACGGCTGTCGGTTCTGTTAGTCTTAGGATGCCCACAGGGCTTATTTTAGTATTGGACGATGTTTTATGTGTACCTACAATTAGTAGGAATATTATTTCAGTATCCAGTTTGGACAAACTTGGTTTTGTATTTGCCATAGACAATGGCTTATTTACTTTATTAAGAAATAATATCGTTTACGGCATTGCATCTATAGTTGGTGGATTATATATTTTAAATATTGATAACACTAACTACAGTTCAAACTATAACGTAAATAAGAGGTTGAAGTCGGATGACTTAAACCAGACAGAGATGTGGCACTGTCGTCTAGGCCACATAGGCGAGAAACGCGTCTCGACACTTCATAAGTGTGGGCTATTAAGCCCGTTTGAATTCACACCAATCGAGAGATGCGAATCTTGCATTATGGGTAAGATGACAAAGGCGCCTTTTGGCGGCTTAGGTGAAAGGGCGAGTGATCTCTTGGGCCTAATACATTCAGACGTATGTGGGCCCTTGAGTACACAAGCCAGGAGAGGTTTCAGATACTTCATAACCTTTACCGACGATTTTAGTAGGTATGGGTATGTCTGTTTAATGAGACATAAGTCGGAGTCCTTTGATAAATTCAAAGAATTCCAGAATGAAGTACAGAACCAGCTTGGTAAAAGTATAAAGGCACTTCGTTCCGATCGAGTTAGCGAGTACTTAGATCATGAATTTCTCAGTCACCTAAGGGATAACGGTATACTCTCAGAATTAACTCCGCCAGGAACCCCTCAGCTGAATGGTGTTTCCGAACGGAGGAAAAGACCCCTGCTAGACATGGTTCGTTCCATGATGAGTCATACCGACCTTCCAGTATCTTTCTGGGGCCATGCCCTAGAAACGGCCGCATTCTTATTGAATCGAGTACCTACAAAGGCAGTGGAGACCACTCCATTTGAGGTTTGGCAAGGGAAAGCTCCCAAGTTGTCTTTCCTCAAGATCTGGGGGTGCGACGTTTATGTCAAGCGGTTGCTTGGTGATAAACTCGAACCCAAGGCAGATAAGTGTGTATTTGTAGGGTACCCCAAAGGAACCATGGGGTACTACTTCTGCAAACCCGAGGAAAACAAAGTCTTTGTTGCTCGAGGTGGGGTTTTCTTGGAAAGAGAATTCTTATCCAAGAATCCCAGTGGGAGTCTTGTGCTTCTTGAAGAAATTCGAGAAGACACAGAACAGCCTGCAGAGATTATAGAGGTGCCCGATGAGGTAAATGATCCAAGTCATATTCCAACAGAAACTCCTGTAGGACCAAGGAGGTCTGAAAGATCTCGTCAAAACCCAGTCAGGTATGGCTTCTTAGCCACAGAGGGTAATGACTTGATAGTTGTAGATCAGGATGATCCCGCAACAGTTCAGCAAGCCTTGGCCAGTCCCAACTCAAAAGAATGGCAGAACGCCATGAATGAGGAAATGAAGTCCATGAAAGACAATCAGGTCTGGAACTTAGTAGACATCACACCTGGGATAAAACCCATAGGTTGCAAGTGGATATTTAAGTTAAAAACAGATATGGACGGAAAGCCTCAGACTTACAAAGCAAGACTAGTTGCAAAAGGTTATCGTCAAGTCCAAGTCATGGACTATAATGAGACTTTTTCGCCAGTAGCTATGATTAAGTCAATTTGGATGATGTTAGCAATTGCAGCATATTTCGATTATGAGATATGGCAAATGGACGTCAAAACCGCATTCCTTAACGGGAATTTGAAGGAGGATGTTTATATGACCCAGCCAGAAGGTTTTGTCGATCCTAAACATCCCGAAAAGGTGTGTAAGCTGCAACGATCCATTTATGGGTTGAAGCAAGCTTCCAGGAGTTGGAACTTACGGTTCGATGAAGCCGTAAAAGAGTTAGGGTTCATCAGAAATCCCGATGAACTCTGTATCTACAAGAAGAGCAGTGGGAGTAACATAGTGTTCCTGGTGTTGTATGTCGACGATATACTGATCATGGGAAATAACGTCCCAACCTTGCTTGAGACCAAAGCTTGGTTAGGGAAGTGTTTCTCCATGAAGGACTTAGGAGAGGCTGCTTACATTCTGGGGATCAAGATCTACAGAGATCGATCCAAGAGAATTTTAGGTCTAAGTCAGAGCACCTATATAGATAAAGTGTTGAGAAGATTCTCAATGCTTGACTCTAAGAAAGGGAACCTCCCGGTAAGACATGGCATCAAGCTCAGCAAGAAACACTGTCCTAAAACACATGATGAGCTTAAGAAATTGAATGGAATCCCGTATGCCTCGGCAGTGGGATCCATCATGTATGCCATGATCTGTACGAGGCCCGACGTATCGTTTGCCCTCAGCTGTGCCAGCAGATTTCAGTCTAACCCAGGCCAAGATCACTGGACTGCCGTCAAGTGTATCCTCAAGTATCTGAGGAGAACAAAGGACGCCTTCTTAGTGTATGGCGGGATAGAAGGAGAACTAGGCGTCACTGGATATGTTGATGCTAGTTTTCAGACAGACCCAGATGACTTTAAGTCTCAAGGTGGGTATGTGTTCATGTTGAACGGGGGAGCTTTCAGTTGGAAAAGCTTTAAGGAAGCGACAATAGCCGACTCCACCACGGAGGCGGAATACATAGCTGCGTCAGAAGCAGCTAAGGAAGCGGTGTGGGTCAGGAGCTTCTTGAGAGGATTAGATGTACTGCCGCGAACGTCTGATCCCGTGAGCTTAAGGTGTGACAACACGGGGGCCGTAGCACTTGCTAGAGAGCCCAGATTTCACAACCGGACCAAGCACGTCGAGAGAAAGTATCACATCATCAGAGAGATGGTTGATAAAGGCGAAGTAGAGATAAGCTACGTTTCAACGTATGATTATCTAGCTGACCCCTTAACTAAAGCACTACCGCAGCCTAAGCATAAGGAACATGTCAGGGGAATGGGTTTAGATTGGAATACCAATTGGGTCTAGGGCAAGTGGGAGACTGTTGGGTTTTGTGCCCTAGCACAATGTATTTTCAATCTAATCATGTAATAAAGATTATTAGTTGAAATAAAATCGGCATTCATATTACTAAGTGTTGTAGTAATATCTTAAGTATGATTTGATTTGTATCATTGATGTGTCAACACATAATAGTAGATCTACAGATCAGATAAAATCTTTCTTAAGCAGTCCCCGATCAGAATAGCTTCATAAGAGGCGATCGGTTGAGGCTAACTCTAAATGATCATGCTCTACTGATCATGGCCAGAAGGGGGCCAGAGTTAGGTCATAGTATCACCAGTCAAGGGTGATATAGGACGACCCAATCATGAGTATGTTACATAGACACAGTCATGAAAATACTCATATGTCGGATCATGAAATCACATCCTCAGACGGAAGGACCATTGAGGTCAATATGTAATGAGTGACGAGTTTGACTCAGTCTAACGTCTCCTGTAAAAGGGTTACAATAACGACTGTGATTGGCTCGATCAAAAGTTACATAAGTTGACTCAATGGATCGCTGTAGGATTTATCCCTCATACGGACGTGTGAGCAGATATCAGTTTAGGCCACTTGATGAGTACAACTGAAATACAATAGCATGGTCATGCAGTCAATACATAATATCAGTTATAATTCAGTTAACTCAGAATCAAGAAACAGGACAATAGAACGAGGATGACTTGTCTATGCCTCGTGGTTGTCAAAGATATCAAGAGGATAAAAGGATAGATTCATGTACGACAATGTTAAGTCGAAATCTCGATAATCACAATCGTTGGGTAATCATGATGTCTTGCTAGAGGCCACTCATGATGGAAAGGGTAAAATGGTAATTTTATCAGTCCGCCGACGTGCCGTGAGCCTAGAGGGTCACACACTAAAGGTTGAGTAAAACAGATGGAATCACATGGAGGAATCATGAGAGAGACAAAATCCGGTTTTGGATTAAACCGGATTAGACCGATTTCAGTTTAGGATTAAACCGGAAATCAAGAACGGTTTAGCAGGACTAATTAATTATAATCTAATTAAATAGATTTAATTAAATTAGCTGAACTGGGCCTAGCCAGAATGGGCTGAGCCAGAATGGGCTTCTCTACACAATTAATTAAAAGCTTTGGGCTTTAAGCCCATTAAGGCCTTTAATTAATTAAAGTCCAAATAAGGGTTATAAAAGGGTAATTTTGAGATCTGGAAATTAAGTGATTTATTTTTCAAACCCTAGCCGTCACCCTCTCTCTCTCCTTGCCGATTTCGGCCAGCTCCTCCCTTCCCTGCTCCGTCCGTTTTGCTTGCTTCGATCTTCTAGTAAGGATCGTTGTGAGTATCCCCGGATTGCTCTTCCTGTGTGGACGATCTTTAGAGGTTGCTAAATCCTATTTAGTAACAAGGAGATTTTGATTCAAGGTAATTTGTTGAATTTATTCTAGCCTATATCTCATGATCAATTCATGATCATGTAAGATACGTATTAAAACATGGAACTTTGAGGTTAATTTCTTGTATGGGCATGAAATTATATGATTGGAACCCTCAAATAATTCCTTCAGCTCATGCCCTAAATATGTGGATGACCAGGTGGAGAAAACATATGGCCGATGGCTTCGAGCGACAGTGGGAGGATCGCGGGGGCATGAAGGAAATATTTTGTTGGGGGAATCCTTCACTGCTGCCTCAGGCTCACGCTCGTCTGGCTCAAGGAGTCTGGTGAAAGGAGATGAAGGGAGACAAGTGTTTCAGTGACCTCGGTGCGCTCTCCATCGACATCGCTTAATGTCAGGCCAATGATTGTTCGGGAGGTGGGGGAGACTTCGGGTTTGGGGGCTGGTTGTGGGGTTGGGACAAAGCTCTCACTGATCCAGGTAGAGGCGATCGTGCGGTCAGGCTCTCGTGATATGAAAAGGAGAAGGATTGAATGTATGGTGGGGTGGCTCGGGGTGAGGAAGATGGTGGGAGGACGGTTAATACAACGTTGGCTTTACCTCTGGGTGGGCTGGGACATGAAACAGATAGAATGGGTGATGCGGGTTCTGGGGACGGTACTCGCAGGTACCATAAGCACCCTATTCTAGAACTGCCGAGGTCTAGGGTCGCCTCAGGTCGTCTAGTTCTTAGCCAGGTCTGTGACCAGGCTTAGACCCAATTTTATTTTCCTATCTAAAACATTGTGTTCTAGTGATCGGATAGAGGGAATCAGGAGAAGGCTGTGTTTTGACGGTATGCTGGTTGTCGAACCTGTGGGGATAAGCGGTGGTATAGCCTTGCTATGGTCCAACAAAGATGATATCCAAATTCTGAGTTCGTCAAGCAGACATATTGATGATGTTGTCTGTATGGGATGTGTGTCGTCTTATAGACTGACAGGGGTTTATAGAGAGGCGAATAGAAACTTAAGATACAGGACCTGAAGATTGCTGAGAGATTTGGCGAGGGTCAGTCTACTGCCTTGGTGCATTGTTGGTGATCTAAACAATGTCACCAGTCAGGAGGATGTTCTGGGTGGTGGGAGATACCCAGACTTCCTGATTAGGGGTTTTGTGGAGACCTTGGAGGATTGTGGAGTACCTGAGGACAATGCAAGGCTGTCCAGGGCAGTTTCAGAAGATGAAGTTAGGGAGGCTATCTTTAGTATGGAAGGGGCTAAGGCTCCGGGCCCTGACGGCTTTACTCCGGGTTTCTTCCAGGCTTATTAGGACATCCTTAAGCGTGATGTGGTGGAAGAAGTCCGAAAAGTGATAGAGACTAGAGTAATGGACGGTTTGTTGAATGAGACAAATATTGCGTTGATACCTAAGAAGAAAACCCCGGAGAGCGTGGGAGACTTTAGACCGATTGCCTTGTGCAATGTTGTGTACAAGGTAATCTCTAAGGTCTTAGCTAACATGTTGAAGTCTATCATTCCCTTGCTGGTCTCGGAGTCGCAGGGTGCTTTTATTCAGGGCAGACTCATTAGCAATAATATTCTTGTGGCTTTTGAGATGTTGCATCATATTCAGTGAAAGACTTGAGGGAGAACGGGCTTAATGGCTTTAAAAATAGACATTGAGAAAGCATATGACAGAATGGAGTGGAGTTTCGTTCTTGGCATTCTCTCCAGATTGGGTTTTTGCACTCATTGGATTCATCTGATCAATGAATGCATATCCTCAGTGAGATTGTCTCTGGTCACCAGTGGGAGACGGGTTGCACTTGCCCCTCCTTCTAGTGGAACTAGGTAGGGTGATCCGCTTTCACCATATCTGCTTATCCTATATGCAGAAGGACTATCTAGGCTGGTTGACAAATTTCAGGAGAGGGGCAGATTGCGGGGTTGTTCGGTTGCTAGAGGAGCCCCGAGGGTGGTGCATTTTTTCTTCGCTGACGATAGTTATTTATTCTGCGATGCAAGCATTCGATCTACTCATACATTTTTGGAGGTGTTTCAGACCTATGTCAGGCTTCCGATTAGAAGATTAGCTCGACCAAGTCTATTGTTCATTTCAGCCCAAACACTTCAGAAATAATGAGATCTGAGATTCGTAGTCGGTTGGGCTTCAGGGAGGAAGTTGAGCCTCCCATCTATCTCGGTCTACCTAATATTATAGGCCAAAATAAGAGCAGGGGTTTCAGCTTCCTTCTTAGCCGAATAAGGAGGCGCATCGGGTCATGGAATGGGAAGATGTTTTCCAAAGCCGGACATGAGGTAATGATCAAGTTAGTTTTACAAGCCATCTCTACCTATTTTTTATCTGGTTTCTTGATTCCTGATGGTATTCTTGAAATCATAAAGAGATTATTGACTAGATATTGGTGGTTTGGATCAGTGAATGGCTCGGACATTATTTGGAAGAGATGGGACTCGATGTGTGTTCACAAATCGGCTTCCTTCGATTGCGTGAATTTAATTTGGCTATGCTAGGGAAACATGCTTGGAGAATTTTGGTTAACCTCGAATCATTAGCAACCCACTTATTTAAGGCTCGATATTTTCCTTCGGGGATCTCTTCTCAGCTCTTCCCGACTCCAATCCTAGTTATATATGGTGAAACCTCTTCGCAGTCGTTCCGGTAGTAAAAGCTGGTTGCAGAAGGGTGGTTGGCCCAGGTTATTTTGATGCAGGGAGAGACCCTTGGCTAGTTGGGTCTGGATCAATTCCTTACCTTTCTAAACTTTGGTTTCAGATTGGTCCGGCTTAACTCTCGTGAATGGTGCCCGGAGTCGATTCAGAATCGTGTGGAGATGGAGGATAGGCTGCAATCCTAGCAACTCCATTACACAGTTCTCTTGATCATGACCCTTGGTTTTCGGGTCACATCAACGAAGGGAGTTATGAGGTTAAGTCGGCATACAAGTGGCTGCTTAGGCTATTAGGTGCTTGGTCCCCATCTCAACAACATGAGAGTTGGAGGAAATTTTGGGAGCTCTGCATTCCCCCTAAAATAATTTTCTTTTTATGGAGAGTGTTGTCAAATACTCTCCCGATGCGTTCTAATCTGGAGAGGAAAGGTGTGGTATTAATTAATACTTTTCCGTTTTGTATTCAAGAAGAAGAAATTGTTACTCACATCATGTGGACCTGTTCCCAAATTGTAGCGGTGACCCACTAGATTTTTCAGACAACATCGGAGGCATCCACCGCAACTACTGTGTTTGGGGAAATAAATCTGTCTCGTTGGAACAGATCTTGATTCGGGCATATTTCACTATCAAAGAATGGCAAGATACGATTGCAAGGAGATCTATTGTCAAGCAGCAAGTGCGGATCGTGCGGTGGGAGCATCTCCGACGGGAATCGTCAAAATCAACGTCGATGGAGCGTGGACGCCAGTTGGCTTGGGAGCAGTGGCGGATCCAGAAAATTTGTCAAGAGGGGGGCAAAATTTTACGCTAAAAATTTATTTACTTAATTAATAAATAAATAAAATAATTAATTAAAAATAATAATTTTATTAATAAAATAATTACTAAATGCATATAACAAAATTTAGTTCGAGTTTGATTATTTATTTTTAGTTGAGTTTGAATTTAACTTTCATGTATATATAAATACAAAGTGATTCGGTTCGCGAACTTTTCAAACTCTAATAATTTGGTCTCTAGTTTGATTTGTTTATCAAACGATCCATTATTGTACTTAATATCTGCATAAATTTTAATAGAAAATTGACAATTTCTAATAATTAGTAAATATAATAGACTAAACAAAAAGTTTAATGAAAAATGGAAAAAAAATTAATTAATACAATTAGTCAATAATTATTGAGTAAAATATAATTGTAACAAGCCCACAACTATAAAAGTAAGATTAGGCCCATAAATCATTAAAAATGAACATAACTAGTTTGTCAATTCCAAGATTTGAACCTATGACCTCATTAGTAAAATACCACTCCTTTACCACTAAGCCAAGCAACTTTTTGTTATTAAGTGCACAGTTTTTGTATAGATATCAAAATTTAAGGTTGGGGGGCATATCCAATTTTCGAAAAAAATTTATATGATTTTTTTTTCAAATTCTCGGGCCAAGGGGGGGCGGGTGCCCCCCCCCCCCCCCCCCCGGATCCGCCACTGCTTGGGAGGTCTTGGTGTTGTGATTAGAGATGAGTTTGGAACCTGCTTGGGAGCCAGAGGTGATTCTCTATTGGATTTGGATTTGGAGTCTCCTTTAATGGCAGAAGCTCTTGCTATTAAAGATGGTCTTCATTGGGTTGTTGAGAGAGGTTTTGATAATATAATCTAGGAGTCGAATAGTCTCGTGGCAGTCAATTTAATTAGCCGGACTCCGGAGTTCACCAGCGGGTCTAATACTTAAGAAGTATGTTGCAATTCTTTTTCTCATGTAAATTATAAACTATATTATGTGTGTAGATCAGGTAACTCGGCCGCTCATATGGTCGCTCGTTTAGCCCGCCAGGGCTCTGGTCGCGTGTTAGAATCTGGGCATTATCCAATTTCTTTTCTTCATGAACTTTAGACTGATTTGGTATAATAAGAGCAGAGCCGTCTTCTAAAAAAAAAGCTCATTTGGGTATTAAAAAAATAATTTTAACTGAATTTTCAAAAAGAAAATCATATTATTCCATACCCATTTTGTAGAATTACCGTTACTATCACATTATTAATAGTGAATTTTTATATATATTATTAAGCATTAAATTTTAAGGTTTGAATGAGATTAAAGGTTTAAATTGCCCAAACTAATTCATGTCCAAATTTATCGGCAATTATTCCCTAAATGGACCTAGCCCAATCATTTTCAAATTGGGCTAAGCCAGTTCATAAGGCCCAATATTGGATTCTCGGCGAGAAATTGCTTTCACCTTCCCTCTGTGTCGCCGGGACTTACTCTTTCCCGTTGAGACCGCGAGCACGTTTTCCCTAATTGCACGCACTCGTAAAAGGAGGCGATACACACACCATATGCATAATTGATATTGATCAAAACATTATGATTATAACCTTAAAGCAAAAATAAAAAAAACTTGTCATTGAGTACATAAAAACACATTGGGTCCAAATTGACCCAAAAGGGCTGGTTGGTTGAACACGAGAAAGTATGAAAGAAAAAGAGCCCATCACAATTGAAACACAGCATCATTATAATAGCAAAGCCAGTGCTTGTCTTGTTTCACTAGACCAATTTGGGGATATAAGTCTTCATGTTTCGGGAGAAAGGGTATTGCACGTTCTTCTTTCTCATGGCTAGGGAATACAGGCCGTAGTGGTTTTAGGTGAAAAGTAATTGCCATTTATAGAGAGAGACAAATTAATATATGTAATTACATGTGTTTTACACTTAATTATGCATATTCCTCATAAAATACTTATGCAGAGTTACTCTTTACTTGTCTGTCCCTAATATTTTAGGGTTTGGTCTCGTTTAGTTGGCGAGGTACGCGGCAACGAATGCATGTGTGCGAGAGGTTATGGCACCGTCGACAGGAGATGAGGTAGCCAGCGGAAGAGTTCTAGTTCAGGAGGCTGGTCTGAGTGTGCGCGGGAGGATTTGTCTCGTCTGGTTGGCGAGGTACGCGGCAACGTTTGAGTGTATGCGGGAGGTTACGACGCTGTCGGAGGAGTTCGGTTGGGTAGGGTATGTGGCAGGGACGGAGGCGTGAGGTTTCTAGGTTATGTGGGTCCACAGTGACTTTGCAATTGGTAAAGTTGGGGGGGGGGGGGGGGGGGGTATTTTTTCGATATTATCTGTGAGGGGAGATGGGTTCGGGTGGGGTCATCGGTGGTTGGGTAGAGAAGTTCAGTGGAGATTGGTGGTAGGGCAGGAAAATTCTGGCGGTTTGCTTGCTGCGATTTTAGTTGGGTGATGGCTCGATACTGGTAGGGAACCGAAGTTCTGTGACGTTAATGGGCAGATTTATGTAAGCATGTCAAACTAGGGGGTCTTGGTTTTATTAGGTTTTAATACATTCTCGGAGTGTCCCATTAAGCTTGGAACTATGAGGGATCAGGAGTAATCTGGAGTTGATGGGTTGATCCTGATAAGCACAAATAGCTTGGAGGACTTACATAATTAAAGATTCGCGATTCCCATATTGATCGAGGAAGCTGGTTTAATGCGGTCTGCAGTGAGATCACGGGGTTTCTCCATTCGTATGAGGTGGAGGCTGTGACTCTGCATGATACTAACTGGTTCGAGTCGATTGGACTCCGGGGTTATAATGGAGCACTGTTTAAAATATTTTGCAGCGGGATCACGAGGTTTCTGTATCTGTATGAGGTGGAGGTCGTGACTGTACATGATGCTAAACGGGTTGAGTTGACCATCTTTGGATGTATCATTAGCAATAGGTGTTGCGTACTTTCCACTTCAGAGATATGTTTTTATTTATTTTGCTCGTCGCTCTTGTAATTATGTGGTTCATAAATTAACCAAGTAGGATTTAATTAACAGTAGCCGAGATCACGGTGCTGGATTTGTCTTACCATCTGTTGCTTCGGTCGTCTGGTGTGATGCTGAGTTAGTTGTTTAAAAGTTGTTTCCTATAAAGAATTGTGCATGATTATAAAATTTAATGAAAACGTGAGATAATTGTAACTAAAATTAATTGATTTGCAATGAAATGTACCTAAATATATTTTTCGCTTGATACACTCTTGTTAATTTGAGAAATTTTGCAATGTTGAATATTTGTTAGATATGAATTAATTTTTAAATTTGTCAAAGATTAAAATACCCTTTAAAAAATTTGATTTCTAAAAAAAATTGAGTGAAAAAACTAAAATGCCTTTTAGTATCTTCTAAATTTTAAAACATGTCATTTGACCTATTGTCTCATCCCTCTCTTCTTTTTCACCTCCTCCTCATCTCATCTCTCTAGGTCTATTTCAAGCAAGACAATTAAATACCAATATTTTCTGAGGTAGCATTGTCACTGACACCGTAAGTGCCTAAGGCCATCTCCAAAGTTGTATCTAAATATCCAAAAATTATTACCCAATGATTGAGTCTCTATATCCATTTCTCTCCAACCCAATCTCCAAAACTATATCTATTTGTCACATCAAATACTATTTTTTATTATTTAATAATTTTACATATCATATTTATATAATTATAATACATAAATTATATATATTTATATATATTAATTTACTAAAAATAAATGTCACATAATAATCAAAAATTTATATAATAAAATATTAAAACTAACACATCAAATAAAACACTATTAATCATCCGAGTTAGTATACTCGTACCACAAATGTTCAATTAATGCATTTCGAAGTTCAAAGTGTGCGGTCTTATCCTTGATCTTCTTGTGTCGAGCAAGAAATTCTTCAAATCGAACATTGTTATCGACTTCCATTTCAACGGTTGGAGATGTCACATCCAAACGTTTTTCAACTATTACATTAACATCACGTTCGTCTTCCACTATCATATTATGCATAATAATGCACGTAGTCATGATATCGTGTAATACTTCCTTCTTCCATAATCGTGTAGGTCCAGCCACAATTGCAAATCTTGCCTGCAAAACTCCAAACGCCCGTTCTACATCCTTTCTGCACGCTTCTTGTTTCCTTGAAAATGTAGAAGTTCGCGAGTATATCACAAATCAGAAACGAAAAATCATTCGAAAAAGAGCACATGCATCCGAAGACGATGAGGAAACGTTGCAATATCAAGGATCTCAATATCGAGCATATCAAAGTGAACAAGTTCAAGGCGAGGGATCTCAACACACAACGGGTAATTTTAGTCAATATTTCGATCTTGTTAGTGAATCAGACAAATAATCGCGCTCGTTTATTTATTTTTATAATCGAAAATTGTTGTTTGACGTTGAATTTTTATTTAATATAATTATGTTTATATAAATAATGAATATAATTTATACTAATATAAATGAATGATGATGTATAAATAATGTTTATTATTTTAAATTAACATAATTTATATGCAGTTTAAAATATTAAGTTTAAAATTGATATAAGTTAAATAAGTGTCTTTATATATTTTCACTCTTTAAAAGAGTGCTTTAATTGGTTTTTCTCACCCGTTTCACTTTCTCTTTCCATTTTATTACTTTCTCTTTCTATAAGTTAAATCTTTATATGTTTTTCAATGTATTAAAAGAGTGTTTTAATTGGTTTTTCTCACCTACCGTTTCACTTTCCTTTTCCCTTTCATTACTTTCTCTTTCTGTAAGTTAAATCAGTACTTTCTCTTTCTTCACTTTCCCTTCATTTTCAGATCTAAAATCACAAGCAGAGCCTCCATACTCTCCGGTGCCTCCATCCTCTTCATCACTCCAGCCTCTTCAGCGCTCCAGCCTCCTCAGCGCTCCAGCCTTCTCACCAACCCGCCTCTGCTCTCTCCAGCCTCTCCGTTCGTCGGTCCTCACGTCGGCCAGCTCCTCTCGTCCGGCATCTACTACCGTCCGGTCTCTCTGCGCGTCCTCGCGTCCGGCTTCTTCGTGGTGGCAGGGCCCGGAGCCGAACGGACGGCCACAACTTCAAACTCTGGCAGATATGTTTGTAATTTACACAATCTATTGATTTTGATTTCCCATATGTTTTTTTTTCCGATTATGATTTTACTTGATTTTGTATACTCATCTGATTTTGGTCTTCCTATTATGTATATTCTTCTGATTTTGCAAAAAAAATGAAAAAGAAAAAGAAATTGTCAATTAAAAAATCTGATTATATTGTATAGAGATTGCTACAGTGTGTCTCCAAATTTGGAGATGTACTGTAGCAAATATGCATATTTGCATATGCATATAGATATATGGGTACTTGCTTTGGAGAAAATTGTCTCCAAATATGTAAATTTTTGCATATTTGGAGACAGGATTGGAGATAGCCTTAGTTTCAATATTAATCATTTATTTTTTGGATTACAGCCGGTAGATGTCAAAATCGATAAATCTCGCTAAATAGAGGTAAATCTTTTCAATTTCCAGTGTCGCCAATGATCGAAAGTCTTCATATTTGGTGAATTGATTAACATGTGGGTTTGAAACTAAAACCCAAGGTTGCTCTATCCTCTTATTAAAATAACTTTTTAATATCAATAGCTTTTCATATAATTCTCTGCTTTTTCACATGTCAATTTTTAAATGGACTGGACTGACTCACGTACACACGTAATTATTGAGTTATTATTTAATATTGCATAAATAATTAAAATGTTTATATTACTGGTCACTCAATCATGCTCTTCCTACCGTGCGGTTGCGGGTAATCGATGCTCGTGGGAGCACTATCCACGAGCCCAACAGTGAAGTAGGAAACTAGACTGATTTGAATTTTAAATATCATTTGTCTTTTATTTAGCTCAATTAACAATATTAGTTGTTTATATAAATTTTATCTTAAGAGTTTGATGTAGGAAGTACGAAGACATGTAAATCATTTGCGAAATCACCGACCCATTACTTTGAGATGTTTTTTTACACTTTGTTAAGTGAATTGTGCACGGTTACTTGCAGAAAATGAGAAGAAAACTCACGAGAACATTTTGATCATCTTTTCAAAAATGATGATAAAATAAAATTATTTAAAACGTTAGATTAAATCGTAGGAATATGACATTTCACTTAAGGACAAATAAATTTAAAATTAAATTCAATCACATATAAAATGTGAATAATTATAAGGGATAATGACAGTTTATTACACTTAACTATAGCGAAATAACATTTTTATACCCTAACTATTTTTTTCTTTTTTTAGTACATGATAATTTTTTTTGTGATAACCTACCTCTTTAATGCCTAATATACCTGAAATACCTCTGGTTCAATTGAAAAAAATTGACTTGAACTAATAGTGAAATCAAATTGGGCCGGTTCAAATCATATTCATTGATCTAACTAGAGGTATTTTAGGTATATTAAACATTTTTGATGTAGGTTGTCACAAAAAAATGTCGTTCCACTATAATTAGGTATAACAAAATGTCTTCATCTCTAATTATAATCTTCCATTTTCTATCTCGTATAGTTTTATTATCAGCAAAATGTTTATTTTGAAAGACTGAGTATGAAATAGTCAACTAGTCACTCTCAACTTTTTCACATATCTAGCTATGTCACAATCTGCTTTCTATGTTTAGTGCGCAAAACAGTATTTTCGACATACAAATCACAGGACAAAGTGTAGTGAGCAATGAGCAGAGTGATTGAATCTTCTCTTTCGTCGGCACTTCCACTCCCATTTTAACCAATTCCATTGAATATAAATTCAAGTAGTCACCAAGTGTCTTTATCAGACAAATAAGGTATCTGCATGTCTGATCCATGCAAATTATGTTCCCCTCTTCTTGGATTTCTTAACCTCGCCATTTTAATATATTCTGTCATGTATATATAGTGTTGTATTGGGTACAAGGATTTAAAATTAAAATGTTAGGGCTAATTGGGTGGGTTAAGACTCCTAAAATTAATCGAAAGTTTATTTTTAAGACTCCTAATTCAACTAATTGAGAATTAATTAGAAATTACTCCGTTTAAATTTCTATAATTTTTAATTTTGACTAAATAAGTTATTATACATACTCATTTAAAATATAAATTATAATACATGAAAATAATTATTACTAATATTTATGATATATATTTTTATATTTGTTACATTCATTTCCTTCGAAAACAATGTATCAACAAAATTATCTATTAGTATAAATTTTTTTAATTTTTTTAGAATATTACAGTTAATTTTAAAAAACAATTTAGAAAAAAATAACCTAAACCCATGTTTGACTATGATGAGAAGGCGTCGGGCCAATTTATTAATCGAGAAAAGTCGTCAGTATTTTTGTCCCTTAATACACACAGGGGATAAGGGGAGACATCTCCTTCAGATTGGGATTTAGGGAGGAGAATGAAACATCTATTTACTTAGGCTTGTCAAACATGGTCGGACGAAATAAGACACGGGCCCTGACGTACGTTAAAGAACGCATTGCCAAGCGCATGACATCATGCTCCATAAGGTTCATGTCCTCAGCAGGAAGAGAGGTAATGATAAAATCTATACTACTGGCCCTCCTGGCGTATGCTATGCAGGTATTCTTGTTTCCCCAAAAAACTTTTTGATGATATTGGGAATATGTTCAATAAATTCTGGTGGAAGGGTAATGCGGGAATGGGTGGTATTACATGGCGAAAATGGGTCGATCTATGCAAACATAAAGAACTGAGAGGGATGAGTTTCCTCAACCTCAAAGAATTCAACCTGGCACCCTTGGGAAAGCATGCGTGGAGAATTCTAACAAAACCAGAATCCTTACCAAGTCGGTTACTAAAGGTGAGGGGACTGTCCCACCAACTATAACTTTAACTGTTCGGCTAGATGCCGGGTTAGTTGTCAGCTCTTAAATAAAATTCGTTTTTATTTATAAAAAAGACATATTTGATTATATGAAATCAGTTTAGTGTTTTAAAAATCCTCACCTAAACGACACCAGGTCCAACTTTTAGAACATGAGCTGGGTAAGCAATTATATTTTCTAGGTCCAGGCCAGGGGCTATTCTTTTACACAGTTTAATAGTCGGCCCACCCACAAGTGAAATTAGGCCTTAAAATTAAAAGGTCTCAAAATATATTTTGGATCTTCAAAAAATTAAAAATTCGATTTATATTTTATTTATTAATTTTAAAATAGATTTCAAACTCAAATTTAAAGCAAAAGTTTTTTTAAGTATGTGACCGCTTTTAAAAAGTAGTACGTGACATTCTTTATGATAAATTTGAGGGTCTACATTCAGCTTCAAAACATAATTTTAGCTCAATATTCAAAAGAAAATATAAATTAAGCTCAAATTTAAAACAAAACCTGTACATGTTGAATATCATATCGGGTAGGGCTGTCCATTTTACCCGGTAACTCGATATCCGACTCGACCTACTCTACACCCGACTCGACTAACCTGATATCCGACTAACTCGATACCCAACCGCCCGACAAACCAATCGAGTTAAGTATTGGGTCCAATTGTATAAACCACCGGGTACCCGACAACCCGACAATATATATAAAAATTTAAGATTGGTTGGCTGCCCCTAGCCCATCCCTTCAGCCTCCAACCCAGCCCAATAATTGAGTCAGCCAACCCAGCGTCAAGACTCAAGCCCAGCTCACTTGTGATGCCAACTGAAGGAGAAGAGGAATTTATAAACTCTCATTGAGTCTCATACGCTTCCAATGTGGGACTCAATGAGTTTATAATTCTCTTTTCCTTCAGTGTCACGAGTTGGAGACGTGGCTGATTCTTCACCGTTGATCATCATTCACGAACTCATCTCAGCCTTTGAATGGCGTTGATGTGGCTGATTCCTCCCCCACACACGTTTTTTGCTGAATTAATTAAAAAAAAATAAACTCCCATCTCTCTTCACTCAGTCACTCGACCCTCCGTCCCTCTCGTCCCAAACTCGACCTCGACCATTTGTTGCCCTCGTTCTCTCTCTCTCGTCCCTCTCGTCTCTCTCTCATCTATCTCGTCTCGTCTCTTCACAAAGTTATTTTTGTGAATCGATCCGTTGGTGATTCTCATCTCCACTATTATAAATCAAGCAATGGTGGAGAGGAGGCTCATCAACGGTTCGATTCGCCAGTAGAGCTGGAGATTGAAGTTTCACCGTCAGACAACGCGGCATCGAAGGTTTGAAATTTTCTTCAACGTTTCAATTTTTTGGTTTTAATGTTATAGACTTCAAATTTCTTTCAATTTTTATTTGAATCTGTGTTCTCAATTGGGACACCGAATCAATTTGGGGATTAGAATTTCAATTTGAGGATTATTAGGGTTTACAATCCAAAATTTCGATTTTAATTTAATTGTAAGTTATCAATTGTGGGTTTTCTGTTATGAATTGGGGAAACCCTAATCAATTTAAGGATTATTAAGATTTTCAATTTGGGTATTTAGGTTTCTGTTTAGAATTGGGGGTTCATTTTAGGGTTTTGGTTTAGATTACGAATTTGGGGATCTATGGTTAATTGATTTTTCAATTTGTGTATCAGGTTCCTAATTGTGGTTTAGGGTTTCGAATTGATTTTTAATATTAGGGGTTAGGGTTCAAATTTGGATTGATTTTAGGGTGAATTGAAATTGGGCAGAGGCTTGGTGTATCAGGTCTTTTGGGTTTACCCGACTCTACCCGACAACCGGATCTACCCAAACCCAACTACCCGACTCCTCAACCGAGTCGAGTATCGGGTCTGGGTTTTGGTACCCAACTCCAACCGAGTCGGGTACGACTCGGTACGGGTATACCCAACTCAACTCAATGGACAACCCTAGTATCGGGTATAAGAAATTTGAAATAATACATATTTTACCTTATAAAGCTGTTTTCAAAATAAATTTTGATATTTTAGTCCTTTATTATTTAATTTTTAAAATTATTTTTTAAAAAATAAATTTAAGTTACTAGTTACACAATTAATAATACTCTCGTCCTTTTGAAGTAAAAGAATTACGCACACTTTAAAATCTTGTATTTTACCTCCTAATACATATTAGGGCCAGCCGTGCTTATTTTATGCAAGATTAAGTACAAATAAATTTATATTGTTGCCATCTAAATAATATTTGTTGTCTTTCAGAGGACACCGCAACGATTTAAGCATTACACTGTTGGTGGAGAGGTTTTGATTTCGAATTCCATTGTTATTAGGGAGGGAATGTATTAAAAGGTAGAGTTAAGATGTAATGCAATTCAAAATAATCTAAATAATATTTGTTACAAAAATGTGGGTGGGGGAAGGGTTTAAGTGTAGTTTAGGGTTGTTTAAAGTAATATAAGTGTTCTAAAAAACGGTCGCCTAAGCGGCTTTTAGGTGCTGTTTTTCACCTCACCGCCCCGTTTTAAGCTAATCGAGTGGAGGCAAACATTTTGATTCATTAGGCGGTCCGGGCGAGCGCTTAGGCGGCTCAAGCAGATGCCTAGGCGGTCAGGTAGCCGATTAGGCGAACCAGAATTTTGTTTTTTCAATAAATAATTAAAACTTAAAACGTTAAGAATACGAAATCCGACAGAGATGCTTCATTCCATTCTCTTGCACTAGACCTTTACACCCTAAACCTTTTCACCTACGACGAGTGTCTGTCGCTCGTCGTCATCTGTCGCTGCACCTCTTTTGCGAATCAATCGAAGTCGGAGCTCCAGGCTTTATACTTCATTTTAGGTTTGTAACGGGTGATTTGTATTTACTTATTCAATTTGTGTGAGCTTAGGGTTGATTTGTTTGTTCAATTTGCGGGCTATGAGTGTATAGTTAAACTTACAAGTTTATTGTCTAAACTTGTGATTGTAATATTTAAACTTGTGAGTGTATAGTCTAAACTTGTAGGTATGTAGTCTACACTTGTGAGTGTCTAGTCTACACTTGTGAGTGTATATTCTAAACTTGTGAGTGTATTGTATACTCTTCATACACTCACACGTCTAGACGATACACTCACAAGTTTATAATATACACTCGTAAGTTTGGTTTCTCTCACACTTGAAATCCCACATCGCTTAGATGTGAAACTTTTTTGTTGTTTATATTGGTTTGTCTCCCTTCCTCTATCAATTGTGTGTGGGCCTTTTAGGGGTAACCTGCGGCTACGGCCAAACCCACACCGCGATGCCGCCGTCTGGCCGGCCGGCTCAGCACGGGCTGGGCTCCGGCAGAGCACCCGCGGTGCGAGCAAACCAACCTTTTCAAAAAATAAAAAGGTCGACATTATGCTCAGAATCGTGACAATACACCCAATATAAATATAGTGAAAACCGTTTATGTTTCTGGCCACAAATAATTATAATCATAATCGCAATATTACACCCAATATTTATGTTTCATGTGAGTGTAGTGTTATGATGGAAAGTCGAAATTGCCCTCACGTAACCGCACAACAATTTAATATTTGAGTGTGTTTCTATGTTTCCACGTGATATGTCTGGGATTTGCACCTGAATGTAATTATATATATATATATATATATATATATATACACGTCGAAATGTTCTCGTGGTATATGTCTCTTCCCCCACTTGATAACTTTCAAAGTCTATTTTGGCAGTGCTCTCTTGTTTGAGTTCCTGATCTCGTCACAATACGTGAGCAATATCTCGTATTGTTTATCCATATCCCCAGCAAGCAACTCATTTTCCTTACCCAAAGCTCGATACAATTTTTTTCTATGAACTTCCACCAAAAAATATTTTTAGTTAGCTTTCATGTCAGAACATACACGTATCTTCTCTAGGAACTTGCATTGACAAAAACATATTGAAGTTAAGAAAAAAACATGTATCATTTTCATTTTGGAATTCAACTAAAGCAATGTCTACTGTTGAAAATGTCAATTATAAAATAATGCCTAATTGAGTCATCTTATTGAAAATCGTAGGTCGTCCACATAAGTGCTCATCCCTCCAAACCTGAAATTGTACCATTTCATCATGACCAACATCATTGCACCAACACCAATATCGACAATTCTCTACCAAGGATTTTACTGCATTTTTAGTTCTTTGATTAAACCTATAGTCGTAATCAAAACCCGTTTTTAGCGTATAATACTTCAATACCTTCCGGAATACTTTAAGGTTTCGGAATGTCAAATACAAACCCAATTTTCTGCTCTTCATATCAGAGTCTATCTCCCAAATATTTCCTTTTCTTATAACATTGTATTCTCCGTTATCATCACTTGTATCATATCCTACTACATAAACCTTCTCATCCGAATTCAAATCATATAAGTCATTATCACCAACTTGCATATTACCCTCAGTTTCTTCTTTTCCATTTTTCCGACCACGTCTCTCATCCACCAATCTCTCTGTCATAGTCAAATTTTATATACTCAAACCAATATGGGTCATGACAATCACTTCACTATTGTCATTTACCCCGCTACTTTCCTCTCCACCAGATTCTTTTCCACAATCCCTACAGTCCCCTGATTCCTCACTACTATCCTCTGCCACTACAACTTTATTCCCCTTCAAGAAAACTTTAGACATATCGTACCGAGCTTACATTAATTCCTCTATCAATTAAGGAGTTATGAAATGCACATTTGAACTCTCCCCTAGATTAAACAATAACATGGAGGACAACATATTGAACATGCATATAAGTTTATGGTCATGATGAGAAATAAATTTATCTTTCACATTCTTCCAGAACTAGTCTTCCTTGACGTTGGCGCATACCTCTTCTTCCCCATCTCCGGCGAGTCTTGGTTGCCAAACAGTCGCTCGTCTCTTCGTCTCTGCTCGTCCGTTCCTCCCCCCCTCACAGCTCTAACCTAGTTCACTTATATTGACTGAACGAGCTCAAGAAAATTAGAATAACAAGTGAAATTAGGTGTGAAGCTCAGTTGTTTTATTTAATTAACGTTTAATTAAATAGGGGTAATAATGTCTTTTTAACCTTATGTTAACTCAGTCAATGCCCATGTCCTAAAATGAAATTTAGAGTACTGAAAAGAGAAAAATAAGTAGGATATGAAAGTAAGAATTGAATTAAATTTATCCTCACCTAAAAAATAATTTCTATCAATTAATTATCATATGTAATTTAATTTAATATAGTGTAATGTAGTAGCAATAAAATTTTAAATCAATGAGTATTTATAGTGAAAATGTTGGTGTTTTCTTTTATTTGAGCCAAACACAAGGTAATAATTACATAAATGTGTTTGTACCCAAGTCAACCATTTTTGAATTAAGCTTAACCTTAATTAATGGATGTATAATTTATTAGGGAAGAGGTCAAGTAAAACAATTATTTAGAAAAGAATATAAAAATCATCATCAATGATTGTTGTAATTAACCAAAATTGTCATGAAAATAAATACATTAAATAGAATAAGGTTATAATCTACTAATTAAGTGTTTCAAATTTAAAAACCCTAGTGTGAGAATAATTACATATTATGTTAAATATACTTCTAATCGTTTCACAAAATTATAGTTAACCTACAACATATCACCACAACCATGGCTTATTAATCTCTGATCATAAACGACGAGCCACTGTTATGCTCGTTAGACGGCTTTGACATGAAGAAAAATAGGCTATTCCGCGTTCATGACGAGAAGAGGAAGTACTAGAGGTTGATGATGATTGAAGGCCTTTGTCAACGATAATTTTGACGATGTTGTTGCAATAAAGGTAATCGGTACATTCTTCCAATTTGTAAATACATATTGATGACCAATCTCTAACACATGTTAATTGTTGATTTTTGGAATTTTATTGTAATTTTTGGATTTTAAACTCATTGTTGATTTTTGAATTTCAGGGGATCAAATTTCAGTTCAGGAGGAGGATGGCGATACACTCTCAATTGGGAATTTTTTCAAAAATAATGTAATTAAATAAAGTATTTACGTAAATATGTTAATATTCAAATTAATTACAAACGTATGGTTGGGTCCCGCAAGTATACCACGTGTCAACCATTCATAGGAGTCTTTTTATTTTTACTGTAACAACAGTTAACGCTACAGTAAAACCATATTTTGAAGAGAGAAAAACTACACACGTAGACCAAGGATGCCACACGTCAATTAAGAATAAGAGGGAGTTTTCTTTTTGATTTTACTGTGCACATTAAAAGTTTTATTTTGAAATTTATAAAAATAATTTATTTTTAGAAAAAAAGTAAATTTTAATATTAATTAAGTTTTATATGAATGACTAAATTTATAATTTATTAAAATATACTATTAATTATTTATATTAAAAAATATTATTATCAATTATTTTACTTTATATAATGATTATTAAATATATAATTTATTAAAAAATAATTACAAAATGACTTTTCTAAAATATTACACAACCTTGTCGGACAATCAGGCTTGCCTCCGATCAGTTTGCCTTTGATGACGGCAAGAACCTTCTCTCCCCCTTGCCTTCATCGACCATAACAAAGATTTAGGGAAATAGTTCTGATTCCTCAGTTTCTGACGAGTTTCACTGAAACGACGAGAAAAACGATTTTATATCTCATTAAGAGCTCGAATGAAAACGGATAGTTGGTTTTGGTCGTCGAAGGCGAGGTGTCTGCGGGCAAGCCAGATAGCCCAGCAAGGTCATGTAATTTAAAAAATTCATTTTGTAATTATTTTTTAATAAATTATAAATTTAATAATAGTTATTTAATGTAAAATAATTGATAATAATATATTTTTGATAAATTATAAATTAATAATATTTGTTTAATATAATATAATATAATTATAAAATAAATAATATTTATTTAATTATTAATGTGAAATCTTAACTGAGAGTAATTATAAATTATTTTTTGTGATAAAAATTATTTTTATAAATTTCAAAATAATTATTTTGTGCTTTTACAGTAAAGTCAAAAAGAAATACTCTACCTATTGTTGATTGACATGTGGAACTCCTTGGTGTGATGTGTAATTATTTTCCCAAAATATAGGTTTACTGTAACATTAACGGTTGCTACGGTACAAATAAAATGACTACTACTAATGACACGTAGCATATTGGCGGGACCCAACTATAGTTTTCTAATTAGTTTAAATACTAACATATTTATGTAAATACTTTATTTAATTACATTATTTCTGAAAAAAATCCTCTCAATTGCTCTCTTAATTACGTTGCTTTGCTGCTATTTTTTTTAAGGAAAAATCGAATTTTATTAATTAAATTGTAACTAACCCGGCATCAAGCCGGACAGCTAAATGTACAGATGGAGGAATAGACCCCTCAGCATAATCCAAACTACTGTTAGCTAAAACAAATATGACCAATTCGTGAGCCATTTGATTACGAGGAAAACAAATCACAAAAGTTACGATAATGGATAGTACGCAATACCGTTGCTAATGATTCCTCCAAAATTGTTCAGCTCGACCCGTTTAGCATCATGTAGAGCCACAACCTCCAACTCATATGGATGGAGAAACCCTGTGATTTTGCTGCGGGATGCTTTGCACATGCATCTCTGATAGCCCCAGAGACCAATCGACTCGAACCAGTTAGAATCATGCAGAGCCACGACCTCCAACTCATACGGATCGAGAAACCCCGTGATCATGCTGTAGATCGACTTAAACCAGCCTCCTCGATTAACCATGCGATCAATATGACCACCGCAAAATTCAAATCCTCTCTGCTCATTGGGTTTAACCGGATCAACCCATCGACACCAGGAACTCCCCGTTTTCTTCCAATATCGATCCCAATAAGACAAGTATTGAATCTTGAGCAAGCCGAGCCCCCCTAGTTCGGTATGCTACTATTTTGGTTGTATAATATATGTTACTTTCATGAGAGAATTATTTTAACATAATTGTTTCATTTTTTAAAATTAATGAAATATATATTGATGTATGAAAATGAATCATGTATCGAGATATGAAAATGAAACACGATTAGTATATTTAATCGAAACATGTGTGGTGGTATGAAAATAAACATGTTCTAACGAAACATGTATTGAGTAAAAGAAGAAATATAAACTTCATCATAAAAATGAAATCATCATTTTTGTGTAAATCATGTAATCGTACTAATTTTTTTCGTAAAAATCATTGTAATCGTACAAAATAATAATTAAGTAAAAAATTTAAATACTAAATCATGAAATAGTAAAATTGATATCACATAAATTTGTTTCATTTTTGTAAATCAATGAAAAATATATATTGATGTATGCAATTGAAGTATTTATCGAGATATGAAAATGAAACATGCTTAGTATATTAAACTGAAACATATATAATAGTAAGAAAATGAACATGTTCTAACGAAACATGTATTGTATAAAAAATGAAATATAAACTTTCTCGTACAAATGAAATCATCAATTTTTTGTGTAAGTCACGTAATCGTATTAATTTCCTTGATAAAATGATTGTAATCGTAAAAAAATAATGAAATACTAATTATAAAATAGTAAAATTGAAATTACATAACTTCGTTTTATTATTTATTCATTTCATCAAAATATTGGATCATGAAGTGGCTACCATAAAAGTATGATTAATTCGTTTCATCAAAATTAACCATTGATTCGTTAAATTGGTTTGAAGATATAAATAATGTAATTAATTCTAGGATCTCCAGAATTAATAATGGTGAAAATTATGAAAGAATCATGTTATAGTATATAAGAAAATCAGCGGTAATAGAACACCAAAATTTATGGACTATTAATTATTGTACAATTATATTGGTACCCCTTTCATTTAATCAAATGACGATATTAAATTCGGAAATATTAATAATTACGACTTGATGCCACCGAAACAGGAAAACAAATTTGGTTCATCAATTTCATGATCCAATGATTATTATTAGTTCTTATTTTCACATGTAAAGTGTGGGTTCCCACTTGATTAGAAACTTAAGTTATTAACCCTTTTACACCTCTAACTATATTAAGATTTTTTGGTATTGAAAATATCTAATTTTAAAAGAAAGTAAAGCTCTTCGGACAAACAAAGGAAAAATACATCATATTTAAGTTCACGGTTCGATTTTGAACAAATTGATTTAGTCTGATTGTAATAAAATAAAAATCGAAATCGAATGGTAATTAGAACTCAATTCCAAGCGTTTTGAACTTGTTGGATTTTAGTTTGATTCGATTTTCTATGAATCGAATTTCATAAAATTCTTACATATTAAGTCGTTTTGAGTTATTAATTGACTTTTTGGTTTTTGGTTTGATATTTTTTGAACTAGTTTTTGGAATTTTCGCATTTTTTGTTGGTCATGACTTAATATTTGTTAGCCCAATATTTTGAAGTCCAATTAATAAAGATCGATAATCTAAAACAAACTATGTGCTCATGTGGAACGATTTTCAATTTGATTCAATTTTTATCAATTTTAATTTAATAAATCAAAACTCAATTAATTTTAAATTTAATTTTAGAAGAAACTAATTTAATTCTATTTAGGGGGTGTATTCAATTAGGATTTTGAATGACTTTTAAAAGTTCATGGATTCTCAAAGTTTACAAGACTCTTTCAAGTCTTGAAAGAGTCTTGATGATTTTAATGAAATGACTTTGCAAATCTCATGATTTGAGATGATACTTCTAAAGACTTTTTTATGCCTACAAAAACTTTCAAAATCATCCATTTCTCAAAATCATTTAAAGTCATTGACATTTACAATACCTAAAGATTTTACAAGTATTTTTAAAGTCATGATTGAATATCACAAGACTTTAAAAGTATTTCTAAAATCATGATTGAATACCACAAGACTTTGAAAGACTTCTTAAATCCATTAAAATCATGATTGAATACACCCCCCTTAGTTTGATCGGTTGGGTTATTCTCGAGCATTGGGAAAAAGACCCATATCACATTTCTCATACATGTTAGATTCATTTTCAAAAGTTATTTGTCATCTTCCACGCCTTTGCATCTTTTTCTTTTCAATCTTGCAACTTGCTTTTACTTTTTTTATTCGTTCACATCACTTTCATACAATAATTCACTAAGATTTCGAACATCATTTTTTCCCCTCTAGTCCATCTTTCTTTTATTGGTCTTCTATTTCAATTCAAATCAATCCTGAATCGATTTGTATGTTCCACCAAATAACATTTTAAAAGGCTTGTGGTATTTTGACTCTTGAAATTCTATAAATTAATTTTGAGAGAGAAATAAAAAAAAGCATGCATGCTTTAACAAGGAAAAGAAGAGGTTAGGCTTAATCACTTTTAAGTATCATGTGGGTAAATGAGGTTAGGCTTAATCATTTACTTCTCAATGTGCCAACTTCTTTAATTTGAATTTCTAAGTGACTACATTATTTGCTTAAACATTAATTTGGATAAAACATGTATTATATTTATATCCATCTCATTGAGAGCTGCAAAAATAGATTGCACTGAAATAATGAAAAGAAACATAGAGAAATAAATGTGTAAGGCTAAAATACATCCATCAATCAGTCAATGAATCAATCAATCTTGTAGGATAAAAGAATGGCTACACACACTTGAAATCTCAGGTTTCATTGTAAAATCACATCATCTCCGAAGATGCCTCATGGAAAATGGCCATACATTGATCTGATGCACTCAATTCCCAATCAATCTTCACTACTCTTGCTTTGTCATTTCAATATCTCTCTCTCACTCACTCAACATGTTCTTTACATTATTTTCACATAACTTATGTCTAATCCAAATTTGGCTAACACATAAGTTATGTCTTCAACACAAAATTGTGATGATGTCATAATTTAAGAGCAAAAATGAATATTAATTTACAGTAATATATAATGAAATTTAACAGCACTATAGCTTAAAGAGTACTTCAACATTCCATAGTTACATACAAAACAAAGTGCATCACAACAACTCCATTATGTTTCAACAAGCCAAAATCCAAAAACTCCACTGAGAAGATATGGTTGTAAGTTGATGTTAGGCTATTTGTGAGATAGATTTAGAATCGTATGGGTTGAGTTTTAGTACATAGTTAGACTGGTTTTTTTGTTTGCATGTGAGTGCAGGTGACCTGTGCGTCTCGTTTTCTTCCCCCGCGGCCCACTTGTTTTACATTGGGTGGAGTGATTGATCGTCCGCAACCCACTCATTAACCCGAGGGTGACGGCCGGATGGTTTTGTTGGTGAGTCAGGTTACGGGTGAAATTTGCATGAGCAATGGATCATGGATACACATAAAAAATAATGTTATAAAATTTTCTGACTTGCACGACTAGTTCACAATTAATCGTTTATAATTTCCAATTAATATTTTAATATGATTTATTATATGACTAATTTTCAACTAAAAAATCGCTATATTCAGTTGAAGAACTTTGTTCGACTGGATATAGCGATTCTTATGGCACTGACTGAGAGAGCCTTAATTAGCCAACCACTGTTAGCGGCAACCCAGCTTGCTTGCCTTAGCCCAAACGGAATGTGCCGTGTCCTTTTCTTCCACTTAATGCTACACCTAGCTGCTACCATATAATACGATCATAGTATTCACAAAATTAATTACCAATACAGGCTTGAATGAGCAAAGGCTTCACATGAAATGAGTTCAATCTATAGTAACATAATTCACAGCCTCATTTTTACAATTCATCCATGGAAGAGCTAATCTCATTAATTAACTTCATAACAATCAAAGTTAAATACATTTTGTTCTATTTTGCATGCTATTTAATGTTTTTTCTCTTCTTGGATCCATCAGTCACGGACGGAGCAGTAGCAGCACAGTTATGGCGGACACTAGTTTGAATTTAAGAACTCTCTCAAGGAAAGCTTCCACTCATTAACTCATCATCATTCATACAAAAAAAAATTGCATTTAAGTTAAAAGTAAATGACAAAGATTTGATAACATAACATAACCATGGGCTTGATCCTGACAAAGTTGAATTTAATTCAGAGTCACAAGAAATAGTGATTCAGTCTTTGCTCAGTTTTTCTTCATCATTGAAGTCAGTCTTCTCCCAAGAAATAGCAACAACTCATGACTTCTTTTTCATGTTTCATAAACTGTACAGCTCAGTCCTCAGCATTAACACAGGTCAGAGAGGGTCAAGTGAAACACAGAAGACGCAGAGCTTTCATTAACATACAAGACTTTTTTTCATCAAGAAAATGCAATACCCTTCCTCCCCACCAATCCTACTTCTGTACATTATAACCAAAAACTTCAAACACTCACACCTTACAATTACAAAGTTACAGAAAATGAAACATCACATTAACACAACACATGGAATTCAGAGAGTAACATGACATAAGACACTTCAGATGCTAAGAAGATCTGGTGGAGATGGATTTTGCTTATCTTTCGAGTCCTTCACTGACTCTATCCCACTTGCCTGCGCTGGCGATCCGATTCCCGATTCTTCTTGTATTGACTTTGGGAGCTCGCTTAGGATTTGGACGACCTCCCTCATTGTGGGGCGCTCCACCGCCTGCTCTTCAACGCAGAGCAAGGCCACGTAGAACACGTGCATCACTTGGTGGATGGGAACCGAGGGCAGTCTAGGGTCGAGGATTTTTAGTACCCCTTCCTTGTTAGAGTCCGTCATCATTCGCATCCATTGAACTATGTCCACCCCATCCCCAAATTCCCCAACTGGTTTTCTTCCACTAACGAGCTCCAACAGGACCACCCCGAAGCTGTACACATCGCTCTTTTCATCGACTTTCAATGTGTATGCATATTCTGCACCACCAAACATCGATTTCAGTAGAAAACTCTGAATAAAGCTAAGAATGACTTGAAATATTCACAACTAGTTGCTTTTGATGTGGCACTAAAGAGAAAATATTCATTCAAATTCAATGTGTCTAATTTGTTATGGACCATACGAATCAATGAAGTGCGAGTCTTCGTTATTTTGGCTTCTATCAAGAATGCAACCCCTCCATTAAGGAAAGGACAAGAAATCTACTATGTAAGCAATAATGTAGTTTTAAAATATCAACCCAAAGCACAACATGAATTAAACATTAGTTCCAGAAATTCAAATAAAAAAATTGACAAATAATTCAGCATGTATGCTACATTATACGTACCTGGTGCTATGTATCCATAAGAACCAGCAATAGCAGACATGCACTCTGATGTGCCTGAGTCTTGCAGAAACTTAGCAAGGCCAAAATCAGCAACATGAGCTTCAAAATTGGAATCAAGAAGGATGTTATTCGACTTCACATCGCGGTGGATGATCAAAGGCGAGCAGTCGTGGTGAAGATAGCACAACCCCTTGGCCGCCTCCACGGCTATCTTATACCTTGTATCCCAGTGCAAGTGGCCGCCCTTCTTGCCATGGAGCACCTCACCCAAGCTCCCATTAGGCATGTACTCGTACACCAAAAGATTTGTTTCATGGTTTGAGCAAAACCCGAGTAACCTCACAATGTGCCTGTGCCGGATCTTGCCCAATGTCTGTATCTCAGCATTGAATCCGTGATCGTGAGAAGAGCCGCGGCTCATTACAGGGAGCCTCTTGACCGCAACCTGATCACCACTAGGCATCGATCCCTTGTACACAATGCCAGCGCCTCCTTTCCCTATGATGTTGTCCTCCTTCAAAGAATCAAGAACATCATCGCAAGAGAAGTCCAGGCGCTGGAAGGCGGTCAACTTCCACGCCCGAGCCTCGTGGGCTTTCTTCAAGGACCGGGCCTTGACTATCGCCGCGATCGCAAAGGTGATCGAGCACACGAGCAATCCTATGACCAGAAGGAGCTTCATGGAAGCGGAGAGCCCCCCCTTGACATGTTCATGGTGGGAGCCATTGGGGTCTCCGTCTTTGCAAGGTTTCAAGTATGGACCACAGAGCTGGGGATTGCCCAGAAACGAAGTGTAATTGAAGTAACTAAACTGACCGGTGCTGGGAATCAAACCAGACAGGTTGTTATATGAAAAATCAACAGATGTTAAGCTTTGCATAACAGATATTGATGAAGGAATGCTACCAACAAGATGGTTTCTTGATAGATTCAAGTAGTTCAAGATCCTCATACCGGTGATCTCGTTCGGTATCTCTCCGTCGAGCTCGTTCCCACTGAGATCAACGAACGTTAGCAGCTTGCATTGGCTGATTTCGGGCACGATCGGGCCGGAGAACTTGTTGTTGCTGAAATCAACCTTGGAGAGCTGCTGCAACATTCCGATTTCAGGTGGGACTCGACCCGAGAACCTGTTACCGTCCAGGAGAAGCTTCTGGACGCCGGAAAAGTTTCCGATGGTTGGGGGGAGAGACCCTCCGAGGTTGTTGTTTGAGAGGCTGACCTGACCCAGATTCACAGCGACCGAACCGGTCGCGGGAAATTCCCCAGAAAGATCATTGTCCTGCAGCTCGACCTGGGTTAGCTTCGGCAACCCGAAGAGCCCTTTTGGGATCGAACCATTGAAGTAATTTTCACCCATTCGAATCCTGCTCAGGGATTGGCACTTTCCGAGCGATTCCGGGATGGGTCCGAAGAGGAAATTCCCCAGAGTGATGAGAGTCTCGAGCCGATTTCCATAGCACAAGTCCGGCGGGAGGGTTCCGGTCAACTTGTTCGAAGACAGATCGAGGAGCTCGAGCTTGCCGTTCCGGCCAAGCTTCCGAGGGATTGTTCCGGTGAAATTGTTCTCCCAGAGCTGAAGCACCTCCAGCTCCGGCAAGTCCCCGACGAACTCCGGAATCGAGCCGTGGAGCTTGTTCCTGAACAGATTGAGGAGGGTCAGGTTCTTGAGCTCGGCGAACTCTTCAGGAATCTCCCCAGTGAAGGCGTTATTCGACAAATCCATGGATTTCAACCCCTTCAAGCTCCCGAGCTCAGGAATCAACGACCCAGAGAGCCCATTAACCTGAAGAAACAGAGTGTCGAGCTTCTGCAACTTCCTAATCTCCGGGGGAATCGAACCCACCAACCCGCAGCTCGCGGCGTCGAGCCTCACGAGCGACGAGAGGTTCCCGATCTCAGCGGGGAGGCCACCGTGGAAGGTGTTGTAGTAACCCAGATAGAGCTCCTTGAGGTTGGTGAGGTTCCCGAGTTCCGGCGGGATGTTGCCGGAGAGCTCGTTGCCGGAGACGGCGAGGTACTCGAGGGACTGGAAGCGGCCGTACTGGGTCGGGATGGTCCCGTCGAAGAAGTTGCCGCCGAGGTGGAGGTGGCGGAGGTTGGGCATTAACGAGACCTCGACCGGTAATGCGCCGGTCATGTTGTTGTTGTAGAGGTCGAGGACTCGGAGGTTGGTGAGGTTGGCGAGATGGAGAGGGAAGGAGCCGTTGAAGATGTTGTTGGAGAGGTTGAGGAGGCGGAGATTGGAGGCGGCGGAGAGACCCGGGGGGATGGGGCCGGAGAGGGAGTTGGCGGCGGCGGAGAGGCTGGCCAGGGAGCGGAGGTGGGCGACGGAGGGGGAGAGGGTGCCGGGGAGGTCGAGGTCGGAGAGGTCGAGGGAGGTGACGTGGCGGCGGCGGGGGTCGCAGGTGACGCGGGACCAGGTGCAGTGGCTGGTGGAGGCGTTCCAGTCGGAGAGGGCGGGGACTGGGTCGGCGGAGAGGGCGGCTTTGATGGAGAGGAGGGCGAGGTGCTCGGGTACGTGGGCAGCGGAGGAGTGGTGGTGGAGCAGGAAGAGGAAGAGGAGGAGGAGGACAACAACACGCATTTTTAATTTCTGTTTTGGGTCTCCGTAACCGTAAGCGTAAGCCGAGAGGAAGACAGTGCAGTGGAGTGGCTATTCTGCTCTTATACTCTTATTTCTTCCAATTATTATTATAAGTATTTTTCATTTCTTTATTTCTTATTATTAAGTGATGATGTTGTATAAAGTCATTTTTTTAAAAACTACGATACCAACCGATCCAAACCAGGGATATTCATTGAGTCGGGTTGGGTACGTTAGCATTATGCCCTAGTCCAATGTAGTACCTCAATCTATATTCTAATGTATATCATTTTCCGATCTAATAAAAAAACATTATATTACTAATGTGTTGTAGTAGTATATCGAATGTAATTTGATCTATGTCATTATGTGTATAACCACTTATAGTAGAACTGTGGATCAGAAAGAATTGCATTCGATGAGTCCCTGATCAGCTAAGCTTCTTCAGAAGCGATCAGTATGAGACCAAATACTTGTGATCATGGCAAAATATGTGCCGGAGTTATATCATAGATATCATCAGGTCGATGATATCGGACAACCTGATTGTGAGTATGCAACATAGATCCTGTCATGAGATACTCACAGATCGTAGCTTGTCATTATATCATAAGACCAAAGAGTCTTTATGTGCAATGTGTAACGAATACCTGAGTTTGACCTAGTCTAACGTTACCTGTAAAAGGGTAGCTATAACGACTTTGATTGACTTGGTTATTATTTGCATTTGTGAACTCGAAAGACGTCTGAGGGATTTATCACTCATACTTCAGTATGAGAAAGATATTCGTTTAGGCCACTTGATAAGTATGACTGAAGGAATAGCACGGCTGTGCAGGTGATACCTTAGTATCAGATCTCAGTCATCTCAGATATCAAGAAACAGTGATTGATAAATTAGGGTGACGGTTCTATGCCTATTGATCAATATGGATACCAATTTGATAAAAGGACAATGACATGTACGATAACAGGTTAAGTTGAATAATCGATAATCACGAACGTTGGGTAATCATAATGTCTTGCTGGAGACCACTTATGATGGAAAGGGTAAAATAGTAATTTTACCAGTCTGCCAAAGGGTCGTGAGCCTAGAGGGTCACACACTTTAAGTACAATATGTGACAAATAAGCATGGATGGTAATTGGGAGAATCCGCTTTTTAATTTAGTCAAATTGAAAACGATTCGGTCGATTTCTGGCCTAGATTTATTAACCAGACGCTTGAAGAAATCGAATTAGGGAGATTGGATCGGTTTAGCTAAACTATAATTAGATTTCAATTAAATGAGTTTTAATTTGAATTTGGCTAAGTGGGCTTGAAGCCCATTTAGGGTTTTAAGTTATGAATGATGCTTAATTGCGATTATGAGATTAATGGGATATACTGTGTAATTAACAAAAGATATTTAAAATCAGATTTTTATTAAATACACAATATTCTTTCCTCAATTACCTCTCTGATTTTCGGCACCCATTCAATACCCTCGCCCATATTCGGCCGACTCCCTCTCATTCCCATTCCCGATAGTTTTTGTCCAATTCTTCACAATTTCATTAGCAAGAGAGAGTGAAGAAACCTCTCAAGGTATTGTGCTTGTGTAGACTTGCTAGAGAAACATTACACTTGTGTTTTACATCGATACAAAGGTATATTTTTCAGATTCGAAAAATTACTTGTATGCTGAATTTCACAATAAGATCCATATGTTCTTCATTTCTCCTGTTCTGTTATTTCTTCCAATTATTATTATAAGTATTTTTCATTTCTTTATTTCTTATTAAGCGATGATTTTGCATAAAGTCATTTTTTAAAAAACTACAAGACTAATCCACCCAAACTAGGGATGTTCATCGAGTCGGGTTGGGTAGACTCGGCTCGGGTCGGACCCGACTTGGTTTGAGTCGGGTGGTGAAACCCAGACCCAATACTTGATTCGGTACTGTAGTCGGGTAGTCGAGTTCGGGTGGATTCGGGTCTTGGGTGAGTAGGGTAAACCCAACACACTCGATGTACAATTCCTAAATTTTTAAAAACAACCCCAATTTTCAGCCAAAACCATCCCCAATTTTCAGCTCAAACAACCCCCATTTTCATTACTTAATATTTAATCAAGTAATTTTCAAAAACCCTAATTAGTTATTCACAATTCAATATTAAAAATAAAACATTCAATCTGAATATTGGAACCCTAAATTGAACCCGAACTCGAACCCCCAAATTGAGAACCCTAAATCTCAAATTAGAACTGAAATTAATCCCCAAAATTATTATTGAAATTAACCCCCGAAATTGAAACCCTAAATTCCTAACCTCCAATTATGAACCCTAAACCCCCAAATTAAAAGTAAAATTAAAACCCAAAGCTTAATTTCGAAACCATAACCCCTAAATTGAAAACAAAAGTCAGGATTTTGACACTCTAAATACTCAATCCGAAACCCTAAATTCTAAAACCCCAATCGAATTCGTAAACCCCCAACAGTAAACCCCCAATTTTAAACTCAATTGAAATCCCAACCCAGAAATTGAAGATGAAGAGAATAAATCTAGCCCTAACATAAACACAGAAAACCTTGCTTACCAGAGTTCTAGCCATCTCATGGGTGTGTGAATCTTCGGTCTCCATTGGAGAATTGATCCGTTGGAGAGTTTTTCCCCACCATCGATGATTTATAGTGGAAAAAGGGTTTTTCAACGGATCGATTCGCAACAGGAACTGCAAAATCGATTCGTTGTGTGAGAGGGAGTGCAAAATCGATTCATTGATGGATGCTGAGAGAGGAGGCGAGAGGCGGTGGTTTTAGACTGAAAAGGAAGAGACAGTGAGAAGAAATGCACTGGATTCGACTGAGTGAATGAGAGGTTTGTGACTTCGTGTGTGTGTTTGACGATGAGCAGATAGAAAATGAGAGGTGTGGGGAGTCTGGGAGGAGAAAGCCACGTTGCAAATGAATTGCGGTTGAGATGAATTCGGCTTAAGAAGATCGAGGGAGGACGTTGCGCCATGTTGCACGGTTGACATGCCACTCTAACGAGTCTCACGTCCGAAACGTATGGATGTGTTGAAACGTTTATAAGCTTCAATTGACACTTTGAAGGCAAAATGAGATTGGGCTAGGATGGGATGGGCTGGGTTGTGCTCATTATTCGTGGTGGGTTGGTTGGGCTCTGGGGTAAAATTAGTATATTTTTATATATACTGTCGGGTAGTTGGGTACTCGGTGGGTTATACAATTGGACCCAATACTCGACTCAGTTGGCTTATCGGGTGGTCGGGTATCGGGTCAGTCGGGTATTGGGTTAGTCGATTCGGGTGTCGGTCGGGTCGTCGGGTGAGTCGAATTACCGGGTAAAATGGACAGCCCTAACCCAAACTTATAAATCTCACCCAAATTCAATCCTCATGTGAAAGCAAATCAGCTGAAACTTCTTAATGCGATACAGCCTTCTTGATCTACTATGCCAAATGTTAGAGCCTTCTTGATCTACTATGCCAAATACGCAGGTATAAAGTGATTATACTTAATTTCAATTTGTTCAGTTAATAATATTTAATTCATTTTACTATATTTGAATTTCTTTCAGTTACCACTTTTAACTTTTAGTGTGAAATGACCAAAACATCTCTTATCGTCATTCAAAACTTTAAATGTATGTCATTAGCATTTTATTATTATTTCTTTTATATCTTACTTGTTTCTCATAGTCTCAATATTTCTATTAGTCTATCTACTATCAGAAATACTTGTATATATTAAGACTCGTTAAACTCTCTGTCGTCTTTTTCGTGATTGCTTATGTTTGATATTTTTCATGTTTTCTTCGATTAATTGCAACGAGGTGATATAGATAGAGTTTCAGATGCCGAGTTCTTAGGAAATAGATTAATATGAATATCGGGCCTTATATCATTTTAAATTTAAAAGAATATATGAGACACTGGAGAGGAGAGACGTGGCAGTGGCAGAGGGAAGGATAAAGGAGAGAGAGAAAAGGAAAAAATGAGGAAAAAAAATCAATGGTATAATTTGAATAACAATCAGGGTATTTTGGTCATTTCGCACTAAAACTAACGAAGTTAACTTGAAATAAAACGAAATGTAATAAAAAAGTGGGTCTAAAATATTCTCAACTTACATTTTATTTTTGTCATTTAACACTAATGACAAGGGTAAATTAGTATTTTCATACGATTTCATTTTAATTATCACATTTAATTCATATTTAACGCCAATAGTTACTTACACAATTATAAAATCTTTCCATTTGCGATTAAAAAATATTTTTTATTGTTGACTGATAAGTTTTTTGTTTTAAATATTAGTGTCTTATGATTTCATTGTTCCATTGCCAATTGTCTTATACTTTCATTATGTCATTGCACTGTCATATGTTTCTATTGTTCCATAAATAATATATTTATTTTCATTGTTCCATTACTAATGTTTTATGCTTTCATTATCTCATATAGGTTATTTGTTCTCATTTATTCACGGGCAATGTCATCTTCTTGAATTGTTTCATACACATGCTTATTATTTACATTATTCCAATATTCTCAACTTAATTCATAAGGCTTAAGATATAAGCACAACTCAACACACGATGTGACCTCAAATATTCTTCTTTATAATCATTCTCCCAGCCATATTAACAAAAATCAAACAAATTACAACAATAATAACATTAGTACATGTGGATTTAATGGTGCATGTACGCAAATTTTCATTGATTTTTACAACTTTTCATGTCCCATAAAATTACCCGTACAGTTATTTTTATGCGTCCCTATAGACGGACCACAAATCAACACATCATGTTGTATGCCATGTAGTGTTGAATTCCTGCTTCCAGTGTCTCGAATCGCATTCCAACGCATGGCTTAAAATTATCCGGACAACAGTGCATATAACCACTGTATTCATCTCGTTCCCATCCACCAATTGATGGAACCATGGAATAAATACTATTTGACAGAACGATAGACCCAATATCATCTGATGCAACCATGTAGCAAATCTCATCCGATGTAACCATGGAACCAATATCATCTGATGGAACCGTGGAACAAATATCATCTGGTGGAATAATGGAATCAATATCACATATTCCAGCAACGACATGGATATGAGAAAATAAAATAGAGATCGAAAAAGAATGAAGTTTTTACCTTTAGGCAGTTTCGAGAGTCATGGACGGAGGCGCGGAGGGAGGAACCGCAAAGGCCACGGGCAGAGACGCAAAGGGAGGAGGGAGGACCCCTAGAGGCCATGAGCGGAGGCGCAGAGGGAGGCGGTGGCGCAACAGAACTTCAGTCCGTGGATGGCGGCGCAACAAAACTTCGATTCATAGTGTAAGGGCTTCGATCCGGAGGCGCGATGGCTTCGATATAGAGGACGGCGACGCAAGGGCTTCGATCCGAAGGACAGCGGCGCGACAAAACTTTGATGCATAGGATTCATTAACGCGGATGAGAGCTTGAAGCGCAGAGAAAATGAGAGTCTAGAATTAAGTTTGAGATTTATGAATCGTATACAGATTTGCCCTTATGGTATTTTTTCATTTGTTTTACTGATAAATTCACTAATTATTATGGACTGTTGATTTAAAACAATCTTATGAATAATATATATTCTTATATTTGTATCTAAAAGACCATTTGTTAAGAAATGCATCCCTACTAGTTAATCTTTCGGCGAGTTTGAGTGTTACTCACTTATCTTTATTTATGAGTATGACAAATAGGTCATACATAGTACGAAATTAATTATCTCTCACACATCAATGATCCCATCATTGTATACTCGCTCTTTTCGCCAACTTCAACTATATACACCAATTTTTTTTTGTTCACTCACAAGTTCACGTATCAAAAAAAATTTTAATGTCAAACTTCACAAGTTCAATAATTACACACGAATATAGGAAACATGTTGTATAATTTAGTGGAGATATCTGAGTTCAAAACTCAAAATTAAATTTAGATTTATTAAGATTCAAGTTTTATTTTGGTTTCAATCACGCAAATGTTTATCAGTTGAAATTGCTCTAAATAAATAATCAAAGAAAAGAGAGATAATAATTTGGATTTGAGAAAACTATAGAAAATAATAGCTAAGGATTTGGGACGGAAGCAATAAACTAACTCTTATGTCAAGGGGGACTAGAGGCTGAACTAATGACCAAATAAAGCTTTTTCATTCTTCTTATTAGTAACTTCTCATTCATCTACAAGCCCATGTGTATAGGAGATGTTAGGCAGTTTACACCAAGCATGAGGTGGTATATGAATGGTGGTGGCTACATAAGACACACACGTGTTTTATAACACTTCCCCTTAGACACCACCTATTTTATAAATAATTACTTTAAAATTTACAAGGAAAAGCCCAATAGAAAAAAACCGAGTAAATAAATAATTTAGGTGATGTTGGACGCGTATAATGCTGCCTTGTTAAAATTCTTTACAAGACAACTTAGCGGGACAAAACCTAAATAAGGGAAAAAGATGTAATTGTTGCTCCTTCTAATTGTTGCTTCTCATAACTAACAATATTACTTTACTTTCCTTGCATAGTCGAGTTGATACCTTACATATGTTTCTTAGTAGGAGATCGAGTATTAGTGAATAAATCTGCAAGATTTTCATTTAGAAAGTACTTCCTTAATATCAATTTAATAACTCTTCTGGAGTTCATGAGTATAAATCACTTTTAGCAAACCGTTCTCAAATCTATTTCTTTCAATGTACCATCATACAACTTGCATCGTAGCTAGCTCATTTAGCGCAATACTTTCTGAATGATTTAAGGAGGTCGCAAACTTTCTGAACCAATTGTTCTACAAGAACCGAATTTTGAACTTAAACCGATGAGCTTTTAGAAATTGACGGTTCTTTATAACCCAATGGTTCTTCATTAATCAATAATTTTTCTTTAAATCAGGAGTTCTTCAAGAACTATTTATCTATTCGCTTGATTCTTTTATTTATGAGTAGCAATATATTTTACTCATATCTGTCTCTTACGCTTCTTGCGATTACTACGGGAATTTGCTGCTTCTTTTGCATTATCATCATTAATTCTCACATGTGTGTTTCTCAAATGCTTCATGCAATTCAACTCCATCAGGAAGTCTTATATAAATATTGTTGTCCAACGTATCATATAAATAGGTAGTGACAACGTCCATCAGATTCATATCCAGTCTGTCAAAGACTGCTAAAAATGATAATATATCTGAAAGGAGCTATTCTTTATTTATTATCATGCGTTTTCTACAAATGCTTCAGGCACTTGGTTTGCGACATTTTGCAAACTTATTTACTACACTTTCTTCTCACATTATAATGTGCGTGAATCTAGATAAGACATAATATTTACTTTCCACGAAAGTTCATGCCTAACTTCAGGAGGCTCTTTCTCTTCACACATACGTGGAAATGTTGTCTCATAACAATATACAAATTGTGCAATAGTGTTCAAAATGCATGACAATAGATGATGAAACAAAACCATCCTCAATTTATGTTGAGGTCTCATTTTTATGCATCGAGAGAGTGCTACTGGCACATATATGACACAACTAATAAGTAAATGAGATATATCAAATTGTATATGAGAATATTGATGATATGCAAAAAGATTACCAAGACGAATAGATTGTGATCAGAGAAATGTGCCCTTAACTAGGTAATGTATGTAAATAGTTTAACAAAATGTAATATTATGAGTTGAGATTAAACAAATATGTGACCATCTTCGGGATGCGTCAACATTTTCATAAAAAAATAGAGTCACATATATTTTTCTGAATTATTTGAAAGAATTATAGAAATTTAATACCAAACTTGGATTGAGAGGGTTGGACCACAGATTTTCCTTGTGAACAAGCGGTGCAAATAACTTCATTGGACAATAAAATCTTCTGAATTTTCAGTACATGTCCACATGAATTTTTGATAACCCTACACACCATCGTTGTCAAGACGATTGTGCTAAATCACAAAATATGTTGAATAAAGAACTCCAGGTTCAATATTGTGTAGGTCTCAACTATTAAGTTCACGCCTTTCACCATATCTTTTGAGGTCTCAATATAATACCCATTTCAGCGGATATACCAAGGCTAGACATGAGAAATATCACTTATGGGATCCATAATGAAAACCGGTATTTTTATCTATCCTGAAGAAAATTTTAGAACTTTGGGTTCTGAATAAATTTTCACCAAGTTCGATATTACCCATTTGACAATTATTCTGATGTAGGTTAGAAATTCTGGTTCTAAAGAAATTTGGAATTTTGATATCACGTGATATAATATATCGATATATATTTTTAAGTAAAATATCAGAACTTCAAGTTCTGCATATTTCATGAATTTCGGGTCATATAGGTTTCCATAAATGTACATCTATATTTTCGGATGAACAATACCCGTACATGAATAGTACGAGTACATGAATAGTACTTTTACGTGATCATTATTCTGTGAATCAGAACTGCAGATTCCGTATATTATATGAATTTTGAATCATATAAATTTTAATAATGCGCATTGAGTCAAAACTTCAAATTCCGTGTGTTTCAAATTTATATGAACATATGGTCATATATATTTCTATAATTAGATCATAACTTTGTGTTTCATATCCATATGAATTTTGGTCATATATCTTTAATTAGTTATACATTAAATTAGAATTTCGGGTTCTGTATACTATATGTCATATATAATTTAATAAGATATAAATTGCATATAAATAACATAATATAAATAACGTGCAATGTAAATGATAAGTATAATAAATACATGACCTCACTTTAAGCACCAGTGGAGAAAAAACCATACCATAGGTTAACTCGTGAGATTTAAATATCAAGAATAAATAATAATAATAATAATAACATATAATATAAACGACATATATAAATATATATAAACTTCAGGCTTCATGCTTTATCTTTGAGAACTCCTGGTCCTGAGATGCATCAATCTCGTCTTTTGGCTTCTGGCCTATAAGATACATTAATTCATATGTGTGCAACACAATCAACTGTACAAAGATCTCGTTTGTTGAATTATATACGAACTCCAGGTTCACAAATATATACTATACTACAAAAATTCGATTAAAACAATGATACTTTTGATATTTGCTTCTTCAACTATTTGCTATCTCGTAGCAAGATTATCGGATCATTAAAACAAGAGAACCAAAATTTTGGTATAAAAATACATATGTACGTGTTATAAATAAATAATCAAAGAAAAGAGAAATAATAATTTGAATTTGAGAAAACTATAGAGAATAATAGGATTTGGGACGAAAAAAATAAACTAACTCTTATGTACAGGGGGAATAGAGTTTGAACTAATGACCAAAGAAAGCTTTTTCATTCTTCTTATTAGTAACTTCTCATTCATCTACAAGCCCATATATATAGGAGATGTTAGGCTGTTTACACCAAGCATGAGGTGGTATATGAATGGTGGTGGCTACATAAGACACGCACGCGTGTTTTATAACTGAAATCTGATTGTTACAAATAAATATTCCATTAACGAAAAGGAAAAGAGACAAACCACTTCTCTGAGTTTGTCAATCAATCCAATAGCCTGCTTGCAAAGGGTTAAAGGTAATAGAGTAGATTAAGTGGTTAAAATTTTCAAGTTGTTCCAACTTGATTCCAATGACCAAACAAGAATGAGTACCACACAAAAGAGTCAAGACCAAGATCCCTAAGGTCGTCAAACATCTTGCAAACATCTTACAAACATCATCCTTTGTTAGACATTCCTTTCGAGCATAAAGAAGTCATCATCTTTGACGATATCTCTTTTCTTTCCTGTCGAGCCGCCTCTTTTCGCCATTCAAAATACTTTTCAAGAAAATGTAAGACTATTAGAAGCTAACAACAGAAAGAAGTTAATAGCATATGTGAGTTGTAGCTAATTATCTGATATGCATCCTAACTTTGGGAAAGCGAGGAACAACTCCTTACGTAATATTTATATCTATATCTATTTGGTCTATAACATATTTCGGGGAGAATGCTTCTATACTAATAAATAGGATGCTCGTTGCATAACTTGGCCGATTGAGATAGTAGCAAGAGATTTTGATTTCCAAAGGGATAGATAACTTTATAATAAAATTCAAAGTCAAGATATAAAGCTAGAAGAAATGTGTAAAATAAGTAAATGGATCCAGTTGCAAAAGAGTCACCGAAGTTCAAAAACGAATTTAAATATAATGGGTAATGACAGTTGACTACACCCAACTATGTAATGTTTCAAATTTAATACCCCAACTTCTAGTTTTTCATTTGGAGTACCCAAAGAATAAATAAGGGGGTAATGACAGTTGACTATACCCAACTATGTCACGTTTCAAATTTAATACCCCAACTTCCAAATTTTCATTTGGGATACCCAAAGATTAAATAAGCGACACTTGGCCCAACGTCTGTTAAATCTAACTGATTTGGTATGTCAAAGAGTCTAAAATGCCCTCAATGGTTTTGGCCTGTTAAACTGGTCTGATTGGTTCAATTGATATGATTATGAAATGACTATTTTACCCCTAATTGAATACCCAACTTAACTAATGCATTGAGGGCAAAATTGACTTTTCAATTACACATATAATAATTATAATTCTTTAATAATTATATATATATATATATATATATATATATATATATATATATATCATTAACTAGTTAATTATTAATCATTAATTATGTTATTATTAATCTGATTAATTAACCTAAATCTAACCCTAATCACACCTCTCCCGTCTCCGTCGTCTTCGACCGCCACCTCCATTTCCGGCGCCTCCATCAGCGCCTCCGTCAGCGCCATCTCCGGCCGGCGACTCTGCGACCTCCCTGCGACCCCGACCGGCGACCTCCCCGTGACCCCGACCGGTGCTCCTCGCAGCCTCCTCATTCGCGAAGATCTGGTCATTCGGCGATCTGGAAGTCGATCTCCGGCGAGATAGAGTCGACCTCGGGAAGCCCTCGCTTCGCTTTTGAGCTCGACTCTGACTGTCGCTTCAGAGCTCGACTCCGGTGGTCGAAGACGGAGGCGCTGATGGAGCGACAGCCAGATATGTTACGAAGGTTTGGTCATCGCGAACCCAGATCTGGTTGTCGCTTATGGGTTCGCGACGGCCAGATCTGGGTTCGCGAACCCTTAGAAGCGGGCCAGTCCAGATCGACGGCGGAGAGGGCCGGGGAGATCGACGGACATGAGCAGTCGGAGAGGGAAGGAGCAGTTCGGCCTCGCCTGCGCTGAGCTTCGGCTGGTCGGGGTTGCCGGTCGGAGTCGCCGGCCAGAGTGGCGGCGGCGGGGAGTGATTAATGATTAGGTTTAGGTTTAATTAAGTTAAATTAATGATTAATAATAATATAATTAATTAATAATCAATTAATGATAATATATTTATTTAATTATTAAAAAATTATAATTATTATTTGTGTAATTGAAAAGTCAATTTTGCCCTCAAACCATTAGTTAAATTGGTTGTTCAATCAGGGGCAAAATAGTCATTTCATAATCATATCAATTGAACCAATTAGACTGGTTTAACAGACCAAAACCATTGAGGGCATTTTAGACTTTTTGACAAAGCAAATCAGTTAGATTTAACAGACGTTGGGCTAAGTGTCGCTTATTTAATCTTTGGGTATCCCAAATGAAAAGTTAGAAGTTGGGGTATTAAATTTGAAACGTGACATAGTTGGGTATAGTCAACTGTCATTACCACTTAAATAAGCGACATTTGGCCCAACGTCTGTTAAATCTAACTGAATTGGTATGTTAAAAAGTCTAAAATACCCTCAATAGTTTTGGTTGTTAAACTAGTCTGATTGGTTTAATTGATATGATTATGAAATGACTATTTTACCCCTAATTGAATACCCAATTTAACTAATAAATTGAGGGCAAATTTGACTTTTCACTTACACAAATAATAATTATAATTCTTTAATAATTATATATATATATATTATTAATTAATTAATTAATAATAATAATAATAATAATAATAATAATAATATAATTAATATTATTTTGGTCACCCCCACCACCACGTCGCTCTCAAACCCGCCCCCTCCTTCGGGCGATCTCCGACGGAGGAGCACCACCTCTGTTCTCTTGAGAATTTGACGAAGCTCCACCTCTACTTCTCCTTTGCGGACTCTGCGGTGGAGCAATGAGTCTGGTTTCTTCAGGCCGAGGAGATGGCCGAGGAGGCCGCCACTCGACGACGTTGAAATTGCCTCGCTCCACAATCGCATCGATCCATAAGAGGGTCGAATTGACGCAGGACTGGGTTGGAGCGGACGTTGGATAGCATGTGGTTAGAATCGGACTTGACGATGTCGAGGACGTCATAGGAGTTCTGGAGGTGGAGGAGCTGCTTGTCGAGGTCGCAGCGTTGGGAGAGGAGAAGACAGGTCATGGAGGAGACGGGTCATGGAGGAGACGGGTCATGGAGGATCGAGGGCTCGCTGGTAGGGGATGCACTCGTGGAGGAGACGGGTCATGGCTCCCACATCGGCAAGGTTCCGGACGTGTTCCAGAGCTTCAGGCGTCCCGAGTTTGACTCAGAGGAGGATACCAGATCTGGGTTTCGACTTAGAGGAGGACCCCACCAAGACCTCCAGATCAAGCGTCATCCTCTGAGTCGAAACCCAGATCAGGCGAGCTCTCGAGAACCCGCCGCCGCCGCCGTGTAGCTGTAGAGGTTGAAGCCGTCAGAGATGGTCAGAACTCGCCACGTAGCCGCCGAGGTCGCCTCCGTCCACCCCAATCGACGGCGGGTTCGATCTGTAACCAAAACATAGCCAGAACATCACGGAGGCTGAGCCAAGCTCCGGCGAGTCTGGCGTCGTCGTCCGAGCACGGCGTCGAGCGCTGCAGAGAGTGGTGGGTGGACGAGCTCTCAATTTGGTCTGTTAATTAAGGTTAATTATGTTAGTTAGGGTTAATTAATGGTTAATAATATGATTAGTAATAATATATAATTAATAATATTATTAAATATGTAAATATTAAAGAATATTAATTATTATTTGTGTAAGTGAAAAGTCAGATTTGCCCTTAATTTATTAGTTAAATTGGGTATTCAATAGGGGTAAAATGGTCATTTCATAATCATATCAATTAAACCAATCATACCAATTTAACAACCAAAACTATTGAGAGCGTTTTAGACTTTTTAACATACCAATTCAGTTAGATTTAACAGACGTTGAGTTAAGTGTCGCTTATTTAATCTTTGGGTAACGCAAATGAAAAACTGGAAGTTTAGGTATTAAATTTGAAACGTGATATAGTTAGGTGTAGTCAGATGTCATTACCCCTAAATATAATATACTTTCATTAGACATCGTTAATAGAATATCTTGAATATTAATCAAGATAGAGAGGAAATACTGCTTGGTCTAAATCCATTGCTATCAATCATCTCAATTTAGTTTGTCCAATGGTAGATGTCAAAGTGTAGGAAAACATATCTCATTAATCAATTCAGAAATGCAGTTATGAAGGTTTAGCGATCAAATAAGTGTATATGCATCGACAGAGGAGAACTGATTGCCTCTTCTTAGACTGAAACCGCTCTTTTCTTTGATGAATCTTCAATGGAGTTTTGGTGCCTAATCGTAAAGTAATTGGAGATATTCAACCTATTTCCTACTTCAACATGATAAGTTTATTACCAAGTGGATTGCTAATAGGAAAAATGGCTTGCTTCCCAAGATCATTGGCCCCTCTCAATCTGTGTTGAAGGGAAGAAGATGAGCATATAATAATAATATAATTTAGGGAAAATGAAATTTTTGTGCACCTAAATATACATTATTCACACTTTCATACCCTACTTTTTTTAGTATCCTAAATTATATTTTGGGACAATTTACTCCTGAAATTTCAAAATACCTAAACTACCACTGAAATTGAACCAAAATTAAATCTGTTCTAATTGAGGGAACCGGTCCAATTTTTAAAGAGTGTAAAATATGAAATTACCCTTAACTATTCATCAAATTTTCACTTGAATGCCACCCTCTCAATTTTTAGATTTTTTAATTTTCTCTCTTTGATTTTCACTTCCACCAACCTCCATTTCGAACTCCTCTTCGCCGCTTCCAGCCACCACATCACCGTCTATAATCCATTCAGCCAAACCCTTCTCGACACCTTCAACGCCAACAACAACCTCTCCTCTAGCTCCGTCAAGACCTAATCCATGTTGTGCAGTTTTCACCGGAAAACCTTCTCTCGAGGGTCACCGGAGCGGTGGCTTGAGAGCCCAACCCTAACAGCTGTCGTCGATGTTGCCGGGAGAAATAGTCCATCCCATGGCGTCGCCGACCACGTAAGTCACTGCCTTCTTCGGCGCCGCCGGAGCGACCGGAGTAGGTGTCGCCGGCGTTGAAGTTGGAGTCGCCGGCCACATAAATCACTGCCTTGCTCCGGCGCCCCGACTCCAGCGATATCTCCGGCTCCAACACCAACTCTGGTCACTCCCTCGCCCTCGTCGGCACCACCACTATCGCCTCAGCTCCGACGCTGGCCACAACCACCGCCACCGCTCCGGCCACCTCCACCACCACTTCGGCCACCTCCACCAGTCCTGTATTTTCGTCTCCGTCGGGTGCGGGGTCCACCACACCCGCCTCCAGCTCCGCTACTTCCGTCGGCGTCGCTGGAGTTTTCATGAAGAAGGAGGAGGAGGAGAGGAGGGAGGTGGAGAGAGATGGGAGGAGAGAGTTAAGGGGTATGTTTTGAAAATTTGAAGTTGATTTAAAGGCATTTTGGTATTTTCAACAATTGAAATTAGACCAGATTAAACCATATTAGATCATATTTGATTTTAGCTCAATTTCAAGGGTAGTTTAGGTATCTTTAGTATTTTAAGAGTAAATTGTTTCAAAATATAATTCAGGATACTGAAAAAAAAAAGGTATGAAAATGTAAAAAATATATATAAGTATCATTTTCCATACAGTATAGGTTTTTAGTAATGTTAATGCTATGCTATGTCATGCTAGCTTCTTTGATTCAAATCTAGTTTCAAACATCCTGACCTATAAGGCCTGATATTGCCTGAGCATTTCGAGGTATTGAGTTCGAATTTTAATACATGAAAATTTTATTTTCAGAGGCTGACAAATGGGGTTAAAAAGATCAATAACACAATTTTACGAAGGTCATTCCAGAACAAAGGTTTTTTTACTTTACTGATAAAAAAATATTTTTTAATTTTAAAAATAATTATGTTTTTATAATAATGGGCATGGACCATGTAATATTTATTGATCTAGCACTCACATTTTGTTTCTAGTGTTTAATTTTCAATGTAATATACTAATATGGTGGCGATTGCACTAAATTAGTACACATATATTCTTAATTACACTAATTTTTGCAGATCTTATAAGGTATCATCAATTTCATTATTAAAACGATAAAATTTAATCATACTTAATTAATGATTGTAAGAAGTCAAAACAATATTACTTGTCAAGCACAAAATGTTATTGGTAAATGGCTTTGGGAGTTCGTCTGTATACAATTTCCATTCAACTTTACTCGAAATTGTTAGCTTTTAGGGGTAATTTCATGTCAGTACCCCAATTTTTACTGTTTTGAATTTAGTACCCTAACTTTAAAACTTTTTTTGCCGGTACCCAAAGTTCATTTACGTTGCATTTAAGGTAACGCCGTGATAGAAGCTTGTGTAATGACAATTTTGTCCTCGTACTTAAATCCTCGTCTTCAGTATTCGACCTCTTCAGTAGCTGAAGCCCAAAAGTCTTCACTGTTTCAGTAGTTGTTCGAGTATGAAGACTTATACAGATATTGCGAGATTATTAGGAGGTCGAATCCAGGGAGTAAGGCCATACTTCACGTGGAACGATTCGGAGTTGCGGAAGATAAGAAAAAACCACTGCCAACATTCTTCAGATTGTACATTAGGTTTGCGGCACAGAAATTGGCGTTCATCAAAGGATGCAAACCACTTGTTGGGATTGATGGCTGCCACCTAAAAGGCAGGTTTGGAGGTCAACTCCTATCAGGTGTGGGATGGGATGCCAATGATGGGATGCTCCCATTGGCATTTGCGGTTGTGGAACAGGAGAACAAGGATGCATGTAAATGGTTCTTGGAGCATTTTTTCCATGACTATGACTCTGCTGAGAAACTGAAGTGGGTGTTTATTTCTGATAAGCAGAAGGTAATTTCTTGCCTTTTCATTTTGTAATAAATTTTGAACTTCATATTATGCAAAATAAAGGCTAATTTTGAACTATTTTGTAGGGACTTTTTCAACTATTTGAAGGCTGGCTGGATGGCGTGGAACATCGTTTCTGTATTAGGCACCTATACGACAATTGGTACAAGCAGTTCAAGACAGTCCAGTTGAAGGCCCATCTTTGGGCATGTGCTAGTGCTTGTTCAGAGGAAGCTTTCAAACAAGAAATGGAGAAACTGAAGAAAACAAGTCCAGCGGCATACACATGGCTAAACCAGCGAGGTCCTAAAGGTTGGTGCAAAGGCTACTTCACTCCTAGAGCTAGGTCATCTATTCAAATCAATAATTCATGGATTTTGAAGGATAGGGATAAACCAATTTATGACCTATGTGAGTTTATCAGGAAACAACTGATGCATCTTTTCTATAAACGAAATGAAAAGTATAGAGATTCTAAGGTGGATATATGTAGTAACATTATGAAGAAATTTGAAGTGACTAAGGAAGAGGGTAGACTGTATCATGCAATACCTAGTGGGCCAGGGGTGTTTGAGGTCACGGATAGAAGGAGGACATTTATTGCTAACTTAATGACGAAGAGTTGTTCTTGTTTGGAATGGCAATTGAATGGAATATCATGTAGACATGGAGTGAGTGTAATGAACTACACGAGAGTAACTCCTGAACAGTTTATCCACAAATATTATCATGTGGAAACTTATAAGGAAATTTATTCCTTTTTCATACAACTTGTACCCAGTATGGACAATTGGCCTGATATGAAATATGAAAAGGTGAAGCCTCCTATAGTTCATAAACCTCTTTGTAGGCCTAGAACGAGGAGGAAGAAGGGGATTACTGAAAAGGATAGTGAAAAAAAGGAAAGAGATCCTCATAGGGCTGTTAGGAAGAACAGCAAAATGACTTGCACAATGTGTGGTGGGGATGGCCATAATTCCAGGAGCTGCACTCCTAAAGATCATGGAGAGACAACACAACAAAGGAAAAAAAAGACTGAAAATGGAGTCCAATCTGGGTACTACATGACAGAAGAACAATATGTAGAAGTGATGAAGAAGAGGAAAGAATATGTCGACCGCAACTTGGAAAAACATCGACTGAAAAAGGCGAATGCTAGAGCAGCGAACTGCACTGAGGAAGAGATTTTAGCCAAAAAGCTTGCTGCTGAACGTAAATTGCAAAGAAAAGGACTTTGGGGGAAGCCATACAGTGGAAGGCAACCAACTGAAGGTAGCTCTTCTCGATCCACTGCACAATAACCTGATATGAGAGTTGCTCAAGCAGATCTGGAGAGATTGAGACAACAAGAGGTAAGGTCATTTAATTTTCAGTTTTAAATAAGTTTTGATATTCTAAATTCCTATTCAATTTCTTGAAATAAATTCTGAATTAATATTGAAAATGGCGTTTGGGAGAAGATATACAATGGAAGCCAACCAACTGAAGGTTGCTCTTCTCGATCCACTCCACAACAACCTGATATGGGAATTGTTGAAGCAGATCTGGAGAGATTGAGAACACATGAGGTCTTTTCAATTGTAACCTTCAGTTTTAATAAGTTTCAATTGTACTCTTCAAATTCTGAAATTTATTCATGTTTACCTGATTGTAGTAGGAGTTCACAACTCTGAGTTGTAAAGGGGCTTCTCAAGGCCCTCAAATTGGCAAACCAGTACCTGACTGTAGTGGTAGCCGTTTTCTTCAAGAAGCAAAATTCACCAGCGTTCCACCACAGACAAAGGAAAAAGCCAAGGAGCCAGCAAAGGAGAAGGGCAAGAGCAAGAAGCCAGTGGAGGAGAAGGTCAAGGGCAAGAAGCCAGAGAAAGAGAAGGGCAAGGACCAAGTGAAGGAGAAGGGAAAGGAGTCAGAGAAGGTGAATGGCAAGGAGCCAGAGAAGGAGAAGGGATAGGAAAAGGAGATGGGAAAAGACAAAGGAAAAGATATATGCAAGGAAAAATGGAGATGTTGAAGGTTGATAATGGTCCTTTATGTTTTGTCTAGCTTTAGGAACCTTGAAGGGACAAGGCATCTTAACTTTTGTGGTGTCTATTTTTTGTATGAAGTCATGTGAACTCTCTGTTTGTGGAAGAAAAATTGCATACAAGGATTGTAATTGATTATTAGATTATCATGGTTGAAGGCAGAGCCTTTTTTGGTTGTTTATGTTTGTAAATACTCTGTTTGTTGGTGGTGGTTGGAATGATTAATGAAGTGTATATTGTTAGAAAGCAATTGCACATGTCTTTCTTTTGTTTTCTGAAAAATTACTTACAGCATAAGACTACCTTCATTCACTTACAGCATAAACCAACCTTCATTCACTTACAGCATAATATCTTGGAATTAAGTTATTGAAAACTAGCATAAGACTACCTTCACATGAGACAACAACAATACCGCCAACTCATCAAACCAGAAAGTAGAGTTTTCAACTTCATTCAACATAAACCAAGAAATACAACCATCACAGTTCATCAACTACATCGACAACAAGAATTACAACCACAAGTTCATCAACCAAACTACAATCAACACCAAAATTATTTTCTTATATATGCATGTCCTATTTTTTTCTTCCGCAATTGCATCAATTGCCTCTTAATACAACTCCTCTTTCTTCTCAATCTCAATATTTGCCTTCATCAATTGCTCATCCACTTCAGCCTTATTCTTCAGCAGACTTACATTTTCAACACCAATAGTTCTAATTGTTTCTTCCTTAATCTTCATGCGCTGATAAATTTCAAGCATAATTTTTTTCCCAAATGGACATGTTGGCGGATCAATCCACCGAATAACTTACACTTGTACTTGCTCTGACTTGCCACAAAAACCAAATTCCAAGTCAGTTCAATGAAGAGATAGAGAAGAATGTTTCTTTTCGCTTCTCAAATTTGTAAATATCAAACCAGAACCACCAAAATCTTACAACTAATTTACTAAATAAAACAAATAAAATTAGGGTTTTCCAAGTTCATGGTTTGAGGAACTCACCGAAAATCTTCCACAGCCTACAAATCTTCTCCCTGGATTTTCGATCGAGTTGGAGATACGGACCGACGATGGAACCCCACAGTCGTAATAATCTGAATCGTTCTCCATCTTCTTCACACCTTTTCCTTCGTACTTCTTAATTTTGTCGATAAGATCCACCAATCGCAGATGGCTTCTACTCACGCACGAAGGGAAGGGCAAAACGGCCATTATCTAAAAGTTGTAGCTCACGTGCAAGGCTTGTGCGTCATTTTTAACGATTTTTATCACGACGTTACCTTAACTGCAACGTAAATGAACTTTGGGTACCGGCAACAAAAGTTTCAAAGTTAGGGTACTGAATTCGAAATGAGTGAAATTTAGGGTACTGACATGGAATTACCCCTAATTTTTATGGTAGATGCAAGAGTGACGGTACGTACGTGGCAGAGTCTTGTATTTGGTCAAAGTGCATGGTTGGCAATTTTGGCTGTTATGTATGTTGTACTTGTACCTTTGTTTCCCTCTACTAAGTTTGTGTTCATTGTATTCATTTTCAAATATAGGGATAATTACATATCACGATATCTATCCAAACCATATTTCGAATCAATCACTTAAGTTGCATTTTTTCAAAAACTAACACTTAGTTTTATTTTGTGACGGAAATTGTTAAATATTTGTAAATGGTCTAATTGTTTCATAAATGTGAAAAGCCCATTTTACCCTAAGCTAAAATACAAATTTAACTGATATTGTTAAGCTAGTTTTGTTTTTCCGAATAACAAGATAAAAAAAATTTACATGTAAAATGATTCTTTTGCTTTCGTTTTCAACCTTTTCCCCTCTCTCTCCTCTTTACTTTGTGAGTTTAAGCCTCTCTCTCCATCAAAAAAACTTGAAAATAATTGTTGGTAATAAACAAAATAATTGTTGGTGAGTAACTGCAGCCCAAACCCACTAAAATCTCAAATTGGGATTGAATTCGGAAATTTACAAACCCAAAAATTGGGGTTGAACCCAGAAATTTTGCTTTTGAGAGATGTTCAAGTATAGAGTGGGAGCTCAGTCCAAACTTCAATCGCATATGTAGAGAATGCAGCCCAAAAGCGAGTGACGAGGAGCTTGTTTCTTTGCTCGCGGTTCAAATTCCAAAGGCTGGAAGTCAGATGAGGGGTCTTCGTAGAAGAGCTTCCTCCTCTTGCATGAGCCGAGAAATCCTGACCCACCTAAACATGGAACATCTTGGGGTCATCGTGGGTCTCGTTGATGTTGTAAAGGGTGTCGAAATCTTGTTGTTGCTCTCCTTGAGCAGATCTCGGAAGCTTCATCGCTTCGAAATCAGCGATACCAACGTGAAAGGACTCACCTTTGTTGACGACACGCGTTGTAGTAAGTTGCTCTATGCTTCAGATCGGCGACGGAGAGCGGCGGTCTTCAATTTGCAGCCGTCGCTGAAGGTGGTGGTTAAGGCTTTATTATCGTGCAACAAATCGGGAGAGCGACAAATTTGAAGAGGTTGAGAAAATTGAGATGGAGAGGTTGAGTGTGATAGAGAGAGTGAGAGTTTGAGGGTAAAGGGAAAAGAGAAAATTAGTAATTTTTCAGCTGATTTTAATTGTTTATAGGGATAATTCCAGGTGGCTACACCTAGATATAACTGTTTTTCACCTGACTATAGCTAAATTTTTTTTTTCACCTGACTACGTCTAAGATGTGCAAAATTTTCACTTTGCACTTTTCATCCAATTCCGTTAGTTTTTAACATTGACGTGTGAAATGACTAAAATACCCTTGAGGATTAAAATGTTATTATAATTGAATTGAAAAGACTAAAATGCTCTCACTTCTAATTTTCAAACCTATGCCATTGTCTCTCTCTCATTTCATTCATCACGTGGCCCATTTGTAGTGTCCGGTCTTTATGCAAATGTGTTGTCTGTCATGATCCATCCCCATACGTGAGGTTGAATCTTGAAGTATAAATTACCATATTGAATAAAAATGTAAAAAAGATTAGGCATAACTTCATATACTACTCCCTAAATTACACAAAATCTCACCCATCACCCCCCCCCCCCCCCCCCCCCCCAAAACCATTGTTCTCACTAGCACTCATTTAAATTAGGAAAAAGCCTCAGTTGTTTTTTCCCGTTTGGTTCCGTTAAAATCTGTGAGAAATTAGGTTTAAAAAGACAAAAATGTCCTTACTTTTGTTTCAATTTTTCAAAGGTTTACCCTCACTAAATATTGAAGTAGCAAGAGTTTCGCCCCTTAAACGATGTCGCAAAGGCTTGGTTTGACCAGAACCACTGCGTGAAGTTCGCGTGGCAGTACACGGGCGCTCCGAGCACGCGCGCGCCAAAATCGAAGGTCCAGAGCTTGGCGACATCGTCGACGACGATGAGGTCGGAGTCGAGGTAGATGATGTGGCGGACGCCGGCGGGGAGGAGGTCGGCGAGGTAGATCTGGGCGTAGTTGAGCAGCTGGTCGAGCGCGCGCCGAATCGAGGACGAGATCTTCCCCTTGACGAGTTTGGCGTCGAAGCGGTAGAAGTGGAAGGTCAGGTACGAGAATGTCGCGTTGATGGTGCGGCGGAGGTCGGCGCGGCGATGAAATGGAACACAATGTCCTCTAGGCACGAGGCGTGCTGGAGGATGGAGAAGACGGCGACGACCGAACCGCGGAAGTAAGTCGCGTCGAGCGTCATCGCGATGTGGATGATCGACGGGTTGTGCAGATGAGAGGACCACACTGCCGGGAAGAAGATAGAAAAAGAGGAGGGTAAACCTTTGAAAATTTGAAACAAAAGTAGGGGTATTTTTGTCTTTTTAAACTTAATTTTTGGCAGATTTTGGCGGAATCAAACAAAAAAAACAATTGAGACTTTTGTCTAATTTAAGGGGTGTTAGTGAGAAAAATAATTTTAGGAGATGTTAAGTAAGATTTGGTTTATTTGAGGAGGTTGTACCTAGATATATCCCAAAAGATTATTGCATATAAAGTGAAGAGAATGACCTTTTAATTGTAAAACTTTACTGCTATTTGTAACCCATAATTGTTTGTTCTGCCAAATATATTGATTTTTATCAATGTAAATAATTGTGGCAATGGTAGTTGAGCCATGTTCCAGTACTGAATTTTTGTTTTTATGCTTCAGGGATTTATCACTGAATAATTTGCGAGTAAATGAAAACTTCAGACCACATAATCTGTCAAATATGTAAGGAATTACAGTATTCATATTTTTACAACTCTAACAATATTTTGGAGCTGAGATAATTTTTCTGAGAAAATCTTATCATATCGCAGGAATTTATTTGGATGCTGCTCGCCCTCTAGCTCCATCAACAGAGTAAACATGTATGTTTTCTTAATCTTTTTTTTAATTGAAAATTTTAATTAAAATAGAGAATTAGACCCCGAAACATGTTAAATAAATACTGTCACCGTCCCACATTAACTGTCTGATTAAGTTTCTGCAAACATTAAGGATTAACTTTTAGGACAAACTCAAGGCTTTTAATCAACTAATCTAAATGATATTATTGAAATCTCAACTTTGATTTATCAAAGAAGAGAAGTGTGAATTAAAATGATCCATTTAATATAGTGGATTTTTAATGTGGAACAGAAGGGAGAAAGATTTTAATTTCTGAAATTAAGTTGATCATGGATTCTGTCTAACTGATAAGTGTTTTAATCATCAACGGCGCCTTCAACCCTTCAGTCATTTGTATGTGAGTCTTTCATTGTTACTGTGATTAGGATTTTGTTTGGTGATTTGAGGATTTTGATGGTTATTTATAAGTGTACACCATTTTAGTTACTACATAAATTAATTGACTTTTGAGATTTAATTTTCTGATTTGGGCTTATTTTTCCTTATAAATTGATATGAGAATCGGTGTGAGAGAGAGGGAGAGGAAGAGGAAGAAGAGAGGATGAATGAAATGAGAGATAGACAATGGCATAGGTTTGAAAATTAAAAGAATAGGTGAGGGCATTTTAGTCTTTTCAATTCAATTATAATAACTCATTTAACCTTTAAGGGTATTTTAGTCATTTCACACGTCAAAATGTTAAAAACTAATGGAATTAGACATAAAGTGTAAAGTGAAAATTCTGCACATGTTAGGAGTAGTTAGGCGGAAAAAAAAAATTATATGTGTAGTCAGGTGAAAAGACACATGTGCCCTTAATCAATTATTTATATTTTTTATTTACTTAAAAAGATAAATTAGTATTTCACAAATATTAGATAATTACACCATTTGAAGCTTATGTAGAGGATATTTTGGACATTTTATAAAGAGAAAATAACACTTTTGTGCATCTAAATATACACTTTTGACACTTTCATACCCCAACTTTTTTTTCTCTTTTTTCCATACCTGAATTTCATTTTGGGACAATTTTCTTCAGAAATTTCAAAATACCGAAACTACTCCTGAATTGAGCCGGTTCAATTTCAACCAGATCCAACCATAATTTAATTAATATGAAATTACTTTTTATCCTCCATTGAATAACAAATTTATCACACAATTTAAGGGTATATTGGTCTTTTCAAATAACAAATTGAAAACCGAAAAATAAATTATTAAATTACAATTATGCCCCCTCTCTCCACTGATCATCATCTTCTTCATGTCTTCTCCGGCGTCCCCTCCAGCAGCCGTCGGCGAGCAAGCTGAACCCATTACAGAGCTGCACCATGAGACCTTCCCCGCCCAGTTTCTCCCCCATCACCGCCAAGAAATAGTGGAAATTCTTCACCTCCGATTTTTCATCGGAGCTCCACCACTTGGCCGATACACCTCCAATCCATAGCAAACGCCCACCACCAGCAACGACTCCATAACCTCTAGAGCAGCTCCGCCCCGAACCAGATCTGGCCGAGCGGGCAGCTCTACCTAGAACCAGATCTAGCCGAGTGAGTCTTCAAGACCACCAGCCTAGTGGCCCTTCTCTGAAGAGTTTCCCGAAGTCTACAACTCGCTCCCAATAGCACAATCAGCTTTCCGGAGGAAGGGCGGCGGCGGAGGAGGAAGCTCTGCCACGACGACCCCTCGTCTGGCTTCCCGCCTCTGGAATTTGAGTTGCGAGCAAGGCAACAAGAAAATCGGAATTTCTATTGCCTAGACTGAGCTCCCACTCTACACTTGAACATCCCTCAAAACTAGAATTTCTGGGTTTAATCCCAATTTTTGGGTTTGTAAATTTCTGTATTCTATCCCAGTTTGAAATTTTGGTGGGTTTGGGTTACTGTTAATCACCAATAAGTATTTTCAAATTTAAGTGATGATTTTGATGAAGAGAAAGAGATCTGAACGTCGGCGATGGATGCCGGAGAAACGTCGGCGAGGAGGGGCGGAGGAGGAGGATGAGGAGGAGGAGGGGGATGAGAGGATAGTTGAGGGTGGCATTCACTTGAAAATTTGATGAATAGTTAAGGGTAATTTTGCTTTTTACACTTTTTAAAAATTGGGCCGGTTCTCTCCATTAGATCATATTTAATTTTGGTTAAATTCAGGGGTAATTTCAGTATTTTTGAAATTGTAGGGGTAAGTTGTCCAAAATAAAATTCAGGTATAAAAAAACAGTTAGGGTATGAAAGTGTCAAAAATGTATATTTAGGTGCACAAAAGTGTCATTTTCCCTTTTATAAATTATATTAGTTAAATCTAATAGAATTGAATTTAAGTGTAATGTAATGTGAAACTTGGGGGATCAAGGAAAAAAATTTCAAACACTAATATTGGGATGAAGTTTTAGCGGGTGTACTGATATGTAATTATTTCTTAAATATAACGTAAATTTAATCGTCAACATATTTTCCTTTTCTTTCGTAAAATGTAGTCACGAAAATAACAAGGTTGAAACTAGGGATAATTATAATTGAGTGCACCTGTATTTTGTATAGTCCGAGTCATCAAATATGTCATCTAATTTAATTTTTTTTTATAATTTTGCTGGCCACCTAAAACTACTTTTCCTCACCCTTGGTTCTTATTATTTTTCTAAAATTTCGAAAATGAATCAATTACTTGGGTTGAAATGACCAAAATGCCCATAACCCTTTTAAATTTTTAAAAATATGTCATTTGAGTTCTATCTCACTACATGAATACAATTTTCGGTTTTCCATCGCTTCCATCCTCTATTCCCATCCCTTCGGCTTCTTCAACCTTAGCCTAAATTGGTCTTTCTCTCTAATCCCTCTTATGCTTCTCTGATCTACAACCTCTCCTTCAATTTTTCTTCTTCAAGTCTTCGAAATTCTTATAATAAAATAATAATAAATATATGTATAAAGACTGACAGTGTTAATAATGCTGAGAAAAAAAAAAGTTTAGATAACCTACGAAATTAATAAAAATGTAAATTAAGGATAATCTCATCTAGCTACAACTGATTTGTCGCCTTTCTCACCTAACTACAATTGACTATAATTTTATTCTAAGAAGTGCGCTGCAAGTTTTTTTCTCACTCCACTACAATTTGTTAGTTTTTGAATGCAAAATGGCCAAAATACCCTTAGTTATATTTCAAAATTTCAAAATGATGACACTAATTTGAAATATAACAAGGGGTATTTTACATTCAAAAACTAATTGAAAACTAACGGATTGTAGTAGAGTGAAAAAAAAACTTGCAGCGCGTCTTTCGGAGTTAAATTATAATCAGCTATAACTAGGTGAGAAAGACGACAAAGTAAAATTATTTTTTCGAACCATCCAAATGTATCCAACAGCAATTATCCTTCAAACTTAATTAGTTATAAAATCATTGCAAAGTAGCTGTGCCCCACAAACGTCAGCAGAGAAAAGGACTGAGCGCCCTTCCCATGCTACAGAAAACGACACAGTATCGTGGGTGCTGTTTTCCAGAGTCCGCACTCCAATTTTATGGATACACTTTCTTTTACTATTCATTTTCTTTTTTGACTTTTCGATGAATAAATCAAATTAAATACAAGAGAAACTTGGGGCTAAGTTAAGAGTCCAGAGCTACATACTCCTTGGGGCTGAGATCACATTGTCTCGTTTCATGTTCCATTTTTGGCCACCATCGCACCGCCGTTTCTACTTTCAATACGTACTGTTTTTTTCTTTTAATTGCTAATGCGTTCGATTCAATGGCAATATCTCATTTATTTTACAACACTTTTCATGTGTTTCTTCTACTATTCTGCAATCCTAATTAAAGCAACAACAAGCTGAACCGGTCACATATATTTTTATACTAAATTTAGTTGCCATGTTTGCATCTAGAGTTTCATTTTCTTGAACTGCATTGCTAAGCAATCAATCGATTCAAAAACTAAGTTGAAAGATCTCATGCTTTTTAGCATTATATTTTGAAAAATTAATGACTAAACTCAAATGGGTAAGCATGAGTGAGTTGAGAATTAATTCAAACAACTCAAAGTGATAATATTGATGATAACAATGATAATTATCTCTACGTAAACTAAGATTTATATATGACTAATTCTTCAAAACTAACTCAAAATAGTAAACTTAAACCAATAGAACTAATCAATTCAAAATAATTAGAGTTAGAAAACCAGAAAAACTTAAAATTATCCAAAATCTAATATAATTAAGAACCCTAATTGGGGTTGTCCAACATCAATTTTCTGACGCTTGGAAAAAACTCGCCCTGAGTTTTCTGGATCTAAAAATAACTCATTTGGTGGATAATGTTTCTCATAAACTTCCATAAGATTTGAGGTAATATCTCTACTTGCTACATGGTCGTCATAGAGCGTATGTTTCTCCTTTTGAAGCCACCACATTGATGTTTCTTCCAGTTCGGTATCCATCTCCTTCTTACACTCATCATTGAAGGGATAAGCATCTACATCTTGTGTCACTGCAAGATCTATTGCTTCTCTTGTGATTGTTTTCCCACTTTCTCCCGTAAGTATACTCGTAGAAATGCATCTAACCTTGAAATTTTGAGTTAGAGATGAAACATTCTTATCTGGTGGATGGTACTTGAATGTGTCTCCTATGTTGAGTCTCTTGAGGATATTCATGTGAGCGGGTAGGTTCTTTGTGAGATAGAAATTTCGCACTCGAGATTTATGAAATTCGGACGCAACATCTTGGTTCTCTTTTCCATAAAAGTTCTTGTGCACAGGACCAAAATACATTCTGTGAGTAGGCAACTCGTTAGCTTCTCTTGCTTGCATGTGTGCAATCATAGGTTTGTCCCATCTAAAATATTATTCTCTCTTAAGACACGAGGCATTTGTATGACGGACGACATATATTGCGTTTCTTTCCTTAATGTTTAAACCATGACATATGCCATCGCCCTTAAACTCATGATAATCATCCACTGTGACCAACTTTGGGTTGATGCCAATTCTTATGAACAGTCTATTTCAGCCATAATCATAAGTCGGAGTTGAACTTGTAGATGCGACATAGTCACCGATGTTGCACAAAATAATTCTTCCATAAAAGTGTTGTATCATTAGTTGAAGTTTCATCATGTTTTTTAATTGTCACTTGCAATTCCTCTCTTATCTCACCATGAGGAGTTGTTGGGGGAGAATAGTGTCTCGCGCGGCACACCTATCTAGAGCGGGTGCTCTTCGTCTCACGCCTTTCCCCACACGCGCAACAACACGCGGTCGAACAAGTACATTTATATTTCGGCCTAAGTCCGGGTCGAATCCATAGGGACCAAAATGGGGTCTCTCAATTGGACATTCCGTGCTCTCTTTCCCGACACGACTCAATAAAATAAATTGCACACGACTCGATATTAATCTACACTAAGTACACAACTACAACTACGCTACAACTAATGTAAGAAATTAAATGGGGAGACAGATGATAGATGGTTGGTTAGAAGTCAAGGATTCGAGCACCAAAGGTGCTAAACATGCATGGTCTTGACTCACGATATCTAAATACTAGTTCAATTGGTTGATGTCTATGTTTAACCTATGTCTTGGATACCGTTCTCGCCTCTCGGCATTGAAAACAGCCTAATCCCGGAATGACACTTGCTATCTCGAGTTCGTATCAATCTTGGGACCGCATTGGTCCGACAATATTAGGATAAGTGCTAATCCGGGGCGTCTAGGCACGACTTCGAACCCCTAGCACTTTGTGATACCTAAGTCCGCGACTATCCGTCTCTCTCGATCTCGACTTAATCGCCTACACATGCATTCTACACGGTGCTAATCACGATGCAAGTATTAAATTGAGGCAAACACACAACATAATCATTCAACACAACGGTGATTACGAAATGAACCTATGTCATAATTACCAACCTAGCCTCTCGGCATTGAGATTGGCCTAATTCCAAGTCAACTCTTGCCCTCTCGGGTATCGAACCAACTCGGAACCACATTCGCCCGACAATCTTAGGCTAAGGGTTGATTTGAGGTGTCAAGACCCGACCTCGAGCCTCCAAGCCTCGGTAGTTCCTAGGTCCGGGCCTATCCGTCCCTCTCGGGATTGGCTTAGCCCCTAAACACGCATACTAAGTTAGGCTAAGTGTTACGTCGGGGTGTCAAAACCCGGTTTCGAGCCCCTCACACTTAATGATACCTAGGTCTATGGAACACCGTCTCCCTCTCGAGCCCGGGTAAGCCCTAAGCATACATTCTACGCGGCCCAAAAAGCATACATGGATTAAATCAAGGTAAACCCACACATAACCATCATCATCCTAAAACTAATACCTCAAATAACAATAAATCAATCCATACAAGGTCTAGCTCCCATGATCTCGGGTTTTTAGCCTCCAATCATGGTGCTCAAGCATTCACATACAAGAAATATTTAGATTCAAGACAAGGAAAGAAAATTACAAACCCAAACCCAAAAACATGGGTGTTAGAAAGCTCAAAACCTTCCAATCTAGCTCCTTCTTGCATCTTCATGCCTCCTATTCTTCTTCCCATGGTGGTGGTGGTGGAAACCCTCCCTTGAAGCACCAAAAATGGCCTCCAAGGGAGGTTCTTGGAGCCCTTTTCGTCTAGGAACCCTTGGGAGGTCGAAAACCCTCTCAAAACTAAGTGTGGGGGCTGAAAAGTGAGAGTTGAATTCTGAAAAATGAGGGTTTTCGCACTTTAAAACGCAGTTCTGGCGCTTAGGCACGATCTTTCCTATGGAGTCACGATCGTGCCTCGCATGGTGACGATCATGACCCAAATCGTGCATCGCTACGGCATTTCTGAACAAAATTTGGCCAAAAATTCATTAAGTCACGATAGTGACTCACCTGGGCATGATCGTGACTCCTTTAAAACCTTCTCAATGTGTTAAATCTTCACAATCCATTCAAATCGACATATTATGGCCCCAATAAGACGTCGGATGAGAAATCTACACCACCGGAAAGTTTCAGCCATTGTGCATAATTTTCTTAACCGATTTTCAGCTCCAATTATGCTCCAATTTTGCCTTCCACCTACAAAATTTCAAAATTCCACCAAAGATGAAAAAACACAAAATAATGGCTCTTAAAAGCCGAAACGAGGACAATTCGGTGCTCAAGTGCGGGACAGAAATGTAATTGCAAGGTCACATCGGACCCGCAACAGGAGTGTAGTTCTGTTATGGAGCAGGGACAAGATGTCGAACACAATGTTGTAACAATTGGTTGTCGACTAATTCAGTGACTCCGCACCTACGTCTGGGGGCACTCTGCCAGTGGAAAGGTTTTCACTATTTGGTAGTCAATAGTACAACTTCAAGCATCAACTAGCTATCACACAAGCTATTGTCCTAGGCTACTATAGATTTCACCATGAACCACCTCGACCAGGGACTCCCCCTGTCTTTGAGATTCCCTCAATTCCACTCTTCGAGCAAGCCTATGCTCGGTATTGTTGTCTTCAACAATTTTTTTGTGAGTCCTCAATCACGAACAAATACCCGGAAATCACAAACACTTAAATCTTCACAAGTTGATGTATGTGATCGACAATGTGTTCTCTAAATTGATCATCCTCTCAATTCGCTAGTCGTGCGCGGTAAAGAGCTTTGAGAATTTAGCACAGAGAAAGGAATGAGTTGCTAAGGGGAAGGCACCTGCTTTTATAGCAACTCACATTGCCTAATCGAATTCCTATTCCGATTAAGAAAATCCTTTTCTGCCTTGCGTTCTTGGCAAGTGACAGGTTTGGCGTTGTCGCCTTCTCTAGGCCTTGCTGACGTGTCTTCCTTCCAGCTGAACCTTTCCTAAATCAATCGTAACTTTGCGCACACAACTTCTGTGAGTGAAACAGGAAGTCTTTGATGTCTTGCCTAATCATGCGAGTATTATGTCACGCCAATTGTGTTGCAACATGTTGACTGACATCTTGACTTTGCGCTAAAAAATATGCCAATACCAAACGTAGTAACAATCTCCCCCTTTGACAATTTTTTAGGCAAGCACACTTTGACGACAAGCTTCGGGCGAGCACCGATTTCGGCTAGCAACGTCTTCAGCAGTTTCGAGCGAGCACCGTTTCCGACAAGCAGCATCTTTAGCTATGACAACCAACTTTAGTCACCATAAGTCGTTCTTCAGCAGAGCGTCGTTTTCCATAACAAGGTTGCAACATGTTGTGACACATGTTCCAGTAGCTTTATGATGTCTTAGCGACAACATGTTGTGACACATGTTCCAACATGTTGTGCAACAAGTCACCAAAATTTTGATGACCTGAAAATGCCTTAAAAATGCCAAATATCTCCCCTTGATTGCCTCAAAAATGGAAAAGGGCAACCAGGAATATAAAAGAAAGATTATCACAAGGACAATTAAAAAAAACACAGCTCTAAACACGAGCAAACTAGCTCCTAAACATGGGGGGAATTTTTCAAAAAAATGTAATCTATTCAATTAATTATAAAAATGTGTTACTATTTGTAATATTTACAAAATTATGTTTGACTTTACTTTTTAACTTTATTTTACTGTGTTCTACTGTTGATGTAGAATTTGTTCACTTAAAAACATATAAAATAATGCTATAATTTAGTTTGTGATGAGATTCAAACTAATTGCCCAGCCAAAGTTGAGTACCACCCAACTTGAGTACCACCCAACTTGAGATAATACAGTTATTTTGTTATTTTAGTTTTAATAACGATCGGTATTTGAATTAAAAATATAAACTTTATTATTCATAAATTAAATTCTTTATTTTGCTAGTTTTAATTTTTCTTTTACTTATTTTACTACATGCATAAAAATAAAATTATGATTGTTCATGATATAAGTGTTCAACTCGACTTGTAAAAGAGTGTTTTATTGAAGTTTAGAAAACATTATACAACTATGTTCGAGCTCGACTCGACTTGGTTCGGTTAATTTTCAATATACATTTTTATTAAAATTCAAAATTAATATTAATATTAAATAAAAAATATATATATTTCATTAACTTTGAAACGAGCAAACTCGAGATCGGATCGACTCGATTTTTTTATCGCTAAATTATGTATCAAGATTTGAGCTCGACTATATTATAATGAAACAAGACGGATTAACTCAATTTGACGCGTCTAATTCCATTATAAACTGGGGGCATCAAGACTAATTAACTCGATTTGACGCACATTCCTAAATTAATTTGTGCATCAAGTTGCACAAACTAAGGGCTAGGAAATAATTTAGAAATGCAAACTAGGGGTGTAAACAAGTCGAATCAAGTCTTAATTTAGTTAGGCTCGGCTTGTAAAAAATGTTGTTATGATCAAGTTTGGCTCGTCTCGATTATGTTTACTTAATTTTCAATAAAATATTTATTAAAAAAATTAATTTAGTTAATCAAAACTAAATAATAGGGTTGTGAAAGAGTCGAGCTCGAGCCGAGCTCAAAGATGATCTCATTTAATAACGAGCCCACCTCGAGCCTAACTCATTATGGCTCGATAGTTTTTAATTAATCATACATCTGCATTAATATAATTTTTAGCCTTTAATAAATATTTATAATGAAATTAGACGATCATAATATAGTCGAGCTCAGATCTTGATACACAATTTGATGATAAAAAAATCGAGTCAATCCGATCTCGAGCTGGCTCATTTCAAAATTAATGAAATATATATTTTTTTACTTATTATTAGTTTTGAATTTTAATGAATATTTATATTAAAAATTAACCGAGTCGAGTTGAACTCGAATATAGTTGCATAAAGTTGTTCGAGCTTGAATCAAACACTTTTTTTACAAGTTGAGTTGAACACTTATGTTATAAGTAACCACAATTTTATTTCTATGGATGTAGGAAAATAAGTAGATTTTCTTTAAGAAATAGTAAAATAAGGAACTTTTTTTTAATGAAGGTGTAAAATAAGGAACTTAACTTATGAATTATAAAGTTTTTCATATTTTTAGTTTAAATATTGATAGTTATTAGAGCTAAAATAACAAAATAATAGTATTCTCTCAAATTTTGTTAGGGACTTAATTTTGGCTGGGACAATGAGTTTAAATACCACCACAAAAACTAAACTATAGCATTATTTTATGTTTTTAAGAATTAATACTGTGCCAACAGTATATAACACAAAATAAAGTCAAAAAGTAAAACGAACATAGTTTTATAAATATTATGCACAGTAACACATTTTTATAATTAATTGAATAAATCACATTTTTTTTGAAAAAAATCCTAAACATGGAACAAAATATCCAAACATCCCAAAGTTAACCCGGACAAACCCCGGGAATTTAAATTGTTTAAAAAAAATTAAAATAATTTTTTTCAGCAGAGTAATAAGGATACTGTGATGCCGAGTTAGCTTCTTCTTCAGAGAGTCCGCCTTCTTCTTCCCCATTTCCAACAATTGTTAAATCATGAACGAGCCATTCACATATCATTTTTCGTCTAGAGAGAGCCTCAATAGTTTTGGCGAGACAAGTAACTTCTTCCCTAAGCTCCTTTAGGACATTCTCTTGAATCGTCTTTTCGGCTCTGAGTGACCAGATGCAAATATGGAGAAGTTTCCCCCTAATACTTTTACCCCATATTTGCTGCGAGCCGCTCTTGGTCCTGTGACCTTTTTTGAAACAATTTTGAACCTCATTTTGGGTTGAGGCTTCTTTGATTTTGCAGGTGTACGGCCACTCCTTGTTCCCACCATTGTTGTGATGTTTGGTATATAGTCACAGAGAGAGATCGATAAACTATGAGATAGTGTAGAGACGTCTGCGTTTTGCTGCAGGTAGTCGAGGGGTTTGTGTATGGATTGGCTACATATCATGTCACAAGATGACAAAAGATTTTGTTCCCTTTTGTTAATTTTATATTTTAGAAACAAAATGAAACGGGCATGGATAATTGGGGCCAAATTTGATTTTGTGAACCCTAGTTGTCCTTCTAGAGAGAAGGAAAAACAAATCAGCAAAAGCTCTCTCTCTCTTCTTTTTTATAGGTTTTTACTCAAAGAAGCAAAGTCCAAAGGATGACCTTATATTTTCAAACCGATTTGCATCTAATGCATTTGTGAAAATGTCTGCGAATTGTTTTTCTGTGGGGAGATACTCTAGCTTGATCTTCTTGTCTTCCACAAGCTCTCTTATAAAGTGGTGTCGAATTTCTATGTGCTTAGTTTTTCTATGTTGCACATGATTCTTCGAGATGCTGATGGCACTGATGTTGTCACAGAACAATGTCATGACATCTTGCTTGACACCATACTCAATAAACATCATTTTCATCCATAAGAGTTGAGTGCAGCTACTCCCAGTAGTAATATACTCTGATTCATCAGTAGATAAGGCAATACAATTTTACTTTTTACTGAACCAAGAGACACGACTATTCTCAAGATAAAAGCATCCTCCCGAGATGCATTTTCGATCAGGAGTGCTTCCTGCCCAGTCAGCATCGCAATACCCAACAAGTGTAGATGATGTGTCGAAGGAATATAGTAGTCCTAACTCAGTTGTTCCTGATATATACCTTATAATTCGTTTGGCTTGAGTTAGGTGACTTGTCTTTGGATTTGCTTGGTAGCGAGCACAAATTCCCACCGAGAAAGCGATGTCAGGTCGACTTGCTGTGAGATAATAGGCTTCCAATGATGCTTCAACAGAGACTTTGATCCACAGGTTCACCTTGATCATCTTTGGTAAGCTTTACATGGGTTGCAATCGGGGTTCTCTTATGGGAAATTTTTTCCAAACCAGACTTCTTTATAATGTTCTTGGCACATTTGCTTTGGGAGATAAAGATGTTGTAGTTACGACGTTTTTGGTGATTGGCTTATTTTTAAGAAACTAGAAAATATGTCATAAAGAATGTCGAAACATTATGTGCGACATCTTGTATGACATTATTGGTGACATCTCGGAAGACATCCTATTCGACGCAAATCAGGAAAGTTGTTGTTCTACATAAAGTACGACTACGATTAGGAATTGTGCATAGTTCCAACGCGTCTCCGATTCAGGAAAGAAGAAAGACGATGATAAAGAGGAAACCCATTAGGGTTAGTACTCATACTCGATTGCTATAAAAGCTTAGGCTACCCCCCTTAGTAATCGTGTGGTTCTGTTATTGTTTCCTAGCAATAATTTACAAAGCTCTTAGACGTGAAGGTTTGCGGGCTGAGAGGTTGTAGATTGTGCTAAGGATATTGTGTATCACCATAACTATTGAGAGTTAGGTGATTGAGGGTTTACTAATCGCGTGGGTGAAGACTGCACGTATCCACAACGTTCAACGACAACTTAAACCGACAGAGCAAGGCGATTGCTCGAAGAGTGGAATCAAGAAGGAGTCTTGGATTTAGGGGGAGACCCTGAGATAGGTTTGCACGTGTAATAAGTAGCATAAAGTATAGATCTTGGGATGATCATAGGTACTTGTATGTTTTGACGTACTGCTGATAGTGAAACCTTTCCACTAGGCTGAGAGCCCCCAGACGTAGGTGACGTTGCATCGAACTGGGTAAACAATTTGTTGTGTCGTTGTTTATTACGTTTTATATTTACTATCCTGCTTTATCTACACAAGTTGTCATACACGGTGTTATAGCTTTATACATAACATTGTGTGTGGCATCTTGCACAACTACCTGATCAAAATTTCAAATGTCATTATCCATCTGTTTGATCTTGAAGCCTAGAAAGTAGGTTAGCTCACCAACCATACTCATCTCGAATTCAGACTGCATATGTTGGACGAAACGTTCCACCATTTTGTCTGACATTCCTCCAAACACAATGTCGTCCACATAAATTTGGGCGATCATAATGTTGCTTCCTTCCTTCTTTACAAATAGAGTTTTGTCAACTCCCCCTCGAGTATAACCATTCTGAACTAGAAATTGAGTTAAACGTTCGTACCAGAATCGAGGTGCTTGCTTGAGTCCATAGAGGGCTTTTTTAAGTTTGTAGACATGATGCGGTGAGTTTTGGTCTTCAAATCCCTTTAGTTGAGCAACATAAACCTCTTCCTTTAGGTATCCATTGAGTTTACGTCCATCTGATAGAGTTTAAAATGTACATGGCAAGCAATGCTGAGAAGAAGTCTGATGGCCTCAAGTCTGGCAACGGGGGAAAAAGTCTCATCGAAGTCTACCCCTTCTACCTGTGTATACTCTTGTGCTACAAGTCTAGCTTTGTTCTGAGTGATGTTTCCTAGCTCATCAGAATTGTTCTTGAATATCCACTTTGTCCCAATGACATTCACATTGTCTGGCTTGGATACTAACTCCCATACATCGTTCCTTTCAAATTGTACCAGTTCTTCTTGCATGGCACACCCCCAGTACTTATCATTTATGGCTTCTTGTACATTTTTAGGTTCAATTTTCGAGACAAAGCAGATATTACCGAACATCTCCATGTAGTTCACTAGAGCCTTTTGTCGGGTTCGCACACCTTCATTCATATCTCCGATTACATCCTAAGCTGGGTGATCTTTATGAATTTTCCTGGATGGAATTCTCTGGTCTGTTGTGGATGAGGATTCTTTATCAGGGACGATGTCACTTTTATCCTCAGGTTCTATATCATGAGTTTCGTCACTGACATTTGGTATGACATCTAAAGAACTTGGAATCACTTCCTCGTCAACGTTAGGTTGGTCAAAGCTATCATCATCATCAACAACCACATTAATGGACTCAATCATGGTCTTGGTTTTTTTATTGAACACCCGAAAGGCACAACTGTTTCTGAAGTATCCAAGAAAAATTCCTTCCTCGCTTTTAAGGTCCAGCTTTCGTCGCGGTTCCCTATCAACTAGTATATAGCATGTTGACCTAAAGACATGAAAGTATTTGACATTAGGCTGCCCCCCCCCCCTCCATATTTCATAAAGTGTTACCGAAGTACCTAAATGAAGGGTGACATAATTGTGAATATGGCAAGTCATGTTAAGTGCCTCTGCCAAAAGTGAGAAGGGATATCTTTGGCTAACATCATGACCCTAGCCATTTCTTGAAGAGCTCGGTTCTTTCTTTCAACGATCCCATTCTGTTGACGTGTAATGAGAGCAAAGAATTCATGGGCTATTCCCTCAGTATCACAGAAATTGGCAAAGATTATATTCTCAAATTCTCGTCCATGATCACTCATGAGTCTGACTATTTTGTCAATGCTTTCTCCTTTCTCCCTTTGAACTCTTTGACATATGGATTCGAATACCAAGAAGGTATCTGATTTTTCTCGAATAAAATCCACCCATGTGTACCTTGAGAAGTCGTCCACGCATACAAATATATATTTCTTACCTCCAAGACTTTCTACTTGCATGGGTCTCATGAGATCTACATGTAAAAGTTCTAGGACCCGAGAGGTGGTAAGATGCTGCACCTTCTTGTGTGACGTCTTGACTTGTTTTCCTAATCTGACTTTCTCCGCAGATTTTTCCTTCAATAATCTTCAGATCGGGAACTCCAACAACAGCCTTTTCAGGGAGAATTTTCTGCATACTTCTCAGATTTATGTGTCCAAGCTTTTGGTGCCAGAGTTTGGTTTCTTGTGCCTTGGATATGAAACATTTGGTGGATAGGAGAGCTCCTGTTGGGGACCATAGGTAGCAGTTGTCTTGTGGCCTGAGTCCAGTCATGAGTTCCTCTAGTTGAGTGTTCACTACTGCACAATTGTCACGGGTAAATTTAACATCAAGGTCTAGATCGCAGAGTTGACTGATGTTTATCATGTTGGCTGTAAGTCCTTCTACCATTAAGGCTTCCTTTAGACAGGGTGAGTTGGGTAGGTTAAGTTTCCCTTTTCCTAGCACATTGGCTTTCACTCCATCACCAAAAGTAACAAAACAATTTGAACATGGTTTTATGGTGGTCAAGAATGAGCTATTACCAGTCATATGTCGAGACGATCCACTGTCAAAGTACCAATCATTACTGGTAGAGGCCTTTAGAGAGGTATATGGGACATTAGATCGATAGTGTACCTCTTTGATTTATCATTCTTTCCGATGGTTGAGGTTGGTGGTGTACCTTTTTCTTTCTCCATACTTGATGAGGATGTGCTTTGGATGTCTTGTGTTTGATGGAGCTTTTTCCATAGAGATAATAACAAAATGGTCGAATGTGACCTATTTGTCCACAGTGATGACAGACCCAATTATGTTTCTTTTTCTTTGAGCTGCCATGGTGATGTCTCTTCTGTGGCCAGTTACTACCTAAAGTTTGTGACATCCGTTGGGACATGTTGTTGGCAGCCTTTTGGAGAACGAAGATGGTTTGAGATGTTGAGGCTCCTTTTGAATGCCCAAGTCCTTTCATATTTTTTGCTGATTTTCCAATAGTTAATATTTGATCCAAAGTATCAGTGATTGGGTTCATCATCTTAACAGACTTGGTAATATGATCTAGCTCATTGGTTAGACGAACAACTTCTCGTTTGAGATCAATAATGGTCGCGAGAAGTCTAGTTTTGTCTTCATTGAGGGATAGAATGAGGGTATCTTGTTTTTCAAGTACCTTAGAATATTCGAACCACTTGACATGCCAGTCGTTGCACGCATTATTTAGGGTTTCGTCTGATAGCTCATCTTCAGAGACCTCTTTCTTAGAGAATTCAGTGGCTTGATCAGTGTTGGTTGATGTGGAGGTAGTGAAGGCAACGTAGTTGCTGGTTTGTTCGGTGTCAATATCTCCTTCTTCTTCATCTGAGAGTGATGCATTAAATCCTTTCTTTTGTTTTTTAGGATGTTGGGACATTCCCTTTGCACATGCCCATAGCCTTCATATTCGAAGCACTGAACTCCTTCCTCTTGCTCAACTCGTCTACTATCTCTGTTAGGGTTTTCATACTTCTGAAGTCTTGGTTGTGGTTTGTCTCTAACATCTCGAGAGACTTTATTTCCTACTATCTGGTTGAATCTTTTCATGACCATGTTACATTTTTTGGCCAGCATAGCGATTGTGTCATTAATTTCGCTATCTGAATCAGAGATCACCTGTTCTTTATGACCATGTGTTGAACTTTTAAACGCTATGCCTTTGTGTTTTCTTTTAATATTTGGAAGGGAGAGTTCTAAAGTCATAAGAGATCCCATAAATTCATCAAATTTCAAGGTTTTTAGATCATGAACTTCTTCTATGGCAGTGATCTTCATCTTGAATTTGGAGTTTAGAGCTCTTAAGTTTTTTTTCTAACTAGATCTTCGTCAGTCATTGGTTTACCAAGTGAGTAGGACTCATTGGCCAGATCCCTGATTAGTACGTTGAACTCAACTATGGTCTCGTCTTCATTCATAGAGAGAGCTTCAAAGTTTGTGGTGAGATATTGTAGTTTTTGTTCTCAAACTTTAGATGTTCCCTCATAAGCAGTGACAAGAGTGTCCCAGGTTATTTTGACACTTGTACATGTGTTGATGAGTCTAACGACATTCTTGTCAACTCCATTAAATATAACATTAAGCTCTTTAGAGTTACCTAGGGTTGCTTCATCTTCATCGGTGCTCCAGTCTTTCTCGGGTTTAGGACCAGTTTGATTTCCTTGAGCATCAGCATACTGTGGCTCCTCCCAATCATTGATAACAGCCTTCCAGGTTTTGCTATCGAGGGATTTTATGAAGGCACACATTCATGCTTTCCAATAACCACAGTTGGTTCCATCAAGTACTGGTGGTTGATTGATCGATCCTCCTTCTCTTGAGTTCATGTTCGCTACACAGAATCTTTGAAGGAAATCACCTAAGAGTTAAGGTGCCCCCTCTTATACCAATTGTAATTATGTTATGTAGCAGGGACAAAATGTCGAACACAATGTTGTAACAATTGGTTCGACAACTTGCTTAATCACAGATAATGGACAGTTAAATAGTAAAACAGTAAATAGAAGACACAATATGTTTACCCAGTTCTGTGACTCTGCACCTACGTCTGGGGGCACTCTTCTAGTGGAAAGGTTTTCACTATTTGGTAGTAAATAGTACAACTTCAAGCATCAACTAGCTATCACACAAGCTATTGTCCTAAGCTACTATAGATCTCACCGTGAACCACCTCGACCAGGGACTCCCCATGTCTTTGAGATTCCCTCAATTCCACCCTTCGAGCAAGCCTATTCTTGGTATTGTTATCTTCGACAATTTCTTCGTGAGTCTTCAATCATGAACAGATACCCACAAATCACAAACACTCAAATCTTCACGAGGTGATGTATGTGATTGACATTGTCCTCTCTAAATTGATCATCCTCTCAATCTGCTAGTCGTACACGGTTAAGAGCTTTGAGAATTTAGCACAGAGAAAGTACTGAGTTGCTAAGGGGGAAGCACCTGCTTTTATAGCAACTCACATTGCCTAATCGGATTTCTATTTCGATTAGGGAAAACCCTTGATGCCTTGCGTTCTTGGCAAGTGACAGGTTTGGCGTTGCCGCCTTCTCTAAGCCTTGCTGACGTGTCTTCCTTCCAGCTGGACCTTGCCTAAATCAATCGTGACTTTGCAGGCACAACTTCTGTGAGTAAAACAGGAAGTCTTCGATATCTTGCCTAATCCTGCGAGTATTATGTCACGCCAACTGTGTTGCAACATGTTGGCTGACATCTTGATTTTGCGCTAAAAATATGCCAATACCAAACGTAGTAACAAGGAGCATCAATTGAGTCCAATAAAAAATTTACATCTCGTTGGTCATAACTATTAGATTCATCACGACTTCTTGTCTGATAACTCTTATTCTTGTCCGGTGGCTTCTTGTACACTTTCATATTTCCCTCAAGTTCTTGATCATAAATTATATTATGATCATTTTCATAACTTTGGGACATACATGATGGAACCCGAGAACAATTTATTGTACCAAAAGTCAACTCAATATCAAGATTTTCAGTTGTAACATTCGTACCTTTTGTGTCTATCGACAACGGATCCAACGAATTGATTTTTGACACATTTGTTTTACTTGATTGCACGTGACTATCAAGATCTACATCTTGACTATCATCTTCAATTTTCGAAAAGCTTCTTGTAACACTAGCTAACCCCATCTTATTTTCATTAGCATCAATTACGGGAATATTGTGTGTCCTTACTTCAAGTTGTATATGAGCATCTTGAAAACTTACACTGTCAGTTTCATGTGCCTCTTTCAAAACCTTGTCTTCAGGGTATGGAACATCATGTATCTCTTTGTGCTCAATCAATTAATTTTTACATAATTCCAACTTAATTTTTGCGAGCGTAGATCTCTCAATACCAACCTTAGTATCCTCTTCAATTCGTTCTTCAACTTTTCCGTAAGCATGAACTTCTAAGAAAATTGGTTTGTCTTTCTTAATATTGAGATTGAAGTATAGTTAGTTTGATTGCGGGAGTAATACAATCTTGTTTTTCTCCCTCCAAAATATATATGTATTGTCACAAACCCTGTAAGTAGTATTGATGTCGCAGTACCAATGTTGCCCCAACAAAACGTGACAATATCTATATCCACCACTTCACATAAAATCTCATCTTTATGGTATTTCCCAATTGAGAAAGGTACAAAACAAATTTCAATTACCTTAGTCTTGATTCCCTTTTTGTTCCATTCAATTTTTATGGTATTCTGAGTGCTTCTGTTTCCAGGTTGAGCGTCTTGCCCAATGCTTGAGAAACCTTATTTTTGCTACTATCATGATCAATGATCACTTTACACACTTTATTGTTAATGGTGCATCGAGTCCGAAAGATTTTGTCTTTGTGTTCTTCTCTCTCTACATCGGCTGTCGGCGCATGAATGTTCTTCTGTTGTTGTTGATGAACAAGTCGAAAGTCACATGCATTGTTGTTGTTCTCCATTCGAATTTCTCTTTGTCGATTTCTAACCTCAGATGTATGCGCAGGAAGCATTTGCGTCATGTTACTAAGTGAGTCTATACCGTCATCGAGCCGTTGCACGACTCGTTCAATCCATTGTTTGTTGATGACGGGTTGGATTCTACTAGTGCCATAGTTGGTCATCATGTCCGGTCAAATCCGGCTCTGATACCACTTTGGTGCAGCAGAAGGGTGCTTTAAAACGAAACAAGGATAAAACCCTAACTTTAGGGAGAAAACGGAATTAATCCAAATAACTCAAGTTGATAATAATAATAATAATAATAATAATAATAATAATAATAATAATAATAATAATAATAATAATAATAATAATAATAATAATAATAATAATAATAATAATAATAATAATAATAATAATAATAATAATAATAATAATAATAATAATAATAATAATAATAATAATAATAATAATAATAATAATAATAATAATAATAATAATAATAATAATAATAATAATAATAATAATAATAATAATAATAATAATAATAATAATAATAATAATAATAATAATAATAATAATAATAATAATAATAATAATAATAATAATAATAATAATAATAATAATAATAATAATAATAATAATAATAATAATAATAATAATAATAATAATAATAATAATAATAATAATAATAATAATAATAATAATAATAATAATAATAATAATAATAATAATAATAATAATAATAATAATAATAATAATAATAATAATAATAATAATAATAATAATAATAATAATAATAATAATAATAATAATAATAATAATAATAATAATAATAATAATAATAATAATAATAATAATAATAATAATAATAATAATAATAATAATAATAATAATAATAATTTCTACACAAGCTAAGACTTATATAGGACTGATTCTCCAAAACTAACTCAAAACTAGTAAACTTAAACTAATAAAACTAATCAATTCAAACTAATTAGAGTTTGGAAAATAAAAAAACTTAAAACTACCTAAAATCTAATATAATTAAGAATTGTAATTGCGATTGTCCTACATCAGTTATATTGGTAATTCTGGAAATCATCTCAAAACTTTTTAGAAATACATTTTTTTAGTACGTGACCAGACCCAAAAATTACGGGTTGGATCTAAATATCAAGTTAGGGATAGTTATGGAATTGGGTTTGAATTAGAGTTAATTTTTCTCCCCCTTATTATTATTGGATAGACAACGTCACGAGACTTCATGATATTATTAGATATGGTGAGGATAGATACCATTATCGATGGAGATGATGATATTGATGGACATGGCTGGCATACGTATTATCACTGGTATCAGAGTTTGGTTGGATTTGAACCAAACATACAAACCATTCGTTTTGAGTTTAAGGCCCATGAATTAGAGGTCGTCCATGCACTCCCGCTTGTTATTTACACGTATCTTTCAATTCGATTTGTGCGTGAGAGGGGGGTTAGAACACCATATCTTAAATATGTGAATATGTTCACCAGCTTATATAATAATCTAGACATTCACTAATAAACTTGAGTTTTTAATTGTAAAACCCGACCCAATATGTACAACTCAATTTTACACTCTTCGTTTTCTTCCAAAATTTTTGTAACCCACACTGAGGTTAAAACTGTTAAGATTTTCCGGGACTTGATTAAATTTTTGCTCATATACAGTGAGAAGGCATAAGAAATAGAGGGATTAAAGTAAGAAAAGATAACCTTTTCAAGAGATGTATAACCCAAATAACAACAATAAAAGCCAAATACCATTACAAGAGATGCATAACCTTTTCACTCTTTATTCCACCTTTTCTTGTGATGTACTTTGTGTAATAATGCAAGTAATATAATTCGAATGAATTGATCCTACTTTTCTAATTCATGTCCACTTAAAAACATATTAATTGTCAAATTATCATTTCACTACAAAAATAAATCATATTCCTCGAGCAGTTCACCCCTTTATATGCACAATTATGTGATATTTAAGTGATTGGTAATCAGTGTGTTTTTTGTCAGTGTTTACATGACTCATTTCTACTATGGCTAATATTCATCATATTCAATTTAAATTTAATTATACCGTATCCTTGTAACTTTATTGTTCTGTTTTTACTGATACATAACTTTTCTTTAAATTTCAGAAACTCATTTTTTCATGTTGCGCACAGCCTCAAATATTGTTATTTGGCTCGCTTCATCGCCTTAGCTAAATATCATTTTACGAATTATATATAAATGTTAAATTTCAAGTAATCATGCAATGTTGTTTTAGACGGATGCACTTCACTATAAATAATTGATTAAAAACAAATATAGGAATAAATTACATCCATTAGATGTAATCAATTAATGGTACAGATTCTAATATGATTTCATTAATTAAAAATCTATTAAATCAATAAAAAAGGGTATGATGGTCATTGCGTTTGATTCTGATAATCAATGAAATGTATTAAAATAGAAAATTGAGAAATAAATTAGCACGATTTTAGTAACTTGGATTTGAAAGAAATATTCAGAAACAAACATGAAAATAAGTTAAAGAACCTTTATCAGCCATGGAGTATACTTCGTTCATTTACGTGTAAGAGTATGCTTCATATTTCATTAAGTAGAACGACCCATTGCTTATCGTCCAAATTCAAACTCTACTACTTTATGAAACATGAAAGTAAGTACAAAATGGAGTAATGGAATTATGTGATTTTGTGAAAAAAATTGAATAAATGAATCATTTGAATCGACTTATGAATAAAATTGAATCATGAAATTATGTGATGTTGTGCAAAATGGAATCATGACATGCGTATAAAAGTATATAATCATAGAGTCATATGAATCGACTTAAGAATGAAAATGGAATCATAGGATTATCTGCAAATAGAATTATGGAATTTGCACAACTCTCATGTTACAATGGTAATTCCACGATTTCATTTCACTCCTGAATCGATTCAAATGATTCCTTGATTCCATTTTGAACAAAATCACATAATTCTATTATTTCACTTGTACACTGACTATCATACAACAGACAAAATAAAACATGTCATCTGAAATGGAATCATGTTTTGGAACTAAGTGCATATTCCAAAATGGAACAATGGAATCACAAAAATAGAATGATGGAATGAAGTTCAGATATAGCACTAGAACATGTCATCTGACCATGGAGTAATGGAATGATGCATGATCTGGAATTAAGAACATAAAAAACAACCAAATCCCATATCAAAAAGCACATATAAGAATCACATGCATCTCAACAATATAAGAATCGAGAACAACAAAATCGAAAAACACAAAAATCAAAGTGCATACATAGTACCAAAACCGAACAAATCACAATCCGCAAAACACATTCAGTACCAAAATCGAAAAATTCAGAGCACATTAATCTCAAAATCGGTGAGAGCAATACCGAATCCAACAAACGCCGAATAGCGATTGTCCCGTGGTGGAGTCCATGTAGACTCCCACTGACAACAGGTTCTCGAATCTGCCGAACGCCTCTAGAAGCTTCCTATCGGTGACGTCATGGTGGAGGTCGTCGACGTATAGCGACACCGTCAAAGCAAAAAAGATCGATTGCTTGGGAAAAATAAAACACATATCTATAGAGATAGCAAATCAAATCAAGTTGAATGTAGGACAGAGGGAAGGCTAGGGTTTGACAATTCGGGAAAAGAAAAGAGTGATTTAGCCGATAATCACCGAGAATCAAGCAACTTGGATGCCTCTTCGATTTCCTCAGAAAATAAAAATACCAATCTACCCTCAACAACCTTCATATCACGTGTATTTTGGTGCTATTGTGTTAATTTTACCATTCATGCCACTGAAATTAACGATTAACCCCAGCCATGGATCAATTAATCGTATGGACGTGCCTTATTCATACATTTGTACGTAAATTAGGCATTTGTACGCGATAAGATGCCGTTTTTTACACCAATCATTTAATGTTTATTAATCTTATCAATGTACTTAAACTCCATAAAATGTAGGATTGAGGATTGTGAGTGAAAAATATAGTTGGGAGAGCCAGAGCGTATTAAGGATGAGTTTTAGAATATGAAAATATAATTGTTCATTTAATTATTAATTTACTTATTTTGAGATGAGTTGATACTTTAATATGATATTAGAGATAGTGTATTATGGACTTTTTTAGATGAGTTAATACTTTAATATGATATGAGAGAGTATTATGGCAAGAGTTTGAATCTTATTATTTCCAAACAATATCTAATATTCTGCTCATCTCCTCTCCTCTTCTAAAAGAATATATATTTCATGTTCAAATCTTCAAAAACAAGTTTGCCCTGGGCAAACGTTAGTAGCTAAACTTTCAGTTGGGTTGAATTGCTTCTCTAATAGAAAACATTGCTGAAAATGTATAATGTATAAAGTTCATTTTAACTTAAAAAGAGATTACTATTAAGTTTTTGGGTACAATTCTTACCTTTGAGGTCCAAATTGCGTACATTTCTCGTGATTTTACAGTCCTTCTAGTATGTTGGCCCGTCAAGCTATATTGGACATACATGAGATATGAACAATGAACTTTTGATACCAGTTTATTGAGAGAATCAAATCTTATTGAAGAGAAACACAGACCAAGAAATCACTTAGTATACATATTCAAACCCATCTCTAACCCAAAATATTAAACCATAATAAATATATTTATTACCTCTCATTTACCCCCATTTTTTAATAGTATAGAACCTAAACTCACACATACATATTCTTAACACATACAACAAGAACAAAACCATTCGTAGATTGCACCCAAATAAACCATCCTTACCAGCAGGTTGAGACCAAGGAAACAACCTAGTTCCCCTGTAATTAGAAGCACTAACCCAATACTGCACAGAGAAATCTGAGCAGGCCACCAAAATTCGAAGTGTTTCCCTCAAAGCCAATGAACTGTGATGCAATAAGAATGATACTGCAGTGGTGGTCCATGAACATATAAGGAGGGTCCATGAACTGGGGACCAAATGCCTATATTTTCTTCTTTTTGGCCTCATGACCAGAGCTTGCCATTACACACCTGTTTCACCTTACACTCAACATGCTGCCAAAGATTGTGTGTAAATATGACTTTCAAGCCCCAAATCTGCTACTCAAGGTTACTTGAGGCCTCATCTCCTCTTTGCATGCTTTGTCCTGTTACAATATATAGATGGCTTCATCATCATCACAGTTCACTTCACATATCCTTTGCTGTGGGAAAAGGAGTGATCAACAAAGTAGACAAGGAACAAGACAGATGTGTATTATCAGATTTGTTTTGCTCTTGCATCTCAAGTCCTTTTCAACTTGTCTCACTTGCCAATTGTTTGTTTCAAGTGGGGGAGCACCAAAATCTTATCATTTTTTCTGCCATGTCCACATCATGTTGATCTACTCTAGAATTTCACCCCAAGAATTCACTTATATTCTTTTTGCTGATGAATGCAGGTGGAAACAGAAGAGCAGTGAAGGCCTATACATGCCAAAGTCCAACCCACCTAAGAGCTCAAACTGATAGGTGAAGACCCAAACTGTTATTTAAGCTGGTGAACATATTCAAATCTCTTAGACGTGATACTCTAACAATGTTTCAAAACAAATGTTGGTGATCATATTATTGATGATGACTTAACATTGCATTTGTTACTGTGTACTAATGGCCCTGAAAGCATAACACTGCTTGTGCTTAACTGTGAACTTAGTGAAATTGAATGAAACAATAACCTACAGAAAGAATTATAATACTCATCTAGACATGTTCTGAAAAATTCTAATATCATGAATCATAGGGTTCTTGGTACTCTGAGTCAGCCAGAGGAGCATCGTCCGTGGCGGAGGGTTCTTGGTTCTCTGAATCAGCAGGAGGAGCCAATGCAGGCTCGTCGCGATCCCGGTTTATTGAAGCAGCAAGAGGAGACTGGCCATGATGCTGGTTTTGGGAAGCTGAGAGAAAGACGGCCCCGGTTCCAGACCTACCGTGGGAGTGCTCAACGATCACATTGTCCGAGTGCTCGTTCCCTAGCATTTCCCACACACTGCTGTGGAGATCATTTCTAAAGTTTCTGTAGTGCTCATAAAGTCCACCTTTCACTATAACTGTGCTCCTATCGTTTTCGATCCTTCCGAGCTTCTTTATGATGGCTACAATGCCAGCTCCTGCGAGACGAGCCCCGCGCTCTGCTACAATGTCACAAACCTCAGCAATGACTTCCCTCGCCATTGGAGTAGAAGCTGTGATCTGTGATTGATTCATCAAATATAGGCTTCATGTGTTATTAATTATCTGATAAAACAAATCATAAGAGTGCTTATTTGGTTAACTAATGTGTGTATATTAAATCATACCCTGAATATTTCCTTTAATTTTTCACTGACTACTTCATGATCATCAGATGTATCTTGATGCATGGAAGCAATATCAGGTGACCTGAAATATTACAGAGGGAACACTAATCAAAGTTGTAAACCAACTTGCCCATGACTATCTGAAACTGCTTATTATATGTTATATATTACCAGTGTTCTCCGACTTGTCCGATTAATCTATGATTAGTACTTGATCAATTCTTCATAATTCTCGATTAATCATGCAATCCGGTTTATTTTTCGATTAATCCCCAAAAGGCCCTCTCTGCCCGACTAGCGCCTATCACTTTTTAGAACACTCAATGTTACAGATTCAATCTATGGCTAAACAGATTTTCCTGCAGTTTTATTTTTATCATCCTTCATTGTCAATCCACTCTCATACCGATAATAACATTTCTTTTTTCTGGGGGTAAAGATGCATTTTCTTCAATGCTCAAAATTGATAGAATCCCATATCTGTTTTTTTTTTCTGTTAAAAGAAGAACAGCACTCTTCACATCAACTGAATATCATGTTGTGTTCATTATGGAGTTCCTATTTTCTGCATTAAGCCATATTTTCTACTACAGAGATGCAATAAACAAAATTGCAAATGAACTATTTGTACAAATAACATATTTTCTTAAAATACCTCAACAGATATGGAATGGTAAGGTTTGGTGGCACTACACTTCCAAATAGAGCTGTTTCCTGGGCCATCTTCAGTAACACTCTTCTCACTATTTCTCCAAGATACATTCCAGCAATCATTTTCTCATAGATCTGAACACAAGTAAGATTCAGAAACAAAAAAAGTTTGCATGGATATGACAAATCTAAAATATGACATACCCGTTCACCAGGATTTGAGCTTTCCGCGTCTAGAGAAATATCAAATTCAGTTCTCGGGAGCTCGGGGGAATTAAAGTTTCCCCATTCCGTGTTAATAACCTGAAGAACTAGGCTAACACATCAACTGTTTTGTTTATTTAGGTACAAGAACTTGGCGGCACAATAGTAACCTACCATGAAGTCTGAGTTTGGCGATGGGCCCTTCCATTTGGAAACTGCTTTGGCGTGTTCTACATAAGCAGCATTGGTGGCGAGCCCTAGATTAACCGCGGCCACACTGTCCTGGCTATAGTATCTGCCTCCGGCTAAATCCCCAACAACATCGTCTACCTGTTAAAGTTGATGGTTGAGGGACATTGGAGATGATCTAGGCAGAGTATTGAGAAAGGTGCACTTACAATTGCGTAGACGCGCATGTCTACTCCATTTTTCTCTAAGGCTCGGTTGATGTCGTTCACCAATGCTTTACCAGCCTAATTTCACGTAAATGCATCAAAATTCAGAGAATGTCATATACTAGCATGAAATTATAAGTAGAAAGAGTGAGTGAAGAAACTCAACTGTATCATCAGCGGAGATGCTGTCCCAAGTGATTGAAGAGCCAAAGAGAAAGGCGTGTTGGTGCACTGGATATGACAGCATAAAACCAAGTTTCTTTTGATTTTCCACTGTCTTTCCGTCTCTATCGGGGTAGAATTCAACAAACTTCCCTACCTCCACCGCAATGTAGTCGAATAGCTCCTAAACAGAGAATTGAATTCAATCTCTACACGCAATCCACAGAAGCAGATGGTTGAGGACATTTATGAAAAAAGAAGCCTACCTGCAAAGTGCCATGCATGACAGCAGATGGCATCGAAATCTCCTCCCGGTGCATACCCGAAATGGGTTCATTTTTCCCATCAAGCTTTGCACAGACGATCACGAAATTTGATCCCCTCAGATTCACACCATAATAGAACCCCTTCTCATTCCTGTCAAGCCAATCATATCTTTTGTGAAAAAAACATGACCATTCACAGGTACAACCCACCTAAAAGCTCAAACTGATAGGTAGAGACCTTAAGCTGATGAACAATTCACATGTTTCAGTCGTGCTACTCTAACATCTTTCCAACCAAACAATGACAATTGAAAGGAACATCTCAAATAAGAATGAAAATGGAAAGCATTGTGAAAATAGAATACAAGGATACCCACCCAGTAGGGAGTGAGTCGACATATGAAACGATCATGTTGAGGGAGGAAGTAGGTCCGTTGGAGGTCAAAGAGGCTTCCATGTCGGAGACAAAGGCGTCGGCGATTCTCCAGAGCTTGGGGACAGGAGTGGCGCAGTCCCGAGCCAGCTTGCGGAGGATCCGTTGAGTCTCCTTCCAGAGCTGCTGCCTCCGCTGCCACTGCCTCGCCACCGCCGCAACCGCAGCCGCCGCAGCCACCGCAGCCACCGCAGCCACCACAATCACATCCTTCCTCATTCTCCCAAACTGCGTCCTTGGTTTCGATCCAATTCACAAATATATGAGGGACAGGGACACAGACTAACAGAAATAACCGTTTTCCCCGCGCATAGGAACGAGTATCATGGAGACTCACACTAACACGTACAGGATTGTCGGAGACTTTAAAAGCCCGAGTTCACAATTCCTGGCCCATATAAGAAGCCCAATTACGGGCCCAAAACATCTACAATAATGGTTAATTATTCAAAATAGACTGGAAATTAACATCTAGAATTAATAATGGTTAATTATTTCTCATAGATGGTAAATTATCATACAATAGTTTTTTTTGTTCAACGGCAGGACATTAATTCTTGTATATTCATTCATATTTAATTAGTGGATCAGGTAATTTTTGATACGTCCTTAGTTTCATGGAGTTGTTAACACTTTAGGGTAACCATTCCCTATGTTTCTTTTGGGTCTTAAATTTCAAGTTTAAAGTATATTTTTCATAGTTGACATTTCGTTTTAATTTTACGAGGCTTAATGTTCAATCTTCTCTAGAATAATTGTCATGATGACCAGCCAATCAACTTGTAAGGTTTGGATTATGCAACCACTATGTTATCGTGACATGCACTTTTGAGAGGGTATTTATTAATTGACTTATATGTTGGGCAAATTAATTTATATACTTAGAGTGCTCCAAATATCATTACGTACGTAAATTTATTCAATTTATATACATTTCACATGTCACCGGTGAAGGCGGGAATATTCATTCTCGTTTTGGAGCATATACAAAGTCACTGAAAGTTTACCGTGTATATGAATTAATAATCATTACTAAATTGTGACTTTTTGTGCATTAAAGAATGTCAGTTAAATTAGAATTACAAATTTAACAAATATTTTTTCCTTAAACAATTTATTTACATGCTTCCAAACAATTATCTACTAGAATTTACCAGCTTGATTTTGACCTTATTGTTGACCCTGCTCACTCCCTGATTTTAGATCAGAGTTTGAAGCTCATCGTCGTATTTGAATGGAAACTTGATCTTGACCTGGTTGTTGACCATGTTTACTCCTATACTTCAGGCTAAAGTTCGAGACTCAGTACCGTATTTGAGTTGGATTTGCTTACAAGAGTAGATGGAAATGTGGTGTATTATTAAAAAATCTACCAGAATTTAAACTAATCAAACCCATAAAATCGTCGACTTGGTCGACCTCATAGTCATTATCGACAACGGCATATCTGATGTCGACGAGTTGGCAGAGGAAGGAGACGAAGTCAGGGAGCACTCAATTTGCGATTCAAGTGCAGTGTGCAAGAATCTCGATAAAAGAAAATATTTCTCGACAATGGTCAGAACCGAATCACCAACGAGAAAGGACAATTCGATGATCTAGCTTATCGATAATATCTAGAGCACGATTCTCCATTACAAGAGAACATTCAATTCCTCCCGAGGTAAATTCAATTTTGAAATCAAAAATCAAATTTCTGATCTTGAATATGATATTAACTTTAAATTTCTGTTACACAAATCATCTCTGCTTTTGCGATCAAGCAACAACTCAATCAAATCAATGACAGTGATCAGAATATGTTGTAACTCAAAAACCATAATTGTCAATAAAAAAGATTCAATTTGGACTCAATGTAGGGAGGGATTTGGCTGTGGTGGAGCTGGATGAAGTTGACAGGAAGAGAGATTGTCGTTAAAATGGCTAAAACATCTAAACTACCCCTGGTTCAATATAAAAAGGGAGAATTTAACTAATGGGGAAATAAAACTGGTTCAAATTGAGCCGGTTCAAATCAGATTCATTGGTCTAGCCGGTTCAAAAACTTAATAAATATAATAATGTTACAAATATTTAATAAAAATACAAAAAAAATCAAAGAACCTCCTCTGACGCGAACCACAGAACTAGACCCAGCTCTCGCGATGCCTCCGGCCTCGTCTCCATCGTATCGGAATCGGCAACCCTCCTATCCTCTCTCTCGCCATAAAAGGCACACATTGCTCTTCCCCGCTCAACGCCTCTTCTGCAGATAATGGAGGAGGTATGGTCGTCGTCGACGACCCCAAAGAGGAAGAGGAGAAAGTGGTCGTTAATCAACTGGTCGTTCATGCTCTCAAATCCTCATTCTTGATAAGATGTATCCAATGGAAACAATTATTTCTCCAGAACCATCCATGACTCATTTCAAAATTTGAAATTGAACACCCAATTCCTCAAATTAATGAAACACCTAATTATAAAATTTAGGTTTTGATTTTAAAATTAGCTGTTAGATTATATTAGGTTTCCTATCTTTAGTTTCCTATATTTATATTTCCTTTTCTCACACGTATTAGGGTTTCCTATTCTATTCCTATTACATCTATAAATAGAGGTCTCTTGTAATTCACAATACACACATCAATAATAAATCTCTCTCTTATTTCTATCATGGTATCAGAGGAATAAATCTCTCTCTTCTTTCTATCATGGTATCAGAGCTATAATCGATCCTTGGTCAAATCTCTACGCATATTTCGCTTTGCCCACTCGTCGATGATTCGTGATTCTGACGGGTGGGCGAGACAATTCAAATCTCAATCTCTAGCCTCTCGCTTCCGCAAACAATCAACTCGACAATCGTCTCTACTCCTTTTTTGTCTTTTCCCTAACTATATTATTTTCTTTCTCAAACCAATCGGTTCTTCTTTTACTCTTCACCTTATTAATTTTCCTCGCACAATCTCGTTTCTTCGTCATCAATTGATCTTGATTCCACCACTTCGATCCCGTAACTCAACCAATCTCAATCTCTCAATCCCTACTCTTTCTCTACCTTCTTGCTCGAATCAACCCACACTTGATCAAGCATCAAGCATCTGGCAATCATCCGGCAGTTGCTATCTCGCCATCAGCCATCAGGCATCTGGCAATCATCGGGCAGCTGCCATCTCGCCATCAGCCAACAGACATCAGGCATCAGGCATCAGGCATCAGGCATCAGGCATCATCTATATGCCATAAGCCGTTGTTATCTCGGCATTAGCCATCAGGCATTTGGCAATCATTGGGCACATGATATCTCGCCATCAACCATCAGGCATCTGGCAATCATTGGGCATGTGTTATCTCACCATTTGCCATCAGGCATCAAGCATCAGACATCTTCGGACATCAGGCATCAGGCATCATCTATATGCCATCAGTCATTGTCATCTCGCCATCAGCCAACATGCATCAGACATCATACATCAAATATCGGCGCGCATCCTCCATCCTCAATCCTTACCGCATCACCTCGCGCGCATCCTCCACAACTCAATATTATCAAGCTTCAAACTCAATTCTTGTTTCACCGCATTGAGTTTGAGGGGGGCTGTTAGATTATATTAGGTTTCCTATCTTTAGTTTCCTATATTTATATTTCCTTTTCTCACACGTATTAGGGTTTCCTATTCTATTCCTATTACATCTATAAATAGAGGTCTCTCGTAATTCACAATACACACATCAATAATAAATCTCTCTCTTATTTCTATCATGGTATCAGAAGAATAAATCTCTCTCTTCTTTCTATCATTAGCAATATGGTTATGTAGATTCATAGGTCAATTATGAAAAATTGGGGTTGAGATCGATTGATTTTAGTTTTGAACACACCATTTATGCTCCACACGTTATTGAAGACGTTGGTTCTAAAATTGAACAAAACCTCCATTAACAATGTTAAAGTGGATGATGGAGAAGAAATTGGCAAATTGTTGGCCCATGCCGTGGGAGCCATGAGCAGCATCTTCCAATCAAGGAACATATTCAAGATTATGATTGATTCGGTGGAGATGTTTGAGTTTTTGAAGTTGAATCAATGAGTGTCGTCATCGCGAACCACCTTGGTGGTTGGGGGGATCGTGATGGAGAGGAGAGCTCAAATGTAGGTGGCGCTGTTGACGGAGGCGACATTGTTGCGATGTTAACTGGTGACAAAGGGATGAGGTCGTTGATGAAGTCGTCGAGGTTGAAGGTGGACCATAAGAGATTGATGACCGTAGCTAGAGACCTCCGTCCCTATCTGCAAACTCACCACTGAGTGCTCTAAGTCGTCGTCGTTCCTTGTGAACAACCAAAATCCATAATTCAATATTCGTGTGGCACTTTTTGAAAATTTAAAAGACATCAGAGGGCATTTTAGACAATTTTTAATTTGAACCAGTTTAATTATGAGTTTTAATTCGAATCGGTTCAATTCTGGATTTAAATTTGAACCGGTTCATTGTTCATGACACTTTTTGAAAATTTAAAAGTCATTGAAGGGTATTTAAGTCATTTTATCATAGATTGTCACGAAAAATTTGTCAGGGTATCAAGAAAAGAAAAAATTAGTTAGGATATAAAAGTGTCATTTCGCTATAGTTAGACGTAACAAAGTGTCATTATTCTAATAAATTATCATTAAAATGCTAAGCTATTACCTTACATCATGATTCATGTGTGTTACATGACTATATATGCACTGTCATGTACTCATGGTTGAAAATGAAACATATCAAAATTAGAATAAACATATAAGTTTGTCTCTTGTATTATGTATGTTGTAAGCTAATTTATTTAAGGTTGGCATGTTCAGGTAATAAGAATTGTAGTTAGATGTAATTTAATGTTTAATTAGAGTTGACAGTAACTGGGTACCATACTGTTGAGTCTTTGTCTGTCTGGTGGGGGCTGTAACTAGTTAGAGAGCTTCGTGGGGGAATATGTGTAAATGGGTCCATCAAATGTCAAGCTTCGACCGCAATCTTAGGAAGATCTTTGAAAAGATTCATGTCTGTTTTTACTAATAGAATTTTAGTTGGATTAGTCAAATTAATTTTTTTGAAAATGTAATTTCAAATGTCCAGCATGATGTATGGTTAATTGCTGTTTAATTAATAAAATTTAATTTCAATTTTACTGTTAAAAAATAAAGTAAATATTAATATCATATCATTTTGTCAGTAATAAATAAAATTTAAGAACTCAATTATACCAACTAACTAAATTTTTTCTCCCACAGGAGGGAGAAAACAAAAACAACTTAATTAAATAATACTACTTCCGTTCTTGTTGTGACATCAACGTCTATTCATTATGGAGAGTATTTTTCTTATGTTTGTTCTAGTAAATGCAACAAAAGATTCTTATTTTTGGTGTTTTGAGTTTCAATTCAAGTAGGTTTGGTGAGTTTTGAATTTACATATTTTATTCAAAAAAGTAAATGTAACAAAATAAGCATGTAAATTTTAGGTACAAATAAATATATGATAAAATAGTAAGTGTTAGGTAATAAATTATAAGTGAACCATAGTATTTTCGAGTTTAACTTGATGTGTGATATTATTTAACTAGACATCAATGATTGGTAAGATTGTGAAACTCGAGAATATATCGGCAGCTGATAAAAAGAGACATTTAACAAACTAGAGGAGATCGCGGCAAAATATGTTTTGTAATAAATAAAATAATTAAATACACTAATACTCATATTTATTATTTATTAAACAAAAAATGAATGATATTTAATCATTTTAATTTCAAGATTGTCAAAATCACTATTTTTTTACACAAATTAAATTACAACACAAACTGGAAAAGTTTCGCTGAAGTTGAAACAGAAATCACGAAGTAAGAGGATTTGACTTTTGGATTAATTAATTGTTTATAACCTAAATGTCAAACCAAAATAAATTAGGTGAGTCGAATTAGCCCCGATTAAACCAGGACTACATAGATTTAATCAAAATCAATTGATTTGACCTGAGTTAGATTTGATTAAACCATATTTAATTTGAATTTTTTCGGCCAAAAGAGGAATTAAATAAGCCAATAAATACTAAATAGGTGGAATATGCTACCGAATACATACATCGAGTTCATCAATCACTAATAGTTCATTGCCTAATTTTGACCATCACAATCATCTAGAGTTGTAGGTTTTATCCGTACGTTGTGGTCTTGAATTGTTCATACTAATATCAAAACGCCGACCAATAATCATGGCTTAGTTGGTGCATCTCAATTAATCATGTTCATGATCATTTTGAGCATGATCGTCGTTGAAACTTGCAGATAGCATAACTTGAACTCTATAGCTTCAAATCAGGCGAAATTAAAGTTCAAATTGAAGAAAATTCGTATACTACAATTTTGTAGAACGATGTTTTGGAAAATTCGGACGCTTAGAGATGGAACATGATGAAGTGGCACATATTGACCAAACTGTGCCATGGTTTGAAAAAAAATGCCAAATTTGGCTGAAACTTCCCAAAAGCAATATATTTGCACGGGCAAAGTGGCACGGCCATGCCAAACCGCGCCACTAGCCCGTGCCATCTCTGATTTTAGTTATAAACTATGATTGGTGATATATTTTCCGATGGACTGGTTCTCAGAGCATAAGGCGACGACCAGAAGCTCCCACGGTGACATTGAAGCTTTCGAGAGAAAGTTTGAGGGCGATAAAGATGATTTTCGACACAAAAACTAATAGAACAACAAGTATACGCACTACCGGACGAGATTCAACTACCTGATCTTTAAACTTTAGACTGTTTCGCTTTCAAATTTTGTGTTGAACTTGATATTATTATGGTCTACAATAGTTATTATGGGCTAATTTCTCATAATCATGGGTGTTAGGTCAAATGTTGGATCTATAAATTTTCGAAATTTGATTTGACTTTTAATCATAGGAGATTTGAACTGTTATTTATTTTTCAATTGCTTGATATGGGTGAATGTTGCGTGGTTGTGAGATTTCAATGTTGAGTCTGAGAGAGAATGTGGGTGACTGACACATCGCAATTCAAGGGGTTGAACTCTTCGAAACCCCTATCCCATTATTGTTTTTCTTTCAGTGCTTGATTATAGCTTCCTCGTGAAGATTATCGACTTTAGATGTGCTCGTGAGGATTCTACTTGGTTGCCATGAGCGAATATAGCTTTGTTGCCGTGAAGTTACCTGGAGAAGACAACCTACTGTTCATAATTGGTTTTTGATTTTTCACCCGAGGGTATTTTGGGTATTTTCTTTAGTTATTCATTTTTGGTTTATGCACATGACCCATTTTTGGCCGTTAATTCTAACAGATTGTTAATGTTTGTCTCAAACTCATAGTAAGGATACTAAAAAGAGAAAATTAATAATTATGATAGCAAAGTTTGAAATTGCTAGAGTTAGGTGTAGTATACAATAACTTTCTCAAAATGCAATTTACTCTCACGTCATTGGGGTCATGGGTTGAAACTTAGCAATTGACAATATTTTCATACATTCAACATTTTTATACGATAATGTTAGTTTTATTATTTTAGAAAATATCATACTTATTTTCATCGTATAATTTTCTCAGAAGAGCTATTTCTATAAATATTATTTGATTATTATTTTTTGTAAGAAATATTTATTTACCTCCTCTAATTCAAAAATCGGTATACTTATTTTATATAAAAAATACATTTGTATCATTTTTAATTCATCATATCCATTTTCTATTTTATTTTTTTTTGATTTTAGACCGATGTTGGAAAAAAAGTAGTTTAAAATTGTTGACCTCGACTTGCATAAAAGATCAAACTTGAAAGGAAAAATCAAAATCGTTCACCAAATCATGTCATATCTTAAAAGAGAAAATTCCGCTTATCTCTCTGTAACTATAACATTTCACTAAACTCCTCTAAGTTTAAAATATTTTATAGAGTCCCCTAAGATTTTACAAGTTTTACTTTATATTTTTCCCGTTAAATTTTTTAAAAATTCTGTGAACTTTTTTGCGAAATGTTGAAAATATCATTATATTAAAAAATGAAATAAACAAAAAAAATAGTTCAAACTTGTTTCTAGTTTTTTTTGTAAAAAAATAAAGAATAAAATTTGGTTAGTAGTAAAAATTAAAATCAAAAGTTTTATCAAAATATAAAATGATTTTTAAACATCTTTTTTTATTTTTATAAAAATTTAATACTAAAATATTTTATTTTATCCTCTTTTTTGTATAAAAGTTAGAAATAGTTCAAAATAGTTTTTATTCATATACTTTAATACATGGATATTTTCTTCATTTTGCAAAAAGTGAACAATTTTTTTGAAAAAGTTAATGAAAAAAGGTAAAATTAACCTTTTTAAAATTTAAATTAAGTGAAACTCTCCTATAATTAAGAGGAGTTGAGTGAATTTTTTCTATGTTAAAAATGGGGATAATGACACTTTATTACAACTAACTATTTTGAAATGACAGTTTCATTCCCTAAATAGTTTTCCCTATTTTTCGTACCCAAGCAATTTGTTTTGTGACTACCTATGGTAAAATGTCATCAAATGCGTTTTCAATTTTCAAAAAGTGTCATGAACAGTGAACCAGTTTAAATTTAAATTCAGAACTGAATCGGTTCAAATTAAAAATTGTCTAAACTGCCCTCTAATGGCTTATAAATTTATTATAAAAAAATGTCATAAACAGGGAATTTGGGTGCTCCCTCGGTGGTGCTTCGTCTTCCTGGAGAGAACCCTCACCGGCGATTGCGTTGCGTGCTTCTGCTTCCCCTCCGTCTCCCATCAGTATGAATCTATGATTCCACGTTTCTCAGCTCAATCTTGAGCTACTCTACCAAAACCTTCATTGAGCTAATCACATCCTACCCGACATCACGCTCGAAATCATCAAAACCTTCACTAAGCTAGTCATAACCTCACTACGACGATCGGGACTGAATCAATTTCAAATTTTCAATCTTCAACAACATTTTCACAACTACCCAAATCGTGTTATGTGGTAACTGAATTTTGTTTGAGAAAAAAACAAATTTGACCTTTTTTGGAGAAATCGAGCTCACAAAAATTATCATTTTCGATTTCGAATCCAAATTTCACCCAAATCAATTTCAGTTCTGGATTTCTTCGATTCCCGATTTCTCGAACCCTTTTTTCTTGAAGCTCGTGTCCATAGTCGATTTTCATGGGTCCAAACTCATCTTTCTTTCGCACCTAGATGGAGGAGAGGGTGGGCATGAAATTGATTTGCCAATCACACTGACGACATCTTCCATGTGGGTGGATGGGAATTGGAATGGCGGAGGGAAAGAGATGAGATGAGGGGTTCAGGCGAGCAAGTCGAATTGGATGAAACTGAAGAAAAAGACGACGGTATTGTTGTAATTATCCCTAACAATTCACTAGTAGAGGTGGTAAATGCACATGGATTAAGGCCAGCCTCTTGGTCCGATTCCTAGCAAGGGTGGTGTGGTGGAACAGAGAGTGAATCTCAGTCATGATGAGGTTGGAGAAGAGAGATAGGGTGAGAAGAGATGTTGAAGAAGGAGGTCAAAATGGTCATTTCACCAATTGTCTTGAAATGACTACTATATCCTTAATTTTAATTTTAGATTTGGGGTTATAATTATAATTGCATCCTAAATATAAACCAAATTGAATCAGTTCAATTATGATTTCTTAAACCAGAGGTAGTCTATGTATTTTAGAGGTAGGTTGTCACAAAAAAAATGTCAAAGTACTAAAAAAGAGATCAACCCAATTAAGGTATAAAAGTGTAATTTCAAAATAATTAGGTGTCAGAAACTATCATTATCTCTTAAAATATCATATGTTCTTGTCTAGTACATGCTTACTTTGTCCTACTCGGTGCCATATTATATTTAAATCACATAGTATAAAATAGGGGCTCTGAAAACAATTTTGATTTTTCGGAGATGTAAGTGAAAAACTTTCAAAGTACGGGGGAGGTATATGGAATTTTTCCCAGAAAAAAATCAAAATGGAGACACGTCTCGACAATCACAAAGTCGATATGGGAAATAAAATTAAATCTTTATCAACCATCTTGCTTTAACAAAACTAACGACCATTCACAACGCCACACTCTCAAAAACGATCTCAGAGAATACGACGACCACCGTGATACGCCAAAAACAAAACCGCTTGCGGAGGGAGGGGGTCCCTCTCAACTCGGCTCCTTCCCAGTGAGGTATTCGGATCAAATCCCCAAGGAACTCAACCTAAACCTGAACAACCGGTATAAAGCCAGAGAGCGCTTCTCCCAGGGTTCCTCACCAAGTTGGGGCGGGATTGGATACCTGTGAGGCTTGGATCACTAAGTCACACCCGTAGGAAAATCTCAAAAACTCATATCAAGGGGGAGCCGAAGAACCCATAATCGATAGTGAAACATTGACATACAACCGTTGACTCCCCACAAAACCCCAAACTACTCACAGAGACCCTAAAGATCGCCTCATATTGCTGCAATAAACCGTTGAAATCCAGAAACGGGACCACCAAACCCAAAAAAATAACGAGATCTGACACCGGTCATCGTCGTCCAAAGGAAAAAAGGAGAGAGAAGGGTCACAAAGCAAACGAAAACCGTCCAGAGTACAAACCTTACACTGAGAAGAGCCCGTCGCCGAACAAAAACCATCCATCTCTTTCTTTGTTGAGACCCAACAACACACCGAAAACATACCACCAAAGACTCTGATCAACCATCTATTTGCAACCAGAGAATCAACCCTAAATCAAAACACAAAGCAAGACTTTCACTGTTTCAAAATTGGACACAAATCACATAAATCGAGACAAAGGAGAACGAAAACAAAAATCCGTTATAAGAAAACAGTCAGAGGAGGCAGATAGAGAAACCGTCGACTCCCCCTTCCGCATAATAGTATACCCTGTCTTTTTAAGTAGTGCATTTTTTCTACAATCCGTAAGATATTAGTCTCAAGAAATGAATTATCACGTAAAATTTATTTTTAAATGTACATACACTTTCCATTTCAATTGATATTGATAAAACCGGATAATGATTTTCGTAATTTTATAAATTAATTAAGATTAGTGGTCGAACACTAAGTATTTTTAGTATATTGACCATGGTTGAAGTACTGACCAGGTCTAAAAGTTAACATTCACAAATTATGTTTTTAGAAATTAATATGAAATAAATAAACTAATATAATAAATTAGTTAATAGTCAGTTTCGCAAACTAAATTTTCTTGGTTGTTGGTGAGGATGGAAAACAACTGACCACTGGTGAAATAATTGGTTATATCAAGTAGTAATATTTTATCATTTTGTTTACTATTCTTCACGTTTGTAATGTAATACAATATAGTAAGATTGAGATGGGTTATAGTTTCGTGGATCAACTAGACATAAATATATATATACTTTTCCTTTTTTATTCCTCAACTTTAAATCCACTACATTTGAAAATATGCTGATGGAATAATCTCTTTAAATAAATAAATTTTATTTGAGGGCTTTATCATAAACTAATTATAAGCTGGATCACATAATCTTTTGTGGGGACTAAGCTTGTCTGTAAACTAAACAATGATAATTACTAAATTAAACTGTTACATGGCCCCATGAACATTAACTAATTTAATCTTCCTTCCAAATAATTGCCCCAAATTAATAAAATTCGCATAACATGCTGCAGTCTTGGCTGACGTCTCACTCCCAATGACTAGACAAATGACATAATTATATTATAAAGGGAAATATTAAAAAAGTAATTAATAAGATGCAATTTGTCAAATTGATTTTAAAAAAATTAAGCGTGTTTAGTCAAGAAAATATATTATAACCTTAAAATTTATATCAATAATCAATAGTACGATCAGCTACAATAAACCATGTGCCAAACTTAACAAATAAGTGTCAATTATGGATGACAATGAGGCGGGTCCGGGGCGAGTTATATGATTCCATCCCCGTCTTGATTTTGAGCACCTTGCCCCATCCCCGCCCATTCCTTGTGTTTTAACCCATTTCCCCCGCCCGAAACCCGTTGCGACGGGGAATCCTCAATCCCTAAAATTTCTCCGAACTGATTGTAATTTTTGGCATGAGAATATAACTCAAAGTTGTAACAAATTACTTATAGAAAAACAAATCTCAATCATAACAATCTAAACCACGATTACAAAGTCTTATAAGTAAAAAAAAAATATAAACGCAAAAAATGACAAACTGTTAAGTATTAATAATCATGAAAAATATGCAAAAATAACTACAACTCCATCTAACAAGTGGCTAATATTCATTTTAAAAAAAAAAGTTGCTAATATTTATAAGTGAAAACAAAGTATACATGGTTCTTATTTTCTATAATATATTTTAATAATAATACTTTTAAATACATATTGGGTTGGACCGGGGACTGTTCACCCCATCCCAACCCGATTAAATTCCCAATTTGTTACCTACTAAAATTGTTGCCTCGTCCCAAACCCAAATGGATCGGGGTTACCAGATCCTGTCATGCCTAGTGTCAATTGAAGATAAGACTATACATTTAAAATAATACAGAAACCCTAAAATATTCCTCGATTGAGATAAGGCATGTGGGTAGCAACAGAAGGATAATTATTTGGCTTTGTTAAATATTAAATAACAAGTAGCAAGTACAAAATAGAATAATCTTTTATGTATACAATAATTTCGAGAACCAAAGGTGAGAGAAATATGATAGTTGCTAGTTCCAGATATAGCACGTGGGAAACTGAGCATGGTCAACGGGTCAACCACGCAAAAACAAGTTGTGCTCTCAACACAACCAAAAAGCTCTCCGTGCAAAAAGAGACGGAACCAAACACCAAAACGACGCCGTAGCTGCTCTAAAGAACTCACTAGCTAGGCCTGACAATCTGTTTCTCTCTCACAAGACAAGACAGGTCTCGAAAAAACACACACGGAAACATAGTACCAGCTAATTAGCGCCTAGGCTTCACAAATAAACACATCTGTCAACAAAAAGATACGATAAACGATTCTTAATATCTACGAACTTAATTATATGCTCAGTTGCATTATCTAGGATTATTTGTCGGTTGCATGCATGTGATCATCCTCACTACATGAACTTGAGTAAAGCAGCTCGTAGATTCGTTGCAAGATCTTTAGCAGACATGCATATTCCATCCTCCATCTGCAAGAAATCATAACATTTTTAGCAAGATTTTAAAATAATTGTTATTTCTTTCATCAGCAATAACCGCAGACATGAGAAATGTCTGAATTTATACCTTGGCGACAATTGTGATGTCGAAAATAGATTTTCCGAACGGCAAGACGCTGCTATTAATGACGGCGAGATGGAGTTTCTCAACTTCATTTAGGATTCTCGCCGTGGACCCTTTTTGTTTCTCGCAGTGAATTTTAATGAGCACGTCTCTGTCTGAGATTCTAGCTTCGATCTCGGGGAGGGGCTGGCTCGACGACTGGCTAGTGAAGCTCTCGTCGCAGGATGATATTTCGTCGTCCGAAGAGAGTAATTGAGACTTGTTCACGTAAATCACCGATTCAACTGTCCTCTGCGCGGTTTGCTCCTCGAGCGTGTTAACGCGCTCTTGAAGTTGTTTCAAGTACTTGATTGTGTCTCCAAGAACCGAAGCCTTATCCGTCTGCAAATTAAAGAATGAGCAATCAATAAGTATATTACTACAAAATTGTAAAATTAATTTCTTGATTGAAATTTAAAGATGATAAAGCAAATTTGTATAAGAATTGAGCTCGACTATATTATGATGAAGCAAGACAGCACCAAATTAATGTTATATGGTACCTTCTTGAGGCCAGGGACGAGAGCTGAAAGAGCAATGAATCTTTGGCTGAGCTTCTCTCGACGCTTTCGCTCAGCAATGACATGATCTTGAGCATGTAGAGGAGACCTAGTAGGTGCACCAGTGCTCCTCTTGTGTCCTTGTCCAGGTTTTATCTGTTGGTCTTCATAGTCATAGGAACTATACATCATGGATGGGTATTTCATGCTCTCTTCATGATCGAAAGATCCCATCTCAACCTTGGGAGCCTTGAAAACCGATTGCGAGACCCCGAAGGAGATGAGCTGGGTGGAGGATAATGGAGGAGAGGCCTTAGAAGAGCTCCAACTGTTGGTCTTGAGCTGTTTCAGCGGCCTTTCAACAACATCACTACTACAATTAGCTTCAATAATGGGTTTTGGTGGTTGAGTCTCTGAGTAACTCTCAGGAGAAAAGGATTGGAAATGAAGGTCGTCTATGGAGTAATCGAAAGTGTCTATTTGGTACTCATGGAACAAGCTGCAAGAAGGATCCTCCATAATATCCTGCATATTCATTAAAAAATCATGGACAATTTTATTTAATTTCATCCAAATACTCATCAAGAAATTGGAATTTTTATGATTTATCATAAAATCTTACCATTTCAGATAACCATTTGGCTGATGACATTTCCATGGGAGCTTCTGTGGAGATGAATGACCCTGAAATATGATAAAATCAAGAAAATTTAGAAACTAGCTAGATGTCTATTTGAGTTGATTACTAATTAGTGCCCTTTAAATTTTTCCTGGGATTTCAAAGAAGAAGAATATAAAATTGTTTACCTTTGATTGGACAGAGAGACTGAACTCAAAATCTGAAGCTCAAGCTTTGGTTTTTGCTAAATTTTTGGTTAGATTATTTTCTGAGTTCCCGGACAGTACTTGCAAGATTTTTATAAGAGGGAAGGGATTGAGGGTGAAGCAGAAACAGAGAGAAAGGGTGAAATGGTAAATACACAAACGGCCGCGAGCGAAGGTACGCGTGTGGGGCCCACATGAACTGAGGGTACGGTAGTATCTAACATTTAATATGTATTTTTCACCACGTGTGAAAACAAAAATGTCGTCGTTTTGATGAATCACCGTGACCATGAAGCCTCCTCCCAGCTTCTGTTTCTGGTTTTGACCAATAATTAAAATTCTCTCCGCATATTCTTGATTAAAATGTGGCTGATTTAAGCTTTTTTTATTATTTCTTTTCTTTTCTAAAGAAGTCATAAATTGACCTCTTTTATTGTGTCTCTGTTTCCTTCTCCTATATGTTATGTTGATAAACTCAATACTCTGTGTCTATTGTTCACATATGTATTATTTACAAATAATCAGAAGAAGAAAAAAAAGAGTAGTACAACTTGAACAAGGTGCATAATTATTTATGTTGGGAGAGGTCCGGGTCTTATAAAATAAGAGTAGACACAGTTTTGGACTAAAATCGAATCGGCCAAAATCAATTTAAACTAATATTTTAATGTATATGAGAACCGAACTTGGAATAATTACGTGAGAAACAGTTTGAAATTGAGTATGGTTCTGGCAAGTTCGGTTTCAATCTTTTTTAATTTGAACCGATTAGTTTTTGGTCTTGAATATTTCATGCTTAATTTATAGCTAAATGTATTAAATTTGTAATTATAGACACTTATGAAAATGAGATGTTAATATTTGTTATATATTCCAACCAAATTGAAATATAAATTTTGCAAACCAGTCTATTTCTTGTTGATTCAAACTGGTTGGTCTCTAGTCAATTAACTGGTGGTAACGTGTTTTGAGAACCACAAATATAACTAAACCAAAATTGAATGGTTCATTTAAATTCAAAATCAAAATCAAATAATTAATTATGATTTTATTTTAAATTAAGTTCGGTTTTGGGTTTAAAGTGTTCACCCTTAAAAGAAGAATTCAAAACAACTCATATGGACGTTCAATTATACAATTAACCCAAAATAATACAGATGTGGGACTCAATACATATACTCGTTTTTTCAACTCAGTATTCATCTCTTGTTAAACTTTAAACTGACTAAATTTTGAAAACAATAAATAAACATGTGGTGAAAAAAATGGAATATTTTTGAAGTCACATGCATATATATGAGTGTTCTAACATGATTGACTGCAAAAGAATATCATCCAATATTAATTACGGGAATGTGAAATGTCGGTTTATAGACAATATTTGTGTATACAAAGCCTTTTTTAGAATGTTCCTATGTAATTGTTTTATGTCCTTGTTCTGGAAATGCGAAAAGAAAGAGTTGACAAGAATATTTGGATACTATTCAATCTTTATTTCATCAAAATACCGACCAAGTATAGATTAAACTATAAAGTGTTGAAAATGGATCTCATGCACGCTATATTGTCAAAGTTGTGTTGATTATTTACACCTAAATCAATTCTTTGTTTTTCTCATATATTTTGAATTGTCAAAAGAGTTGAATTACTTTTCCTAAAGCAAGAGACTTGCATGAAAAAAGGAACAAAAGTGAGGAGATGCTAGTTACAAGTTGCTTGTATTTTCTTTAATAAAAGATGGAGGTCATGAACTATTCTAAATTAAACTCTTAAATCTCAACTAAACTGATATACAAGAGATGCAAAAGAAGAAAGTAGTTTCAGAAATATTATTAATAAAAGTATATTTTTTAATATATAGACGAAGGAGGCAGGGTGGTGGAAGCATTTTGCAGAAGATTCGTGTGAATTTTTCAGTCAGTTGAGGTGGATGTCATGGGTGTCAGAGAAACTCTTAATTTGATGGATTAAGTGCAACCAGTGGAGTCAGGTAGTGGTGGAGACCGATTGTCTTCAGGTAACGGAGGGTATCAGGAGTAAGAGATTGATTAACCAGTTGGGAATGTTTTGAGAGACCTTAGGCCATCTCCAAAAGTATATCCATATATGTAAAAATTATTATTCAATGATTGAATCTCTATGTCCATTTCTCTCAAACTCAATCTCCAAAACTATATATATTTGTCACATCAAATACTATTTTTTATTATTTAATAATTTTACATATTATATTTATATAATTTACTAAAAATAAAGGTCATATAATAATTAAAATTTTATATAATAAAATTTTCACTCCAACACCAACCAAGAAGCATAATTTTCTAATAATCGCTAGGCGTTAATCGGGCGGACAACATCTCGAAAAGATTAATCGGGGATTAATCGAATTATTGGGGGATTAATCGAATTAGTCGGGGATTAATCGGATTTGTATATTTTTATTTTTTAATATTAAAATAATAATAAATTACAAATTAAAATAAATAGAATGAATTAAATTATTTAAAAAAAAACTAAATCAACTATTGCCACTCGTTTCTTATAATATCCCGGAAAAATTATCTATTTTGTATGTTCTTCTGATTTTGCAAAAAAAGAAAAAGAAAAAAGGAAGAACATTTGTCAATAAAAAAACTTATTATATTGTTTGGAGATTGTGACAGTGTGTCTCCCAATTTGGAGATGTACTGTAGCAAATATGCATATTTACATATGTATAGGGATATTTGGATATCTGCGTTGGAGAACAAAGTCTCCAAATATGCAAATTTTTGCATATTTGGAGACATGATTGGAGATGGCCTTAGTAGTACTATTACTAATTCGTGTCTTCAGGCTTCAATTATTTTCGTTCCCCTTGGTCATGTAATACAATAACCCATGAGCAAACCAAATTTGTTTTAAATCAAAAGAATTGGAATCATGATGTGGGGTTTGTCCCGTCCCTTTTCGTTGAAACGGTTCAACTTGATGTCAGTCGCTACTAACGAAGTTTTTTTAGTTTTAAAAAAAAAGTTATCTGCAAGACATTTATAATAAGTATATTTTATGACCGTGTAGATAATCAACTGAATATTTCTTATTATTTAAATTTCGTGTAAATTTACCACTAATTTGTTAGGATATAAATTAATACGAAATGTCTAAATTACTCCTACACAATTGTAAAAGTTGATAATTTTAGTAAAATATTATTTGAATTTCAATAATTTCGTTCTATTTTGTAATGTTGTAAATATGGAAAGCAGGAACGGTATTTTGGAGTTTGAACACACTCTGTCAAAGCTATGACTTTGACAACTAAGGCCAGCTTACACTTATGACTATTTTAGAGTGCACATAAATAGATGCATTTTAGTGAAAATTAAAAGTTCACAAAATTCAATGTGTGAGAGCCATGTAAAAGGGAGAAAGATTTAATTCTTTAACTTATAGGGAAAAATGTTACCCGTCTAGTAAGTGATGTAATGAGAGATTGGAAGAAAAAAAAATTTCGTCTGCCACGTCAACGCGTGCTGCCAGGTGCCGTGCTCCTGTGTTTCTGTAATTTTACTTGTAGTGATCGGTTAAAATTTGTGTACTTCTTAAAGAGCAACCAAAATTGATTGGCAATGAAATTTATTGGAGTATTAGTATAGATCTACCAAAACGGCGGCGTTTTGGATACGCATACATATGATGAAGCAGTGTTGTAAAAGTCGTTTCAGGCGGCCGCCTAAGTGTTGGTCCGGCTTATACCGGTTCAAAACTGGTTTAGATCCAGTTCAGGACAAAATAATTTTTTTAAAAAAAGACTATATATTTGAAAAGTTTTTCAGGCTTATACATATTTTTAATATAAATAAAAAGTAGAAAATAGAAATTCGTCTAGTTCCCGTCTAAGTTCTCCTAAAGCGGCTATGTCTGATTAATTGCCGCCTATGGATTTTTACGACGGTGAGACGAAGTGGTTGGTTGGAAACAAAGAAGGTGTTATCAATTAACAATTAAGCTGGCTGTTTCTTATCAGATCAAGTGCTAGTGTTGAGCACATGATCAAATAGGAATCTAGGGCGAACGTGCCTTTTGCTTATATTCGTCTTTTTCGTATATAGCAAACATGGCTATTTGGTTTTGCATAATTTAACGGTAAAAAAATTGGGTGTTTGTTGCTAAATAGAAAATTTCAATTTCCTTGTATCTCAAATATGTGTTTCAATTGATTTATTCTGGAATTATTATAGTCGATAGATGGGTTTTCAAATATCAACCACTAACTGATTCACCCGCCCAACCGCATTGGCCCGCGGCCTATTGGGCCTCACTCGCGGGTTGCGGGTCGGGCCGCGGATGATAAAATTTACACCCGCAAGATATTGGGCGGTTTACGGATTTAGGACAAGCGACCCGCGGTTAACCAAACCCACCCGCACCTTAGTCTAATCCATTAGTAAAAATATCTCTTCAGTTTTATGATAACACACAAACTATATTAAAAGAATTAGTGGTATTAATATCATTTATCATTTATCTATTATATTTCAATCTCTTCAATGTTGAGATTTTTTGTGTTTTAGTTATTGATTGTATTTTGAATCTTGAGTTATTTGGGTTTGACAATAATTGGGGAGAAGATGATTGTGATTGCAATTTGTGAGCATCAACAAAAAATTGATTAAAAACTAATACAATACGAATATATTAATAATAATAATAAATAATTGGGTTTTTATATGAGTAATGATAAAATATTAACACAAACCACTGTGATTCAAAAATGATTTCTAAAAGAGACTTAAATCATGCGGGTTGTGCGAGTCTAACCGTAACCCACCGCAGACTCATGCGGTTTGCATCTTCTTTGACCCGCACCCTTATGGGTGGTTGACGGATTTTACTTTCTCAACCCGCACCCTTACGGGCGGGTGAGAAAAAAAATTATATGGGCGGGTCAACCGCCCATGAACACCCCTAGTCGATAGACCTATATTTTGTCAGCCTCTGTGGGAATGAAATTTTTTTTTTGCTAGAAATAGATTTGTTGGAAGTTTAATTAGTCTGGATTTGCTCACTAGATGTGCCTTAATTCTAATTTTTCAAGTCTTCGATGCGCGATTGGGGTGTGGGAGAAGTGGATTGCGAGGAACAAGTTAATTCTTGGTTCAAGATTATATGAGTTTGATCTTTATTTTTCTAGAAACAATTGAAGCTTATAATTTTGTTGGTTCCGTTGCAAACATGGGTTTTGTTACCTTGATGTGTTCTTGCAAAGGTTTGATTGTGTCCTAGTTTGATTTTGTTCTCGAATCTTGGTCGTTCCCTCATAGGTCACAGTCAGGATATCTCAAACGCCTTTAACAATAGTGTATGTGTTGATCAGTTTGAACACGTTCTTATTTACGCCGTTAAAGATAACATTCAGGGCCCTGGAGTTTCTTAGAGCCTCCTCATCTTCTACAGTAGTCCATGTTGTCTCAAGTTTAGGACATGTGATGACTCCCTCAGCGTTTTGACAGTTAGGTGGAGTCCATCCATTGACTACGGCCCTCCATGTCTTGTCGTCGAGCGACCTCAAAAAGGCACACATCCGGGTTTTCCTATACTCGTAGTTGCTATCATTCAAAATGGGTGGACGATTGACGGATACTCCTTCTCTGTAATTATCCATGTCTGACAATCAGAACTTTTCGCCAAGGATCTCACCTAAAGCTGTAGGTGCCACCCTCTGATACCAATTGAAATTCTAATTTCTTTCATCAGACAAAATGTCAAGAATAATATTAAGACAATGTTTTTAACAACTAGAGTAGATGCGAATAATAACAAAACAAAAATAGTAAACAACGACACAAATTGTTTACCCAGTTCGGTGCTAACTCACCTACGTCTGGGGGCACTTTACCAGTGAAAAGGTTTCACTATGGGGTAATTAGTCAGAATATAGAAGTATCGGTGATCATCACACAGATCACAACCCTATGCTACTATTACAAGTGCAAACCTATCTCAGGGACTCCCCCTAAATCCAAGACCCCGTCTTGATTCCATTCTACGAGCACTCTCCTTGCTCGGATGTCACAAGTTGTTATTTATTGTTGCCCTTGAGTCTTCAATCACGCATCCACACATAAAACACAATCACTCACACTTGATCTTTCGATTCTGGTAGTGATACACAACGTCCTTCGAATAATACACAACCTCTCAACCAGCAAGTTCTTTACGTCCAAAAGCCTCGTATATTCTCTCGAAGAAGCCAACGCTGCTAAGGGTAGAACCTTGACCGTTGGGAGAAAAACGAATATAATATAATAATTAGATGCATCAGAATTAAATAATTTTCCCCACCTGTGCAAATCTCGTAGGAATCTATCAAGCAAAGCAAATCAAGCAAGCTAATAAAATATAGCAAACAAGAACAAAATAGGCACACAAAATTTTAGCGTGGAAAATCTCCTCAAGGCGAGAGAGGAAAAACCACGGGACTCTCAAGGCCGATTAATCTCCACTATCAATATAATGGGTACAACGAGTTCTCTCTAAATACATTTAGAGGATCACAATCAAGATTAACCAATCTTGGCTCAACCCACAATTACAAGAAAGAGTAGAGAAACTTCACTGAATTGATGGCGCACGATCAGAAAATCGTATCAAATCACTCGAACCTCCAAACGTAAATTCCAACGGTCAAAATGTAGTACCACGTCTTCCGAACACCCTGACCAAAAATGAGCACGAACCAACGGTGGATCGACCTCCAATCGAACTCAAGAACCTTGCTAGTCGGCCTAGTAAGTAGCAGAAAATTCTGCACGAATTTCACTCTATTTCTCTCTTGAATTGGTCTTATTTTCTTCTCTCTATTGCCTCCTATTTATAGGCAATCAATTGGGGTTTCCTTCTCCAGGTAGAATACTAACCACATGAGCTTTGGGTTTCCACTTATTTAATAAAGGCCCAATAAATCTCCTCCTTATTCAACTAAGTGGAGGGCACCGCCATCCCGGCGATCTTACGACAAACATCAAGCTTCTCCCTTGGTAAGGCTTTCGTGAACATATCGGAACCATTGTCATCTGTGTAGATTTTCTCAATCTCAAACAATTTGTCTTCAAGTGCATTCCTAAACCAATGGTATCTCACATCAATATGTTTCGACTTTGCATGAAAAGTAGAATTCTTACTCAAGTGAATCACGATTTGGTTATCAAAGTAAACCACATAGCGCTGCTGCTTGTAACCGAGCTCCCCTATGATCCTCTTCATCCACAAAAACTCTTTACATGCTTCAATTGTTGCGATATATTCAGCTTCTATAGAAGAAAATGCAACACGCTTTTGTAGCCTTGACTGCCAAGAAACTGCTCCACCTGCAAATGTCATTAAATAACCTGAGGTGGATTTTCTGCTATCAACATCTCCTGCCATATCTAAATCAGAGTAGCTAACCAACACTGGTTCTCCACTTCCAAAAGTGAGTCTGTAATTAGAGGTACCTCGGAGATATCTCATAATCTATTTGACTGCATCCCAATGCTCACTACCCGAATTTGACAGAAAAAGGCTCACAACACCAACTGCATGAGTTATGTCATGCCTTGTACACACCATTGCGTACATCAAACTTCCTATTGCTGAGGCATACGGAACTCTATCCATGTCTTCCATCTCCTTCTCCGTAGAAGGGCTCTATCGTGTGCTTAGTTTAAAGTGAGTAGCAAGAGGAGAGCTCACCACTTTAGTCTTGTCCATATTGAACCTTTGCAACACCTTTTCAATATATCGCTCTTGTGACATATGCAACTTCTTCGCAACTCTATCACTAGTAATTCGGATGCCAAGAATTGTCTTCGCATGACCCAAGTCCTTCATTGAAAAAACTTAACTCAATTGTTTCTTCAATCTCTCAACTCTTGAGACATTCTTGCCAACAATCAACATATCATCAACATATAGCAATAGTATGATAAAATCATCATTAGAGAATTTCTACACAAAAACACAATGGTCAGATTTCGTTTTCCGGTAGCCTTGCTCACCCATAACTGACTCAAACTTCTTGTACCACTGCCTTGGTGCTTGCTTCAAACTATACAAGCTTTTCTGAAGCTTGCACAAATAGTCCTCTTTTCCCTTTACTTCAAAACCCTCTGGTTACTCCATATAAATCTCCTTATCTAAGTCGTCATGGAGAAATGTAGTCTTCACATCCATCTGCTCAACCTCCAAATCAAGACTAGCTGTTAAACCAAGAACCACCCGAATGGATGACATCTTAACAACAAGAAAAAATATTTCATCAAAGTTAATACCTTTCCTCTGGCCGAAACCCTTGACGACTAATCTAGTTTTGTATCGGGGACGTGAAGTATTTTCTTCTTGCTTCACTCTATAAACCCACTTGTTTTTTAAAGCTCTTTTTCCTTTCGGCAACTTCACCAACTCATAAGTATGATTCTTATGCAATGATTTCATCTCATCTTGCATGACTTCAACCCACTCCTTCTTGTTCTCATATTCAAGGTCTTCATTGTAACTTTCGGGTTCTCCCCCTTCAGATACTAACACATACTCATTAGATGTGTCCATTGTAGACGGTTGTCGATCTCTAGAAGATCTTCTGAGTGGAACAACTGGTGGAACATATGGTACTGGCAACTGCTCATGAACTTCATTATCCATCTCTACCTCTATAGGAGCATCAACATCACCTGCACCATGCTGGTCATCACGAACTTCATCTTCAAATTGATTTGGCACAACTAGGAGGAACTATATCAAAATCAATCAAGTCAATTATAAATTGTGGAGCACTTTCTTCAAACTTCGCAATATCTTTGATGTCCTGATTCTCCATAAATACCACATCGCGGCTTCTGATAATTTTCTTCTGCACCGGATCATAAAATTTGTACCCAAACTCATCCTCGCCATAACCGATGAATATGCACGGTCTAGTCTTCATATCAAGCTTAGATCTTTCATTCTTTGAAATATGCACAAATGCCTTGCATCCAAATACCTTTAAGTGATTGTAGGAGACATCTTTAAGTGTCCAAACTCCATTTGGAACATCAAACTCAAGAGACACACACGGTGTGAGATTCAATACATGAACCATTGTATTAAAGCCTCACCCCAAAAGCATCTTGGTAACCCTGCTTGTGAAAGTAAGCATCTCGTCCTTTCAATAAGCGTTCTATTCATCCTCTAAGCTAACCCATTTAGCTGAGGCGTCTTTAAAGGCGTCCTTTGATGTCGAATGCCTTGATCCTTGAAATAATCATCAAAAGAACGTCTGGGGGCACTTTGCCAGTGGAAAAGTTTTCACTATTAGGTAGTCAATAGTACAACTTCAAGCACCAACTAGCTATCACACAAGCTATTGTCCTAAGCTACTATAGATCTCACCGTGAACAACCTCGACCAAGGGCCTCTCCCCCTGTCTTTGAGATCCTCTCAATTCCACCCTTCGAGCAAGCCTATGCTCGGTGTCGTTGTCTTCTTTGACGGAGTTGTGAATTTTCAATCACAAACAAAAACACTAACCGATCGAAACAAAGTGGTGCCTGATGTCAATATGCTTTGTTTTGCTGTGTTGCACTGGGTTTTTCGAGATATTGATAGCACTGATGTTGTCACAGAACAAAGTCATGACTTCTTGCTTGACTTCATACTCTGCCAACATTTGTTTCATCCAAAGAAGCTGAGTACAGCTACTTCCGGCTGCAATATATTCGGACTCAGCAGTAGATAAAGCAATACAATTTTGCTTTTTGCTGAACCATGATACAAGATTGTTCCCCAGGTAGAAACAACCTCCAGAGGTGCTTCTTCGATCTGGTGTGCTTCCCGCCCAGTCAGCATCACAATATCCAACAAGGGTAGGAGAGGTATCAAAGGAATATAGGAGACCCAATTCAGAGGTTCCCGAGATGTACCTTATGATCCTCTTGGCATGAGCTAAGTGACTGACTTTTGGATTGGCTTGATATCGAGCACAGACTCCCACGGAGTAAGCGATGTCGGGTCGACTTGCTGTTAGATAGAGAAGACTTCCTATTATGCTTCGATAGAGGCTTTGATCAACTGGTTCTCCCATTTCGTTCTTTGTGCATTTGACATGTGTGGCAATATGAGTTCTCTTGTGTGAGGCATTTTCTAACCCGAACTTCTTGACAATGTTCTTTGCATATTTGCTTTGGGAGATAAATATTTCATCTGACATCTGTTTGATCTGGAAGCCTAGGAAGTATGTGAGCTCACCGACCATACTCATCTCAAATTCAGACTGCATATGTTGGACGAAACGTTCCACCATCTTGTCTGACTTTCCTCCAAATACAATGTCGTCGACATATATTTGAGCAATCATGATGTCCCTTCCTTCCTTCTTCACAAAGAGAGTTTTGTCTACCCCCCCTCGAATATAGCCATTCTGAACTAGGAATTGAGTGAGATGTTCATACCATGCTCGTGGAGCTTGCTTGAGACCGTAGAGGGCTTTCTTTAGTTTGTAGACATGATGAGGAGAGTCATGGTCTTCGAATCCCTTTGGTTGAGCCACATAGACTTCTTCGTTGAGATTTCCATTAAGGAAGGCACTCTTTACATCCATCTGATAGAGTTTGAACCGTAGGTGGCATGCTATGCCGAGCAGAAGTCGTATGGCTTCCAGTCTTGCTACCGGAGCAAAGGTTTCTTCAAAGTCGACTCCTTCTACTTGTGTGTACCCTTGAGCCACCAGTCTTGCTTTGTTTCGAGTGATGTTTCCTTGCTTGTCATACTTGTTTTTGAGTATCCACTTTGTCCCGATGACATTGACATTGTCAGGCTTGGGTACTAGTTCCCAGACTTCATTCCTTGCAAATTGGACCAATTCTTCTTGCATGGCGCAGACCCAGTACTCATCATTGATGACTTCTTGTATATTCTTTGGCTCAATTTTGGAAATAAAGCAAATGTTACCTATCATCTCTTTGTAGTCAAGAGATGCCTTTTGTCGAGTCCGCACTCCCTCATTTATGTCTCCTATCACATCCTAGGGTGGATGATTCTTCTGAATTCTTCTTGACGGAGCTCTTTGTCTTATAGGAGATGCCTCTTTGTCCGGGATGATTGGGCTTTCGTCTTTAGATTCTTTATTGCGCTCATCGCCACTGACTTCTGGTCTGACTTCTCCTCTGACATCTCCTGAGAGATTCAGGACTTCTTCGTCCTCGTCACTGGGTTGCTCGTTACTGTCATCGATCATGACATTGATGGATTCCATGATAGTCCGGGTGCGTTTGTTGAATACACGAAAAGCCCGACTATTTTTGGAATATCCGAGGAAGATGCCTTCGTCGCTTTTAGGATCAAGTTTGCGTCGTGGTTCCCTATCTGCAAGTATGTAGCAGATCGATCCAAAGACATGGAAATATTTGACATTTGGCTTCCTCCCCCTCCATATTTCATAAAGAGTGATCGAATTTCCTGGGCGGAGGGTCACTCTATTATGAATATGGCACGCCGTATTCAAAGCTTCAGCCTAGAAGTGTTGCGGGATGTCTTTGGCTAACATCATGACTCTTGCCATTTCTTGAAGAGTGCGATTTTTTCTTTCAACGATCCCGTTTTGCTGAGGAATGGTGGGAGCAGAAAATTCGTGTGCAATTCCTTCAACATCACAAAAGTTTGCGAAGCTGATGTTTTCAAACTCCTTTCCATGATCGCTTCGAAGTCGGATGACTTTTCCAATGACTTCTCCTTTTTCTCGTTGAACTCTCCGACATAGGGCTTTAAAGACTGAGAAGGTGTCTGACTTTTCTCGAATAAAGTCTACCCAGGTGTACCTCAAGAAGTCGTCTACACAGACAAATATGTACTTCTTCCCTCCTAGAATTTCTACTTGCATAGGTCCCATAAGGTCAACAGGAAGAAGTTCTAGAACACGAGAAGTAGTAAGATGTTGTACCTTCTTGTGTGACGTCTTGACTTGTTTCCCAATCTGGCATTCTCCACAGATTTTTCCTTCAATGATCTTGAGGTTGGGAACTCCAATGATCGCCTTTTCAGAGAGAATCTTTTGCATGCTCCTCAAATTGATGTGACCAAGTTTTTGATGCCATAGCTTTGTCTCTTGAGTTTTGGATAAAAGGCACTTGGTTGGTAAGGTTGTGACTGTTGGAGACCATAGATAACAGTTATCAAGGGACCTGTGGCCTGTCATGACTTCCTTCTGCTGTTCGTCTTTGACCAAGCACTTGTCACGAGTGAAGTTGACATCCAGATTTAAATCGCATATTTGACTTATGCTGATAAGATTTGCTGTAAGACCTTCTACTAGTAGAGCCTCTTTTAGACATGGTGAGTTAGGAAGGTTGAGTTTTCCTTTCCCGAGTACTCTAGCTTTTACTCCATCTCCAAAAGTGACGAAACTATTTGTGCAAGTTATTAAAGTGACCAAGAATGAGCTATTACCAGTCATATGTCGAGAGGATCCACTATCAAAGTACCAATCGTTGTTGGTCGAAGCCTTTAGAGCGGTGTACGCGATATTAGCTCGATAGTTTACCTCCTTAACTCGCCATTCCTTACGTGGTTGTGCTTTCTTGATGGTGGTCCTTTTCTTGACAAAGCTCCTCCCATATAGCTGATAGCAGAAAGGTCGAATATGTCCTCTTCGTCCACAGTGGTGACATACCCAGTTATGTCTTTTGTTCTGCTTCTTTGAGGCGGCCAAGGTAAGAGGCTTTTTGGTTGCTTGGTCAGCCGTGAAGTTAGGAGACTTCTGACGCGGCTTCTGGGGGACAACCTTCTGAGGGACGAAGACGGTGTGCGATGATGAGGCTTCTTTTGAATATCCAAGACCTTCCATATTTCTGGCTGGTTTTCCGATCGAGAGAATTTGATCTAGGATGTCAGTGCTTGGATTCATCATCTTTACAGACTTGGTGACCTGTTCTATCTCTCATTTTAACCGAGCAACTTCCTTTTTGAGATCAACAGTGGTTTCGAGAAGTCGTGACTTGTCTTCATTAAGAGAAAGAATGAGAGCATTTTGTTTTTCGATTACCTGAGAGTCTTCAAGCCACTTGACATACCATTCATTGTATGCATTGTTGAGAGTCTCATCGGATAGCTCATCATCAGAGTCATACTTCTTTGAATTCTCGGAAGGTTGCTCTATTGTGGAGGAAGTAAAAGCAACATAGTTACTTGTATGCTCAACGTCACTGTCTTCCTCATCTTCATCGTCAGTTAGAGAGGCATTGAATCCCTTCTTGTGTTTCTTTACGAAGTTAGGACATTCTTTTTACATGTGTCCATACCCTTCACATTCAAAGCACTAGACTCCTTTTCCTGATCGTTCTCCTCGTCTTCCATCGCTATTTGTGTTTTCGAGCTTCTGGAACTTGTGCTGCTGCTTGTATCTGACTTCTTGGGTGACATTCCTTCCTGTCATCTGGCTAAATCTTTTCATGACTTTATTGTAGTTTTTGGCCAGCATAGCGATAGTTTCCTCAATGTCACTATCCAAATCAGAGTGTGTCAAGTTCTTCTGCTTTTGGGTAGAACTATTGAAAGCCACACCTTTATGTTTCTTCTCAGTGAGAGGTAAGGAGAGCTCGAAGGTCATTAAAGATCCCATGAGTTCATCAAACTTTAGTGTCTTCAAGTCATGGACTTCTTGTATGGCGGTAATCTTCATCTTGAATCTGAGACTTAGTGCTCTCAGCGTTTTTCTGACCAAATCTTTGTTGGTCATAGGCTTGCCAAGTGAATATGATTCATTGGCCAGATCCTTGATGCACACATTAAACTCCGCAATAGTTTCGTCTTCATTCATGGTAAGGGCCTCAAAGTTGGTCGTGAGGTACTGTAACTTCTGTTCTTTGACTTTTGAAGTACCCTCGTAAGCAACAGCAAGAGTGTCCCAAGCAATTTTGGCACTTGTGCACGTGTTGATGAGTCGAAACACATTCTTGTCTACTCCATTAAAAATAGCATTGAGTGCACGAGAATTACCTAGGGCGGTTTCATCTTCTTATGCGCTCCACTCTTTTTCTGGTTTGATGCTAGTTTGATTTCCATGAGCATCAGCATAGTGAGGTTCCTCCCATCCATTGATGATAGACTTCCAGGTTTTGCTGTCGAGGGACTTCAAGAAGGCACACATCCGTGCTTTCCAGTACCCGTAGTTTGTTCCGTCGAGTACTGGTGGTCGATTTACCGAACCTCCTTCCTTTGAGTCCATATTGGCTATTCAGAAATTTTGCAAGAAAATCACCTAAAAAAAAGGTGCCTCCTCTGATACCAATTGAAATTCTGAGTCGTAGCCGAGTCAAGAAGTCGAACACAAAGTCGTAACTTGTGTATCGACTACTTGCCTAAAACGTAAGCCGTAAGCTTAAACAGTAAACAGATAATAACGACACCAGAGATGATTACCCAGTTCGGTGACTCCGCACCTACGTCTGGGGGCATTTTGCCAGTGGAAAGGTTTTCACTATTAGGTAGTCAATAGTACAACTTTAAGCACCAACTAGCTATCACACAAGCTATTGTCCTAAGCTACTATAGATCTCACCGTGAACAACCTCGACCAAGGGCCTCTCCTCCTGTCTTTGAGATCCTCTCAATTTCACCCTTCGAGCAAGCCTATGATCGGTGTCGTTGTCTTCTTTGACGGAGTTGTGAATCTTCAATCACAAACAAAAACCCTAACCGATCGAAACACTTAGTCTTCGCGACTTAATGTTTGATCGGAGCAAAAGTCCGTTCTAGCGAATCTTAATCAGCCTCTCAACACGCCAATGGTGCACGGTTAAGAGCTCTGAGAAATCTTGCAATTATTAGAACAAGAACGGATGATCTGCTAATGGGAAGCCTAAGGCTTTTTATAGCAGCTCACATTCCTAATCCTTCTCGGACCAGGAACAGGAAGTTTCAGACTTCCTGACTAAATCAGGCAAGTCGTTGCCGCCTTCCATGACAGCTGGAAGTCGTCTTGCCTGTTCCGACTTCCTGAATAAATCAGGCAAGTAGAGTTGCCGCCTATTGCTGACGTGTTACTGCTAGCTGGAAGTCGCCTGACTTGTCGACGTCACTTTCTTGCACTCCAAGTCTTCGTGGCGTCTTTCTCCTTTCGCTCCAAGATTCGTCGAAATAGGAAAGCTTCAGATCTTTCCTAATCCAGATTGTAACAAGTCACTCCATATGTCATGTAACATGTTGCACGACTTCTTACTTTTGCGCTAAAAAATTATGCCAACAATTAAACGTAGCAACAAGATGAAAAGAGATCCTTTCGACTTGTAGCATGAATGGAGGCACCGCTATCTACTACCCAAATGGTCTCATCAAGAGCCAAGTTAAAATCTTCATCATCACACAAGAGAAGAAACTCTTTAGTAATAGTAGCAACATCATCGTCATGACTTGCCTTCTTTTCTTTCCCTTTGTCATGTTAGTTGTCTCTCTTGAGCTTTTGGCAATACATTTTAATATGCCCCGTTAAAACACAATGATAGCACTCTACATTAGTATACATGTTCTTACTCTTGCTTCTGTCTCTACCCTTGTGGCCTCTGCTCTTGCTCCTTCCTCTTTGTTCTGTCACTAAAACTTTTAAGTGTGAAGAAGAACCTTGTGACTTTCTCCTCATCTCTTCATTCAGAGCACTCCCTTTAGACAAATTCATGGTGATAACACCATCTAGAGGTGAGTTAGATTAGGACGTCCTGAACGTCTCCCACGAGTCCGGTAATTGCACCTCATCATCGAACTTGATACCTATTCCTGCAAGCTAATTAATAATTCCTTGAAAAACATTAAGATGGTCTGTCAACGAAGCCCCATCATGATACTTCAAACTCATCATCTGCTTTATCAAGAACAACTTATTATTACCAGCTTTTCGAGCATATAACTACTCAAACTTGCTCCATAAACTGCGTGCATGTGTCTCTCCACTGACATGATTCAAAACATTATCATCTACCCACTGTCTAATATAGCCACATACTTGACGATGTAATAAATTTCATTCGCCATCAGATTTGTTTTCAGGCTTGGCTTCACTAAAAACCGGCAGGTAATAATCTTTCACATAAAGAAGATCTTCTATCTTCCATTCCCAGACATGATAATTTAAACTATTCATACTAATCATTCAGCTTGTATTAGGTTCCATTATTTAACACATGATACTCATTAAATAACTTTTCCTCTGGTACCACTTTGTTGGGAGAAAAACGAATCTAATATAATAATTAGATGCAGCGGAATTAAATAATTCTCCCCACCTGTGCAAATCTCGTAGGAATTTATCAAGCAGAGCAAATCAAGCAAGCTAATAAAATAGAGCAAACAAGAACACAATAGGCACACACAATTTTAGCGTGGAAAACCTCCTCAAGGCGAGAGAGGAAAAACTACGGGACCCTGCCGCTTAATCTCCACTATCAATATAATGGGTACAACGAGTTCTCTCTAAATACAATTAGAAGATCACAATATCTTAAGATTAACCAATCTTGACTCAACCCACAATTATAAGAAAGAGTAGAGAAACTTCACCGAATCGATGGCGTACGATCAGAAAATCGTATCAAATCACTCGGATCTCCAAACACAAATTACAATAGTCAGAACGTAGTACCACGTCTTCCAAACACCCTATCCAAAAATCAGCACGATCCAACGGTGGATCGACCTCCGATCGAACTCAAGAACCTTGATGGTCGGCCTAGAAAGTAGCAGAAAATTCTGCACGAATTTCACTCTATTTCTCTCTTGAATTGGTCTTATTTCATTCTCTCTATTGCCTCCTATTTATATGCAAGCAAATAGGGTTTCCTTCTCCATGTAGGATACTAACCACATGGGATTTGGGCCTCCACTTATTTAATAAAGGCTCAACAATTTATTGTTGCGCTTGAGTTTTCAATCACGCATCCACACATAAAACACAATCACTCACACTTGATCTTTCGATTCTGGTAGTGATACACAACGTCCTTCGAAGAATACACAGCCTCTCAACCCACAAGTCCTTCACGTCTAAGAGCTTTGTATATTCTCGAAGAAGCCAACGCTGCTAAGGGTAGAATCTTGACTTTTATAGCAGCTTCTAAAATAACTACCGGAATGCATTAGGATTTCCTTAATTCTAGAGATCTTGGTTTCCCAAATCCTTGTCGCCAACTATATTTGCAGAATCTCTATCATGGCATGAAGCTTTCCAGTATCATTACATATTCAAGACTTCCCATAATTCTTGTACACAGCTGGAGATCTTCTAGATTCACAATCGTCGAATATCTTCATATTTAAGAAAACTAGATAATATTTCGACGTACAAGATATCGAGAAAGATGATACAACCTTCGGGTTGACATCTTTCCTACGCTCAGACATTCTTCTTGACTAAAAAATAAGCCATCAATAATTGTAATAACAACACACTATAATGACATTCTCTTCGAAATTAACACGATAAGGGAGGTTATTATGTTGTTTCTGGTGAATTACACATTTTAATAAATATTCTGATAAAGTATTCGATACATCATGAACTTCAAGTTATCAAATCCAATAATTAACACACTATTTTGATACATGGATAGATGTCAATGTTAGTGAAATATAAAACAATAAAAATACCCTACAATTAACAGTTTAACACAGATATCAAAAGCATAATGTACAATGCATGGTGTTCAATCACAAGTAATAACATGTTACAGCACATTACGATGGTTACAACACGAATTTAAAGGTCCCCGAAAAAACTAACTCCAGCTTCCCATACAGAGTGTGTCCATGCCATTGCCTTCTCACTCTTCATCGACCCAGACTCTTTGCCATTACATATAACTAATCTACCAGCTCCAAATACACTTACAAGGAGAAAAAAAACATTTTCATCACAAAAAAGTGTGATGAAAACTAAAATTAATCTCCAAAAAATAACCAGCCATGAGTTTTCATCACAAACTGGCTGCAAATGGGTCACAATTCATCAAACGTAGCTTTACGAATGGACTACGCAAAAAACATGAATCCAGAAACCCTCCAGCAGATGAGACCTTCATGACAAAAACAAGCTGATACAAAAAATTATATTTTTTTGGCAGAAGATGGTCTGGAAAAAAAGAAAGAGACTGTGTACTGTTAGGCCTATTTCTCTGTCCATAGAAACTGTGAAAATATTTTTTCACACTAATTAAGCTTGAGTAAAGCAGATCGTAGATTTTTTACTAAATCCTTCACTGTCATGCTGAAATCGCCATCGATCTGCACAAAATTTGGAAACAATTATTAATGAGTCTAATTTTGAAGCCGAAACAAATAAAAAAAATTTATCGGCAAGTTGTGTATAAGATTTGTGCTCAACTCTGCTATGATGAAGCAAAACAGTAAATAATATTGTATTGTTTATTACCTTAGCAACAATAGTGATGTCAAGAGTGCAAATCCCAAATGGCAATGAACTGCTTTGCTCAACAGAGAGATTGTAACTCTCTAATTCACTTATGATCTTAGCTACAAGTCCTTTCTGTTTCTGGCAGTGGATTCTGATGAGCACGTCTTTGTCCGAAACTCTAGCTTCAATTTCTGGATCATCGCATTTACCATCGAAGTTCTCATCACAAGAAGAGGCGTCGTCGTCGGAGACCTGAGACTTCATATGGAACACTACCGACTCCACCGTCCTCTTCTTGCTCTGCTCCTCAAGAACCTTTGTCCTTTCTTGAAGTTGTTTCAAGTACTTGACCGCGTCTCCAAGAACCGAAGCTTTGTCCATCTTAACACACAACATCATGAATTACTACAGTTCTGAACAGTGTAAATCATATTCATATCTGATTTCTTGCTGATCTCCTAATTTCTCTATTTAAGTTATTACTTTATGCATGCAATTAATATAAGTATAGAATATTTTCTTTTCGAATTAAACACTTGTAATGTTTTATAATATCATCGAAAGTATTTGTCTTTTTGAAGGAGATTGAAAAGTACCTTCTTTAGGCCAGGAATCATTGCTGAGAGGGCTATGAAGCGCTCGCTGAGCTTCTCTCTTCGCTTCCTCTCGGCCATTACATGATCTTGAGCGAGTGTGGGAGTTCTTGTGATAGCCAAAGGCCTCTTATTAGTCCTTTTCGGGGTTTCTGAGACAAAGTGCACTTCTGTTTCATCCCTGTGAGGTTCAAATGAAACAAATTGGGAAGATGAGGAATTTGAGTGTTTGGGAGAGACATGGTTGATAATGGTGCTAGACTCCCAACTGTTACTAGTCTTTAACTGCTTGCTGGGTCTCTGATAATCAATACCATGCTTTGTGCTACCATTGAACCAGTTGTAGCCTTCTCCCTTACCTCCTTGGAGCAGAGTTGCCAAGTCTTGTGTGCTGAGTTCATGATCAGCATCACAACTCAGATTGTATTGATGGATCAAGCTGTAATCTTCCATTCCCTGCCATATTCGTACAATACAAAACCAAATACGTCTTAGGTGCAGATGCTTAGACTGAAACCAGTGACCTCATGTTTATTATGGTAAACACATACCAATTCAGATACCCATTTGGCTGATGAAAGTGAAGCATCCATCAAAGCAGCTCCTTTACCTCTTCAACAAAGTGTGACCCTACAAGGCATAACCGAGATCAGCCCATGTCACAAAACCATCAAATCTTGAAACCCATATCAAGAAAAAAGAAGAGACCTTACCTTATATTTTGTTTATCTTCTTCTTGAGTTGGGGCTTAGAGGAGAGGGTCATCCATAGGAGTCATTTATACTACAACTCAAACCGGTTATGGGTTGATTCACGTGTGAAAGTTTTGTCGTCTGGTAGACTCTACTGTTCATTAGGAGGCTGGCAATATTCTTCTCAATCACTCATCAGAATGCTAATGGTGAGAAGGAGTCATCAACACTTGATGTTTACATTAATATTCAATTAGATCCCGTATCTAAAATTTCGATAAAACAATTAGTCGATCCTAATTGTATTTAATTTCTGGATTTGCCAACCAATACGTAGAGTTGAAACTTGCATAGGTTAGGCTTTGGTGTAACCATCAATTCCAAGGCAGCAATAGAATAAGATAATGTCCTCGTGGTACTTTGGAATAAATTACTAAAACTTCCCTTGAAAATTGGAGCCAAGTAACATAAATTAGTACTTGTACAAGTTGTTAAGTATTTAATTAATAACAAAGCTCTATCATTAAAAGAGCTTATAGTTAATTGGATATGCCGCAAGTAATTCAAGTGTAAGAACTAAGACGTTGATTGTCTGTTGTTCATTCCTTATCGGATGAATCATGACTGTGTCACCATGACACTTACATAAACGTTAAATACCGTTCAATATGAGTGTGAAATTGATCAACGAACGAAGTGATAATTTGTCGCCATATTGATAGCTCTCTTTCCAAAGCAAAAGTAAAGAAAGATTCTCAATTTTAAACCATGTGCGCGAGGGATAGTAAAAAAACAAGAAAAATGTTCTCTAGATCTTCAATGGCTTGGTAGATCCTTAATATAATACAAGGAATCTGATTAGTCATTAGTAGTTACTTAGGATAAGTTGCTTATCATGTGCAGGCCATTCACAAAACATGATCCGGTTCGGATATTGATGAAAAGATTGATTGAGACTGAGATTCATATTCATTCTTCATGTTTTTGATATTCATGTCTCAAACTCAATTATCAACAATCTGGCAGTTTTGATATATAACATTGGACAAGAACCTTGGAACTTTTGTCTTATTGAGGTGGTTCATATATTCGTATCCCATGTTTTAGAGAAAATTTGCTGGGTTGGTGGAGGTTGGGTCCCTCTGTTGAGCTAAGACACATAATTATAAACAAAGAGAATTGAAGGTTGGTGGTGGTGATCGAAGACAAGAACAAAAGATGGTGTGATGTTTCCTTATTTTTCGGAAGAGAAATTAGACTTTCGTAGGGTAGTGTTTACAAGTTAATTGGTCGTATACATTTTGGATCTAACAAGAGTATAATTCTCAAGTGTGAGATTAATGTTTGTTTAAACATTTCCTATGTTGCAGTAAGTAGTAAAATACCGATGCAGTGCCATGACCAATCAATGATGAAGGGAAAATTCTACAAATTTACTGTTAATTTTTATTTTTTGGCCTATCAGTTAAAAAATATTTTAAGTCACGTGAATATTACTTGAATGTATTATATTTTAAAAAATAACAAAATTATCCTTAACCTTGAAATAATCAAAATATTCATCAAAAATTTCTAAATATATAAAATATTATCATTTTAAGTCAAGCTCCTTTTCAACCGTCCATGACTATCATGTTTGCAAAATTTAAAGTTCTTCTCTGTAAAAATATATTTTATCTAAATTTCACATCACCTTAAGTTTTACTTTCTATTTACCATCTAATCCCATCAAAATCAAATTCGCACCCATCATTTAATACATACACTAAAATTACTATAAACTTTTAACTTTTTAATGAAAAATTGCGCAAACATGTTCAAATAAAGATATAGGATAAAGTACATTTAATCACACCCAACTATATACAAAAGACACCTAACTACACCCAATTTTAAAAATGGACATCCAGCCTACCGAAGTATTGAAAACAGACAGATAGCAAAAAACGTTAAAAATTATGTTAGTTTTTGAAGTAAAAAAACAGAAATACCCTTGGTTTGATTTCAAATTTTCAAAATCATACCCTTGGTCTATCTCTCTTATTTCTCTCTACAACACTGAGCAATTCCACACCGACCTTCGACGGACTTCACCGGCCGACCTCTCCCTCCTCGCTGCTGCCCGATGTTCGCCGGATCTCGCCGAAAGCTCGCAGGAAGTCAAGCTCGCTGAAAACAGAGGCCTCCTCTGTTTCGCAGCCGTGGTCGTCCCGAAGCTTTCGTTCTTCCTTTGGGTAGCCAGAGCTCCTTTAGTTTGTCTTGTGCACTCCCTACTCTCAGCTTCGACCATAATAGCTCGAAATTGGTGGTGATTGTACAAAACAGATAAGTTGATTTTATGGCATTAGGAAATGGGTATTAGATCAATTTTTTATTTGTGTTGGACACCACCGATTTCAAATTTTAGACTTATGCAATATACTTGATACATTATCAGATTCTATAAATTATTGAATCATAAAAAATGTTATAAAGTTACCTACAAAACTGAATCATGCCTACAAATACACATTTCCAACAAAATATAATATAGAAGGAAACTTCTAAGAAACAATGAAAAAATGGTGGTACTAATTAACACTAATTAATTAATTGGAAACCATATATTCCCCTCTTAATATGCACCTCGCATCACTGATTAACAAAAATATCTCGACTAAGAAATAAATAAAACAATGAAAAACATAGGCCTCCTATGTTTCGCAGCTGTGGTCGTCGCCGGGACTTTCGGCGAGCATCGGGCAACAGCGAGGAGGGAGAGGTCGGCCGTCGAAGGCTCGGTGTGGGATTGCTTGGTGTTGCAGAGACAAAGAAAAGATAGATAGACCAAGGGCATGGTTTTGAAAATTTGAAACAAAACCAAGGGAATTTCTGTCTTTTTACTTCAAAAACTAACATAATTTTTAAGGGTTTTTACTATTTGTCTGTTTTCGATACTTCGATGGGCTGGATGCCCACTTTTAAAATTGGGTGTAGCTAAGTTTCTTTTGGATACAATTGGGTGTGGCCAGGTGTACTTTACCCAAAAATATACAATCCCAAATCAAGCAGACGACAATACCAAAGAACAAAGTCATTTCTATGTAAATAATCTGTTGGACAAACGATATAACATGATTATCTATAGTTGTTGTTACTACATTTAGTATTGACATACTTTTTAGCGCAAAGACAAAATGTCAGACAACATGTTGCAAAACAGTTGGCTCGACATAATATTCGCATGATTAGGCAAGACATCGAAAACTTTCTGTTTTAGATCACAGAAACTCTGCGCGCAAAGGAATAAAGACCATGGATGAATTAGGTAAGGTCCAGCTGGAAGAAAGACACGCAAGCAAGATTTAATGAAGGCAGCAACGCCAACTTGTCACTTGCCAGAAACGCAAGGCGGCAAGAGATTTACTAATCAAAAAAGGAATTTGATTAGGTAATAGGAGTTGCTATAAAAGCAGGTGCTACCCCATTAGCAACTCATTCCTTTCTCTATGCTAAATTCTTAGAGCTCTTAAACCGTGTGCGACTAATGGATTAAGAGGCTGATCAATTTAGAAAGGACATTGTCGATCATATACCTCAACTCGAGGAGATTTGAGTATTGGTGATTTATTGGGTTTTGGATTCGTGATTGAAGGCTCACGAGAAAATTGTCGAATACAACAAACTGAGCATAGGCTTGCTCGAAGGGTGGAATTGAGAGGATCTCAAAAACAGGGGGAGTCCCTGGTCGATGTTGTTCACGGTGAGATCTATAGTAGCTTAAGACAATAGCTTGTGTGATAGCTAGTTGATGCTTGAAGTTGTAGTATTGACTACCGAATAGTGAAAACCTTTCCACTAGCAGAGTGCCCCCAGACGTAGGTTCGGAGTCACCGAACTAGGTAAACATATTTTGTGTCTTATGTTTACTTCTTTACTATTTACTGTCCATAAACTGTGATTAGGTAAGTTGTCGATCCAATCGTTACAATATTGTATTCGACATCTTGTCCCTACTACTTAACAGAATTTCAATTGGTATCAGAGGAGGCATCTTTACTCTTAGGTGATTTTGTGCATGATTCTGTTTAAGCTAATATAGACTCAAAGGAAGGAGGATCAATCAATCGACCACGAGTGCTCCATGGAACCAACTATGGTTATTGGAAAGCATGAATGTGTGCCTTCATAAAATCCCTCGATAGCAAAACCTGGAAGGCTGTTATCAATGGTTAGGAGGAACCACAGTATGCTGATGCTCAAGGAAATCTAACCGGTTCTAAACCCGAGAAAGACTTGAGCACTAATGAAGATGAAGCAGCCCTAGATAACTCTAAAACATTTAATGAAGTTGACAAGAATTTCTTTAGGCTCATCAATACATGTAGAAGTGCCAAAATAGCCTGGGATACTCTTGCCAATGCCTATGAGGGAACCTCCAAAGTTCGAGAGCAAAAACTACAATATCTCACCACAAACTTTGAAGCTCTCTCTATGAATGAGGACGAGACTATAGTTGAGTTCAATGTATGAATCATGGATCTAGCCAATGAGTCCTACTCACTTGGTAAACCAACGACTGACAAAAATCTAGCCAGAAAAACCCTAAGAGCCCTAAGCTCTAGAATGATTGGTACTTTGATAGTGGCTCCTCTCGGCATGTGACCGGTAATAGCACATTCCTTACTACTCTGACACTATGCTCAAACTGTTTTGTCACTTTTGGTGATGGAGTGAAAGCCAGGGTACTAGGAAAAGGGAAACTTAACCTACTCAACTCACCTTGCCTAAAGGAAGTGATGTGGTCCATTTTGTGCCCCTTTTCGGACCCAAATAACCCCCATCTTAGCACGCTTTTCTCTTCGTTTCGGTCACTCTAGGGCCATTATTTTGATATTTTTGATCCTTAGTGTGTTTTCGGTATCTTGTAGGAGATGGAGCCAAATTGGAGCATTTTTGGAGCACGGGAGAGTGACACGGTCATGGCGTTGACAGATCTTGCAAGAGCAATAATGTCTTTATTCGGAGTTCAAATGGAGCAAAATTATACATCCCGATGAAGAGCTTTGAAAACTATACAACTTTGAAGAAAGAAGTGAGGTCATCGGAGTTATAGATTGCAAAAAAATTAGCCGGTCAAACTGGCTAACCAACGACCCATCACTCAATTCCAGCACGACTGAGCCGTCTTGCAAGGGCCATATATTTGGAATCTTACCACCAAATGAAGACTTTCTTGAGCCTAAATTCTAGAAAAAGAAAAGATCTACAACTCTCGTGAAGAAAGTTTTTCCATTTGAGGAACGGAAGATGGGCAAAACGGCGCCGGAATAGTGTCACGATCGTGACACCAATTTTTTTCAGAAACAGAGCGACTGTCACGATCGCTCAGACGATCGTGACAAATCAACGTTGCAAGGGAAAAAATGGGATGTCACGATGGTGTCACGATCACGGCATGATCGTGACAAGAAAAAACAAAATAGACTGTCACCATGGTGACACCCATCGTCAAGATCGTGACACTAGCAACAAATTCCAGCAACAGTGAGCCGTCTTGCAAGGGCCATATCTTTCGCATCTGACCTTCAGATAAATATTTTCTTGAGCCTAAATTCAAGAGGAAGAAAATATCTACAACTCTTGTGAAGAAAGTTTTTCCATTTGAATGCTGGAAGATGGCCAAAACGGAGCCGAAACAGGGGCTGCTCGCCAAAACAGCAGCTGACTCAGAAGGGCATTTTCGTCAATCTAGCAATCCGATTTTCACCATTATTTATCACCACACATTTTTTTTCAGAAACACACATCACCTATTTCCACTCTCTCACCTTCTTCCATCTTCTCCCTAGCTTCCATCCTCCATTTCCCTTCATTAAAGGCCAACCAAAGCTTAATTAGGCAAAGAGGAGGAGGAGGAGGAGGATTCCATCACCACACATTGGAAGGTTTTCAAGTAGCCAAGATTCATCAAGAGAGTACAAGATTGGAGGGTTTTTGAGCTCCCAACCCATTTTGGGTTCTTGGGTTTGTTTAATTTCTCTTCATTTCTTGAATCTTGTATTTTTCTTGTGGGATTTTTGTATGAGCACCATGGTTTTGGGCTAGACACCCAAGACCATGAGTGTTAGACTTTGTAGGAAAATATGACTTTCTAAAGCTTGATATCTATACATGTTTGAGTTTATGCATGTGAGTTTGCTTGATTTTAATGCTTGATGAAGACTTGTATTGTTGTTTGTGAGAGCATGTGATGATATATGTTGGATTCTTGATGCTTGAGCATGATTTGAATATACACTTGTTAGAGCTAGTGTGTGTTTATGGTTGTGTTAGAGTAGTAGCTCTCAACTTGTCCGAGAGGAAGAGTTGAAAGCGGATTTAAGTAGATTCAAAGGGTTAGAAGCAAAACTTCAACCTTTAGTTCAAAATTGGTCGCGTCTAATGCTTCCTAACGTTGAATGTAACTTCCCGAGAGGGTATTTCAACGTTAGGAAAGGCTTAGTTCGAGAGGATAAGCATCTAAGACTTAGGCCGCTTGCATTGCTTGAATGTGATTAGTTGATAGCTTGGATTGGCATTTCGCCGTCGGTCTAGCACCCGTGATTGCTAGTTACTTGATTTTCATTCCCCCGCTTTAATAGGGAAACAAGTCAAGATGTCACACAAGAAGGTGCAACATCTTACCACCTCCCGGGTCCTAGAACTTCTGCATGTAGATCTCATGGGACCTATGCAAGTAGAAAGTCTTGGAGACAAGAAATATATATTTGTATTTGTGGACCACTTCGCAAGGTACACTTGGGTTGAGTTTATTCATGAAAAGTCATATACATTCTCTGTCTTCAAATCCATATGTCGAAGAGTTCACAAGGAGAAGGAGAAACCATTGACAAAATAGTGAGACTAAGGAGTGATCATGGACGAGAATTTGAAAAATAAGCTTTGCAAACTTCTGTGATGCTGAAGGAATTACCCATGAATTCTCTACTCCCATTACCCCTCGACAGAATGGGATTGTTGAAAGGAAGAACCGAACTCTTCAAGAAATGGCTAGAGTCATGATGTTAGCCAAAGACATCCCTACACGCTTTTGGGGGCAGAGGCACTCAACACGGCTTGCCATATTCACAATCGTGTCACCCTTCGTCCAGGTATTTCGGTAACACTTTATGAAATATTGGGGAGGATAAAGCTCAATGTCAAATACTTTCATGTCTTTGGGCCAATATGTTATATTCTAGTTGATAGGGAATCTCGACAAAAGCTTAACTCTAAAAGCGATGAAGGAATATTCTTTGGATACTCTAGAAAATGTCGTGCTTATCGGGTCTATAACAAACGAACCAGAACCATGATGGAGTCTATAAATGTGGTTGTAAATGATAATAGCTCTGAACAAGCTAATGATGACGAAGAAAAAAATCCAAACACTCCAGATGTCAGACCACATGTCAATGACGAAACTCATGACCTAGAACCTGAAGATGAAGGTAACGTCGTTGCTGACAAAGAAGATCCTTCCGCGACAGAACATAGAATTCCATCCATAAATGTTCAGAAGAATCACCCAGTCCAAGACATAATTGGTGATATTAATGAAGGTGTGCATACTCGACAAAAGGCTCCGATGAACTACAAGGAGATGATAGGTAACATCTGTTTTGTTTCAAAAATCGAACCTAAGAATGTGCAAGAAGCCATCAACGATGAATAATGGGTATGTGTTATGCAAGAAGAATTGTTCTATTCGAAAGAAATGTTGTATGGGAGCTAGTCCCCAAACCAGACAATGCAACTGTCATTGGAACAAAGTGGATCTTCAAGAACAAGTTTGATGAGTAAGGAAATATCACTCGAAATAAAGCTAGACTTGTAGCACAAGGATACACACAAATAGAAGGAGTGTATTTCTACGAGACATCTGCTCATGTTGCCAGATTTGAGGTTATCATACTTCTCCTTGTTTTTGCATGTCATCTATAGTTCAAACTCTACCAGATGGACGTAAAAAGTGCCTTCCTGAATGGATATCTAAACGAAGAGGTTTATGTTGCTCAACCAAAGGGGTTTGAAGACTACAACTCACTGTATCATGTCTACAAGCTCAAGAGAGCCATGTACGGTCTCAAACAAGCACCTCGAGCCTGGTATGAACGTCTCAGTTTCTAATTCAGAATGGATATCCTCGAGGGGGATTTGACGAGACTCTATTCATAAAGAAGGAAGGAAGCAACATTATGATTACTCAGATATATGTCGATGACATTGTGTTTGGAGGAATGTCAGAAAAGATGGTGGAACGTTTTGTTCGACATATGCAGTCTGAATTCGAGATGAGCATAGTAGGTGAGCTAACCTACTTTCTAGGCTTCCAGATCAAACAAATGGATAATGACATCTTTATCTCTCAAAGCAAGTATGCTAAGAACATTATAAAGAAGTTTGGTTTGGAAAAATCTTCACGCAAGAGAACTTTGATTGCTACTCATACAACACTTACCAAGGATGATCAAGGTGAGCCTGTAGATCAAAATCTATCGAAGCATCATTGGAAGTCTATTATACTTAACAGCAAGTCGACCTGACATTGCCTTCTCGGTGGGAATTTGTGCTCGCTACCAAGAAAATCCAAAGACGAGTCACCTAGCTCAAGCCAAACGAATTATAAGGTACATATCAGGAACAACTACTTAGAAGTACTCTATACCTTCGACACATCATCTACACTAGTTGGGTATTGCGATGTGGATTGGGAAGGAAGCACTCCTAATCGAAAAAAAACACCTCAGGAAGATGCTTCTATTTTGGAAATAATCTTGTCTTTTGGTTTAGCAAGAAACAAAATTGTATACCTCTTTCGACTGCTGAATCTGAGTATATTGCTGCTGGAAGTAGTTGCACTCAACTCTTTTGGATGAAGCAGATGCTTGCAGAGTATGGTGTCAAGCAAGATGTCATGACATTGTTCTGTGACAACATCAATGCCATCAACATCTCAAAGAATCATGTGCATCATAGAAAAACTAAGCACATTGACATCAGACATCACATCATCCGAGAGCTTGTGGAAGACAAGAAGATCAAGCTAGAATATCTTCCAACAGAAAAACAATTCGCATACATCTTCACGAAGGCATTGGATACAAATCGGTTTGAAAGTCTAAGGACATCCCTTGGATTTTTCTGTCTTGAATAATGATCATCAAGAATAAAAAGAGAGAGTTTTTGCTGATTTGTTTTTCTCTTTCTAGAAGGACTACTAGGGTCCACATAATCAAATCCGAGCCCATTTATCCAGAAGCACGTTTTTAATTATGAAAAAACAAGAAGAAAAGAACCACCATACATGTGGAAAAAATCCCAGAAGAAGGGGACCTGGAAAATATGCCTGCCCAGGGTGCCAAAAAGAGCATAGAAAGACAGAGACTTCCCAAGGATGTCCCTGATGTACCAATGGATAACGTCTCATTTCACTTTGTCAAAAGGGCAAGCAAATGGAAGTCTGTGTGCAATCGCATCATATACCCAGAGAGAGCTCTTGGCCGAGACAAAAGGAATGAGGGTCATCATAGAGTTGATGCATAGTGCAAAGCTTCTGATGACTGTCTCAAACATAGGTACTTACTATCCTGCTCTCATAAGAAAATTTTATGTCAATCTCTCCGTTGTGTATGATGATCCAGCAATTCAGAGTATCGACAGGTCTATGTGAGAGGACAGTGTTTTAAGTTCAACCCTGAGGCCATCAACATCTATCTAGGAAGAGAGGCAGTCAACAAAACTCAACGTGATCCAACTATGGACCGCATTGCCCAAGAGATCACAGGGAGCAGAAAGAAAGCCTGGCCAGCAAACGGTATTATGTCCTCCTCAGAACTCACAACTAAATACTCTATTCTCTACCGGATCGGTATAGCAAACTGGGCACCCTCCTCTCATGGATCAAACATAAGGGCAGATCTCGCCAAACTCATCTACCAGATAGGTATGAATTCTTCACTTGCCTTCGCGTCATTTATCGTAGAACATCTGGTTAGACATGCGTTATCTAGTGCAGTAAAATTACATATTGGCTTTCCTTCCCTTATCTATGGTATGATGATTCAACAATGTCCCAACATTGTTCGGGAAAATGACTTTATCGGGAAGCGGCCGTTGGAACTCAGCATTAGCCCAAAGTTGTTTGAAGGGAAGCATGTCAAAGACTTTCCACGACCCTCTGCAAAGACTTCTGAAACCGAAAGTAGCTCAAGAGCCACTGGGTCCATTAGAGATAGAACGGTGCATGAACTCATGGGAGGGATCACAGATCTGGAAGGCACCATTGCCACTCTGACAAGCAGAAAGGCTACCTATGAATAACTCCTCCATGATCTGCTTGCTGCTCCACCAGAAGGACCCGATGCTGAAGAAGATGTTGCCCACTCCGCCTCCTCCTAGTTAAGAACCTCACTCTCTGCTGAAAAGAAAAAAATTATTTTTGTTTAAACATTTGAATCCCCGGGGTGTGTCTGTGTTACATTTTGAATATTTTTTCTCTTTAGTAGAGCTGGATTATGCCCCATGTTTAGGGTTGGTGTGCTCATGTTTAGAGCTTGTTTTGTTTATTTTCTTGTTTGAATCCTTCTTTTTAGAGTTCCTAGTTGCCCTTTGCCATTTTTGAGGCAATCAGGGGAGATATTGGCCTTTTAAAGGCATTTTCAGGTCATCAAATATGTTTTGGTGACTTGTTGTACAACGTGATGAAACATGTGTTACAACATGTTTCCGCATGTTATGTGTCTTGTTGTAGAAGACGTCATGAAGATGTTGGAACATGTGTCACAACATGTTACAACCTTGCTCGAGAAGACGACGCTCTGCTGAAGGACGATGAATGACGACTAAAGATGGTTGTCGTGGCTAAAGACACTGCTAGCCGGAAACGGTGCTCGCCCGAACCTCGTCGACAAAATGTGCTTGCCTAAAAAATTGCCAAAAGGGGAGACTGTTACTACGTTTAGTATTGGCATATTTTTTAGCGCAAAGTCAAGATGTCAGCCAACATGTTGCAACACAGTTGGCTCGACATAATACTCGCGGGATTAGGCAAGACATCGAAGACTTTCTGTTTTAGATCACAGAAGCTCTGGGCGCAAAAAAATAAAGACCATGGATGAATTAGGGAAGGTCCAGCTGGAAGAAAGACATGCAAGAAAGATTTAATGAAGGCGGCAACGCCAACTTGTCACTTTCCAGAAACGCAAGGTGGCAAGAGATTTCCTAATCGGAAAAGGAATCTGATTAAGCAATAAGAGTTGCTATAAAAGCAGGTGCTACCTCCTTAGCAATTTAGTCCTTTCTCTGTGCTAAATTCGCAGAGCTATTAAACTGTGCACGACTAACGGATTAAGAGGCTGATCAATTTAGAAGGGACATTGTCGATCATATACATCAACTTGAGGAGATTTGAGTATTGGTGATCTATTGGATTTTGGATTCGTGATTGAAGGCCCACGAGAAGACTGTCGAAGACAACAAAACTGAGTATAGGCTTGCTTGAAGGGTGGAATTGAGAGGATATCAAAGACAAGAGGAGTCCATGGTCGAGGTTGTTCACGGTGAGATCTATAGTAGCTTAGGACAATAGCTTGTGTGATAGCTAGTTGATGCTTGAAGCTGTACTATTGACTACCGAATAGTGAAAATCATTCCACTGACAGAGTGCCCCCAGACGTAGGTGCGGAGTCAACGAACTGGGTAAATATATTGTGTGTCTTTTATTTACTTCTTTACTATTTATTGTCCATAAACTGTGATTAGGCAAGTTGTCGAACCAATCGTTAACACATTGTGTTCGACATCTTGTCCCCGCTACTTAACAGAATTTGAGTTGTCTATCTCTTCACAAACTCTCATTCCCAAATTCAAATTTCCTCAATATTCCACCATTCAACAAGACAAGAAAAAGATAAGCATGTCCTCTGAATTTCACAAAATTCCTCAATTCCGCCATTTGTTGTTGTAGCCGATTTGGCTCGGCCTCGCCTTGCAAAAACACAGCTAATCGACAATGAAATTCTACCATTGAGCAATTTTGTCTTTTCATTTGTATTTTAATGTTGTTCTACCATTGAGCAATTTTGTCTTTTCACTCGCATTTTAATGTTGTCAGGGATCGTGCTAAGAAAATAAAGTTAAGAAAGAGAGATGTTGGCAGTTTATGCTAACCGTAGTTTCATGTAAGTTAATCGTAGTCTTACCCAATTTCCACCGCGATAAATCAACCTTTATGTGTCCTTAGATTACCATAAAACTCTGAGGCAATTGGGCTGAACTGAGGCCCATTTCAGATATGAATGGGTTGTATAAAAATTTGAATGAGTTACACTTAGAGGACAAGAAGCTTCGTCGCATTCTTCTTCCTCCAGCGTTTAAGCGCCGTCGCCGAGCATAACAGGTGGAGACCAATATCTCTCCATTTCCATGCTTTGTTTCTATACATCTTCGCTGCTCTCTCCATTATCCTAATCACTTGTTACACTTACCGCTTGATTTTAATTTGATAATATAGCTTTTTTTTCACATAATAACAAGGTAAAATTAGGTTTTTTCTTGGATTTTGGTGGCTGAGGTTTATACGAGCTACTTCTTTTTTTGGTTTGATTATTTGTCTTAATTTATAACTTTCACTATAAATTTCTTAAAGTTTTTTTGCAGAATGGAGTGTAATGAAGAAAAAATAGAGTCTGAGGTCAATAACAATGTAAAGAAGATTTATGCAGAGTTTATGACAGGGTATGTTAAGCCTTCATCTTCAGTGCTATGTCTCAATCATAAGAACTTAACTATCTCTTGGATTTATTTATTTGTTTGTTTTTGCCTTTTTATTATGGCATTGTGTTTGATTATGAGTTCCTTACAATTTTCTTTGTAGAGTCACAAGGTTTGACGAGTTAGTAGCTGAGGGAGGCAAATTACTTGCTGAGTTTCTGCAAGGATTGCGTGAGTTTCTTGAATCAGGATTTTATTATGCTCAAAGGTGTTTTGATTATTTTATTTAGTGACCTCATTGTTCTCATTAATTTGTACAGAGTTTCTTCGACGCCCACTAATAAATCCGACATCTACTTTGGTTGAGAACATTATTGAAGGCAATGGAACTAAAAGGCTTAAATCTTACATTGAAGCTGGCTGTATTAGTGTTAGTGACGGCTTACAAAATTTGAACAAGTGTAGGTTTCACTTATCCTGTTATGATATGAGTTATTAGTTGGGTAATGTATAATCCAACGTTTCTGGTAAATATGTTATTATAGAATGGATGAACATCTTAGAGCAACACTTGTTTTCATAGTTTTTCTCTGCATCAAAACCAATTTAGCAAGGCAAAAGTTTAAAAAACGTTATTCGTGCTGTTCTCAGTCCTGTTGAAGTTGTAGATTGAAACTGTTGGGTTCATGTTAGTAATGTTATCTTCTAGTATATTTTCCTTCCTCAACATTTTAGCAATCATAGAATAATATTTTTCTTTCCACTATATTTGGTTTGTAGTTAAAATACACCGTTATGTTTACTTGCTTACTGTCAGTGCTCAGTAACTATATGTCATGACATAGTTTATCGATTTATAAATTCTTAATTTCAGATTTCCAGAGTTTGTATGATTACTTACCTCATCTTTCCCTTCTTTTTTCTCATTTGCTCTTATGACTGCAATAACTTGCTCTTATATGGGTTAATTCCAAACAGAAGTAAATAGATGCCAGGATGGGCTCAGTGACCATTTAAGTAAAGGTAATATATCATCCTTATTTATTTATTTTTTCTTTGATCGTAATGGAATATTAATATGAAGGATATTGAAACATATATGGGTGACTGTCTAATGATATCTTTTTTTCGTGTCAGTAACCGACTAACAATGTTACTTTACTTAAATACCAATGCCATATAATTTAACAAGTTACATCCTCTTCTATTTACCTTGAAGCTAGAAATTTATGTTTCATTTGCTAATGTGGTTGCAGCGAGAAGCATACTAAATGAACTCGAAACCCTTGTAGAGGATGTTTACTATGCTATGCAGATGGAAAACGAATTGTTATTGCCCTTGCAAGATAAAGATTATAGCATCCGGTTAGATCAACTTTCACTCGAAGATGAGGTGTGTCTTCATGTATTTTCTGTATTGTTGTGAAAATGAAAAACATTCAGTATTCTTGCATTTGCTATTGAAACATGATCTTGCTATGCTTCTTCTTAGTATGTTCACATATTCTATTTACTTGATAAGTCAATAATTCCTATACTGTGCAATTTTTGAATTTGTAAACAATGTCGATTTACATTGCAGTAAAATACTTCATGGAATAAATACTACTGTGTCTATCATTATACAGGTTACAGAATTTCAAGAGGAAAGGGCTTTATCTCGGTTTCAAAAACCTGGTGTTATTGACTACATTGCCCTGATAGGGATCATTCACAGTATGGTGAAACAAGATTTTGCAATGCAGGTAACGAGGTTTTTCCTGTGATTTAGGAAAATTTTCTTCTAGCTATAATCATTTTTGTTGAGATCATCTTCCAGCAGATGAAAATGTGATGTGTCATTTTTGCAGGAAAGAATTGTGCTGTCAATAAATCTTACTACGCCATCGGGAGAGTTAGAGACCTATTGCATGATGTGGGATTTACGTCCTTTTATAAATGATGAAATTATGCTACAAGCTTGGAAACTTATTCCTTAACCTTTATGGGGTCGGTGATGATTGTTGTGACCTGCAGTCCAGTGAACTCTCCAAAAATGTTCCTCGACATAGTTGATTTCCAGTAGGTTATTATTGTTCTTCAACAATTCTTGCCTATTTATTGACTGACATTTCACTTTTAGATTCAATGTAATATGAGTTTGAGATTTATAAAGAACATCATGTTAAGTCCGAATGATAATTCCTATTTTCTGTTTCTGGAAGCTGATCGTCTATTTCATCTGTCCAGCTCAACTAATTTCGTGGAGAAGGGAGCTGAAAATGTTGTTTCCAGAACCGGTCAGTGATTCGCGTGGTTCAGTTTTGAGCGATTATATTGTTGGGTCACGGAAGAGCACCACGTGGTCGTACAAGTAATAAATTTTGGTTGAGTCCGCTTTCAATCTACATAGACCAAATAATGTAAATGGTTATACACTCTATAGTAATACAATTAAAACACAACTAATTACACCAAACTAGAAGGGAAAGAATCAAGTAGGGTAACCACGGGTACTAGTTTGAAACCCAAATTTGTTTAATGCGATAAATCATAAATCATCAATTTCACCTCTCGATACTGAAATTGGTTTAATTCCGAACCATTTCCTTACTGCCAGGCCTCAACAATGATGATTCTAAAATTCCTTAAAAACAAATGTCACGTGAATAGAAACTGAGAGGAGTATTCGCCGAACTCTAAATTTCTAGAATTTCTCCAAGCCTATGGTGAGAATTCTTCCTAAAATATTCTCCCAAAACAAGTCAAATAATCTTGAAGTCGAATACCAAATGTAGATGCACTCGCATATGGTCAAAGTTAATTCTCACGTGAAATGGACCCACCAAATTATTTAGAAATTCTTATCCGCGAGGGTAATTTAGCGAACTCGAATGGAGATCTAATCCCACTTCTATTCTTATTTATTATCTTTCCAAAATTAGTTGATTCATTTTTAAGTTGACATTATTTGAATTACTTCATACATTTCCTGAATTACATTGACATAAGTGTACTCTCCCTTAAAATTTTGTGTCCATTCAATTATGTTTCAAACTTTTTTATGCATTTTCTGCCAAGTCATTCTTTGAATAATTATGAGGATAATGAAATTAATTACGAGTTGCATTATCAATGTAGTACTTCAAACATTAAAGTCACACATGTGTAACACATGGACAAAGTAGATAGTGAGCAGCCATATCAGAATCCAACTATACTTATCCACGACCCACAAACACTCTCAAGAATATTGGACAGCCACACCAGATATTGAGCAGCTATAGTTGGGTTCAGACAGACTACAACTTTGGATTGCATATTATGATCATAGTACTTATCAATGAAAGGTACTCCTATGTGAAACATGGATAATGATGTTAGTGAATAACCAAACTAGACCATGGTTATTATTTTTTGTCAGATTGTAGCTTATGGCCATACTACATTTGTGTATAACCATACTGATGCGGTGCGGTCGAGGAAGTCGGTACGCAAAAGCTAGAACACCCGGAGTTATCGCGAAAGTGTCAGATTTGTACAAAAGACTAGTGTTTTCCGGGCAGAAAGAGGGTCAAAATCCGTCGTACCAAATGACATATCCATGACTTTGACTCAGACCGCCGTTTCTGCCCAGAAAATACTAGTCTTTTGTTCAAATTTGAAACTTTCGCGATAACTCCGGGTGTTCTACCTTCTGCGTACCGACTTCCTCGACCGCGCCGCATCACATACAAAGGTTATACATGGCCACACTTTAACCTAAATAGCCACACCAGAATCTGCATGCAGAAGTAGACTTCTTATATGAGTACCTATATTTATTTATGATTAGACTTTAGCCTACATCTTCCAGACTCTGCCATATCAACATATCTGTATAAACCGGACACATTCTTTTATTCCACGCAGTTGATTTCCAATTTCTACATGTGGCATATTTATTTTCCCCCACTAAAATTGGTTTTATCCAAACTACAAAACTTTACCTTTCTTGGCTATAATATTCATCCACGTCCCACACGTAACTATACAGACGCAATCTTATGGCCATTCTGTTGAATTCTTTCTTCACTGTGATTTCAGTTTTATTGTGACATGGCCAAATTACAATTTATTAGAGTTACACGCAATATCATAGTTGATACACTTGCGGCCACACTAGTTCAACCACAGCCACAGTTGTTACATGGAAGTCATACGTCTTAATTTCAACCACATGTAAAATTTAATGGTCATTCTTAACCTCGGGGCAGCCATTCTGCTTCACTGATAGCCACACCATGTCAAGAACAACCAAACCACATAACCCCTTTACACACATTCATTATTCACCATTTATACTTAACCCCCTTTAATGTGCTATGTGGGGATCCACTATTACTATTATACATAACTCAAAGTAGTCACAATAAATTCTTCGTAGCCATACTAGTGTAACCATAGTCACATGCGTCACATGGAAGCCATACGTCTTCATGCCCAATTATAACATATGAATGAGTTCAGCACACTCTCTGTGTTGATGTGTCAATGTTGTTTGTTTATTCATAATGAATTCACGTGGTCGCACTCACTTCCTTGTTAGTCACACTTACTTACTAGGAGCCACACTACTTCATCCACAACCATATCGTTTAAATGGAAGTCATTCGTTTAAATTGCAGCCATATGGCGAATATGATGGTCCTTCTTTACCTCATTGCAGTCATACTGCTTCAATGATAGTCAATCGTTGTCACCACCAGCCAAGCCAAAAAACTCCTTAACACACATTGAATATTCACCATTTATGAGAAAACCCCTTGAATGTGCTACTACAGAATCGACCATTAATAATATTCAGTATCCAAAATTTGGTAGTCATTTCACAATTTCTTAAAAAAAATTATCTGATTTAATATTTTTTTTTTAAATGTTGAAGATATTATAATACATTATTTCCTCCTTATAAATTTTATCCCTTATTCCATGCAATAAATATCTTGTTAATGTAATATTTTTTCTTCATTCAAACATTTTTATACTCATTAAAAATTACCATATCTGCACAAATGTATAATTATGATTGATCTTCACATTATGTCATCTAAATTAATGATATTAGGTTACCATATTTATGGCTAATTAATGATAAGGGGATCATGTTTGATTGAAATGAGGATTTTCTCATTAATGGAATTAAATCACTTTCATTTTTCATGATCAGTTTACCTAAAAAGAATTTTCGTTTTTCAGAACTGCCCTTTTGCCAAATCGGATGCACACACACATTTGAGTTTTAGATTAATATGGTGCGTTGGATTAAATTGGATCCAAGGGTCGAACAATGTTCTAACGTTCTAACGTTAATCACTATTCTCAATGAAATGCATCCCTATATATAGAGGAGATATCAGCTACAAACCAATAAAAAAATGTCAAAACGTCCGAACTGTATAACATGCAATGCAATGTTGTATAACATGTACCCTGCCACGTCTCGCACTTTAAGATAATGTGCATGTCAGATCCGACGATTTTACATGGTTTGGACGTTATATATATATAGGGCACACTTTACTATAAACGCCCAACCCATCCGAATCAAACGAACACATCATGGATGTTGCTTTTCGCGCGATTAAAAGAGCGCGCGACACGTGGAAGTGTAATGTCCCATCGTGAGAGTGTAATGTCGCGCACTGTGCACTTAAGTGAGGGGCAATTTCAAATTTTTGGGTGACGGAGCGTACTGTTCATCTTTCTCATTCATAGTGTAATGTCAACCGTACGAGTGTAATGTCAACATAGTTCAGACTATACACTCGCAAGTGCATACTACACACTCACAAGTGTAGATTATACACTCTCAAGTGGAGACTATACATGTCATTGAGACTGTAATGTCAACCGTATGAGTGTAATGTCAACAATGGAGTGTGATGTTCAGTATTGAGAGAGTAATGTCCAACATTAAAAGTGTAATATCCAACATTGAGAGTGACATTACACTCTCACTGGTGCACATTACACTCCGAACGAGAAAGTTGAACAGTACACATGTTGCGTGTTGTTTTAATCTCGCAAACATTGAATAACTGGATCCCCTATTTGGATGGGTTCGAACATGTTTGGGATTTGCACCCGAATGTGATTATATATATAGAATTTTTGCCCAAACATAATATTACAATTGGACCATGATGCGCGATCGCGCATTTGTAACACTATCATTCAGCGATTCACACCAAAAATAGGCTAGATTCAGAGAGCGAAAAACTGAGAACCCATGATCGCGAGGAAACTTGTTTTGAAGACTGAAGAATTGTCGTCGACGGCGTAGAACCACATATCGCATAACATATGCATACGTGAAATTGATTATGGAATCCCAAATCGTAGACGAAGACGAAGTGAATTTTATCGTATCATGTCTATATGGTTTTAATCACATTGTATTTATAGAGAAAACCATATCTAGGTAACTTCTAACAATTTAAATTTTGTTCACAGAACAATCTCGTTCCAAAACTTCAGCGCACATTTGAACAACATCTACAAAAAAATCAGAGGTGCAGAAGACGACGACGAAGATGACAGCGACTGACCACCGTCACTGCATGTTTTAATCATCTTCTGTTCCATTTTTGTAATGTTTTTGTAAGCGCTTTTCCTTTGGGGCAAGCTTTATATTAATTAAGCTTGCAACTGTCTTTCTGTTTGTGTATCATGTGTCGATGTACCTTGTATAATATGTCGTTATGTACTTTATGGACAGTTTAATTAGATAATGTTCAGGAACACATAAAACGTTTAACCACTTCAGAGGTTTATACGTAAATGTTAAACTGGTTATGTAGAACATGTTGATGTACCATGTATAACATGTTGTTATATATTGTATAACCAATGTGGTTAGATGATGTTCAACAACACATAAAACGATTACCACTTCATAGGTTTATATATAACTAGTGGCGGATCAAGAAAATTTTTCAAGGAGAGGCAAAATTTTACACTAAAAATTTAATTAATTAATTAATAATATATTTAATTAAAATAATAAGTTTATTAATAAACTAATTACTAAATGCATATAACAAAATTTAATTGGAGCTCGATTATTTATTTTTTAGTTGAGTTTGAATTTAACTTTCATGTATATATAAATACAAAGTGAGTCGGTTCGCGAGCTTTTCAAACTCTAGTAATTTGGTCTCGAGTTCGATTTGTTTATCAAACAATCCACTATTGTACTTAATATCTACATAAATTTGCTTAGAAAATTGACAATTTCTAATAATTAGTAAATATAATAGACCAAACAAAAAGTTTAACGAAAAATGAAAAAACAATTCAACTAATACGTAACTATGAACCACAAATAAAGAGAGAAAGAAATATGCTCAATTTTAAAAGTCCACACAACTATAAATGTAAGATAGGCCCATAAATTATTAAAAGGAAGACAACTATTATAGAGTTTGTCAACTCCAAGGTTTGAACCTATTACCTCATTAATAAAATACTACTCCTTTACTACTAAGCCAAACAACTTTTATTGTTAAGTTGCTCAGTTTTTGTATACATATCATAATTTGAGGGGGGGGGGGGGGGGTGGCAAATCTAATTTTCGGAAAAAATTTATATGATTTTTTTTCGAATTCCCGGGCCAAGGGGGGCGAGTGCTCCCCCCTGGATCCGCCACTGTGTATAACTATCTTACTGTATATGTATAACATGTCGATATACCATGTATAACATATTATATATTGTATAACCAACTTATATAGATAATGTTTAACAACACATAAAACGAGTACCCACGTCAGAAATTTGGGTCTACATGTCATACTGTTTATGTATAACATGATAATGTACATTGTATAACATGTTGTTATATATTGTATAACCAATTTCCTAAAGAGATATACATGTATGACCTGTGTTTATGCCTAACTATCGTACTGTTTATGTATAACATGTTGAAATTGGAAAAACAGAGTTGATTACCATAAAGCTTTTCCTGAAGGACAAACGCTTAAAACACAGAACAAAAAATGGAACCGAAAATGATTCAAAAACATGCGGCGACGGTGGTCAATTGATGTCATCCTCGTCGTTATCGTCTTTAGCACCTCAGATTTGCTATGGATGTTGTTCAACTGCATGCTGAAGTTTTTGAACGAAATTGCTTTGCGAACAAATTTGAATTTTTAGAAGTTTTACGAATCTCAAATCAAACAAAAAACAATAAAATTACATTTTTCGAATCAAACTAGGACAATTTTATGCTTCGAGTGTTTGAGGTCTTGTCCAGGTTTTGGAGGAAAAAGGTCAAGCGTTTTGGATCAAGAAGGTCGAGATTTGTGTGAGAAGTAATCAAAGGGCTAGGTTTTTTAGACATGTCACGATCATGAAAAGGCGTGTCACGATCGTGACAAATTCATTTTTTTTTTTGGGTTGAAACGTGACATAAAGATGGTCATCAAGTGCATTAAAGTGTCATTTTCCCTTTGTTTTATCCTTTATTATTTATGTCCTGCATTTTAACTTTCCAGATGACTCTATACATGTTTTAGATAATATTAGTATAGACCCATTAGGGTACTATTATGTATTAGGATTTCCTATTATATTGTGTATTAGGTTTTCTATTTATTTTGATCAATAGCCTATATAAAGGGCTCTCCCCTACTGTATTTTACACGACACAACTATCAATAATGTTACATTATTTCTATCATGGGATCAGAGGTATAATCGATCATTGGCTAGATTTGAAATAGTTTTACGCTTTGCCCACTCATTGATTTGTAATTATGATGGGTGGGAAGGTAATTCAATTATTAGCTTCCGCACAATGGCGCCATCTACTATTCAGCACCGTCATCCGTCATCTGGCGCTACCATCCATGATCCAGCTCTGTCATCCAACATCTAACATCATCCGTCATCCGCGCATAATCCGTCATCCACCTATGTACAGCATATATCTTCAAGTGTCTTGGGTACGTATTTTCAAGTGTCTCACGACACGTAAGTGCCTTAGGACACGTATCTTCAAGTGTCTTACGACATGTATCTTCAAGTTTCTCACGACACATAAGTGTCTCTAGACACGTATTTTCAAGTGACACATGACACATATTTTCAAGTGTCTCACAGCACGTATCTTCAAGTGTCTCACAACACGTATCTACAAGTGCCTCACGAGCCTACCTACAAGTGCCTCACAACACGTATCTTTAAGTGACACACGACACGTATATACAAGTGCCTCACGACGCCTATCCAGAAGTGTTTTAAAGAACCTATCATCAAGTGCCTCAAAGCACCTACCTAGCTATATCTACAAGTGCTTTAGAGCACCTACCGTCTACAAGTGTCTCATGACACTTATTCAAGATACTCAAACTTAATTAAGTGATTCATAACTGATTTGAGTTTGAAGGGGTTTATTAGATAATATTAGTATAGGCCCATTAGTGCTAGTCCCATCAAGATTTTATAATGTGTTATAATTTCTTATTATACTGTGTATTAAGATTTCTTATTTAGTTTAATATATAACTTATATAAAGATCTCCTGCTGAATAACATTATTCTACATTATTTCTATCATTATGAATATGGTAAAAAAAGAATCATCAGTTGGTAAACGAGAGCATGAAGCTGATGATAGGTTCATAACAGAAAGAAAATGATTTATGGGTCTGAGATTAGTATATTTTGGTACAAATGTTACCAGTATCTTATTTCACATGTATTTATACTGCACAAATCCATCATCTATCTTTAAGTAAGAGAATTACAAGTTTTCCACTGGAGATTGGATTTTGGCTTATTTGTAAATTCTCATGTAGTGAGTTTTTGACCATTATACAAATATTATTTCTCTTTTTAATTGAATATCTCAAAATACATAGTAAATCGTACATAAAGAAACCTTATAATTATAATATTTGGAGATTATATGAAGTGATATTGTGGTGTTTGGGGACAAAGTCTCTCATCTTCGGATACACTCAAAGAAAAGTGATGCTGATATATATATTAAAATCAACCAATAAAATAGAAAAGAAGAGAATGTGTAGCTTTACGGGGATGGATGGAGGAGACCATATCACTCATTAGTGCCACCAAAAGGGTTCAACTATGTAAAGTGTGCGCAAATTAAGGATCATCACCATTGAACAGTACCCCAAAAGTTGAGGCAAAAAGAAGTTCCAAAAAAGATTTACAACGAAAATGGATTCAATATCATCATACATCACTCCTCTTTTTCATCATTCCTCCACCAAAACCTCAACATTGATAATGTCTTGTTAACTTACTATAGTGCCACTGGATAAAGTGTAAAATAACATTATTGATATTGAGTCATTTATATAATGTTGACATCAAACTGAATAGAAAAATTAGTAAGAATAAAAAATTATAACTATTAGACAATAATACTAAGTAAAATAAGACATATACCATAAATATGACATTATAATTAATATAAACTATTCCTGTTATTTTAACATATTCTTTAGAACTCGAGTCAGTTTAATAAAATTAAGTTTAAGTAATAAATTTAATTTTCAAGTTTATTATTATTTGTGTTCTTGAACTTGAATATTGATCAAGTGTGTCACACTAGTACATATAGACACATTTTTCTCTACGCTCGTAGATGTTTTGTTCTTCTGTGTTCAAGGCTCGGCTTTTATCTTATTTTTTTGCGTTTTCAGAGGCTACATTTTTTTTGTAGAAAGATACAGAAGCAATTGGTTGGCTTGTCCAGTCGTTAACTGATCTCTCGCATCATTAACGAGTGGACAAAACTTTTAAAAATAATAAGAATTAATTATGCCCAGATATTATAATAATAATATTATAATATTGATATTTTTATTGTGTATTGTGTATTGATGGTGAATTACAATAAAAAGTCATTCATATAGTTTTGAGATCTAATTAATGAGAAAATTAGATCTAAACATATATAATATACAATATGATGATGAGTAGTGATATGAATGAATGAATGTGTTGATCCAAACGGTCTTTGAGTTGGTGTTTACTTTTTGCGCGTCTTCTTCAGTGTGTACAAACAGGACATGACCATGACCTCATCTCCGCATAATTGAACAAGTTGATATGGACCCTCTCTCTCTCTCTCTCAAACAAACATGCCAATGCCAATTCCATTACGTGCCATCATGTTATCGAACAAGCGAAGAAGATGAAAAAGAAGATGAGAGTGTTTTGGTTCATACATACATGCATCTCCTTTTCACGTTGTTGGTGCTGTGCTTGTGTTGGCTTCTTGTGAGTGATTACTAGTGGTAGTGGGGCAACCATTGTTTACATTTTAACTATTCACCCAATCTCATCCATCCATACATATCTTCTTCTTAATGATAACTAAGGATTGATACAAATGTTCTACCACAAGACAATCCTCTTATTAGCACATATTTTATCCAATATGTTAAAATAATTGGACAATGACGTACAAATATTGGGATACATTTTGCTATATAAACGGTTGTAGAACGTTCAAAAATTCGAATGTTGTACAACCATTGGATCGTTGAAAATCTAAACACGCGTTGTTCCAGGGCGACAAGTGGCATTTTCAAAGTTTTAATGGGTCAATCACGTTCTACCATTTCGCACTACACATTCTACAGAGGTCAATCACGTTCTACCATTTCGCACTTCACATTCTACAGGTTCAGGCGTTTGGACATTTTCACCCCGTTTGTACCTGATTGTTGCTCTATAAATATATTTTACTATATCCTATTTTAGAAGTGTTTTGGTGATGCCGAACTAAACTTTAGTTTTTAGACAAGTATATTTGGGTAAGATCAGAGGGACATACCGAGGTCTGGGTTGTGGGCAAATTTGGGACTGTTTGAGGCGTGAACAAGTGATTAAACATCTAGCAGAGGGAAGGCATAATCGGGAAGTTTGCCTATACTATAAAACTCTAGGTCACCTACTGCTATACCGGGTCTATTTGAAAGTCATCATCATAACTACTTTCCCCTAACCGACCGGGTAGTGTAATCACAAAGGTTCATCGTCAGCACTCTATAAATCCCCTGTATCGTATTTTATCTGAGATTCTGGATTTTGGGATGGCTTGAGACGGACTTGAACACCAGCTCTACCAAATCTACTACTGAATTTTGGAAATTGAGACGACGACTCTTGCTGCTAAATTTCACAGGGACCAACACCTCAACCTTTCCAAATTCTCTTGAAAAATGTTTGTCAAAAAGTGTGTTGGAGAGTTCTTAATAAATAGTGGTAGACATTTGAAAATTATATCATAATTAAAAAATGTTTTGGACTTTCTACATTTATTTTTATTATATTTAACATATGCTAGTACAAAAATGAAAGCCAAAGTATTTTTAAAGTTGAAATATAGTTAAATGAAAATTATGTATAATTAATATAACTATCCGCTATTGTTTAGGATTTTGTCTGGTCTTTGCGAGGCTCGCGACGACTTGTCGTCTTCACGCTGTTTTTCTTACTGGTGTAGGGATTGATTTTGCGATTCGTTTCAACGGTGGGTTTGATTGTTTTGGGTCGATCAATTGGGTTTGGTGGTCAAAGGCTGCTCAGAGTTTGACAATGGTAAAGTTGGGAGGGTATTATTTTGATATCATCTGCGAGGGGAGACGAGTCCAGGAGGGGGTCATCGTTAGTTGGGAAGAGAAGATTATGCGATTAGGTTGTTGCGGGATCGAAGGAAAACTTATCTGAGTGGGGCTCATCGGAGGTAGGGCAAAAAAAATTTGGTGATTTGATTGATGGGTCTTTGGTTAGTTGATGGCTCGGTATTAGAAGGGATCAGGAATACTCTGGCGTCGATGGGCAGATTTATGTCGGCATATCGAACTAGGGGGGCTTGGTTTTCTTAAGTTTCAATACAGGTTTATTTGGGGTTGTGCACTAGAGGCTTACTCTAAGTGTTTTCGGGGTAGTTCTTGTTACGAATTGTCGGAGAGTATCAACCTATTCGAGGTAGAGACCGCGAGTTTGCAAGAGGCATTTCATTGCGTTGTTAGTTATAATGCTCGTTGTTCTCGGGATGGTTCTTGTAATAGATTTGCGGAGAGTCTCAACCCATTCGAGGTGGAGGCAGCGAGGTTGCGAAAGGCATGTCGTTGCGCTATCTTTTGTTTTCTTCGTCGTTCTCGGGGTGGATCTTGTAATGAATTTGCGGAGAGTCTCAACCTATTCGAGGTAGAGGCCGCGAGGTTGCAAGAGGCATGCCGTTGCACTATCTTTTATTTTGCTCGTCATTCTCGGGGTGGATCTTGTAATGGATTTGCGGAGAGTCTCAACCCATTCGAGGTGGAGGCCGCAAGGTTTCAAGATGCATGTCGTTGCGTTATCCTTTGTTTTGCTAGTGTGTTTTGTAATTTCATGGCTCGTGATTTAGTCAAACATGTTTTAACTAACAGTTGTTGGGATCATGGTGCGGGGTCTGTCTTACCATTTGGTGCTTTAGCTGTCTGGTATAATCTCGAGTTAATTTCTTTTATAATTTAATAATATGTCAGTGTTTTTCCTTTAAAAATATATTTTTTTTCTTCTCTTTCATTAAGGGATAATGACACTTTATTATTACACCTAACTATCGCGAAATGACACTTTCATATCCAAACTATTTTTTTCTCTTTTTTAATACCTTGACAATTTTTTTGTGACAACATACCTCTAAAATGCCCAAAATGTCTTTGATTTAATAAACCAAAATCAAATTGGTTTAATTTGGTTTAAAAACCATAACTAAACTAGTTCAAATTCAATTGAACATGTTCTTCTTCTTCCTCCTAAACGCATAAGAGCCCTGAGTTTGCCGACGTCGACCTCAACGCGAATCACCGTGCCTTCCTCACGCCGTGTCCTCGCGCCCGTACCGATCTGGCCGCTTCGGCCGAACGCGTTTGGCGCGTTCCACATCTTCCGGATGCTCCCAGACCTCCAGCTCCTCCAGTTGCTCATCTGCTGCAAAAGATCGTCTCCGGCAAAAGCCGCAGTCGCCATTTTTTCGGCGAAAAACCTTGAAATCGTTGATTCAAGCTTAGTCGTTGAATCGGAGGCAGAGATCAAACTCGATGCTTGATTATGTGAAGATTTTGAATCTATTTGGATGAGAAATGGAAGAGGTTTGTATGAAAAACTCGTCAGAGACGCCATATTTTCTGGCGGCGCCATATTTTCCGTCGAGGTTTACGTTATGTTACTATATGTTTGTTTGTACATTCTAATATAGGGTGAAGCTTCTAACATTATATTTCTTCCGGAGTGTTTGTGCTATATGTATATGTATATATGTACCGACAGTAAAAATGGTTTTTGTGGAAGAGCTGGTGGTGGAGCAGGTTGAGGCGGTGGCCTTGGTAGAAGAGTTGGGGGAGGTCTTGGTGGTGGAGCAGGAGGAGGCGGTGGTCTTGGTGAAGGAGGTAGAGGCAGAGTATGAGGTGGTGGTCTTGGTGGAGGATCTGGTGGTGGCTGATTTACTGGTTAAACATATTCTTTGTAATACGAATTTTAAATCAGGTGAAAGTTTATTTTATTGGTGCTCAAAAGCGTTTAGTTCGTGATGGCCACCATTGATAATAAATTTTAAGCTTCAAAAAAAATATATAACTATCAGCCATTGTTCATTAAAGGAGTAATTATAGATCAGTACACCCGTCAAAACCTCATTCTAGAATTAGTACCCCAAGTTTGATTTTTTTTTCTCAGTCCCCCAAGTTTCGTTAGGTTACAGTTAAGTCTAATTATGTTGATTTAACTGATGTAATTTTTAAAATGTCTAAAATGCCCCTGCTATATAAGCTTGAAATGGTATCATTATATTATAATTTTGAAAAGACTAATTTGCCCTCAATTGAACAATAAACTCAACTTATAATTGAAGAGTATATTAGCCTTTTCACATAACAAAAAATTTTAAAAAAATCTTTTGGAAATGTCTATTATGCCCTCCATCTCCAACCCCTCTTGTTCCCAACCACCAACAAACCTCTCAACTATAACATCTTCATCTCCCTCTCAGACAAAGATATATAGATAAATAGAAAGAACTAATCGTGGGAAAATGTTAATATCATTTTCTAATTAAAAACAATTGCTTCTAATTTACAATGATATAATTGTTTTTGAAATTTTAAGATATCAAATACCACATCTGAAGTTCAGACGATGTCGGCGATTATCTCGCCCCGAGTCATAAGTCATGTCCGCCATCCTCCTTCGCAAGATCCTACTCCGCCGTCCTCCTCCGGAAGCAGCGACGATGGCGAGTGTAGACATGGAGGCTCTAGACTTCGATCCAGAGGACGTCGGAGTCGACGTCGACGCTTCCCCGCGGGTCTCCTTCCCCAAACACAAATCAGCCATAACCTCCTCAGCCGCTCCCAAGAAGACCACGGGTTGTGGAATTTGAAAAGCAATTATATACTGGAATTGAAGATCGAGCAGCGATCCAGATGTCGTCGATTCTTCAGTGACTGACTCAAATCTCCGGCGACCTAGTTGTCGGCGACTCGTCAATCCTCAGAAACCCTCATGTGAAGCTCGATGTCGGCAACTTATGTTGTTTGATCTATAAAACATGTTTATTAATAAATTTGTTCTATTTTATTAAATGTTTATTGATGTTGATTGAAATTGATGAAAATAGTATGTTTTGATGAGCCATGAGGCAGGGAGGGGAAATGGAGATGGGAGATGACTGACGAAGATTGAGAGGTTGAAGAAAGGGGCAATAGTGTCATTTCACATACATTTTATTTATTTTTATTCAAAAATACTAATATACCCTTAACTACAAAATTGGTTATTTATTCAATTGAGGATAATGTGGTCATTTTGTAGTTATTGTATTTAAATTTATGATTCTTTTATTTGGTTATTTGAAAGACAAATTTGACCTCAATTTATCATCAATTAGGTATTGAATTAGGGATAAAATAGTCATTTCACAATTATTTCAATAATTATATAAAAGATTGAAATTATAACTCGAGGGCATTTTGATCATTATAAAAATATTAACGTTAGATACAACAGAGTTTGGACTTAAGTGTTAACGTTTTAAATTTGGGAGATCGAGAAAAAAAAAATCAAACTTAGAATACCAATCTTGAAATAAAGTTTCGGCGAGTGTACTGATTTGTAATTACCCCTTCATCAAAAGTTAACTTTACATGTGAACAATATTTTCTTCTTCTCTTCCATTAATAAGACTGGAACATTAAAACATGGTGGAAGATAAAATAGTTGGAAACTTTAAGGAAGTGCAGAGTAGCCGCAACATCCATAATACCATCATAGAATAGAGTAAGAAAATTAAGAATAAAAAGTAGTATGTGATTCACAAAAGCATTGATTAATAATGATGAGTAAGAAATTAAACTAATAGAGTAGACAACATAATATCAAATTTCCCAAAGTTATTGAGCATTTGAAAGACAGGAATGAGAGCGTGGGCAAGTGCAACCATTTTTTTTCTTTTGCTTTATTTTAAACTTTATATTTTCATTATACAAAGTAGTTGTATTGAGATCCACAAATCTGTAATTCATATCAATCATAAAAACTAAATTTTTAACATTTAATCCGAACGTATAGAAATTAAAATATTTCTGATTAAGAGTGTAAACAAGTCGAGCTTTTAACGAGCTAATCGAGTTTGATTCGTTAAATATTTGATTCATATTCATTATAATCGAGTTCGAGTCGAGTTCAAGTTCAAATTTTGGCTTGATAAATAAACGAGTCAAAATCAAGCCTAACTTTTTAATGCTTAATAAGAACGCGAGCAGACTCGTTTAATATTTAATTAAATATATATATATATATATTTATATATTTATATGTTTTTTAAGTTTTAATAAATATTTATGATGAAGTTATATAAGTCAAATCAAGTCGAACAATTTTTAAGATAACTAGTTTGTTATTTAGTTAATTATTTATTTAACTTTTAATGAATATTTGTATTGAAATTAAAGCGAATTAATTCAGAACGTGTTTAAACTTAAATATTATATTTTGGCCGAATTTGAGTTCAACTGATAAACTCGTTTGAGCCCTAGCCGATAAGTTTAAGCGGAACACTTTTTCGCTAGACAACTGAATGAGACGAGTTGAATTCTGGCAAAATGAGATCAACTTGATTTGGTTACATCCTTGCCTTCGGCATTGAATATTTTGTAGGGAAAACTACACGTAGCCACACCCAACTAAGGCCAAAATATACATAGCTATCCTCATTTTTCAAACTAGACATCTAGCTACACCCAGAGATTGAAAAATGGACACTTAACACATACCGTTAGATTTTCTGTTAAAATTTTAAGTAAAAAGACGAAAATGCCCTCGGGCGTACTTCAAATTTTCAAATCATGCCATTTCTGAGTTTTGGTGTGTTTTTCCGATCAAACTTCTCCACAACCACCGTGTTCCTCGCCGACCTCGTCTTCGACCTCTGACCGACTTCTCCGGTTGTCCTCGCCTCCTAGCCGCTGACCGGAGGCTTGCCGTAGCTCGTCGCCGGAGCTCGTCGCTTTGGCCTCCTCTGTTTCTCATGACCTCACAAATGCCTGAATCCGACCCACCACCTCAAACTGCTCCTATGAATCGCCGACTCAACAAATATGTACTGCTATGTGCCGTTTTGGCCTCCACCACCTCAATCTTGCTCAGTTATGGTGAGCCCAATTCGAAATCGGGTCGTGGTTGTGACCTCACAATGGTGGCTCATGGTCGGCCTTGCCGACGTGCCGGGGATCGGGATCAGATTAGGGGTCGTCGCAAGGCCGGAGTCGCCGCGGTGGCTGGTGATAAACGACCGGATTGAAGAAGCCAAGAGGATTCTCGAACAGTGACGAGGAAGCGGAGCTCTGGTCAGCAAATTGTGATCATAACTTGTTCCGGCGACGGGCTCCGACGAACCTCCGGTCAGCGGCTAGGAGGCGAGAACGACCGGAGAAGTCGGTCGGAGGTCGAAGACGAGGCCGGCGAGGAACACGGTGGTCGTGGAGAAGCCTGATCGGAAAAACACACATAAACTAAGAAATAGCATGATTTGAAAATTTGAAGTCTGCCCAAGGGTATTTTCGTCTTTTTACTTAAAATTTTAACAGAAAATCTAACGGTAAGTGTTAAGTGTCCATTTTTCAATCTCTGGATGTAGCTAGATGTATTGTTTGAAAGACGTGGATAGCTATGTGTATTCTCTATTTTGTAATAGTAAATATTTTATATATAAATCTGTTTTCATATAATTTACAGAAGACAAGAAAAATATAAAATTAAAATCCGGCGTTTTCAAAGCCGTGCAAATCGCTGACTCTGTTCATTGACTTCCTCATTATTGCGACCTTAGCCAGTCTCTCGGCGGCTCTCCAAGACGAAGTCGGCGTGGTCGGCTCGCTCTTCCCTCCAATTCCATCGCTCTGCTTCCGGCTCACCAGCCGGCGCCTCTGAAGCTCGGCTTGCTCGGCCTCCAAGCTGCTCAACAACTCCTCCTCCGACGAGCCCGGGCTCGACTTCATCAGCAAGGCTCGAGCCGACGAGAGCAGGTGGTGGGCCCCAGACAAATCGTCGTGCTCAATCAACCGCCGAGACTCCGCCACCGCTCTCACCGTCACGTGGAGGTTCCTCAGCCGCTTGATACTCGTCGTCGACGATGATGATCGAACGGCCTGAGGCCGAGGCACCACCAGCGCGTGCTCTTTGGAGTGCGCGTGACCGCCTGATGACGTGTCCTTGAAAGACGGCCGTACGGTCAAGATCTGGTGGGACCCAGCGGCGACTTTCAATTCCACGAGCAGCTCTCTCTCTTCCTCGGCGAACAAGTCCCCGAGCCGGACCTGACCCGACCCGAGAACACCGGGTTTTCCGGTTACCGAATAAACACCGGATACCTGAGCCTGGCCCGGACCCGACACGAACCCGAGCTGTAGCCTCAGATCCTGAGCCGCCACGCTCAACAGACCGGCGAGGCGCTTGGCGAGTGACGCGTCGTCACACGCGCCTATTCTCACATTGTGGACCGGCGCGTCGACGTGGGGGAGGCGCGTGGAGAAAATAGAGGAGAATTCGTTTTTCCGGCCATCGGAGAAGAGGACGATTCCGGCTGCTGAGTTTTTCTGGCGGCGATCCTCGAGGACCTTGGCAGCTTTTTTGACGGCGTCGCCGACGCACATGCCCAACGCGCCGGTGCTGGAGAGCGCGTCGATGACCCAACGCGCCGATCTCCGGCCGGTGGTGGTCATGCGCCGGAGAGGCAGCAATCGCTTAGAGGTGGCCGAGAACGCCACGATCGAGAGGCGGTCCGATTCGGAGAGCGAAGAAACGACCACACGCATCGCTCTCTTCACCGTCTCCAGCTTCGCGCCGTTCATGGAGGCGCTGACCTCGACCACCGCCACCAAATCAATCGGCGGCCGCCTCGCGCCGCCGCTCCCCGCCGGCGGCGCCTTCACACTCATCTTCACGACGCAGGTTTCGAACCCCCTCCCGACCGCCAGCAACGCCGCCTCCGGCACCAAATCGACCTCAATGTCGCCGCCGCGATTGTGACGGATCGATTTGGGGGAATTCGAGGAAGTGGGTGTGACGAAAAAACCCTGGAAATCAGTGGGTTCGTCGATTTCGTCATCGTCTTCTTCCTCGGGAATGGGGTTGAAGCGAGTGGCGGAGGTTGGGGACATGAGCGGCTCGTCGTCGTTGTAGACTCGTAGCGATTTGGGTTTCGCGTCGGTGGTGTGGGGGATTAGGGGAAGGTCCTTCCAGGCGGTGTTGCAAACGGGACAGAGGAGGGATTGGTGGGTCTTAAAATGGGCGGCGATGCAGGGGAAGTGGAACAGATGAGAGCACTCCGCCGTGAAAATGGCTCTTCCTTGCCCGCTCTTGGCCGCTTCACTGCAAATCCCGCACCTGCTCCTCTGCAAATCATATAATCAATCAATCAATTAATGAATGTGAATTGAAGAAAGTTTCGGATCTGGGAGTGTTAGTGTCACTGTAGATGCATACTTTGGTGGAGAGACGTAAGGTTGATTTGAGGAGCGAGAAGGTGGAGGGCGATCTGGGGGTCTCTGTGCTTGAAGAAGCTCTGCTATGGAGTGTTGGGCTGGTAGCAACAGAAACAGAGGAGGAGCTGGTTCGGCAACGGAGGGTTGGAGGCGTTGATGGGTTGCTGCTATTTGTATTGGTATTGGTATCGGAATTGCAATGTTGCTGTTGCTGCTGCTGTTTCACTCTGTCTTTGGGGATTGAGGTGCAAAAGGCTCTTCTCCAACCAAGCACCATCGCTGCTCTTCAATGGAGGAAGATTGGTTGATTCTCAATTGGGTTCTTTAAATTGGTTTGGTTGAGGGGTGATTAAAAAGGAGGAGAGAAAGTGGATTTGGATTGGATTGGATTGGAGGCAAGAAAAAACACAGCTTTCTCTGTTTTTTAACCTCACAGTAACAGCAAAACAGAAACGAATGAAACCAAGTTTTTGTTCTCTCTTGTTTGGAAATGAAAACACTCTCAATCAATAAAAAGGCCTCACCTCACTGTTTGCTTCCAAAAGTATAAAACCAAATAAAAGAGATAAAATAGGAAAATTCTATTTAATTATTATTATTATAAATAATTAATTATTATTTTAAAGATTATAAAAAATTTGTTGTCTTTGGACAAAAACTTATTGCTTCAGAATTCATGATCTTATGATTTTCTTCAACTTGATATACCATGAGTTTGAAATGAAGTTCGTATGAGAGAGTTATGTCATTCGGAGGTTTTGATATATTATTAATAATTAAATATATTATTAATAATAATTATTATTATAATTATTAATTATTAAAATATGTTAATTATTAATAAAAAATCTTTCTTCAAAGTCGTTGAGCTTTCGATTCTCTTCGATTTACTATGAGCCCGAAATGAAGTTCGTATAAAAGAGTTATGTCATTTGAAAATTGCAATAATTTTTTAAATATATGGGCATTTTCGTCGTATCCCAAAAAGTTAACATAATTTTCAAAAATAATTAACAGTGTTGATTGTTGATCTTTCGATTCTCTTTGATTTGATGTACTATGAGCCCGAAATGGAACTCGTATATGAGAATTATGTCTTTTGAAAGTTTCAATAATTTTTTAAATACATGGGTATTTTTGTAATTTTTAAAAAACTGAACATAAAAGTTAATAGAGTTAGGTTAAGTGGTAGTCTAGGAAATCTAGAGAGACTGTGAGTTAACATTTTTTTTTAAGAATGTAAGGGGGATTTGTGTAAACCTAAGTGGGGTGAGTGGAATTTTACATGTAAAATAATAGCATTACTGTAGAGTGTACCGGCAAGTGGAGGTAACAAGCCAAAGGGTGCTCTGTTTTTGCTCACCGACCTCTCTCCCTCTCCCTCTTTCAGCTCACGTTTCAGCCCTTTTCCTTAGTAACCAATTCGGTCTCTTTCCTTTTCTTTTTCGACTCACTCACAAATATTGTTTGTGTTGTCTTCTTCTCTCTGTATCATTTACAATTATACCTTAAATAAAGATCTATTCATAATCTTGTCCGATGCACCAATTTTCACATGGGGGCTAAAAATTCAATTTTCCTGGTATAAACGGACATAGAAGAATAGAATTGTTGTTGGGTCCTTTTCGTTGGGAGTGGGATAATTTAATGAGATTGAAAGTTCAATTCAATGTATGTTACTGATAGAGAGTGGCAGGTGGAGGTCAAGGGTCGGTTAGGTTTGGGACGTTTTGGGGGTTTTTATATTTTCAAGCATTGTTGCATTGAACGGTGTTGGTTTTGTAAATGTTATTAATAATTGAAAATGAGATACTGCCATATATTGTTATTATTGTTATGTCCTCAGCGCCAATCCCCATGGAGTGGATCGCAGTTCGCAAGATTTGATATTGTGTTTAAGTCTACTTTTTATAGTCTCATTTTATCGTTACGGTATCAGTTCAATTGAAATGTCACCCGGTTATTAAGTCTTTTAATTCTACAAAATTGAAGAGATTTGAATGGATGGCTAATAATGTAAATTTTGCATTTCTTAGATACCTGTCAAGTTCCTTCAAAAAATATATATATATATATCCATCAAGTGAAAATATTTAAATATAATTATGTGTAAAACAGTTAATTGTGTATATAGTGAGGTAACATTTTGTGGAATTTAAATTTATTATAATTTAGTTTAGTTAAAATATTTAATTCAAACTGAAACTAATGAAAAAATAGTTAAACTAATAAAAATTGTTAACCGTATTGAAATGACATTTAAAAAAATTTACCGTAATAACATGAAAATGTGTCAAATTTACGGTGATCAGGAACTATTCTTAATTTTTATTATAAATACATAAATTTATAAACTTTTTTTTCATCCAAAAAATTATAAACTTAATAAGGTGAATTGAGTAGACTGTATATCAAAAACATCACGTACGTATGAGGAAAAAATGTGGTATTTTAGCTTTAGGGATAATTTTGTCCGAATACATATGAAATTTTGTCTGTTACTAAATTGTTAATCTTTTATTTATAAATATTTTGGAAACAACCAAAATACTCGTTTTTATCATTAAACATGATTTGCAGTTAAAATGATCAAAATGTCTTACTTGAACTTTAAATTTTCCCTCAATCGTCATTCAAAGTTCATAATTCTCTCAAATCCAATTCTTTTACCTACAAATTTCTATAAAATCTAACACCAATCCAAAAAAAACTTACATCATTTCTCGCTGTTATTTATACCCAAAACACAAAATATTAATCAAAATCTATTTAAATCAAAATTGGGTCATCGTCAAATTTGAGATCATGCCTATATGTCTATGATACGGACACAAGTTTTAAGTAAACAAAGATTAATTTTGAAGCTACATAACTGAGATGTAAATGAGTAGAGTGTTTAACGGGCTGCTCGAGCTCTATTCGTTAAATATTCGACTCGAGCTCATTTTAATTGAGTTTGAACCGAATTTGAGCTTAAGGTCAAACTCGTTTAATAAATAATCTGAGATCGAGTCTGATCTCTTAAGACTCGATTGACTCGTGAGTCGACTCATTTAATATTTAACTAAACATATATATTTTATAACTTCTAATAAATATTTGTAATAAAATTAGACAAGTAAAATCAAGTCAAGCCGATCTCGAGCTGTCTTATTTAATATTTAATGAGTTATTAAATTTTAATTTTAATTTTTATTAATATTTATATTGAAAAACTAAGTGAGTTAAGTGGAGTCAAGATCGAACTTAGCTGGATAAACTCGTTCAAATTTGGGCCGATCATCTTTTTCACTATGTCATATTGATAATTGTTTTGAGTAGTTTATACCTACACAAAAGACATGCATTTTATGAAAACTTGTAGTTTCAAATAGTTTGATATTATTCACATGTTAATAGGAGACAACTCTAGAAAAATAAGGTATCAAGATAGATTCAAACTTGATATTTTCCTACATGTTTTGGATTGTAGTGCACGTGAAAACTGCAATACATTGTTGATTTGACCATTGACACCCAAAATCTAATTTTAATTCAATTGTCACAATAACAGACAAGTTTTCAACGCCATTCTCTGAATGTTGACTTTCAAACTCGCACGTACGAATTTAAATGTCACTGTTATTTTTTTCTTTTTAGGTAATTGGTGATCAATAATAGTTCATGTTTAGGACACTCATATTTACAACCTCCCTGATGGTAATTATGATATTATTTTTTTTATTCGTTTTTCTTACCTATATTATGAGTATACGAACTCAATTTGGTTTTGTAAATTCAGTTCCAAGCGTTAGATTTTTAATTAATAATAATATCAGTGGTTTAATGAGGCTTTACCTAATTAAATGTCGGAAGTTCGATTTAATTTATTTTTACATAAAAATTGAGTTAGGATGAGATTTGTGGGATTCGTAGATAGAAAACTTCTAAAAAATAAAAAATAATAATAACAGTAATCAAATTTAATGAATATGAAAATATCAATTATAATTCATTAAAATTTTGATTCCGTCTCTACTAGTTATCAAATAAAGCTTAAGAATGTTGATTTTTTTTCAAATTTTACTCGCATTAAATCTGATTCAACTTGATAAGAATAATGTTAGCTAGGTATATATGATGTTATGTAATTTTCATATACGTAAATTAACTTTTTATTTAATTTGGGAGATCATTTAAAAAAATATTTATCCATAGGCTCCATCCCCAACCTCTCTTGATAACATCTTTTGTTTAGTTTTGGGTTCAATCAAACAATAAAAAAAAACATGAAATCTCGTGGCTAATCAATAATCATGAGAGAATGTGGGTCAAGACACAAAACACCTCTCAATTTTCGAAGTTTATCCTTTAAAATTAATTTGATTATTATGGGTCAGTTCTTTAAGGGCATGCCACTCTTTTGATTCGTTTCGAATATGAAAGCTAATAGTTTTGGATGAAGTGATACAAGCTTCATGCGGTAAACATGTGTTCACCAATTTTCACTCCCACGCATTTACAGTTACAATTACAGCAAGTGGCGGATCCAGAAATTTTTATAAGGGAGAAAAAAATTTTATACAAAATTTTAATTAATTAATAATATAATATAATTAAAAATAATAATTTTATAAATAAAATAATTACTAAATGTATATAACAAAATTTTATTCAAGCTTAATTATTTATTTTTTAGTTGAGTTTTGAATTTAAATTTCATGTATATATAAATACAAAATGAGTCAATTTGTGAGCCTTACAAACTCTAATAGTTTGAGCTCGAGTTTGATTCGTTTATCAAACAACTCACAATTGGACTTAATTTCTGCATAAATTTTTTTAGAAAATTCACAAATTTAAAATGATTAACAAATAATTTAATTAATATAACATAATCGACAAAACAAAGAGTTTAATGAAAAAATAATTTAACTAATGCAATAGTTAGTAAAAAAATAATAATACTTATGAATAAAAAAGAGGGTTTAAAAAAAAGTAAATAACAAGGACCTCAAAGATAAAACACTAAACCTTTACCACTGAGACAAATAACATTTATTGTTTAGTTGCACAGTTTTTGTATACATATCAGAGTTTAAGGATTGCATATCCAAATTTCGGAAAAAAATTTATATAATTTTTTTTCGCAATTTCTGGGCCAAGGAGGGGCGGGTGCCCCCCGCCCCTGGATCCGCCACTGATTACAGTTTGTTAATGTGTAATGGATTGTTATATGTTTAGTGGGTTGTACATGGGCCTTAGGTCTTAAATGGTGTGTTAACCCTAACTAGAATAGGGTATATATAAGCAGATTATAATGTGTAATATTATTGTAATATAATAATAGATTATCTTCGTTTATCATGGTATCAGAGGACCTTCTGCACTGACTCTGCCACACAAAGTCCCAAATCTGCACTAATTCTGCCAATTGTGTCACCACCCCATTCTGCCCGCACGCCACCACCTGCTGCCATCCCCGTTTCGCCGTCGACCAGCACCGTCGTCGGCCAGATTAGTCCGGTAGTCCAGCCTCCGTCAAGTCTCTCCAGCCCCGCCTTCGTGCTCGATCCGTCCAGTTCAGCCGTCTAATTTGTCCAGTCCCGTCGTCCAATCTGTCGGAGATCAGTCCCGCCGGCCGTTCTGTGCTTGCTCCGTCCGTTGTCGACCACGAATCCGACCGGTAGAACTTCCAGCAGATCCGACTCAAGTCTACCTTACCCAAGCATTTTTTTTTCGAATCGGACTCTCACCTTCGGCGCGTCCCAGCTCAAGCCTGCACCTGATTCACCGGATTCTGACCAGGTCTGCATCGGATTCGCCGCCAGCCACCTCACGTCTGTCTCACGCGCCGCCGTCAGCCGCCGCGCGTGTCTCTCACGCGCCCAATATATTTTTTGTGGTGACCTTTTCGGATCTGCTGTATTTTATTTGTTGCTGCGTTCATTCACCGTTTTTGGTAGTATCGGCTCTGTTGTGTGAATTCTGGTGTTTTCAGACTTACTATCTGAGTATTACCCATCCAGTTTTGTTATTACTATATTATGGAAAAGTCTGAAATTTCGAAATCAATATCAGTACACTTTGATGGCTTTAATTATAGGGTTAATTCCATGTCAGTACCCCAACTTGGCCTAATTTTCAAATCAGCACCCCAAGTTTGAAAAGTTTTTTGTCGGTACCCTAAGTTTAATTAGTTGCAGATAAGTACCTAATATGTTAAAGCTAACAGAATTGAGATGTGAAAAGACCAAAATGCCCCTAATGCTTATAATAATTAATATTACATTGAAACTTTCGAATTTAATAACTCTCTCATATGACCTCCGTTTCGGCCTCATAGTATATCAAATCAAAGAAAATCAGAAGATAAACAACTTCGAAAAATAATATTAATAATTAATAAAAATTTATTAATTATTAAATAATATTTATAATTAATAATTAATAATTAAATAATATTTATAAGGGAAAATGACACTTTTGTGCACTTGAATATACACTTTTGACACTTTCATACCCTAACTCTCTTTTTTTCTCTTTTTTCCATACCTTACTTTCATTTTGGGACAACTTTCTTTAGAAATTTCAAAATACCCAAAATACACCTAAATTGAACCAAAATTAATTCTGGTCCAATTAAAGAGTGTGAAAAGACGAAATTACCCTCAACTATTAATCAAAATTTCAAAGGTATGCCACCCTTTCAACTATTCCTCTCCTCCTCCTCCTTCACCCCCTTCTCACCGGCGTTTCTCCGGCATCCATCGTCGGGGTTTCTCCGGCATGTGGGGAGCACGGTGGACCGACGAGGCCTCCAGAACACCTCCGCCAAGGTGTACGTCTCGACCCCTCCTTCTCGTCTTCTCCGGTGATTCTTTGCCGGAGCCGGCCATGGTTCTTCTCTGCAGCCTCCACAACATAAAATGGCGAGCATCGACGAGGTGGGCAATGGTCAGGGACCAAAAGGGTAGGATGTGGTGCTCTGACGATCGTCCCCGGCACACAATGGCCGGAAAAGAGATAGAGGGAGAGAGAGAATAAGAAATGAGTTCAAGAATTCAAAATTTTCACCCTCCGGAAAGTGTGCCGGAACATATTTTCCGGCACACTTTCCGGCGTGTGAAAATTTTGGCACAACTTTGGTCACCTCCACCAACTCCGGTCATTAGGTACGAAACCCAGCAGGTAAGCTCCAGCGATCGACGATGCTCACGATTCTCCGGCGATCGACGAGGTGCTCACGATGCTCACGATACTCTGTTTTGATGAAGTAGGAGGGTCCAATGACATTCACTTGAAAATTTGATGAATAGTTTAGGGTAATTTCGTCTTTTCACACTCTTTCAAAAATTGGGCCGGTTCTCTCCATTAGACCAGGGGTAATTTCGGTATTTTGAGAATTTTAGGAGTAAATTTTCCAAAATGAAAGTCAGGTATGGAAAAAAGAAAAAAAAATTAGGGTATGAAAGTGTCAAAAGTGTATATTCAGGTGCACAAAAGTGTCATTTTCCCTATTTATAATTAATAATTAAATAATATTAATAATTATTTTATTTTAATTTAATTATTTATTTTATTTTTCAAAGTTGTTTAACTTCCGATTCTCTTCGATTTGATATTTTATGAGATCGAAACGGAGGTCGTATGAGAAAGTTATTCCACTCAAAAGTTTCAATATAATACTAATTATTATAAGTATTAGGGACACTTTGGTCTTTTCACATCCAAATTCTGTTATATTTAACAGATTAGGTACTTATCTACAACTAATTAAACTTCGGGTACTGACAAAAAACTTTTCAAACTTGGGGTACTGATTTGAAAATGAGGCAAAGTTGAGGTATTGACATGGAATTACCCCTTAAATATATGTTATGGGCCCAGGAGATGTCTAGTTTTCTCCGTGGTAGAAAATTATGGCGATTTGTAACATGAAATTTTACTGCTCCGGTCCAACTGAAAGATGAGACAAATTATGCATTTAATGACCGTTTCGATGAGTTGGATAGCAAGAACCACCAGATTCTTACTTAGTTTCGAAACACTTGCAGTCCATCTGTAAAAGCCCATTTTGGACGGTTAAATACTGCAAAAGAGGTTTGGGACTTACTTGAGAAACTTTATTCCACCACTGATGTTGCTCACCTGTATCAACTTTATGGATGTCTCCACCTACTAAAACAGGAACCTGGGCAGTCAATATCTGATTTTTGTCTAAGATGCAAGCAATTTGGGATCAACTTACTGTTGCTGTGCCGAAATGGAAGGACCCTGACGATGCTATTCTCTTTGCTCAATATCAGGAACGATTTAGGGTCATGCAGTTTCTTCAGGCTCTTCGATCCGAGTTCGAAACTGTTCGGAGCTCGTTACTACATCGGGACCCATTTCTTATCTTTGCAGCAGAGGTTTCTTAACTACTTTCTGAAGAGACTCGACTTATGGGCATGTCATCTCACCATTATACTGATTCAGTGGTAGTTGTTGTTGATACGACCAAAGAAAAACAGATACGTTGTAACTACTGCAAGGAATTAGGGCACTGAAAATCTGACTGTCCAAAAAGTCGCTCTTACATTGGACCTCCGCAAGAGACACGTTGCAACTACTGCAAAGAGTTAGGTCACTGGAAATCTGACTGTCCGAAAAAGAAAAATCCACGTGCACCGTATCAGTATGGTCCTCCTCACTCAAGGACTTCCTACAGGTCAAATGTTGTTGTTGATGCTGCCACTCCGGATTCTTCTAGTGCATGCACTGACTCGCTTGATATGTCTAATCTTCTCAATAAGGTCCAAGAACTCATTGCTTCCTATTCTGGTAACGCTTCCCCCTCTGTTGCGTCAGGTGTTTCGAGTCCTTGGTACATTCATTCTGCTTGTTTCAATCATATGAGTCCACAACGGTCCTTATTTTATGATATTACACCTGTCCAACACCCACCCACTATTCATACTGCGGATAACTCTGAAATATCTGCTACACATTCTGGTACCGTAAATTACCAGACACTTTGCTTGTACCAAAATTGTCTCTTAACCTAGTATCAGTTGGTCAGTTATGTGATTCTGGTCTTGATGTTAATTTTTCTGGACTTTCCTCCTCTATGACTATGCAGGATCCAATGACGGGATAGATCTATGGGAGAGGCTGTAAAATGGGACGCCTGTTCGAGCTCACTTTCTTACAAATTCCAACATCATCAACCTCGTCTCGTTGCGGTGTTGTTGTCTCAGCGGATCTGTGGCATGCTCGTCTTGGTCACGTTTCTTCTTATAGTTTACAAAATTTAATTTCTAGTGGTTTGTTGGGTGCTACTTCAAAAACCTTTAGCAATTGTGTTTTGTGTCAGTTGGCTAAACATCATGCTCTTCCATTTACAAATAATAATTCTATTTCGTCTACACCCTTCGATCTTATTCATTCTGATTTGTGGGAACCATCTCCAATACCTTCTATGGGAGGTTCTCGTTATTTTGTTATATTTGTAGATGACCATACCCAGTTTACCTAGATAAACCTTATGCACAATATATCTGATCTTAACAAGGTATACTCCATATTTTCTAGTATGATCCAGACTCAATTCTCGAGAGTCATTAAGGCGTTCCGTACTGACAATGGTACTGGATTTAAGGAAACCTCATTTCTTGACCTTCTTGCCTCACACGACACTATTATGCAGAGATCATGTCCAGGTACCTCCCAACAAAATGGTCGAGCAGAACGTAAGTATCGTCACATCCTTGACACTGTTTGTGCCTTGATTATATCTGCAGGCTGTCCTGAACGGTTTTGGGGGTGAAGCTGCTCTCACAGCAGTCTACACTACAAACCGAGTTCTATCGCCTGTCATCGGAAATAAAACTCCGTATGACTGTCTTTATGGGCACTCTCCTGAATATAAACTTCTCCGCATTTTTTGATGTGTTTGCTTTGTCCATCTACAGTCTAATGAACGCAACAAACTCGAACCTCGTTTGCGTCTCTTTTGCTTTATTAGGTATGGGATCGAGCACAAAAGGTATCGATGTTGGGATCCTATCTCAAAACGTCTTCGAATCTCTCGACATGTCACCTTTTGGGAACAAAAAATGTTCTCGTCAATGTCAGAGTTTCATGTGTCCTCTTCTGTTCCATTCTTTTCAAATCCCGACATAAATCTCTTCCCTGATGATGTTGAAACACCTCCTATGGAGTCTTCACTTGCAGGAACCTCTCCAGTAACTCCTCCAGCGGCCTCAACCATAGATAATGCTCCGCCAAAAGATCCTGTCATTCCATCCCGTCCTCAGCGTTAGATCAAACTCCCATCTCACCTCACAGACTATCAGGTAACACTACCTAATCTTTCTTGGGTCGCTTCCACTATTATGTCTATTTATGAGCCTCGTACATACCGCGAGGCATGCACTAATCTTGTGTGGTAGCAAGCGATGACTGAGGAACTGCAGGCTCTTGAGAAGACTAATACTTGGGAATTATGCTCCTTGCTTAGGGACAAGTCGGCAGTAAGTTGCAAATGGGTGTACAAAGTAAAAACCAAAGATGATGGAACTGTTGAGCGTTACAAAGACCAATTGGTAGCACGTGGATTTTCACAAGAATATGGAATCGATTACGAGGAGACGTTTGCTTCGGTTTCCAGACTCACATCTGTTCGTAGCTTGCTCGCAATTGCAGCCGGACGAAAGTGGGCCCTATTTCAGATGGATGTGAAGAATGCCTTCTTTAATGGCGATTTACTGAGGAAGTATATATGCAGCCTCCTCCCAATTACGTTCATCCCCCGAACACGGTTTGTCGGTTGAAAAAGGCTCTGTATGGCCTTAAGCAGGCTCCACGGGCATAGTTCTCAAAGTTTAGCGGGAAGATGATTGATCTTGTTTTTTTACTCTTCGTGAAAAAGACTGGTCGTGGACACATACTTCTTCTCTTATATGTGGATGATATGATTATTACTGGAGACGATGAATCTGGTATCTCTGATCTGAAACGCCATCTCAGCCAGCAGTTTGAGATGAAAGACTTGTGTCACGGATTGGAAGAATGGGCCCACATCCGTACATGTTCTCGACCGAGGATGATCGCCACGGATGTCATCGAGATGGACCCGAATGGTTTTGGGCATATCCGTGGACACGGATGCGCGTTGGGCTAGCCGGACGGCCCAATCCTATTGGGCCTTGCGGCCCAATTGGACTAAATGGCCCAATTTTAATATGTCATGGGCGGAACTTTCTAGAATATTGGAGAAGTACCCAAGACTAGAAACCTCCATAATAATATCATGGAGATTTCCAAAGAATACTCTAGAATATATATGAAAATATAAATATCTAGGATATTTCTAAGGATGGATCTAGAGAATTAATTCGAGCCATCCATTTGGGTAAATCTTGACCATCCATTAGGGGTTGGTTCAAGTATAAATAGGATATATATGTGTAGATCATCCAAGACTTCCTCTAAGCATTGTAAGGCTCTTGTAACTCTCTCTTCAAGTATATACATAAACGCTTTGGGAATTTTCCCACCCTATTTCCATCTTGGTTCAAGTTCTAGCTTCCGCATCTAGTGATCAGACTGTTGATATTTTCACCAAGCCAATGATCCCTCAGCGTTTCAGTACTCTAGTTCGCAAAGTCAGGGATGCTAATGTATAATGGGTTGTTATATGTATATTGGGTTGTATATGGGCCTTAGGCCTTATATGGTGTGTTAACCCTAGCTAGATTAGGGTCTATATAAACAGATTATAATGTGTAATATTATTGTGATATAATAATAGATATCTTCGTTTATCACATTTGATTGTAAATATTGTGCTCACAAATATAAGCTGACACAATCAATTTAGGTGTCGTCAGCTAGATAAATTGTATTCACTCCACCAGACTTAGACTATTCAAATGAAAACTTTTGTAATTCTTTATTAATAATTCATTCTTATATATACAAGTTCATCTAACATAAGGGGAGATAGACAAGTGATAATATCATAAAATATTTCAACCATTAAGACGGAGATATACAAAGAAGACTCAATCTAATAAAGATTAAAAAAACATTAAATATTATTCTTATCATAGACACATGCATTGGGTATAAGAAGTTAGTAGTCAATCCGTTTGAGGTCAACGTGGATGTCATAGCCGACAGAATGGCAAATGTTCGCCAACTCAGTTTTGGGCAACAGTCATTTCTATTACCCTACCAGTAAAAATGTTATCATCAATAGTAATATGTCATAACCAACGGCACAATAATCTAAACATGTCGGCTATGATGGTTCATAAATTTTATAAAAGTAATTATCATGTGATCATTTTTCATTGTGGAGGATATAATTGAAAATAGTGATAGTAATAAGGAGGTGTTCAACGATCTTTTCCATTGATGCGGGTTCGTTAGAATCTCGTATTGACACCTATGTCCCGCATTTATCACAGCTTTTCCTCGTTTTATTGACTTATTGAAAGCTTTTCTCGGTTTGATCGTGTAGGTGGCTATTTTAGAGCTTGATGTTGAGAGTTTAGAGAGTGTGCCCGAGGCTGCACCGAACTGGCACAAAGTTCTGGTGCATTACTACAAGAAACCAGGATGTGTGTCGCACAAGCATATCAAGATTCCAAAGTGTGCCCCAGAGTTGGGTCCGACGCAAAGGTCCAACGTTCATTCGCAATAACTAAATATCATGTCTCGGAGATGGCGTTGGATCGACGCGAAATTCGACGAAGGAGGAGAAGGAGATGGTGGGCCGCAGTTGGCGCAAGATCCGGCGAAGAAGAATGAGGAGGAGATGGTGTGCTTTAGTTGGCACCAAACTGGCCAAGGTCCGACGCATGTTGAATATTTATAAAGTGCATGTCCCGAGCCTTGTGGCGGCCTTGGCACAGTTTCGAGACAAATCACTTTTTTCAGACTATGAAATGTGCGTCGACCTAATTTCTTGGAATTCTATCCCTACCTACCACACATTTCTAGCCATCTTTCTTCCTCAAGCCAGAAACCATCATTGAAACCCATTTTTGGAGCTTCAAAACTAGAAGAATGAAGGTTACCATCAACTTTCCACCATCAATCTAAGGAAGAACTTCAAGAAGAATTAAAAGATTCGAGGAAAAACAAGATTGAAGAGTTTATGAGCCTCCAAACCCATTTTAGATTCTTCATTTTCTTTATTTACTCTTTTTGTCTTGAATCTTATATTTCTTTGATGACTTTTTCCCAGAGAACCATACTTGTGGGGTAAACACCTATAACCATAGGTGCTAGACATTGTATTTCTTACTTGATTCATTGAGGTATTAGTTCTAGGCAGACATGTGTTAATTTGTTCTATCTTGCTTTATTTGTCATTATGCTATTTTGGCCAGCAAGGGTAATTAATCTTGGTTGATATTCGACACTCATAGAAAATCCATGACCCAAAATTGTTGGGCTCTTTACGGTCTCGAGTTAAATTTGATCATGAGAGGGTAATGTTCGACCCGAGGTTAGGAAGTTTCCACTGCCTAGAGGCGGATGTTGTATTTTAGACATAGGTCAAATAGCGAATTACATGCTTAGTGACTTTGTCTCTTTAGATTATTATTAACAAATTTAGTCTAGCACTTGTGGTTGCCTCAAATTCTTGTTGAAATTCAAGTTTACCCATCTTGAGTTGATTCTTACTTGTTGATTACATTTCATATTTATAGAATTGTTAGAATATTCACTCAAATACCAACACAATTAGGTATTTACTTTTATATACACAAATTATACTCGTAAAACCCAAGTTTAGTCCATGTGGAATACGACCCGACTCTTATATTGATTTTACTATTTGTCAATTCTTTTGGACTTGCGCGAAGTCGTAAGTCATTGAGTGGTGCACTCACATCGATGACTAACACCCATCCTCAATTCCAAAGTTGAAGATTATCAGTTCTTATATTATTATTTTTGGTGAACATATGTTTGTATTTTAAATCGTAAACACTTAAATTTGTTGTTCTTCTCTATTTTATACAAAATATGGTGAATATGTTATTTATTATTTATGATTTCGCTTATATTTTGACTATACGTAAGAGGTAGTATATAGAGAGAGTAATTTAAAAATGGCCAACATAGTAGAAGATGAAAGCGTTTGTTCGTTAGCTATGATAAGTTATAGCCAACGACCGCGTCAATTTTCATCGGCTACAAGAAAAATTTAAAATTGTGTATGTTTGTTTTCTTATTGAACCTTAATTTCATATATTGATATTTAGGTATGTTATGTATCGTTGTTGGATGAATATAGACGATATAAGATAAAAATTGTATATTGATGGTATTTCAAGTTTTTACAGTTTGTTAATGAAAATGCTACACCACACGGCTGAAACTGATGAAGAACTTATGACCAGACAGTACATTTCCAAAGAAGAAGTGGGCAAGTTATATATATATATATATTAAAAAAGAAAATTATTATTACACGCTACTTGCATCAAGCCTAACCACCTCAGCAAAATATGGTGGGACAAATCCCTCACTATAGTTTCAATCCCTCTAGTCTAGAGAAAATTTGACTAGCTCATGAGCTACCGTGTTACAAGCCCTGAGAACTAAATTAATCAAAACATTAAAGGCTAATATACTAATAGGATTAGTGCAACTCTCTAAGATGCCCCCAATTGATTTCGCAACCTCTTATCATATGAGATACACTATGCTAACCGGAGACAATTTGTCTCCACAACTACCCGGCTCTATCGGTTATGCTTAATCCACCAAATAGCTTCCATAACACTCACGACCTCCATCTCTAAGCGGCAGGAGAATCTCTGCGAAGCGTCTACAGAATACTGCCACTACCCTGCCCCCATCATCTCTACACACCGCTCCCAGACTCCATAATTTCTTATTTGAATCCACTCCCCATCAACATTTATTTTTAAAGCTTCCAAAACAGGCAACGTCCACTTAGTCTTATGTTGCTTGCCCCCGCGCTATACTCTGTGTGGGGTTGATTCGCTTCCGTCCACAATCTCCTACACAACTTTGCTATGGTTGCCACATTAGATAGGTGAAACTGCTCCTCTTTCCACAAGCTTCTACTTCTCCCTCCCCAAATAGCCCATATGAAAATTGCGAAGATCTCTGCTACGTTCTCTTCTGTGCACCACGAATCCCTGTCATCACATTTGGATTTGAACACATTTGTGTTTTAATGTCTCTCATTACTCGGTCATCCCAGATGTTTGCCCCTTAGAGCATTGAAAAAATAGATGTGAAACTTACTCATCCTCTTGCAAACATAACAAACATAAACAATCCGTTGTGACTCCCCTACCTACTAGCCTCAACTTGGTCGGCAACGGATTGGTCAGAAAACTCAAAAACACACCCGCACATTTCGGGAAATTTTTAGTTTTCACACTTTTCTCCACAAGTTATTGATCTGTGACATGTGTCATCTTCCCGAGTCTCATTAGGAGTATGTACGCACTTTGGACTGTGTAACTCCCCGAATCACTTCCCCCCAGAACCACCCATCTTTACTAGATGAAATCGAAGGCATCACTAAAAAAATTCTTTCACAAACATGTGTCCCAAATATCACCTGAACTTTCATCGCATCCCATACTCGAAAAAACACATGGGACATATGTTTTAATGTCTCTTACTACCCGGTCATCCCAGATGTTTTCCCCTCGAAGTATTTAAAAAACAGATGTGAAACTTACTCATCCTCTTGCAAACATAACGAACATAAACAACTCGTTCTGACTCCCCTACCTACTAGCCTCAACTTGGTCGGCAACATATTGGTCAGAATACTCCAAAAGCACACCCGCACATTACGTGATGAAGATTGGGGCTTCAAATTCGCCTAAGAACAGATCTGGAAAAGTGGGTGTTACCTAAAAATTGTGTGTCTTCAACTTTGGTCGAGATAGGTATTTATAGAGTTGGAAATCCCAAACTGGCGATCGCCATGTCGCCACATCATCGCCACCATCACCATTTTTCTGTTTGTGTGGCTATCGCCACCTCCCTCGTGGCGATCGCCACCTTCTTGGTCACGATGCTCCAATGAGTCCGTTTTGTCTGTTCTTCTTCCTCTTTTACCTAAATTCTGCACAGGTGTACCAAACATACCTGAAGGCGTAAAGTAGTACAAATAAGGCTTTACAAATCGAGTGATGAGAAAAAAAATTAGCATTAAATATTGGTAAATCGGTATCAATGTGAAATCGGTGGACCCATATCACCTACTCTCCAAAATGCGTCGGTTAGAAACATTTTGCAACTAGTGTGCGATAGAGATGATGCTAAGAACACGTCTTGATAGCTTCTTAATTATAGTCTTGCAACCAATAAACTTAAGTTAATAAATTGATAGTCCAACTATATCAAATATCCATAATAAATACTCCATAAATACTGAGATGTACTTGGTAAGGGATAATTGATTATTTTTTTATACTGTGTGATGAAGTTTCAAGTCTAAGAATAATATTAGTGTTCTAAACAAAGTTGGACGGCAGTTGGATTGAAAAAGCCTTTTAAATTTAAAAATTATTAGAGATTAATCGAACAAGTCAAAAATTGTTAGAACACTTGATGTAAAATGTGCTAACACCGTTTCTCGAGTGCAATTAAAAATTTGAGACCACATAAATATATTTTTTTTGAGAGAAAAGCGAATTTATTGATTAAATAACAACTAACACATCATACAACCAGACAGTTGAAGGTACATATGGTGAGACAGACCCCTCACCATAATCCCAACTACTGTTAGTTAAAACAAAATTGGCCAATTTATGAGCCATTTGTTACCGAGAAAAAGAAAGACGAACACATATTCCGATAGTGAATAATACGCAACACCCTTCGCTAATGATTCTTCTAAAGTTGTTCAGCTCTACCTGTTTAACATCATGTAAAGTCACGACCTCCATCTCATACGAATGGAGAAATCTCGTGACCCCGTTGCAGAATGCTTTAATCAGGCATTCATAATAACCCAGGATACCAATCGAATTGAACCAGTTAGCATCAAACAGAGTCACGACCTCCACCTCATACGGATAGAGAAACCCCGTGATCTTTTTGTAGACCGCCTTAAACCAGCTTCCTCGATCAACCTTGCAATCAATATGGGAATCGCAAATTTTTAAAAATTCAAATCCTCTCAGCTTATTGGACTAACCTGGGTCAACTCATCGACACCAGCGACCCCCCGTTTCCTCCCAATACCGATCACAATAGGACACTCAGGTAGGGGTGTTAAAAAAAACCGAACCGACTGAACCGAAACGAAAATTGGTCGGTTTTGATCGGTTCGGTTTTGGTCGGTTCGGTTTCAACGCGAACCGACAAAAACTTGGTTCGGAACTTAGGAACCGACCAACAAACCGAACCGACCGACACCCCTCCAAAAACGCTGCGTTTCAGTCTTTCACACGAATCACACCACACGTACACACACACCGTCAAATTCACTCTTCAGACTCACCACACAGAGAGACGAGACTGAGAGGCGAGATAGACGAGAGGCAGGAGCTCGGAGCTCCGATTCCGTCCAAACAGAGAGGCAGAGAGCTCCGATTTCGACGATTCGAGAAGAGAGACCTTCGATTGTTCTTCAAGTAGCTTCGATTCAGCCGAATCTTGACTCGCAGAAAGGTAAGGACTCAAACTGACTCAATTAGGGTTCTGATTTTGAAGCATGTGAAGAGTAAAGAGTCAATTGTTTCGATTACAAATTTGTTTGGTTTCGAATTAGACAATTAGGGGTTTCGATTTGGAACCCTAATTTCTAGGTTCCTAATTTCTGGGTTCCTAATTTCGAACCCTAATTTCTAGGTAATTGACTTATAGTTTGATTAAATTTCTGAATAATAATTTGTGGGTTCTTAAATTAGGGTTTTTTAACCCTAATTTAATTTGGTTTCAACCCTAAATTCTGATTGTTAAATCTGGTTCCAGGAATGTCTCTCTGTATGACTGTATTGTGTATTACTGTATTCTATATGATATATGGTTGTTGGTTCGATATATGGCAGTCAGTGACAGTGACTTAATTTGTTGATGGTTGTTCGAATTTGTTGATGGTTCAAAAAAAAACAAATTAATATGATATATCTCTGTATGACAAATTAATTTGTCATACAATGAATATATATACTTAGGACTAAATTCTGATTAAAACAATCAGAATTCAGACAAATTCTGATTAAAAACAATCAGAATTTAGACAAATTCTGTGACCGACAATCACTGAATTAATATGATATATCAATGAAATGTACATTGATGGTTCGATATATGGAAGTATCAGTGACAGACAGTGACTTAATTTGTTTTTTTAACACTATATGGTTCAATACCTCAATTTGTTTAATTTGTCACTTACTTAATTTTTTTTGTCTACCTGACAGTGAGTCAGTGACACTGAGACAGTGAGTGAGTAGTGATGGATAACAAGAGAAAACGATCTCTGTCCACCCCAGAGTTAAGGGTCACTTCCCCGATGATGACTACGTCAACTGCAACAAAGGTAATTGAATTGTAAACTCTGAATTCAGTGAATTGAATTGAATTGTAATTGAATTTAGTAATTAGTAATTTACTAAATTTGTAATTGTTGTTTATAATTAGTAATTGACTAATTGTTGTTTATACTTTATAGGCAACTGATGCAATTGCAATTGGGGACAACTTGGTTGACATTGTTGATGATGCTACTGCTCCTAGTCCTACAGCTACGGCTACGGCTACGGCAACGTCGACGAGTGCCTCTGATGCAGAGCCACAAGCTGATCCATCAGTTGGTGTTGCTGGTCCATTGAAGAAGGGTAAGAAACCCTTAACATGAACAACTTCTACTCGTAAAGTTAGTGAGGCTTGGACTGTTTTTGAAAAGATATATGATAGTGAGGGGGTCTTAGTTCAAGTTAAGTGTAGGGATTGTGGCAAAACTTTTAAGGGTCAATCTAAAGGAAATGGGACAACTAATCTGAACACTCATATGAAAAAATGTCCAAACAATCCTGCTAAGAAGGTAGTTGGTCCACAAAACAACATTTGGTTCTAAAGGGTAGTGGTGATAATAAGAATGTCTCATCTTGGTACTTTCAACAAGATCTTGGTCGAAAATTAGTAACAGAATTGCTAATTCTAGATGAATTGCCCTTTAGTCATGTGAAGAAACGCGGATTTAGAAGATTAATTTGTGGTATATGCCCTATGTTCAAACTCCCTTCTAGAGTGACTTCAACTAGGGATGTTCACAAACTATATGAATCTGAAAACGAAAGATTGTATGCCTATTTTGGATCTACCTCATCTAAGATATCCTTCACCACTGCCACATGGACATCTACACCCGGTAATTTCATGCACATGAGATGCATAGCTCACATCCTAAATTTGATAGTGAGTGATGGGATAACAAGGTTGGGACTCTCTATAGAAAGGATAAGATATGCAGTGAAATATTTTAAGATGTCTCCAGGTAGACAAGCTCGATTTAAGGCTTGTATTGCACAAGCGGGTATTGAAACCAAACAAGGCTTAGTTCAAGATGTCGCCACACGATGGAATTCTACTTATCACATGCTTTATGCAGCATGTGCATTGGAGAAAGCATTTGAAAGGTATACTATGAAAGATCAAAGCCTAAGGATGGAGATGGAAATGAATCTCCGGAAAGATAAGAGTGGACCTTTAGGTTATCTTACTAATCGAGATTGGTATGACCTAAATTTTTTTATGGATTTTTTGAAGAAGTTCAATGATATGGCCGAGAGAGTATCCGCTTCAAAGCATGTGACATCAAATATTCAATTGGAGATTGTTTATAGTATATTCCATAATATTCAAAAAGGTCAAGAAAGTGATAATAGTGACATGAAGAACATGGCTAATACAATGAAGGCGAAATTTGATAAATATTTCGGGAACATAGATAAGGTGAATATGTTCATGTATTTAGCACCACTACTTGATCCACGACACAAGATGGATTTTGTGGATATGATTGTTCGTGATATCTATACTCCTCCACAAGCCGAACTTTTCATGGCAAAAGTGAACGCAACTTTGAATGCGATGTTCACTGAATATGACACATTGTATGGGAATCACATCGTGGGAAGTTCAGAAGTTGCTACTTCCGTTGATGATGTTGAGAATGAAGAAGATGCAATAGCTCTTGCTCGAGCTAAATTTCAAAAACGAAAAACCTCCAAAGAAGGACTTCTTAAGTCGGAGCTACAAAAGTACTTGGATGAGGCAACCGAAGACTGGTCAACAACATTTTATATATTGGGTTGGTGGAGCAAGAACTATCACAGATTTCCAGTGATTGCAAGAATGGCGAGAGACATTCTAGCAATTCCAATCGAGTGGTTAGCGATCATAGAAGCAGTTTAAGCCCCATGATAGTCCAAGCCATAATCTGTACGCAGAATTGGTTGAATATACCACCAGATTCACTTGATGGTAGTGATGACGAGAACGATGGCGATGATAAAGTCGAACAAGTTGAATAAGGTACATTTTGTCTAATTTATTGCATTTTCAGTTTCTAATGTTTCGAAATTAACACATGTATATTGTCATTTGTAGAAATATATCAATCTGGTGCACTTGAGGGTGTGCCTCAAATATTTTGATTGATGGTCATGTTTAAAATCAGTAAGTTCAAACTGTTTCTGATTTGGAGTAATTCTGTTTTTGTTTCTGATTTGATTTACATTTTCTTAAAAAATAGTAATCTGTTTATAGTTTGAACTTACTGTTTCACTGAAAATGTTGATAAATCAATAATGCTAAAAATTGAAAATGTTGTGTGCAATGTGCTGCCTCTGCCTTGTTGTTGCTGCTGTGTGCAGTGTGTTGTGCTGACTTGCTGTTGGCTGTTGCTGCTGTTTGTTTGCATTTTCAATTTTTGAGACTTGAGACTTGAGACTTGAGACTTGAGTAGTCAGTGGGTGCTTTGCTAGTTTGCTCCTTTACACTTTCAGACTTGATTGTAATTTAATTTGTTGGTTGCTAGTTTTGCTACTGTTGCTAGTTTGGTTGCTAGTTTTGCTACTGTTGCTAGTTTGGTTGCTATGCATTGGAAAGTTTCGATTTAAGGCTTAGTTCAGAATTGCAGAATTTCTGCCCATTAGTTGATTTATAACAGGTTTCGTTTCTGGTCGGTTCAAACCAAGAACCGACCGAGACTGTCGGTTCGGTTTGATAAACCGACCGACTTCTCACGGTTCAGTTTCGATTTATTTTTTCTCGGAACCGAATCGGTCGGTTCGGTTTTCGAACCGTGAACACCCCTACACTCAGGTGATGTATTGAAGCCTAAAAAAGACAAGACTCCCTAGTTCAGTATGCTTGCATGAATATGATTGCACACAATATAAATAAATGCATTTAGTTTGACATGTGTTATAATTAATTATAGCTAATTTAAAAGGTTAGATAACCTAAATTTTTATACCAATTACTCTAACTATTAAATATTTGATGGGTTTTATTTATAAAATATAAAAGATCGAAAATAATCTCGACTTCTCTAATTCCCTATTAATTTGTTCTACAACTCATGTTAATGAGAATTTGGCGATGACCTTCCCTATTGAGCTTCTTCTTTTGTTGGAAGAAGCAATTGAGGGTATGGGTGGGAAACAAATCAGAGTATTAGAGAAAAAATATATTTTATTTTACAACTTTGATGGTTGAATGAGAGTAATTTAGAGCTTTCCGTTTTATGAAAAAGTTCTCTCATAATTTAATTGGATTAGAGTAATTTATAATAAAATGAAATTTAGGGTAACCCATAAATTTTAGGGTAAATTTCACATGACCCCCCTTAACTATACGCGTGTCTCACGTGACCCCCCTTAACTACAAAATCAATTTGTGAGGTGCCTTAACTATCAAAAAATCCCACTTTACCTTTTTTTGTTGACTTTTTTTCAAAATTCTGTCAAGTTTTTGTGAAATGACGAAAATACCCTTGTATCTGAAAAATTAAAATAAATAAATAAAAATGATTTTGAACTTTTTTTTCTAATTTTCTCGTTGTACAAAATAAAGAATAAAATTTTGTTAATAGTAAAAATAATTTTTAAAAAGTTTTTTTATAAAAATAAAAATTTACTTTTAAACATCGTTTTTTTATTTTTATTAATTTTATAAAAAATTATTTTTAAATAAAAAATTAATACTAAAATATTATTTTTATTCTTTATTTTGTACAACGAGAAAATAGAAAAAAAAGTTCAAAATCATTTTTATTTCAAATACAAGGGTATTTTCGTCATTTCGCAAAAACTTAACAGAATTTTGAAAAAAAGTCAACAAAAAAGGTAAAATGGGATTTTTGGATAGTTAAGGCACCTCACAGATTGATTTTGTAGTTAAGGGGGGTCATGTGAGACACGCGTATAGTTAAGGGGGGTCATGTGAAATTTACCCTAAATTTTAAATTACAGTAAATAGGTTGTAGAGCCACCCGATGTGTGGTGCTATTAGTAATAGTTTATGAAATAATTAAAACTCGTTTAGACACAATTTTTTTATAGAGACCAGAGAAAACAAAATAAAATCAAAGTCGTTCTCATTCATATTTTTAGCAACCAAACGAATCAAATGTAAATAATCAAATGCAGTTTTTCGAAGAGAATTTGAGCAAAGATCCGGAAACAGAAAATTAGAGCTAGAAAAAGTTACCTGAAAAGATTATGCAGTTTTGATCCTTAGTCATAGATCGTGACATGCAAAGTGTCGTGCAGATGAACATTCATAATTTCTCCCATAAAATCAACATGATAGATTAGATCATATAATCAAATGCATCAAAAAATTCACCGGAATCTAATAATTGTGAAAGATAAAAACAAATATCGATTTATTTAGTTAATAAATTGCATCTTATTAGAAATATGTCAATTAACATGTATTGAAATTAGTTTAAGAAAACAATTGTAATCCAACAAAATTCTAATTAATACTTTTCTCAAAAAATTCTAATTAATAATAAATTTGTTTGTTATCATCGTTAGCTATTCTAATAAATTCTAATAAATTTGTTTGTTACTATCATAGTAATTAATTAATCAAATTTTAATTAGGTATTTAAATTTGATTAGGAAAAGATTAAATTTTTTAATATATATGAAATTTGTTTATTATCATCGTGTTATAATTGTAATCGAAGGAAAAGAAATTTTTGTGCACCTAACTATACCATTTTTTCACTTAGATACCTTAAATATTATTTTTAGTACCCTAACTATTATTCAGCACGGTCCATTATTGATTATATGAAATGACAATTATACCCTTAATATGAAATTAAAACTAAAGGGCGCAATGGTCTTTTCACAAACTTAATAAAAATACAAAGAATTAAAGATGGAAAAGAACTAAGATTGCTCGAGAAACACCAGACACTGACGATTGCTCGAGAAACACCATCCCGTATATATACACTATATCGAGTTATCTTATCTTTAGAATCGTAAAGATTTATTTGGCCCAATTGAAAATGGCTTCACTCCACGATCCCATTTGATTCACTAAGTTGTGTCTCCAATTTTTGAATTCCACTCTTCTACATCTTTAGGAATTGAAATCAATATTGTATGCGTTATAACATTATTGTTTTGATTGATATGTTTATTTTATATAAAGGTTTTGTAATTGTATTTTTGTTGTGTGATTTGGGTATTAGGCTATGGGTTATGCAACATCTAAGGCTTAGGTGGGCGGAGGTGATGTCCACTATGTTGTAGGATGTTTGGTTGGGGAAGAAAAAGAAATCCGACCTGCCGGATTCGAACCAGCGACCTAAGGATGGCTTTTGAATAGTTCCAACTACAGTCCTCCGCTCTACCAACTGAGCTAAGGTCGGTTGCTGCTTTATGCTCATTTCTAAAACTATATATTTGTTCATAAAATCGGTATTGTACGGGTGATGAACTAATTAGATAGGTTTTAACATGATCTTCGGGGAAATATATATCACATATTGTTACGGTGTCATCTGTTGGGATATAAATGTCTAGCCTTTAATCCCTCAGCCCCGCGGAAGTTCATTATTGATTAAACTTTAGGGATAAACACAATTGACTACATTTAAGGTTGTAAAAACTCAAATCGTGAATATATCAACTAACTGACAAAAAGAGAAATTCGGCAAATTCAAAGAGATTGCTAGAAAAACTACAGCCAAACACATTTTATAATAATTAAATTGAAAAATGGGATAATGATATTGAGCACTGAGCACTGAGCATAAAAGACTCAAGAAATTATGAGATCGAATCTTTGAGAGGAGAGAGAGGGGTTGGTGGTTGAATCGCATGCTGGAGCTTTCTTCTTCTTCGCTGTGTTAGCTACTGGAAATCAAATATACTGTAATGGAGGAGGAGGGTAGTGATAGAGTGCGTGAGGGTTCACAGGAGGAGCAGTGCGGTCTCGGTGGGTCCCACCGATAGTAGGAGAGAGAGAGAGAGAGAGAGAGAGAGAGAGAGAGAGAGGGTAAAAATAAAGAATGGATGTCATGAGTTTGAAAATTAGAAGGATATGTGAGGGCGTTTTAATCTTTCCAATTCAATTTTAATAACTCATTTCACCCTTATTGACATTTTAGTCATTTCACATATAAAAAAGTTAAAAACTAACGGAATTGGATGGAAAATGTAAAGTGAAAACTTTACACATTCTAGGCGTAGTCAAGTGAAAAAAAAAGTTATAGGTGTACCCAGGTGAAAAACATTTATATCCAGGTGTAGCCACCTGGAATTATGCCAAAAAAAAATTAACGGAAAAAGGTAATATAAAACTTTTTCAAAATTAAGGGACTCTAAAAGTTGATTTTGAAGTTATGGGGGTTCAAGTAAAACTTCTGTATAGCTAAGATGGGTCTTGTGAAATGATCCCTGATTAAATATATATAAACTCATATTTATTATTTATTAAAGAAAAAATGAATGATATTTATTCATTTTAAATTTCAAACTTGTTAGTGATCACTATTTTCTCGTATACAAATCAAATCACAATTCACAGTACAATATAAAGTTGATATTAAGTTAAATACTCGTACTATCAATTGCGGTTTGCAACACAAAGTTCATCACTTGCAAAATAAATTTGTTCACGTAAAGTAACGAACACATGTTTAATCTTCATCTTGAAGTCCTATACATCTCATTCTCTTTCTTCATTGAAATTATATTCATCATTTACATTTTCTTTTAATTTCGGCTCTAGATGAAAATCATCGTCATTTGGGCAGAGATTAATTAGGTACATCGCATTAGACCAAAATTAATTAATTTACACCGGAGTAAACTAAAATTAACTTATTTAGACCGGATTAGACTGTAATTAATTTGAATTTGACTTGATTAACCGGGTTTGACCGATATTTTCACCGATATATGTCATTTCGTCTCGAAAATCTTGAAAATATCGATATATCGGCTGATATCAGTGATTCCATAAACTGGGTGCACTCGAGAACATTTTGTGTCTTCTGCACACTCGTTTGGTCATTTTCCATTCAGTCACGAACACAGTTGACAAAATATTATGGGATAATTCCAAATACAACCCCTTAAAATATACCAAATCTCACCCAACACCCCCTAAAACCATTATTCTCACTAGCACCCCCTTAAAATGGTAAAAAATTTCAATTGTCATAATTTATTGTAAAAAGACAAAAATAACCCTCTCTCACCACAACCTCACATCTCCCTCACCATACCCTCTGTCTCTCCTCCCTCCATCTCCAGAAACGAAATTGCCCCACCAGACCCTCCCTCCACTGTTGCAAACGAGTCTCCCTCCGGCCAATCCCCTCCCGCCGTGTGTCCACCGTCCTGGCCTTCCAACATAAGAGTACAAGAAGATCTTCAAGGTCGAGTTCAGTTTTCCGCCGTGGTTCTCGCCGGAAGTCGAGAAGGCTCGTCTCGAAGCTCCTGGTTCCAGATCCGGCGAGACGGATCTCGATCCCGACGATCATGCGCGTCCCCTGGTTCAGGAAGGATCTCTCTCGCCATATCTCGCCCCTGATCGAAGAACCGGAACCGAAATCGGATTGGAAATCGCCTAAATTCTTAAACGTGCTCGTGTTCATCTCCTCGATGTCGTCGGAGTTCGACCTCTCGAGCCTGTTCGAGAGTAAGCGAAGGGCGGCGTCGATGTTCACGTCACGGTGCTCGGTGGCAACGATAATGGCGAAGATTGAGTTGATGGGGAGGGAGGCAAGGTTGAGGGAGAAGGAGTTCAACGTGAGGATGGAGGAGGCGGAGGAGGGGTGGCTGACGGTGGCAGCGGAGGTGTTCGAGGTGGCTCCAGGAGTGGCGGTGGTAGAGAGGATTGGCTGGGAGGAGGCTCGTCGGCGACAGTGGAGGGAGGGAGGAGAGATAGAGAGTATGGTGAGGGAGTGGTGAGGAAGGGATATTTTTTTCTTTTTCAATAAATTTTTGACAACTGATATTTTTTTTCCATTTTAAGGGGGTGCTAGTGAGAATAATGGTTTTAGTGGGTGTTGGGTGAGTTTTGGTATATTTTAGGGGGCGGTAGGTGGAATAATTCCAAATATTATTTCTACTTCTTAATTTTTAAAAAAGTTTCTTAAATGAAGAGAATACCTCATCAAGTATATTATTTATTTGATTTTATGAATAAATAAATTATATATATTTGCTTTATTTTCAAAGTTTTAGAACAATACCACCCTTTTTGTAAAATTTGAGCACATTTGGCCAGAACTTGAACAGAGAGATTGATAGAAAACGTCACAACCACATTTTAAAATATCAAAGCATGATCCTAGAAGAACCTCGGTGAAGAATGTAAGAGCTCGCGGCCAAAACAACCAAGTCTCCAATAAAGAATTGAGAATTGTGTTATTCTTGCTTCCATCGAGCACGAAATCAGAGAAACCCGTGGACGATTACAAAGAACTAGTCAATTTCCCAGAATTGTTGAATCCTCCACATTTAAACTTGAGCACACCAATATTATATTTGAGGTGTACTAAAGGGTACCAATAGCGAACGCAACGCTCTACGCCTCCTTTCCCGAAACCTGCATCAGAAACAATCATGTCCAATAAATTTATATTTTAGCTGAAATCTGGGTCAAATTCACAAGGACCTAATAAGGGTCTCTTACTTAACTAGTTAAAGTTTTCGTTTCGAAAATAAGAATAAAATATTTTTTGGGTTTGATTTTAAAAACTAAAAATAGTTAAAATACTTTTAATTATACGTTATAGCAGGGATAATGAGGATGGAGGTGAAGTTCAACAGCTAAACAAGCAACCACGAGTGCTAAATCGACAACTTAAAGTCAATCCAAATTCAACATTCAGTTAGTCAAGCATGCATAAAACTAGCTTATGTTGTAAATATATTACCCATCTCTCGACACTAGATAATATTTAATATCAGACTGACAGCGCTCTCGGGAATTATAACCAATCTTCTACAACATTAAGAACAACAATTTTTCGAACTGAGACATCGACTCTAGGAGATTGACCTCTCGATCCTACTTAGATCTCTTCTCAATCACACATGTTGGAGCTGATTTCGAACTTAGATTAGAAATATTAAATGATTAGTTTAACACTCGTAAATTCGCACAAAGCAAGATCAATTTAATCATGCATCAATTAATTAAAAATCAAACCCATCATAACAATAAATCGTCATAAGGTCTAACATTCATGGTTAAGAAATTTTAGCCCATAACCATGGTACTTAAAAGAGAATTCATCAATTACAAATCAGTTCAAGAAAGAGGAATACAATCAAATCTTAAATTTCGGATGGAATTGGAGACTCATGCAATACTCAACTGGTTTGTCTGTGATGATTCCTTATCTTGTTGAAATTGATGGGAAATGAAATAATAGTGATTGGAGCTCCCCAAAATCAGCCTGGAGCAGAGATGAGTACTAGAGTTGCGTCAAACGTGATAGATATCCCAAAAATTAGGTTTGAAAATCGTTTCACGGACGATTTATGGGTATGTGACATCAATGTGACGATCGTCACATGTCATATGATGTTCGTCACATGAACGTTACACAATCGTCACAATAACGTCACAAGTTTCTGGCTTTTTGGGGTATGTGACTTTTTGATGTAACAATCGTCACACGGTCGTCACATGCATTTTCGTACTCTTCCGGACCTCCAATGCACAAACTTCCCATACGAGAATTGAAGATCGATTCGTCCTCTTCAATTTAGACATAAAGTTTGCTCGATTTGAATTTCAGACGTGGAAGTTATGATGCTCGCAATTCTGCTGGTCTGTAATCCCGATTGTGCAGATTTTATGTTTTTGTGTTGCCTTTAAATGCATTTTTTGGCTCTTTTCTATTAGAATCAGTGGAAACTTCATGCTAGAGAGTTGTAGATCAACGGGTTATCTTCGATTTGATATAACTTGGGGTCATATTGGATAAAATATGAAAAAATTGTGTTCTCTGAAACTTATGATGCAATTTTAGTCTGTTTTGCTATATTTTCACATGTTTTCTGCATACGTGCACCAAACATACCCGAAGGGTTAAAGTGGTACAAACAAAACTGTATATGATCACATAACGAGAAAACTAGAAAACTAAATTGTGAATTAAGAGGTGTCGATAAGGGCACCGTATAGATCCACATCAACATAAACTTGTCAGAAATAAGAAATGCACAATTAAGTAATAATTTTGGAGAGATGTGTCTTTTTTCTTATGACAAATGATTATTTTATGTTATTATGATATTAATGATATTTACTAATTTCATCACTAAAAATAAAATTAAATATCAATACAAAATTGTTTCAAATTCAAATTTTTATTTGAATCAAAATACTATAACATTACTTGAATATGAAAATTGAAAGTTCTTAATTTGCAAAGAGAGAAAAAAAATTCTAATAAACCATGTAAATATAGAAAATCAAATAATTTTCGGAATCCTTATTTGAATTTTGTAATGTAGAGATATAATTTCTCTCCCAACTCTTCATTTCCTTTCAATAACCTCTTTAATGGACTAGAAATTTTAATTTTTGCACAAAAAGGAGATGGCCAATCATTTATACATATACATATTTCATTTCATTGATGTTCATCTCACGCAAGCTAAAATCTTTAGATTACTAAAATAAAATACGAAATTAAAACTTACACATAAATAATAAATTTCATTATATTCATTTTCTTTGACGGGAAAGAATAATATTATAGGTAACTATCGACCTAAGGATGGCTGTTAGGAACTTCCTGCTACAGTTCTCTGCCATACCAACTGAGCTAAGGTAAGGTAACATTAGTGTGTCTTTTTAATAATATACAATATAAACTTATTTAGATATTTAAAATTATTTAGTGGAGGTGGAGGTCATGACACGAGTATCAAGAAAGTGATTCGTTGGAGCTCAAGGACTGATTTTATAATATAATCGGATTCTCAAGTCGTGGTTTCTAAAATTGTGAACCGTACAATGGAAATAGGCTAGGAGGTATTATTTTTTACTGTTTCCACCGTAAAGAGACTTGGCCTTTCTATATCCTTTCGAGTTGTCCCTAGAAATAGTAATAGGACGGATCATGAATTTGCTAAATTTGTTATTTGTAATCCAGATTGGGAGATGGGTCGAAGAGATATACCTTCGTCTCTTTCTGTAATTGTTGATCGCGGGTTATACATTTAATACAGCTGGTTGATTCTTTTCTAAATGAAGACTTTAATTGTTATTCATTACCCATAATTATTAGGGATTTTCACGTAACTTTAACTATTTTCATTTTTAGCCGATAATCTTCGCTGGCGCAGTGGTTCAGCTTTGCTCAACCTTGGCCTCAACCAGGTTCGAGTCATGAGGAATGAGGATGCCTCGTAGAGTGTTTTGGGAGAGTACAGTAGAATAGGATTGAGTGAGCTTGTTGTACATCTGATTGGGCCGGGTGGTTAGGGTAGATGGTTTTGTGGCCCAATCAATTGAAAAAAAAATCTTTGTTTTTAGCCTAGTCAATATCTTAATTATTATTTTTTTAATTTACTACATTATGTTATTTTTTGGATATCATGTTAATATTTTCTAAAAATTACAATATTGTCTCTGGTCAAACCTTAATGTTAGTTTAATATGAAATTATACTTTTATCCTTGATTTTAAATTATAATTCAAAGGCATAATGGTCTTCAAACTAGTTAATATTAAAAATGATATTATAAAATAACACATTTACCTTTACTAAATATTAATGTTAACTTATAATATAAGCGCATATGGGTCTTCTACAAATATCAAAATAAAATCAAAATCAAAATGTAATTGCTTATTTCTTGCTCGCCGGAGGTCGTTGAAGAGGAGATATAGTTGCCAAAATCCGAATATAGGTGAGAGAGAGCATCGTTAAATTAGGGTTTTTAATTTATTTATGTTTCAACAATTAAATTGAATCGATTAGATGAATCTCTCTCAAAACCGCCTCGGCCGTGATATCGTGCGTTTGCGGATCCATGGACCGAAGCCTAGGAGCAAAACGACCTCGTCGTGGGGGTTGAGGCCGAGCATGACGATCCCTGGTCGTGCTCGACTAAGAAGGACAGAACCGAATTGGACAGAGTGTTACTAAAGTAAAAAGCCTAAATAGATAGAATACTCCATATGCTAAAAACTACGTGAAAATTGATGATCGTAGGGGCAGTAAAATGTCATATTCCTTAATATATGATATAAACTATTTTGATATTTAAAAATAATTTTATTAACAGTAATGTAATTGAGATGTAGACCCTCTAGTGTAATTCAAAATAATGAATGAATCAAATCGAATCAAATCAAAAGCTCCTGCAAAAATCAAAAGAATGGCGACACGGAACTCTCATCGATACAAGGAGGGAGGAAGAATCAAATCGGCCAGTCTTTCATCGATCTCCACCGGAATCTGAGGCATGTTTTTCATTTCCGGTAGCGTTACATCCATTTCACGATCCAATAGTTGTTTAATGTTGTTCCGGAGCTCCACAAGAATGTCAACATTGTCTCGTAATTTACTAGCTTCAAAATTGTTATAAACCTGCCGAATTATTTGCTCGTTTTTCTCAATAAGACTATTCTGATGAATCATTCGCTCGTCCTCCTCAATAACACCATTTTTGTCATCAATCATTTGCTCGTCCTCCTCAATAGGAGAATGATTAGAAATATCATCTCCCGGCGTTAGCTTTGGAAACGAACGTCTCTTGTTACGCGCATCGATCTTTTTTGTAGTAACGGAACTTGATTTTTCATCGTCACTTGAACATAAAGGGAGCATGTTTTCATGCACTTCACAAGTGGTATTCAATGGCTAATGAATCGATTACGCGTTTATATAGATTTAGAAAAGAGCCCATTATATGGCTTGATTTTAGCTTTGAAATTTAAAAGGAAGATCGAGCTGTGAAGATTAAAAGTGAGCCATAAATAGCAATGGACTAGTTGCAAATAATTAGGAATTATTAATCTCTCTTTTATCAATTTTGTGGTTAGGCATGAGATCGATTATCATTTCCATGATAATAATTAATTAATAAGATTTAAACCACGCAGTGGGTTGGACTTCTTCTTAGATCGGCTCTGCGTCTTGGATTAGGCTCATTAATCTTTTGAATAATGCTAGTTAATTAAGATAAACCATTTTTTATTGAGAATGTCAATGGATCTGACATTGATTTCGTTTTCAATTAAATATATAAACCATGTTCTTTGCTAAACTTCTTATAATCGATCGTTTCTTCTTAATTTCCTTTTAAGATAGGCCAGCATTTTACTAGTTGGTCAATTGCATAGTGATTTTTATAACATAATCAAAATGTTTGATTATTACGAAAATCCCTAATTGCTTGTTACCTGGCATCCCCTTTCAATAGAACGAGTATTGTTATACATTCTAATTAAATTCAATTTTTATAAATAAATTAAAATGATAATAACAAACCAATTTAATATATGATTTTGTTTGATTACAATTATTTTCCTAAATTAATTTGAATATTTAACGATAATAACAAACAAATTTACTATTAATTAAAATTTTGTTGGACTGCAAATTTTTTCCAAAATTAATTTCAATATATGTTAACCATACATCTCTATTTAATATATGATTCATTATTCAAATGAAACTATCTTTGTTTTTATCTGTCCTGGTCATTAGATTATATAAAAGGAAAATCTTCAGTTAACATGTGACGTCCGCTTTCACTATTAGTTCTTTTTTCTTCTTCGTAATAATAGCGTATGGGAGGAATATACGTTGTTACAAATGGACTTTGTAACGGCGTATGGTATGCATACATCGTTACAATGGGACAAACGACGTATCTGTGGATATACACAATTAGTATCAGTGATTTGTAACGGCGCACATGTGTAGGAACTTACCGTTAGCTTCTAACGGTTTGAAATTGAGCCGTTGAGGTGGCCGTTAATTTTTTTTAACAACAAGAAATAAATTTATTAAAACGAAAAAGGACATTACAAGACATAAACAAGAAAAGGCGGAACCGCTGAAGAAAAGACAAAAAAAAGCTCTGAACATACTCAATGCCCAAACACTTTCCCGAAACGAAGGTGACTATTGAATTGTAACAACATATTTTACAATGTGCGCGATTACAATTTATTTGTATAAAACTTGGCAGAATCTCCCACTTCTTCTTCCCCTCTACTTTCCCCCCACATTTTTTCTCTCGAAAAAGACATTTTTGTTATTTATGTCAAAGTTTCCCGACAAGTATAGTTTCGTAATTTCCTGACTACCCTATATTAAGTCTCCCCCACAACGAGTACAATGATATGGAAGGGCATGAAGATTATATATCTGACAACTCTATTAGTTAGTATATGTATGTTCGGTCGATTATTAGTATATGGTTTTTATGTGCTCCAACTGTCTTGTTAATGGTCTTGAATTGAAAAATGGTGAACCGACTTGAAAAATGATGAAAACTGTTTTTTTTTCTAAGTGTGAATTTGTAACGACGTATATATAGGAAGATACGTCGTTAGTATTCGTAACGAATTATTTTCCTCCATACACATACACCGTTAGTATAAAGTCAACAACTTTGATCATTCCTTAGTCAAGATTGTTGAGTTTCGCTTGACTTCAACCTTTTTGTTTGCTTTTCATTTATTAATTGCAAGAACAAATGATTAACAAATGATCATAATCATGTATACTATATTAATATCATGTACGTTGATCCAGAATTGAAATAAGTGTTTCATGTCATAAAAAAAAAATCGCCAACGGGTGTTTGACCGTTACTTTCGGAGATAATAACGGGTGATCGGTTTGGATCGAGGTTCATACGTTCTCGAAATGGACTAAAATTTTGGCACATCGAGTATCAAACGATTGCGCTACAATCCATACGTCGAATTACAACATGATTTTCAACATAAACTACTTTCGTTAAAAGTGTGAGTTTAGGGTTTAGGAAAGTAAATCTATCATTAACCCTAAACACATTGTTTATCAAACGTTCGACAAATTTAAATAACTTTCACAAAATTCAAACCGTTCAATCTATTGTTAGGATTGTAACGACGCATATTAGAACTTATACCGTTACAAGTTTGGCCCTAAACGAAATTTTCGTAAAAAACTAAATTTTGAGCGAGGATTTTGGTGTAACGCAAATTATTAATATAGCCTATAGAAATATACCATGATTTTAAGCGGCCCATTTTAATACGCTTCTGTTATCTAGTTTCCTATACAACATTCCATCAATTGAATCTGTAGTTACTTTTACATTCTTCATCTCTGTGGACATAGTCACTGTTTGAATGTTCATAGAACGTACATGTCATATCTCTTTGGGCTATTTTTATTTTGGCTTTTATAAGGTAATCTGCAATTCGTCCTAATAAGTTTAATCGGGCACTAAACCTAAACCATGACTTGATGTCCCTCCTGTTTCGAAACATTAAGTATCTTATTGTTGTAGTTAAATAAATAATTAGTCTAAAAATGTCCCGTTAAGTATTAAGTATCTTATTCAGTATTTTAAAAATTGTTAAGCACTAGTTAGACGAAGAGAGTATTTTGGGAACTAATTGGAAATTAAATAAAAACTAATTCCTATTGAAGATTTAGTCGAAAAATATGAAGAATTAATTTTTTGTAACTTTTTTGCATAAACCTGCATAGATCCGACTTGACTGCCTAAATTCGACTTACTCACTTAACTGACTTAAGCCGTCCATTTATATAAAATTGTGTCAAAGTGATAAAAATCTCTGCATAGCCGTGGTCCGTAGCATTGTTTTGGAGCGTTATATAAAAATTGTCAATTATTATCGTGTTACGAAAAAGATTTACCATAAGCTAGTTCGAACCCAGAGTAGCGAATCCTTTGTAGTTGCCAGTAGTGCTACTGCGGCTTAGTTACTGGCAATATCTTAGAAAAAACTTACAAAACTCAAGTTATTTAGCTTTTAACATTATTATAAACTCATTACGTATGAAGTCTAAGTCAATTTCATCTATCATATATCTGAATTGGTTTGTTTTTGGTGAAGAAGTGTACAATGATAAAATTTGAAGCTATTTGTGTGTCTGAAGGAGTAGGGAGAAAAACTTTTTAGAGTGGTAAAGTAAAGATTCATAAAATTTGACAAATATTAATTGTAAGTGTAATATATATCTCAATATTTTCTATAGAGCAATGATTTACTTACATATTAATTGATAGGTGATTGATTTGAACTTGGTATACATCCTAATATAATATAAATAATTAATTGAAATATTATTAGTAATTTCTTAACATGACTATCAAACTTTACTAAACTAATCTAAAAAATAACTTCAAATATTATTAATTGAGTAAGGAACATAACACACACATTATCAGTACAAAAAATGAAATTGTCACAGGCAGGAGCCGAACCCGGATTACTTAGTCATCTGTAATTGCCAATAGTGTTATTGCGGCTTTGTGATATCTATAGTAACTTAAATATAATTATTCTTTGTTTTCTTAAATCAGCGAAGACTAACTTGAGTCTTGGTTGAACAATTTCAACAGGAGTATTGTTCTATTTTCTAAAATTTAGGATTTAAAATATTTTTTTGCATAAATTCAATTTTTATTAATAAATTAAAATAATAATAACAAACAACAGAATTTGGAACGGACAAGATGAAACCCAAGAACATAAAGTAGGGAACTCGTAGAGTAAAACCGCTTCAATTGGGCGAACAACAAACCACAGTTGTGAGATCGCACAATTGAGAATCACGAAAGGAGAGTCAAAAATTGCAGAAAGTTCAAAAGGTTTCACTATCTTCAAATGGCAAGAGCTTTTGATATTTATAAAATATCACAGGAGACGGAGCAAGAAGTGCTATTAAAATGAAACATTTACCATAAATTTTTTAAACATACGCCATAAAATCTTATTTAAATTTAAATTCAAAATTTTGTATTTGAAATTACAACTCTAATTAGTTCAAAAACAAAAGAAAAAAAATTTATTCTTATTTTTCACAAAACTCTAATTTGCTCGCACCGCTGGTGCTAATTTCACCCTTTGTCCTTTTTGCAAAATGACACTTTCGACTTTATATTTTATTACAACTCTCGAGTTTCTATACCAACGAGAGAAGAAATATGTGGCGAGACTGGTATGGAGAGTAAATTGTAACCTCAGAATCAACTATTGATAGGCTAGCTACATCACTCGACGTATAGAAATTGGGAATCGGGCAAATGACTAAGAGAATAGTGTAGATGACTTCCTCTCTTCCTTGATAAGATAAGGGGACGAGAAAGATAGGAATAGAACAGAAAAGATTATGAGCTCCCTCAGCTGTAACTGTGAGTTCAATTAGAAAGGATGTACTCTATTAAAGTCGTTACCAACAGAACATATATAAAATCAAATCAAATAATTTAATTTAATCAAGTTGTAAGAGAGATACGTTTATAGTTATTAAAAGTAAACAATAATTTTAACAATATTGTTACTAAAACATGTTGTGTTGCCTTGTCCTGAAACAGAAATAACGGTATATTGATTCCTCCTACATTTCTCTTCTCCAAAAACCCTAAAACCATTTCTCCCCTCTTTTAACGCCCTCGATTGATTCCACGCTGAATTTGCCGCAACTCTCAAATTCGCGTGGGATTGTTCCAAAGGGTTTCCGGAATTCGGTGATTTGGGAATTTAGGGTTATCAGATTGCATGTATGAATCTCCCCATTGTTTTAGGCATGCCGAGTTTCTGCATATACACATTATTTTGTAAAGTCTGCTCTGGTAGCTGTTGCCTGTGAATCAAGCTCCTCCTCGACCATTTTCATTAGTATTGATTTGGGTTTGGATGAAACAAAATTGGGGTTTTAGGTTTTGGCATGATGAATGCTGAAATTCTTAGAATTTAGCTCCAATGGGAAATGTTTGTTCTGTTGGGTCTTGTAAATGCAGTTTCAGTAAATGTAGTTTCAGCAAATGTAATATCTGTGTTGGGAATGGTTGCTGTACTGGAGCTACCAAGCCTACCTGCTCATGCTCGTTTTGCCCGTCTTTTTGCCAACCAAAACCGGAGGAGAAAGGCGACGACAAGCATGATGGTAAGGCTACTGCAACGACTGCTGAGGAAGCGGACCCTCCGCCTGTTCAGGTCAAGCCACCCCAACAGGAGAGGATGGGTACGGAAAGTCCAAACCCACCGAGTCCTCTGGAGAACGCTAAGCAGCCTGTGGTTCCAGCGACAACGCCATCTCCTCGTAGAGTTGAGGATGAGACTAAACATGCTGCGTCGCCAGCAGAAAGAACCAGGGAAATGACACCAACAAAACAAAGCGTTAGGAGAGAGAATAATATAGGAGCAAAGGCGGGAGCATCGGCTGAGGCCACTTCTCCTGGAGGAACGAAGAAACCCCATAATGTGAGGAGAAAAGCAGCAAGTGCGGGGCTCCAGGGGAGTGTGTTACAAACAAAAACGGGTAATGTTAAGGAGTACTTCACTTTGGGGCAGAAGCTTGGGCAAGGGCAGTTTGGGACAACTTTCCAGTGTGTGGAGAAAGGAACCGGGAAAGAGTATGCTTGCAAGTCCATTGCAAAGAGGAAGTTGAAGACGAAAGAGGATGTGGAGGATGTGAGGAGGGAAATTCAGATTATGCATCATTTGTCGGGGCACCCAAATGTCATCAAAATCAAAGGGGCTTATGAAGATGCCGTGGCAGTTCACCTTGTTATGGACTTGTGTAAAGGAGGGGAGCTGTTTGATAGGATTGTCGCCAGAGGGCATTATACTGAAAGAAAGGCAGCTAAACTCGCAAAGGTTATACTAGGTGTTGTACAGGCGTGTCACTCACTCGGAGTCATGCATCGTGATCTCAAGCCCGAGAATTTTCTTTTTGTTAATGAGGAGGAGGACTCACCTCTTCAGACTATAGATTTTGGTCTCTCTATATTCTTTAAGCCAGGTACACTCAAAATTTGCTCATTTGGTATTCATCTTGTTTTGTCTTCATTTATTTCACCATCCCGATAAAAACCATATTCAGTATATAACCTGTGCTTCTCATCAAATGAGATCTTCCATAAATCATCTGAAAGTGTGCATTGGGAAAAGTCGTATGTAGTGTTCTCAATCACGCATATAGTTTAGACACCTGCTTGTGAAAATAGGTAAGGATGGAAGCTGCAAATAGGTGTTTGTGAAGTTTTGTGTAATTGATATATTATATATACTACCAAATAAGTTGGATCTGAGATGGCTGTTAACTATTTGATAGAGAACAACATTATGCTAACATGTGCTCATGATCTTGTCATCACCACTGATGAAAATTTGTAATGCATAATGTATTATCACCTTTTTGGCATCATGGTTTTCAACATTTGCAGTGTTTACACTTGATCTTTTTAAGTATAAGATTAATGTTAGCCTTAACAACAACAAAAATGCAGGGGACACCTTTATCGATACTGTTGGAAGCCCATATTACGTTGCTCCTGAAGTGTTGAACAAGATGTATGGTCCGGAGGCAGATGTTTGGAGTGCTGGGGTGATCATTTACATTCTCCTATGCGGCACGCCTCCTTTCTGGGCAGGTATAAATTTTGAACTGCCTTGTTTTGCTAGACAATACTCTTATCGACCTGACAATCATAACCCAGTAGTTCCTCTGTCCTTGATACAGAATCCGAGGAAGATATATTTGAAGAAGTTTTGAATGGCCGGCTTGATTTCTCAGCTGAACCCTGGCCTGATATCTCTGAAAGTGCAAAAGATTTGCTCAAGAAGATGCTTGTCCGAAACCCCAAAAAGCGCATTACTGCTCATGATGTTCTGTGTAAGCGTATTTTCTTTCCATTTCCTTTGGAGGAGATCTTGTTTTAGCTATTAAGCCAAAGTTGTCCTTGGATTGAGACTTCAAGTGTTCTCTCAACATGAAAACAAAGCTTTCCGTTTGGGGAATTTGAGCAGTTTTTTTTTACTTATGATTTGTTACATTACACATGTCAAGTAAATTTTAAACCTCTGGTGCTTCTAAATCTATAATTGCCTTTTATCTTCAGGTCATCCTTGGGTTCAGGTTGACGGGGTGGCTCCAGACAAGCCTCTTGACTTTGCAGTGCTAAGACGATTGAAGCAGTTCTCTGCCATGAACAAGATCAAGAAAATGGCTCTCAGAGTAAGTGTCATAACAAAGCCTTTTCCCAAGAAAAGTAGCTGGATATGAGTTATTATTCAGGAATGCTTCTCTTTTATGCCTTGTAGATCATTGCGGCAAAGCTGTCTGAAGACGAAATAGCTGGTCTGAAAGAGATGTTCAAGATGATAGACACGGACAGCAGTGGCCATATCACTTTCGAAGAACTTAAAGCTGGACTCAGAGCATTTGGCTCCAATCTTAATGATACTGAAATGCAGAATCTCATGCAAGCTGTAAGTATATCATCGTATAGTATTCAAGATTGCCTTCTGAATTCATTAAACGACATTCCCTCATACATAATCAATGCGTATTTCCTGGAATTTTATCTCAGGCGGATGTAGATAATAGTGGCACGCTCGATTATGGAGAGTTCGTAGCTGCAACTCTGCATCTAAACAAAATCGAAAGAGAAGATTGTTTGTTTGCAGCATTCATGTATTTTGACAGAGACGAGAGCGGGTATATCACGCAAGATGAGCTCCAACAGGCCTGTGAAGAGTTTGGCATCGAGGACCCGAGGTTGGAGGAAATGATCCGAGAAGTCGATCAAGACAATGTAAGTCTAAGTGATGCTGCACATGAATGTTTCAGACAGTTTTGCTCCCTCGAGTGAACTAACAATTTGATGATGTTGCTTTCAGGATGGTCGCATAGATTACAATGAGTTTGTGGCAATGATGCAAAATGGAAATATTGATTTGGGAAAGAAAAGACCTGTTTCTTGACATGTGTGAGTGAGTGATCATTTTGAGGTTCTGGGCTTCTTTTGTTGTCCTTGTTCTCTCTTGTCAATGTTGTCTGCTTCAGTGCAAGTTCAAGGTTAAACGGTCTTCTGGTGTTGTTGGTAAATAATATTGAAATAGTAAATATACACACTAGTATCAGTTTTTGCATCTTTTGACCAGACAAACTCAATCCAAGCTTTGAACCCATGAGTTTGATTATGGGTATTGTGTATGGTCCAGCTTTATATTCAGATGGTCAGAGTTGAGTCGTAGGAAGTCAAGTGGCGAACAAGTTTAGGAACGCATAAAATAAGAGATGGTGGACGACACAAGCACGGATGAAGAGGTCATGCAACGAGACATGAAACATAGCAGAAAATAGAGTATGCGTGTATCAACATTAATTTGTTTGTCCCAACAAATGTTACAACTGAATAAGTATGGGGCTTAGCAAGTGTCGATACATGCCTTCGGTAAGGACGCGAAACTGATATTACCGCCTTTCTTATTGTTTGACAAGAAAAAGAAGGAAAGCAATGAAGAAAACAAAAACTAGGCAGACAAAAAAGGGGAATCTCCTGAAGTCAATGAAAGGAAACTTGGTGGTCAAGTAAAAAGTTTTCAAATTGATAAAAAAAAAAGTTCTTGAATGAAGAAACTGAATCTTGAGGATTCAACGGGGAGAGTTTTCGTTTTTCTGGCAAAGCATTAAGATTCAAAACACAATTATAAACTTGCTCTTGGCCAGATGGCCCATGCGGCTCTTCCCTATCAGGGTTCATAGGAGTTGGCTATTTAGGTAGATAGATGGGCGGGTTGGGAGTTTGGGTAGTCGGCAGACAAAACCGAACAAATTTTGGTGTCCCCTGTTCAAGAAAAGAAAAGACGTGAAATTTCTTTTTCGAAAAATATTTGATTTATTTTATATCCTTTCTGCGACATGATTAATTTATTTCTTTTTTTTTTTGTGAGATGATCGAGCGGTAAGGTGAGTGTCTCCTGATCAATTTAAAAAACACTTGAAATCTCCTTGTTGTTTTGTTGATATACCTCGCGAAATGTTCTCCGCTTCTAAGGGGATGCAATCAGCTAGAAACCATGTTTCAAATAGGTATAAAAGGACCTCCACCATCCGTCGGATGCAATCTCATCAACGGCTATGAATATTAACAATTTATGCTCAAATTTAATTAAATAAATCTCATAAAGGGTAAACTAGTAATTGTGCCTCATAAATCACATCTACCATTTCTCTCACCCCTTTCACACGATTGTGCCTGAGCTTCAATTCTATCGCTTCCAACTCCGCCTCCTCCGCCACGCTCACCGCCAAGTCCTCCTCCGCACACGGCTCCTTCACCACAACCAAGCCCCACGCGCCGCCATCCGATCCCCACCGGTCCGCGATTCAACGGTTGCGATCCGCCTCCCCATCCTCGCGCCCCTCCCTCTCCGACCTCGGGTTCGTCCAGAGGCTCGGGTCCGGCGACATCGATTCGGCGTGGGAGAGGTTGGGGGAGATGGAGAGGGCCTACTCAACGAAGCCGGATATGGAGGGGACGGGGTCGGACCGAACACCTGGCGCTGGACCGCCTCGAAGGAGTGTCCAGATCTTGATCCACGAAATTCATATGAGAAATTGGAAATAATGAAAATCTGAAAGCTTTCATATAACTGAAACCTGAAAGCCTTTCATATAACTAAAAACCTGAAAGCCTCTCATATGACTGAAAACCTGAAATACTCTCATATAACTGAAAACCTGTAAACCTTTCATATAACTGAAAACTTGTCCAAACAATGAAGAACTACATTCGAATAGGTTTTCTGAAACACATTTCATGAAATTTAAATGTATCAACTCATAAACAATTCAGATCAAGGTTTTTCCAAAATATGAAAACCTTTAATATTTTGTAACTGAAAACCTGAAAGCCTTTCATAATCTGAAAGGCTTTCATGTCCTTGTTCATAATCTGAAAGGCTTTCAGATACACGAGGGGTCCCCTCGTGTGACGAGGGTTTCGTGTATTTTTTTTTATAGAAAAACACTAATACCCATCGGGGGAGTGGTGTGACGAGGGGTCCCCTCGTGTGACGAGGGTTTTCTGTTATATGAAAGACTTTCAGGTTTTCAGTTACAAAATATGAAAGGTTTTCATATTTTGGAAAACCTTGATCTAAATTGTTTATGAGTTGATACATTTGAATTTCATGAAATGTGTCTTAGAAAACTTGTTCGAATGTAGTTCTTCTTTGTTTGGACAGGTTTTCAGCTATATGAAAGGCTTGCAAGTTTTCAGTTATATGAAAGGCTTTCAGATTTTCAGTTATATGAAAGACTTTCAAATTTTCATTGTTTCCAATTTCTAATTCCATAATTGTCTTATTTACAGCTCTCTCATGAATCAAGCAATCACAATCACATGACAGTGCACGCATTTACGTTTTCGTCATTGAAAATTCGTGGATCCAGATCTGGGGACTCCTTCGATGCGGTCTAGCGCCAGGTGTTTGGTCCGGCCCCGTCCCTTCCATGTCCGGCTTCGTCGAGCAGGGCCTCTCCATCTCCCCCAACCTCTCCCACACCGTCATGACTGGCTTAAGCCCCGATTCTTTCCCCGACCCAACGCCACGAGCTCGCTCGCGAAAGGGTCGTTCGGGGACATCGACGGCGATCCCGACGGCGGAGTGGACCCGACGGACGAAGGAGACCGAGGGTCGGACGGCAGAGATGCTCGACGTGTTTGAGTGAGGAGAGCTTGGAGAGGAGGTTGAGATCGTGGACGGAGGAGAAGAGGTGCGTGAGGGAAGAAGGCAAGCTTGATGAGCAAAAATACAAATATACCCCTATGTACATGTTAAAAGACTAATAAAAATGACAAGTTTAACTTATTTACCTCATGTGCCACCGCGTGCATCTTTACCATTGTTTATATAATTATGTGGTTGAGATTGGTCCCTTGGTACTTATTTGAAGATAGGGTTTTCTGTTGATTCTTTCCCGCTTCTAAGAGAAAATTATTTTAGAGGTTAGGCCCATCAAATAAGCCCATTAGGTCTGAAACTTTTGAAACAAAAGGAAGCAGCTCTTGCTGTTGTTGTGCGTGTGTTGTTCCTTTGGTGGTTAGGAGCTGCCCGAGAAAAGCAAAAGAGAGCAAGGTGATGCTCTTGTGTTGGTGCTGCCCAAGGAAGAAGAAAACAAGGAGATTTAAGAAAGGTTCCATCATACCTTTGGTGAAAAAGGGTTTTGGTGAATATTAAACTTTTGGTGGAAAAAGTTTGAGGTAATTTGCTATTTTTTGTATTTGGGTTTTGAGTACTTTGGGGATTTGGGTAGAGAACTCATTTGGATAGATTTGTGGTGAAACAAATCTTGAGTGAGTGAGAAAATCTTGAGAGAGAGTGAACTTGAACAAAGAGTTGATTTGGAGTTAATTGTAAATCTCTTAGTTCTGACAAACTTGTGGATTGTACAAGTTGTCGAGTTCTTGTTCTAGTGGATTTCCCGGGCCCCGTGAACGTAGGCTTTGCCGAAACACGTTAAATTTCGTGTCTCTATCTTTGTTATTACTTGCCTAGTTTAGTATTGTTGATTGTTACTTGTTGATTCCGAATTGGTCGTCTCTAAGGTGGTTAGCTTCTGCAAAGGCTATGGGGCTTAAAGTTTCGATCTTTATATATGTGATTAAAGATTGAATACTTGGTTTATCCCCAACAATTGGTATTAGAGCTCTGGTTGAGATTCGGGTGGAGAAATTCGAATTTGGGCGATTGGTTTGATATCTTGTGTGGCGCACGCAAGGTGTTCGACAAAATTCCGAAGAGAGGCTATTTTTGAACCAGGTGGAATATGGCGTCTGGAAGCGATACGATAAAAGCTGGGAAGTATACAGTATGGAAATTTAATGGGAAGAATGATTTCTCCTATTGGAGGATACAAATGAAGAATTTGCTAATCTCACAAGAAATGCACAAGGCTTTGGAGTGTAAAGCAAATAAGCACAAAGATTTGTCGGATGAGGATTTGGAAAATCTATATCTTAAAGCACGAGTGATTATCGGACTATCTCCACCGTTTTTGTGAACCAAATCCCTAAAAGTTAGATCAATTCCTTGATAATGTTGCTAGAACCAACTGGACATTATAAAAAGTAGGGATAATCTCAGCTAACTACAACTAGTTTGACGCCATTCTCACGTAACTACAGCTAGTTTATTTTTTCACTTGAAAACCCGGCTAGTTTTGGTAAATATCACCTAGATACATTTTTCGTCAGTTTTAACTTAACACCGTCAGTTTTCGTTGCAAAATGACCAGAATGCCCCTGAGAGTTATTCAAAGGGATAATCTCAGCTAGTTACAGCTAGTTTATTTTTGAGTTAATTACAGTTTGTCCATACTAGTCTGGCGTGATTTGTAGTTTGTCCAAAAAGACGAAAATACCCCTTTAGCTGGTTCTACTTGGACCAGAAATAAACCAGAATAGATTTTTGGTTTATTTAATTGGACCGGTTCTTTATTAAATTATATAATAATAAAAAAAAAGATTAATTAAAATAATAATAATAATAATAATAATGTATTGAAACTTTCGAATATCATAACTCTTTCATACGAGCTCTGTTTCGGGCTCGTAGTACATCAATCGAAGAGAATCGGAAGATCAACAACTTTGAAAAAAATAAAATTTTGTTGATATATTATTAATAATCGGAAGATCAAAACTTTATTTTTTCAAAGTTGTTTATCTTCCGATTCTCTTCGGTTTCATATACTACGAACCCCAAACGGAGCTCATATGAAAGAGATATGATATTCGAAAGTTTCAATATATTATTATTATTTTCAATAATCATTTTATTATTATTATATAATTTAATATAGAACCAGTCCAATTAAATAAACCAGAAATCAATTATGGTTTATTTCTGGTCCAAATAGAACCAGCTGAAGAGGTATTTTCGTCTTTTTGAAAAAAAAATTTAGGTTTCCGTCCAAATTTGGACGGAACCGTTTTTTATCATAGCATGGGCGAACTGCAAATCACGCCAGACTAGTATGGGCAAACTTTAATTAACCCAAAAATAAACTAGTTGTAGTTATATGAGAATGACGTCAAACTAGCTGTAGCTAGCTGAGATTATCCCTTTGAATAACTCTCAGGGGCATTCTGGTCATTTTGCAACAAAATATGGCGGTGTTAAGTTAAAACTCACGGAAAATGTAGCTTGGTGATATTTACCAAAACTAGCTGGGTTTTCAAGTGAAAAAATAAACTAGCTGTAGCTACGTGAGAATGACGTCAAACTAGCTGTAGCTACGTGAGAATGACATCAAACTAGCTGTAGCTAGCTGAGATTATCCCTAAAAGCTAAAACTAGTGAGTTGGACTCTATTCTTCAAGCTTTTGTTTAATTTAGTTTATAGATGAATTTTGATAAATTAATCTGAATATTCATAAATGAATTAATTGATCTAGACGTGGGTTAACATATTTTGTTCAATTTGGAACTTCTTTTCTTGTGTGCACAAATGTCAAACAAAAATAAAATGAAGGAACATAAGAAATAGTTGGGCAATGACATATATTTGAGAATTTAATAAATAGTCAGGGGTATTTTAGACATTTCATATTTTAATGAAATTTTCCATCCAAAATATAATGGTGTTACGGAAAATGGTAAAAAACAATTCCACTTAGCCCCTCTTAAGTTTGGTCGAGTTTCACTTAAACCCTCATAAATTCAAAATCCACCTATGAAGTCCCCTAAGTTTGCCAAAGTCTCACGTTACCCTTATATGTTAGAGAAATTGTTAAAAGGCATCACGTGATCGACATGTGCCTTTTGTTTTTTTTAAAATGTCAAATTTACCCTTTAAGTAGTTTTTAACCATAATATACGTTTGTGTTGAGATTTCAATTTGCAGAAAAGAAAATTGAGCGTGGTGAGTTGAGAGGTGAGCTGAGGCGAAGGAGAGGTCATCGATTGGCGAAGGAGAGGTCGTCGATTGACATAGGAGAAGCGGTCGATTGGCGGAGGCTGAGCATAAATAAAGATTAAGGGTCGTAGAGGAAGATGATGAAGGGTAGGGGCGAATGTTACCGTGATGTCGAAACACCAGTTCGAACATCTTGGACCAACGAGAATCCAGACCGACGATTTGTGGTTGTGGCAGATTTACGGTAAGCAATTTGGTGTGATTAATTTTGAATGGAACTTTAGGGGATTAGGGTTTTTAAAATATGTGTTTTGACGAAAGTAGCAAATCTGAAATTATTCCATTATGATAAATGAATAAAGTTTGTTGAAAATACATTTAATGATCTAATTGGGTTCATATGTTTATTTTTGCAAAATAATTTCAAATGCACGTTTTTTAAGTGGATGGATTCAGAAACTTGTTAATGGGAGTGTTATTGTTCAATTTATGGATTTATTAGGTAATGCCTTAGGTAAGTTCAATGGTGACTGAAGTTGTAATTTGTTAGATAAAATTTGTGCAAAATCACAAGCCTTGTCAAAAAGCATCAACAAAAATGTGCAAATAAAAGTAAGAAGACTACAAAAATGGACTCATAAATCATATGAACAATACTATGGTACTGAAGCCTTAAGAGCCTAAACTTGTGAACTGTTAAACATAAACCATAAGATGACAACCATTATCAATGTGAAACAATTCCATGAACCATTCTCAAGTTCAAACCATTTCATAAACCACCCAACATAAATTTTTCCAACAACCAAGTTGAAAAGGGACTGAACCAAAACACAGTAAACCAAGAAAAATATGGGTCTATGATAGGCAAAATAGTACCCACTACAATACAAAAGCATAGAGATTCCTCCCATGTCCCCTAAAGTGGTCAGTGTTATCCACTTTACACATTAAATATTACCAAAAAAACTCCTCCTTCACTTTATCACTCAACCTCCCCCATCTGCTGGTGTTGAACCTATTCCAGAAGCTCCTCCGTTCTTTGCTGCAATTTATCCTCCTCTGGCAGACTTTCCTCCTCGGCCAGTCCTTCCTCTACCAGTTCTTCCTCCTCTAGAAATCCTTCCTCCTCCAACATGTAAGTTCATTGTTCAATATATATCAAATATACATAGTAATTTATCGTAATGTATTTATATATGTGAATATGTTTAACTAGGAAAAAAACATATGAGATAATTTACATATGAAAATAACCTTGCAGAAATGTAAGTAATTTACATATGAAATAAGTAGGAAAAAATGAAAAAGAATTTAACCTGTAAATTAGATGTAGTGGGAACATGTGAAGCGGGTGTAGTGAGAACACGTGAAGCAGGTGCAGTCATTCCGCCACCGCCATCCTATAAGTCTCATTATCCATTATGTACAATATGAAAAGTCAATGAGAAATATCACAACACACAATGAGATAAAAATGCTATGAACCTGGGAAGCAGATCCAGTGGAAACATGTGAAGAAGATCTGGTCTCAAACTGGGAATTTGGGAACTATTTGAGATGCTTTTGTTGTTCAACTTGGGTTCTCCGAGCATATGTAGCCAAACGCTTCTACTGGATCTCCTCGTCTGTACAGACACGTCTTTTGCTAAGTCTCTTATCTATCTTTGCTTCCCTTTTCTTGAAAATCTCATCCCACTCTTCTTTTGTGGAGAAAAATCTAGACATTTTCCCTTTCATTCCTTGACTGATAGCGGACTGTTCAAGAGATCTCTTCCTTGATACTCGCTGTTTCGCCATGGTCTTGGGCAGTGCAGGATCTTGAGTTGTGACCTCGCTGGTTACAATTTGTGCATTTTATGGTTTTGCCAAAATTGACAGTCTCGTCAAGAAGGGTTTACTCCTCCCCAGCAATTTTGATTGTCCTCTTCTTAGGTTGACCGGGTGGTTTTTGCACAGTTGGGGGTAAAATCTTTTCATGGTCTTTATTATGAGACCACTTGTCTCTACTAGTTACTGGCTTTATGAAGTGTGAATAGATGGACAAATAAATAGATACCTCATATTGCTTGTCTACGTATTCGTCAGCGTTATGTTTTATAAAACGAATTGCAGTTACAGCGTGTTGGCATGGAATACCATTGAGCTGCCACTCCAAATATTGACACGGCCTTGTCATTAGGTTCACCTCCCAAGTGCACATAAAGTCGCTTACTTCAAACACATGTTCGCCACTTGGAATGCATTGCCAAGGTCTACTTTGCTTCTTGTACTTCTCAAATGTAGCTCTTTGTTCTTGCATAACCTCCCGCACAGCTTCTTCCCTTCTTGGTATTTATTGTAGATTATTTCCATTAGCTGCCTATGATATGCTTCACACAAGTCGTACATTGACATTTCCCGAATGTCCTCTAACCACTTATTGAACTCTCGCACAAATTGTTCGTATGGCATGATGATTTTGCTTTCTCATTGTAATACGCCTTGCACCATTCCTTTGCATTCTTCTCCCGAATCCATTCATAAGCCTTCGGTTTGATGACCTTAATTTTTTTCAGGTTCTCCTTCAATTCGATAGTTGAGGTTGAACGCGCACAATCCCACAACATGAACTTCAAGTCTTCATTCTTGAACTTCCCGTGAAAGTTGTCCGCCATATGTCGCATACAGTAGCGATGCTCAACTTTAGGCAACCATTCCTTGAACAATTGTACAAGACTCTAAAAATTGAAGCAAAAATAGTAAACAAATTATTATTTCAATCTGCAAGAATCCAAAACAGACATCTGTACATATAGAAAAAAAATTACCCTTTGTTTGTCCGACATGAAGACCCAATCCCACTCTTCAGGGCTTCCGTAATCAGCAAATAATTTTTTTAAGAACCAGTGCCATGGATACATCCCATCATCGGCATCATGTACAACTGCAAATAATAGGTGGCCGCCAAATCGTCCATTGAGATGACATCCGTCTACTCCAACAACTGGCATGCACCCTTCTATAAACCGTTGCTTCTGTGCACCATATCAAATGTACATGCATAAGAACCTCGAATCATCATCAAATTCTACCTTTGCCTTACTGCCTTCATTTGAATCTTCAATCATCTCACAGTATGTGATGAGGTCTTCATATTGCTTGCCTAAATCTCCGGAGATCAATTCCTGAGCCTTACTCAGTGTTCTGTATAGCTTGGTCCTCCCAATTGTTACACACAAATCGCCTTGAATTATTTGTCGCGGGGTCTTGGCTTTCATTTTGCATGCTTTCTGAATGTCACTTAAGTACCTGCGTAACAAACATCAAATTCATTATAGTAAGAAGTATAATTACAAGATAACAATACCAATAATTAAATTAGAAATTAATACAAAATAGTTTACCTAATGGCGAGAAAATCAGATGTAATCTACAAGTTATCCAATGTCTGTCCATAGTTATCATGATAGCTCCACACTCGTATTTGCATCAATGACCCATCTCCAACATTGCTGCATCGACACCAAAAATGACAACCTGATTGTCTACACATTATCACTATCAAACTGGGCTCATTCTTCATAAACCGGTAGTCAAACCCTTGTTCCACCGCATAAGTCTTGAAAAATAAGCGGAATACAAATGGGTTTCGAAATGTGGAATAAAATCTAATATATACCTTCCTCATCGGCGAGTTCATGTCCCACAGTTCCTCCCTCATTATGTTCATATTTGGCTAGTTCACGACACCTTCTTCCATCCTATCTCGTTCTATCATTTGTGCAACAAACTCCTCCTCCGGTGCTGGATTATCTTCTGCATCCATTTCTTCACCCATTTCAAAACCATAATCATCTTTGTATGTTGCTTCTTCTTCCAAATTTTCACCCGCTTCATGATAATGGGAATCTGAGTTTGAGTTTAACATTCTATGACGGTCGATTAATTCTTCACTTTCACCATCTGATTGGAAAGACACGTGTCTTAGCCAATCAGGAACATCCTCAACTTCTGCCTCCATACCAGCTTGGCAGCTCCTGTATCACCTTGTACATCACCTACATCACTCTCTCCATCTACAGTACATGTACCATCCTCTTTATCACCTCAACCAACCTCTTCAATACCTAAACCATCCTTTTCATTCTCCTTCCATGTCTGTTTAGTCTTCACTGGTATCCCTTCAACTCCAGCCCATTCAAACCCCTCCCTTACATTAACAAGTTCCCCCGCTGGATTTAAGATGTGTAACGAAGGAGCACCATCAACTATGTGCATTTGAATCAGTTCAGAAACAGAATACGACCTTATCATTTCCATAAATCATTATCGGTCACTATCTTGACAGCTTCTCGACTATCTCCTCCGAACTTTGACCAAAATATTTGGCTATTAGCTTCATATCCTAGTTTCGTAACAATATCTAACAATGGAAATATCAAACATTTATCTTCGTCAATGCCAATGATCTATATACTACCACCCACATAACTCTTATCAGGTCCACTAAAGTTCCCACTATGAAGTACCTCAAAGTATCTAATGGGGAATGGTGTTTTTGAGTGGAAATCGTAGTACCCATCAGAATCAGACTGCAAATCAGAAAACATATACATAGAAAGTTATCAAATTTATAAGTTTTGAAAACCTCAAATTCGTTTTCTAGAAACCCTAACAAAAAGTGTAACAAATTTTAAACCCTAAACCGTGTTCCAAAAACCATAAAACACTAAAACCGTGTTACAGAAACCATCCCTTCAACTCACACAACAGCTGGAAAACTCTAAAATTTTGTAAAAAGCTAAAAACCCCTAAATTTTTTGGAAAACCCTAAATCGTTTTCAAAAAATCCCTAAATCACGAGAGGAATATATACCCTCTCCATGTTTGTCACCACAACCTTCGAAACCTTCTTTGCTCGCGAATCGACCACCTCTGACTGTTTTCTCTCTTTCCCTTCTCTGTTTGACTTGTGAACGTGAGAGTTTGACTCTTAGTCTTCATATCTATCTTATATAAAGAGTAATTTTATCTTTTCACCACAAAGTTAACGTCGTAGCTCAAAAAAATGGGTAACGTGAGACTTTGACAAATTTAGGGGACTTCATAGGTGGATTTTGAACTTAGGAGAGTTTAAGTGAAACTCGGTCAAACTAAAGAGGGGCTAAGTGAAATTTTCCCAACATATTTTGTTCAATTTGAAACTTCTTTTCTTGTGTGCACAAATGTCAAACAAAAATAAAATGAAGGAACATAAGAAATTGTTGGGAAATGGCATATATTTGAGAATTTGATGAATAGTCAGAGGTATTTTAGACATTTCATACTTTAAGGAAATTTTTCATCCAAAATTTAACGGTGTTACGGTAAATGGTAAAAAACAATGTCATTAGGTATAGTAAATTGTAATTTTTTAAATAGGTATAGCAGCTTGTAAAAATGCTCCAACTAAGTAGAATAAGTTGTGATTAACCCAAATTCTTATATATAGGTATAGTAGCTTGTAAAAATGCTCCAACTAAATAGAGTTAGATGTAATTAACCCAAATTTCTATAAGGATTTTGATGTAGTTTTAAGGGATAATTGCAGTTCTCTATACCAAAATATTCACAATTTCGAGTTCAGTACCCTAACTTTAAAATTTTCTTACAAATATCTCGATATATTTTTAGCTACACTTAAAGTAACTTCTATTTAATCTAACATACTTGGTTTGCAAAAAGTACACAATTCTCTCGGTGTATAATTTAGAAATAATATAACTATTTGATAAATGTAAAATGATCATTTTCGCTTCCATTGAACTATTGGTTCAAGGGTGGATTAGTATTTTTAAATAAAATAAATTATATAGATGGAAATATTTATATGAAATTACATTTCTACCCTCTTCTTTAACTTCTACACTCCTCCTTTCTAAACATGACCACCGTTGACCTATTCACTGGCATCAGTAGCAAAAAAAAACTCACAATCGGTGCTACGTCCTTGGTCTTGCCGAGCCTCCTCAGTGTGCACTTTGAATCGATCCATTGTGAAACTCACACTGTCTCTATCTCGTGCCCAAGCTCCGGTCGCAATCCATAAATTCACCGTCGTCGAGCTAGATTTGTACTTCGTCTTTGATTTTTACGGCGTTGCGGCGAATTGGAGCCCTAGCCCACCTAAGCACTGCCACAACACTCTGTTTCCCTTTAGCATGGCCTAGAGCCCTCCTCGTATAATTATTGTTCGAGTTTCTTGATTGATTTGATTTTTGATATGTTTTAATTTCTAGTTTTTGGCTTGATTTCTCTGTGGTGTGGTGAAGGTTAGCTAGTTGAAATTTATGTGATTTGTAGCTAGGACTGGTTTTATTCCTTAATTTACTTATCCACCGTATTCAATTCGAGTTGGGTAACTGAATTCGATAGTATTTTCTTATAGGATATATTTTGTGATGATAATAGTATGTATGTGCTGCTATATATGTGAGGTAGGTTTTGGCGAAATCAAAGGACGTCGCTGGCGGGAAGGAGAATGACAGAGATGAGGGAGAGATTGAATGAGGGAAGAACCGTCATTTTACCAGCTATTTTTTAATGTTTTTGATTTTTGATTTTTGATTTTGTTTACTTGAAACAACAATTACCCTTGAGATATAAGGGACGTTTGTTATTTAAAAAAGGGTAAACTATTCATTTTATATGTATCAATTAATTGCATTATTTAAAAATTAAATAATGAGAGCATTTTTGGACTTTCTGCACATCAATTATGTTGAATTTAATGAAAATTACCTTAAAGGTGACTTAAAAAAACTCAATTTACTTTTAAAAAATTATTCAAAGTTGGGGTACTGAACTCGAAATCGTGCATACTTGAGTATAATGAACTGAAATTATCTTTAGTTTTAACATGTGATTCAATGTTGTTATAAAGAATTCATTTAACATTTATTTTCTGAATCCAGTTATACACCAACCACACATCCGATATCTCAAAAACTTGCAAGGAATAAAGGCCAAAATCAAACATGACACGAAAATAGTAACCGATGAAATCCACACTTGAGTCAAGATCTCACAATAGAATGTATGGGTGAAATGATAGCTTATGTACACATGAACTCTAATGTCAGAGTCTAGGTTTCCATGGACTCAATCATGATTAACGAGCTGGATAATTCTTCTAGGGTCAACAACACCCGAGAATCATGATCGCACCTTCATAGGGTAGGCTTAGATAGGATGAAGTGGGTCTGTGAGAGATTCAGTCGAACCGGTGAGGCTGGTTTGGGCTAAGAGCAAGCAAGCCCAACATGATGAGGGCTCAACGTGGAAGGGAAGATGGTTGAAACTCACACTTGAGCCAAGTTCCACATTTGAATCAAAAGTGAGCTCTAATGTGTATATAAACCTCTTCATTGGATACCCAATCTTAGAAAAGATCTAGGTTCTTCCCAAGTTAAACTATAAATGAGAAAGGAAGTGCATCGAAGAAATAGCACATGTGAAGCATTCCCAGAGCGAAGAAAGATAGGAAAGAGCCAGTGCATGAAATCATGTATCTATAGATCATGCAAGTGTAAGGTTGTGAATACAAGAGTGTTTGTAAGTTACATTTTCTGGGTCCAAAGATTAGTATAAATGAATGAAATGTTGTTATGTTTTGTATTCTGTAATCAAGTGTTTTGCAAGAACTCCATTGGGTTTTGTTTTTCATGAAATAGGGGTTGATTGGAATGGAAGCTTCTAATGTAACTTTAATTCTTCTCGACTAAAGTTTCTTTTTCAATCACATGGAAAAGGGCAGTACTAGTAGTTGGCAATTCTTGAAAGTCGTGGACTGCAAGAAATCTATTCAACGTGGATAGCTGTTAAGTTAAGCCGCCACTTTTGAATTCAAAATTAAAACCTCATCACAGACTCTAGATTTTAGTGAAAGTTGTGCACAAGGAGTTGTTTTCTTCTGGAATTTACCGAAATTTCTGTTTGTTAATGTGTTTTCCAGCTTCATTTTCTCATAATTAGAGAATCATTTGAAATAGAGACATTGCTCGATTGTTACAGGTGGGCGACACCATATTCTTGGCTTTTGTGCATCTATGTTCCTCTTAATGTTACCATCCTCTTGCAATTTTTAGATTCTATTTCATTTTCGAATCATATATATCATGCAAAAAGTAGGTAATGTTTTCAAAAACATGTTAATTTTGATATGATGTATCTTGAGTACCCGGGTGAGACAAGGTGTGAGGTCTGGATTTTTTGTTTCTTGTTTATATACTTTGTCCAAATTATCTTTGCTAATGAAAATAATAATAAGAATAATCTCAAGAAAGTGCACTTAACTAGCTACTATCAGTTCTCAAATAAGTGTATCAAATTACAAAAAATTTAGAAGAGCATAATGAACTTATAGGGTGCTGAACTATAGTTCATTCTCAAATATATGCACTTAATTAAAACTTTTTTCGAAGAAGAGAAAGGTTGACAGAGGATTGAGTGACATTTTGAGAATTTAAAAATTATATAAAATAATTTTTGTCATTTTAAACTGAATTATAAATAAATTAAATAAATAAAAAGTTAATGAAATTTATCTGTAGTTGGACAAATGAGAAAATAATAAGGATGAACATACTTTCTGAAAAAAAATTAGTTTAGTGTATTTATTTGAAAATTGACTGCACTTGAGTGTATTTTTCTTAGATTATCTCATAATTCATTAAAATTTCTTAAATATCATAATAAAATAAATAAATACATTTAAAATTATTTTATCATTAAAATATTAAAACAAAACTTACTGCCATGATTTTTCAAGCAACTTATAGAATTAAGGGTTGAAATTAGATGGAATTAGAGTTGATTTTATTCTATTTTTATATGAAATTTTAGATTGAAATTTCTTTAAAACTATGGGGAAGAGATCTGCTACAAACCATATATGTGCTACAAATTTTAGAACGCTTAGTATCCGTCGGATTAGTTTCATCAACGGTTCAGATAAATATTAAATGAAAAAAATAAGAAAAATGTAAAAAGGATATTTTAGTAATTCTAATATATATATATATACACCCACAACCCTAAATCAGAAACCAAAATCAAAACCAAAAATCAATCGCGCGCCGCTCTCCTTTTTCTGCGTCCAGATGCAGCCACGACTCCTCCAACGGCGATCCACTCTGGCGAGTCGGCGAGTTCCTCACGACGGCGACGGGAAGCAGGCTACTTCTACTCGACGGCGAGCCAGGTACTTCCAAGCGACGACAATCTCTCCAGCGGCGGAAGTCATCGATTCGGCTCCTTCCCATCTACGACAATTCCATCCAGAGCAACGACACTCCAGAAGACGGCGGTGGCAACGATTCTAGGCGATTCGTCAACATCGGTGATTATCGGCGGGGCCGATTCAAGCTTGCCAGTCTTCTCGATCCAGTCGGCATGTCCATCTCCTTCATGACTAGACGGACATTCTGCCCCGATTCAAGCATGTAAGAATCAAGCCAGGACGGCGCCGAGCTCGCGGTGGTTGTTGTCCTCGACGGCTCCGCGTTGTTTCGTGTTCTTCTGGGTATCGTCAATGGCGGATTCGGAGGTGTGATTCCTGAGGCGCTTATGATCTCGAGAGACGATATCGCGGGACTGATCGGGCTGATCTGGGAACTGGTGAAGGCTCCGTTGATAGTTCCTCTGCTACAGCTGTGTGTTTACATCTGTTTCGATTCCAACATGAGGTTCTGGCTTTTCATTTTTTACATATATTTTCTTTTTCTTCATTGTTTATTCATTTAGTATTTACTAGGGGGTTTTTGAAAATTATTAGGTCCAATCTCTATTTTATTATTTAAGGTTTTTGTTTCATGCATTGTTCTTATTCCAATTACAGAGTCAATTTTGTTTTTCGATTATTTGTTAATTTATATTCGCATATCAATTTAAGGGTGTGTTGTTAAATAGATTTGTTGTTGCTGGAGATTTTGGTGCTAGGATGTTAGTGCATATGAAGATTAAGTACAATTAATTTGGTTTTGTTAATGCATCTGAATATTCTTTTAAGCGAATAGATATGGTGATTTTGTTTTGTGATTATTTTTGTTTCAATTTTTCTTGATCACTTAACATCATTACACAAATGAATTAGTAGATCAGATGCTTTCGAGCATTTTTGTATACAATGGGTTTGTGGATAAATATGAAATGACACATGAATGAACACTGATGAAATAATTGCGATGACACAATTGTGCTATTTGAGGATTGGGAGAGGTTTGATCACTCATGGATTTTGGTTTTGTTTATGTTGATTGCTAAAGTCAACGGGAAATTGGTGATTGAGCCAAGTTGCATTTAAGATTTAAGTAGAGGGATCTTGGTCTGGTTTAAGTAGAGCCAACTATTTTCTAGGCGTGTTTTCTTGGAATTATGTCATAGACCAATGAATAACTGTACATAAAACAATTGCAGTGTTCAATGAACAATTTTACATGAAACAATTGCATGATCGATGAAACAATTGTATATAACATAATTAGACCATTCTCAAGTGAATTGAGTCTGTCGATATAAGGACCCATATTGATGTATTTAGATTCGATTTTTGAGATTTTATGTATGTGTAATTGTATTTAATTAATATGTTATGTTGGTTCATTGCTTATGAAATTGAGGATATAAAACATGTAAATTGGTGTCACAGATTTGAGTAATAGATTCGATGACACGAATTTTTGGGAATTGGTTTTTGTGACGATGCATTTAGGTATTTATTTTTTTCTGCAATTTTGCAAAAATACCGATCTAGATGATATAGTTATGATAAATTTTATTTTGTGATTGGTGTGATGTGTGAGGAATATAATTGAACCAAAAAAACAATTGAACCAATGAAGCAATTGAATTGTTTGGATCGAAATGATGACAAGTATTTGAAACATATTAAATTAACTATGAAACATATCCGATAAAACATTACAGATATATGAAACTTATTAGATGACACATATCAGATGAAGCATCTCAGATTGAACATATCATTGCAAATGACACATGTCAGATAAAACATATCAGATGAAACGTATTAGATGAATCAGATGATTAAACATAACATATAAACCAATAAAACCATTGCATTAAATCGATAAACGGTTTACAAGTGATATTTAATTGAAGAATATCATATGATATAAACAAAATTTAAAATAAGATATTTAATTAAAGAAATAATATTCAAAATTCAAAATTAAGATATTTAACTAAGGAAATAATATTCAAAATTCAAAATTCAAAATTAAGATATTTAATTAAGAAAATAATATTCAAAATAAATGAGGGTATAAAAGTACATTTATACCCCTCTGATGGTATAAATTGACCAAAAGAAATGTATAGTTAATTCATATTTACGTTAATATGCCACTAATGAGTCAGCATTAAATCTGACCATTGATTATTTCATCCAATGGATCACAAGCGTTCTAAAATTTGTAGTGAATTGATAGGTTTGTCTCCGATTGAAACCCAAAACTATGACCTTTTGCAATGATAAAGTTGTGAAATTTGTCATGAGAAGTGACAACGAGAAATCTGATCAAATTAGTGATTATTATTTTAATATATAATAACAGTGGATAATCTTCTCGACAGTAATGTTTAATTCGTCTTTTTATTTTTAAAATTAACCAAAAATTTAACAGGGAGAGTTTTAAAAATTAAATTTATTTAAATAGTTAACTCTTAATTGACCAATCTTTTCAGGTTGCCGGCGGCGCTCTTTGCGCTTCTTCTCACCCTTCCCCTTCCTTTACTAAGTTGCACCACTCTCTTTCAGCATGCTCCACTCGTAAAACTCTCTCTAAAGTAATCATTTTTTAACCCATATTTAATTGCCTCTTTCACACCTACTGGTTTCAAGGTCGATTTTTAGTGGATCAATTCCGTGAGATCTCGATATGGTAGTGCCCTTGGTGGTTGTAGAGGGCGTCAGCAGTTGCGGAGAGTCATCAGACCTGCTGGGTTTGTTTGGTGTCGCGTGGTGGTGACGAGTTTTTTTCTCAGCGTTCTCGCCGAAAACCTCTGTCGTTGTTGGCTGACAACGTCGTTCCTCATCCGTTGGTGGTACTCTGTTGCGGCCACATTGGGTTCCTGACGTTTGTGTGCGAGTGGTGAAGTATGGAGGTGTTGGCCTCTCTTTTCCAGTGCTTCGCCAGAGTTGGTGTGACGGCTCACGAGTTCCCGCGTCGGTTGTATCTAGTGGTCGTGGGCTCTCGCTCGTCGCCGCTGTTTATGCCTCATCTCCTTCCAGCGGTTGGCGGGAGGCAGTGCCTTGATCTTGGGGATGTTGACGCTTTGAGGCTCGAGGCCTCGTGGCTTGCGTCCTTGTTACGTTTTACTTCTCAATGGTGGCATGCGCACATGTTCCATTTTCTTAGCCAATCTGAGGCCTTTTCCTTGGCTTAGATCTGTGCCTTTTTGGGTCCTTTCACTTCCTCGTCTAATTTTAAGTTGGCTCACTTGAGTGTCAAGAATTCATCCATGAACAATCCTCTCTTGTTTCTTGTTGTTCTCAATCCTCAATTTTCAATTTTATTATATTTTCTCAATTGTCAATTTCATTATATTTGTAATTGTGTGTTTGACTTCTCTTTTTCGTCTTGGGAGTGATGGCTCTGGGCTGTTCTAATGTAATATACCATATGCTGAGAAAATAATAATAATAATAATGTAGTTTTCCCTAAAGAAAAGAAATCCCCAAGGAACCAGATTTTTGGGAGCATATAGTTGTACAACTTGTCAAATCTCCAATTATTGATTATTCTTTTCGTGGGTAACAACTATAGTTCAGCTGTCTTGATCACCTGTATGTATTACTAGATTAATTGATTACATAACTCTTCAACTACTAAGGCTACACATTCACCATATATTATGGTACATTTAACATATCCAACTCAATCGCCAATAAAATAAATTAATTATTTTGTATATTACTCACAGCCGGCAAAAAGGATGGAACTGGCGAACATACATGACAACATTTGACAAAATAATCAAAAAATGATATGTAATTACAGTATTTATAAAATAAAATAAACTCCAAACTTTTTCTATGCTCCCTCCATAACCAGTCCTGCAAATATACATTGAATGAATCCATTATCAGACAAGAACAAAATAAAATCATAACATCCAATTCTTTAGCAAAGTATTTACCTTATCACTGTTTACAAGGTCCATAATTTCTCAAGTTTTCTTGAAGGGAAGTAGATTTCAATGGCAAGTAGTGAAATGTGAAGCTAACCCAGTAACTCCAAGCATATTACATGTTACTTCTAGCAACTTCCCTGTGGATATAAAGTAAGAGAGGTGTGAGTCAACTCCTTCTAAAATAATGACAATTTGACATTCTGTGCATATATTAAATTAAAGAAACTAATTTCAGAGCCTTGCCTAACTAATAATATATACAACAGAATCATGCCAGCCTGCTGATTACGACAAATGCTGAAAATAATAATAAAGGTATGATGCAATAACACGGGATGGAGTTTAGTCGTAAGACAGCTGGTTATGGCATTGAGGTGGGTTTGGTGGGGGAAGTAGAATGTGGCTCACAGCTTGGCAGCCCTATGATCTTTCCATTTTGGTTTGATCACATTCACATGCACAGCTTTTGAATGATCGGGTTGTTTAGTTTAAGAACCTTCCCAAACACCAAAACACTTGTTTAACATTTACTCACATGGGTACTTATCGCTAATCGATACAAGCCTATGAGACCATGTTCTGTCTTTACTCTCCCATTCCCACCGCCCTTTCAGCTGCTGCACCATTCCCCAGCCCCCACTTTAGTATTCTATATGGGAAATGCTGGCAGGAGCCTGGATTTAACGACTGCAACTCAAGCAAGTACTTTTCTTTCCTCTACCATTATCCCTAAACCGACATGGAACTAATGCACTTCCACAATTGAAGAAAAATGCCTCACTTTTGACTATTCACAGCACCGTGAACTGTATTGAGACCACCTACTACAGAGGTGGGGAACAAAAGTGTAGCACTTCTATTCAATGGGAAATGATTACATGAAAGACTAAAGCTTCCACTCATCTATCAATGATAACATATCATCATCACTATCAGCATCCAGCTTCTAAAGTTTGTGTCTTAAAACTTTCTCTATCAACAGAAGCCACAAATAGCCATAAAACTCCCCTAATGAACGGGTTTCCAGGTTATACCATCTTCCCCACCACCACCATCAACCTCAGTTACCAACTCCTAATGTCAATACTATAACCTACCACTCTCCTAAACAGTAATAACATTACATTATCAATTTATCACCATTAGCATCCAACATCTAGAGTTTGTGAGTCTTAAAACTTTCTTTATCAACAGAAGGTTTTAAGTTGGTCGAGTTTTACCCATCAAAGAGCCAGAAAACTCCCATAATTTACCATCTTCCCCACCATCACCATCAACCTCAGTTCCAACTCCTCATGCCACTACAACAACCTACCACTCTCCTAAACATCCAGCATCACCATTAAACCACTGAAGAATTCATAGCCAATAAAATCCTATTAACTAAATGCAGATTTGAGCTTCAAGTATAAAGATTCTAACTTGCACGAAATTAACCAGCATTAAAATTTGAAGGTAACATGATCATACCTCTCCTGGGCTTGGAGACGACCTTGGCGACCGGTGTTGCTTTTTTCTCAGTCTCCTCCGGCGGGAACAGAACCCCATCAATCCCCTGAACTGAAATCCTGCCGTCAGTGTAGATATCGGGGTCGAAGAGATAGGCAGAGCCATCAGCTTGCCCGAATCTCACCGACCCATCAGCCTCCTCGGCCATAACTTTATGTGGAAGCCGCAAGGTATCATACCGGACCTTCCCGAACCGCCGCACGGCATTGTACATGCTCTCCTCCGTCTGGTACTCCGGTATGATATGGTAGTAGACGATCTGCTCGGGGGCGCCCGGCTCGGTCAACCGGTCCGTTGCGAGCTTAGCCATGGCCTCGTCATTTGGAGCCAGCACGGTGAGCACATAGCCCTCGGAGACGAGGCGCCCCATCTCGGTGGCGAGAGACGTCAAGTTCACGAGAATGTCGGCCATCTCGTTGTAGCCGCCGTAATGGAGGAGGGTCTGGATGAAGTCCTTGACCTGCCCCTCCCCGTCGAAGTGGCGAACCGGTCCCCCGGGTCCCGGCGCGGGAGCCGGAGCCAGGGACGGCCCCGGAGCCATGGCGTCGTAGACGGGAAGAGCCGGCGGCGCTCCGGCCTGGACAGGGGCGGAGGGTTTTATCAAGCGGTGGGTCCTGGGGTCGACCACCGGAGCGCCCTGGGGGAGGACGGCGGAGATGGAGCTGAGGCTCCTCCGCCGGTTGAAGTCCTCCTGGACCGAGAGAGGGACGAGGAGGCGATTAATTCCGTGGATGAGGCCGTCGGGGCGAACGACGTCGTCTGGGTGGAGGACCTCGGCGGAGTCGATGAGCCTTCTGCCGGAGATCCGGGTGGTGCGGAGGCGGAGGCGGAGGGTGGCTAGGGTGGAGGCGGAACGGTGGTTGGGCCAATCGGAGGAGGAGATGCGGTTGGGGATAATGTGGGAGAGGAGGAGGGTCTGGAGGGAGGGGAGGTTGCGGGGCTGGAGGAGGAAGCGCTTCAACTCAGGGTCGAGAGCTTCGTTAATGGGGGCGAGGATGGTGAGGTTGTGGATGCCGACGGCTAGCTCGAGGGTGTGGAGGAGGAGGGCCTTGTCGACCAGCTCGGCGAGCTCGGTGTAGCGAGAGTCGAGGAGAGCAACCAGGACAGAGTTGGAGTTGATTTGGGAGTAAGGAGGAGAGGCTGCAACAGCGGTGGAGAGGAGGAGGAGGAGGAGAGTGAAGAAGGAGACGCCATTGAATTGGATGTGTGAACACATGATGGTGTTCGATGGAAGAAGAAGGAGGTGATGCTCTGTGGCTGTTGGTTTTGAAATTGGAGAATGAGTTAAGAGAGGGAGGACAGGCTGGAAATGTGGGGACCACGCGGTCGCCAAACACGGCGGTGACAGTGACTGTGAGGGTTTCATTTCGGGTACAATAAGTTGTCGGTGTCTCATTGTACCAATTAATGGCCCATATCATATATTCCTTCATTGGATACTAATTTCTCTATCAAACTCTCTCATCATCTCTTCAATCAATAATACTACTTACTATTGATTATTAGTAATTCGAAAAATTTCACTTACCTCTTCCCTATTTTACGCAATCATCATATAACTCACTCGCAAAGTAATAAAGTTGTTATGTAAAGTCGTAATTTACTAATTTTTCACTTGAGTCTAAAAATAATTATTTCTGATAAAAAATCTAAAATACTTTTAACTAATTATTAAATTTTCAAAAAAATGTCATTCTCTCGTCTCTATTTTTTTTTCTCTTATCAAACTTAATTTTAAAAAAAAAATTCTTAATTTGTTACTACTTACATCATTGAAACACAAATTTGATACAATTTTACGACCACAAAACAAAATTGAAAATGAATTCAACTAAAATCGAATCCACAGAAATATGAGAGTGAAGAGTTTTGGCTGTAATTTGATACATATGTATTTTTTAGTTTTCATACGTTGATTTTAGATTTTACTTTTGAAGACAAAAAAATCTGATGGAAGTGGTGTGTTTAAGAGGGTTGTGGTGTATCTGTGTAGGAGGTTGTGGTGACTGGTGTGTTTACCGAAAAATATTGGTTTCATTATTATTTTAGATTAAAATTATAAGCGTGGAGGACCCATTGAAGAAATTGTCGCGGAGGGACTGGTTCGAGAGAAAGGTGAACTGTGACATCAGAGCCTCCATTGTTGCTGAAGGTGAAAGTTTAAGAACAGTTGCAGGGTAGATCTGAAAACCGGTGTTTGGGTCAAGGCGAGTTAGAGTTGCAGAGTGAGTGGTGTGAAACAGAGCCAGAGACGAGTATGGGTAAGAAAAGGATCTAGATGAAGAAGGTGAGGCGAAGAAGACATTGACAATTTTGCCATTTTTACAAAAATTAGTACACACGTGATGGTCACATGTCCATAAACTAATACCGTCAGACATAAGTAAAAAGTCAATAAACTACGAATATTTCAGATAACGATTTTATTTTGTATGAGAATTAAGTGAAATCATGTAAAGTATGAGAAAAGTAAGTGAACGTTTCTCTTATTTATAAACTGTAAATTGTTTATTCTGATTCACACAAGATTGTAACGATCAAACGACATAATCATCCAAGAATACAAAAAAATATATTATAAAACAGTTCAAACTAAACTAATGAATTAGCACATGTTTTATTAATACAGAGCTGCAACATAAGTACCAGCATATCCTCTGCAAATCTAAATGATGTTGATTTAACATCAAAATTGTGTTATTTTGATGTTCAACTGCTGCCCAGCACTAAATTTGATAATATACTGTGTGTTGATTAGAAGAGTTGAAAACATTAAATATCCATGAGTGTTACTGTTATGGTGTTAGGTTAGAGATGACCTGAATAATAAAATCTCTTATTACCCACCCACCTCACAGGTCCCATTACTGATGGAGGTCAAGCCCATTCATTACTGGCCCAAATCTCAGAAGCCCATCTCCAAACGGCGAAAAACAAACAGCCATTTGGGCTCATAAATCAAATCAACCCGTTAACAAGTGATCGAGTATTAATATGATATTACTTACTTTAAGCCTCTAGTACGTAGACGATAATGGTTTTAGGTAAGCAGCATGCACCGTTCTTTTAAGTTTGTTTCGTCGGTGAAGTTTTGCGGCGCCGATATTTTATGGGTGTCGAAGTCTGTGTGGTACTGGCGGTGACGTCAGCGTGGTGCGGCGGTAGGAGGAGAGCTTCTGTGAAGATAGATCTGGGTTTGATGGAGACGTGGTCAGGTGGTAGATCAGGTTTTGATAGAGGCAAGGTCGGGTGGTTTGGAGACGAGCTGAGACGGGTGAGGCTGGAGTTGCAAATGGGTCGCGCTTGAGTTGCGACAACGGAGCATGGAGAGCTGGGGTTGGAGAAGAGGAGGGGTCGGGGTGGGAGATGGGATTTGAGCCGGGACGGGTTGAGACACGAGAACCGGGAACATACGATTTTGTTTGGTTGGTAGGCTAGTACTGGGAGGGAACCAGAGTTATCTGGCGTCGGTTGACAGACTCATGCAAGCATACCGAACTAGGGGGTCTCGGCTTGCTCAAGATTCAATACTAGAATGAAACGGGGGGTCTCATGTGTCGATGGGTTGATCCAGTTAAACCCAATGAGCTGAGAGAATTTGAATTTCGCGATGCCCATATTGATCGAAGGGTTGATCGAGGAAGCTGGTTTAAATCGGTCTGCAACAAGATCACGTGGTTTCTCCATCCGTATGAGTTGGAGGCCGTGGCTCTCATGATGCTAACTGGTTCGAGTCGATTGGTCTCCGGGGTTATCAGAGATGCATGTGTAAAACATTCCGCAACAAGATCACGGGGTCTCTCCATCCGTATGAGTTGGAGGTCGTGGCTCTACATGATGCTAAACCAGTCGAGCTGAACAACTTTGGAGGAATCATTAGCGAACGGTGTTGTGTACTATCCATTATCAGAACTTCTGTTCGTAATCAAATGACTCACGAATTGGTTATGTTTGTTTTAACTAACAGTAGTTGAGATTATGGTGAGGGGTCTGTCCCACCATCTGTAGTTTCAGCTGTCCGGCTTGATGCCGAGTTAGGTGCTATTTAATTAATATGATATTAACATTTGGATAGGTATACCTGTCAATAATGTTACGATCACAGTCGATATCGGCGAGATATCATCGATATAATAAGATTTTCTATATTTTCTAGACGAGACGGCAAATATCAGCTCAAATTCAAATTAACACCGATTTAATTTGGTCAACCTCATTCATTATGGTATGGGCATATTATTAATAAATAATCACTAATATTATTAATATTTTATGTAATGATTTTTATTAAATAATATTCTGAAACTTTCGAATGACATAGCTCTTTTATACGAGCTTCATTTATATGAAGCATGAAGAAAGATGGACCACGTGAACCGAAGAACGAAGACTCATTGTGAGGAGAATATGATACTTATCTTTTATAAGCATTTTATTTTCAAATTTTATTATTTGATTGAGTTGTAATAATTAAGTCTTCATGTTTGATTTTCATTAAAACATTTAATAAATACAAATTTCAAGTTTTTTTTATAAACATCAAGACCAAAATCGTCTAAATCGGAACATAAACCGCATCATTAACAAAAATTGAGAATTGACCGGTTCTAACAAGGGTGAGGCCAATGGACTCAAAATCGACGATAGCTGGAAGCTGGTTCGTGAAGGGGAGGGACACCTTCACGAGAATATTTTTAGAGATTTTTGTTTCATCTTGGGAATTCTCTCTCTTTTCTTCAAAATAATCGTTTTAATTGTTGATAAAAAAAGTCATACTATTAGAGCTATGTTTTAGGTTACACCAATTTTTTTCTTCATCAATCGGCAAGGTTCAATGGATTTCAAGAACACTTTTCTCAAATGGAGGGATAATATGAATGTTTGATAGCTTAGAGGGTTTCGTAAGACACGTTTATATTTCGGGAGATACAAGTGAAAACTGCATATATCTAAAAAGAGACATATAGAACTATCCTTTTTTTTTACGTTGATTATTAATTTTCAAACTTTAAAATATTTGACAATATATCAAACAAATGGGATCATGCGGCAAGCAAGGTAGATACCTCCGCTGCTCCACCACTATAAACTAATGATATAACTGTTTTTCACTTGACTACACTTATATTTTTTTTTCTACCCAACTACGCATAAAATGTGCAAAATTTTCACTTTGGACTTTCCGTCCACTTCTGTTAGTTTTTAACATTTTTTACATGTGAAATGACTAAAATTCCCTTAACTATTCATTTAACTTTCAAACACATGTCATCCTATCTCTCTCTCATCGACGACCTTGGGCTTCGCCGCCGACCTCCGACGGCCTTCTCTGATCATTTTAGCCTCGCTCCAATGGTCTCCAACACCTCCAGCATCGCCTCCGGCCTCCTTCAACCTCTCCATGTGGTGGTCGGCCTTGGCTTGCTGGAAAAATCATGTCCCTGTTCGATTCCTTCTACATCGATCAAAAAATCTTGTCCCTGTCGGAGCACGACAGTCTATAGATCGGACATAAGTACTTCCTCCTCCCAAACCACTTCTTCCAGTATGTCCTCTCCTTTGCCGCCATCGCGACGGCGGCAAAGAGGAGTGCCGCAGCGAAAAAGGCTCCGGCAGCGTGCCATCCGTTCAATATTCAGAAAACCCCATCTAAGTGTTTGAGGGGGAGGAGGGAGGGTATGCACAACGGCGCAGCTGCAAAGAGATTACAACTTGTTGGTGTGTTCCAGGTTGTGGAAGCCGAAGCTGGAGACGGTTAGAGAACTTTTCGAAATCGAAAATCAAGGGTAAGTCGAGAAAATGATACGATAATTTTGTTTCTTTGTATTTAGTATACTTCAAATAGATGGGTTGTTGAATTGGGATTCGGCGAATTTGTAAAAGTAAATTAGACACAAAATTAGGAATTGTAAAGTGGGCATATGTTTGGTAATTGTAAAACGTGGTTGTGGTTAATTAGACAGAGAATCAATTCAAGAGAAAGTAGGGTGGAGGCTCTTTTATCAATTTTGGGGTTTTGCTGAATTTATTAAAAAAAACACAATTATAGTAATTGCAGGTAATGCTCTTCAAAAAATTAGTTAGGACTGATTACTTAAGCATATATTTGAAAATTAAAAAAATATGTGAGGGTATTTTAGTCTTTTCAATTTAATTATAATAATTCATTTAACCCTTAATGGTATTTTAGTCTTTTCACATGTCAAAAATGTTAAAAATTAACGGATTGGACGGAAAGTGTAAAGCGGAAATTTTGCGCATTTTAGGCATAGTCAAGTAAAAAAAATCTATATATATAGTGAAGTAAAAAACAACTATATCTAAAGGTAGTCAACTGAAATTATTCCTTAATTAAACTGTAAACCTGCACCTCGTATAAAATGTTTGTAAGTAGGTACAGTCACATTCTTTAAAGTATAATCGAAAGAGCCGAAAGCTAATATGTATTAGATTCGCCCATCCAAACAGGACTTCAAAAGAGAAAAGCAAAAGCAGAGAAACTGAGGAGTGAGGACAGTGATTTGTTTTGTAGTTGACATAAAATTTTGGGTGAGAGAGACCTTTTTGTAATAAATAAGTTTTTATTTTGTTCTAAAAGCACCGACTTTTTTGATGAAGTGGTTATGTATTGTTTTGCAGTGATAGTGCAAGAGATAGTGTTATTGGTGTTGTTCTTCATATGCTATTTGGTTATGGGTAATTGGGTTTGATTTTCTGGATTTATCGATTAGGATACAAACGGGTGGTTTGGTCGGTTGTAAACACTTTATACTACAAAATTACTATTCATTCCCGCGCTTCCATTTCAAACGACTTTATTTTGTCTTCCCAAGTCAGATTTTTCATTATAAACCTCAACATTGACTTTTATATTACAAATCTAAATGTTTGAAATGTTGTAGTATGAACAAATTTTAATCAACTATGGTAAAGGTATTAAATTTGAATTTTGATATCCATATTTACTTGAGTTTCTATATAGTATTAATATTTATTGGGCGGCGATTACAAGTAATAAAATTAGTAATACTAGATTAATTTTATGTGAACCAAATGGGATTAGCTCATTTCAACAAGCGGTATCAAGTGTAAATTAATATGTGTGATGATATAGGTTTTGACATCGGAATTCTGGTTTCTTGTGGTTGTGGGATCCTCCTTCAATTTCTAGGTAATTCGTTTGTGGCGACAATTCGAGCTTTGGCAGGTCGTTTTGCCTTTTTGAGTTGGGGTCGGCGGTATTTTCGTGAGACGACCCACGTAGGCATAAGGGTACTCAAGAATACCAAAATGTACAAAATCGAGTGGAAAATACTCTATAATATGGGAAGTAATATCACAAAAATGAAGTATGATCTAGTCGCATCAACACCCAGTACTAAAGACTTTCTCACCCTCAAGAAAGAAATATACAACAACGGTCGATTTAAACTCCGAAATTTACCTTGATTTGGGGAGTTCTACCTCTTCTGATGATTTTAGGTCCAATACACAACCCCAAAAAATTCAGGTACAAACGATCCTAACTATTAATGACTTGATCCTACAAAATTATGAAAAGTCTCAGTTTTATACAAAAAAAATCTTAATTAGCCAACAAAACGAATCAAATTGAAAAATAATTAAACAAAATGCACATATCTTGAATGTTTATCGAAAAATCTTATAACATGGTAAATGTCAAGATCTTATAGTGGTCGTTCACCTTCTAACATCGTCCTCACATAACGTCAATACGCACTCGGTATCCTATTTGATAGCGGTCTCATCAGTTGTAAGCTAGCATCATTTACTCTTTCGCAACAACACCAGTTATTTCGTTGGAGTGAATATTCCTTGCTCGGACAGTGGGAAATATCATTACATTGTCCCCCGAATGTTATCTCACGATCACCCGACATCAGCTAAATAATGAGAATCTTGAGTCAATTTATTCATGACCACTGCAAACCACAATTCGATGCAACCTTTCATGTTTTCACATATCTCAAAAGTTGTCCCGATTAGGTTATACTTATGTCTTCGATGAATTTACTTTCCCTGGAAGATTATTTTGATGTTGAATAGACTACTTGTTTGAATACCCGCAAGCCCACCACCGATTACGTTATTTTCCTTGGATAGTTATTGATCTTTAGGTGATCCTATAAACAAAATGCCACCACATATTCTTTGGTTGATGGTCACAGTGAGTCATTAAATAGTCTTTCATTAGTGTATTAAATATATCGAGATCGATTATAACTTTATTTGGTTACAAATTCATACTCATGTCCTTCACGGATATTGAAGCATCAGCTCGTCGACCTCTTTAATAAGAGCAAGAAATTAAGAAATGATGTATTACTGACCTACATTCTATAATTTAAAGAGAAATATTAGTTAATATTTATCTTATAATCTCATAATTTTTCTTCATATCCAATATTATTTTTCTCGATTTATTCACGCAATAAGTTGGCCTATGTAAAAATTGTGTTTCTTTCGTTTACATTGTAAACATGCGTATGTACAACATATCCCTTAATCAATAAATGATGTATTTACATACCATTATCTGTGCTTTAATCTTTGTAAAAGTCTTGAATAAGTTGTGCTAGTGTTCTGGTAAATATAAAGGTCGTTGTAACATGAATCAAAGTAGTGCCCTAGGCTAGGAATCGTGGGGGTCCCAAGACAAGGGCAAGAAAAAGGACAGTTCACACGTTCAAAAGGCATTAAAGACATAGCCAGATACACTATTATTGTCGTTTTGTCACTACACTGAACCACCTGGGTGACAGAACCAACCAGACCCTTGCATTGCATTTAAAACAACATTTCTTAATCCACCACTCAAACTCAAATCTAATGATAGCAAAAACAACCACATTTTCTTCTAATGAACATTTTGTGTTTGAAATTGTGATGATAACCACAAATTCAGTACATTTAGACGGGCACTACAAGAAATGTATCTCAATTCTCATCTTCATTTCAATTTCAAAGAGATTGCTTTATGCTAAAATCTACACGATACAGCACGAATCTATTTACAGAAAAAGAAATGTTAAGGCCCTGTTTGGTTACAGCCCGGCCATGGACGCTCCTTCTGAGAGGGACTTCTCCAGAAACCAGTACCGTAGAAATTGGCCCACATCTCCTTCTCAAGCCTCTGAGCCTCCTCCTCCGACTCCATCCATTTCTCCGGCAACTCGATTTCCGAACCCATCGGGTGAATCTGGAGATCCGAATCCTCCGACCCGGCCCGCTGAAGCATCCTCCGCCGCCGCGACTGAAACGCCCTCCGCCAGATCGCCCTCGGAGCCTTGTACACCAGCACCACCAGCAGGTTCACGATCCCGCAGGGGCAGCAGCAACACACGACGGCGCACTCCGCCGCCGTCCCTCCGGCCACCTCCCCGAACCCGCCGCACGTGCACGACTCGCGAGCCGCCGGAAGGAGCGGCTCCCTCCGCCGCGTCATCGACTCAACACGAATCGCACAAGAACCCAATCCCCCAATTGGAATGTTCTCGAAGAAAGAAGCGGACCCAGATGAAGATTCAAAGGATCTTTGACACTCGAATCGATTGAGGGACAGTGGGGATCGATTCGCGACCTGGGTAATTGTGAGAGTGAAGATTCAGAGGTTGATCGACGGAGACTGATATATGATAAGGGGTTGGGGATTGAATCGTATTTATTTGTATAGCGCTTTGGGTTGGGGGAGTCAACGACGATAGTCAGAGGAGAGAGAAAGTGGGTCAAGATGAAAATGAATGATAAATTGGTATCAGACAGAGTGATGGTGAATGATTGTTTCTGGACCGTAGGATGTGAATGAGATGAGCTTGATTGACTACATCTCCTACCACTATCACATTCACTGATAATTCATAATTAACCTCATACATACAGATTGTTCTTTGCCATTTTCATGCTGCTATCTAGGAGTGCCCATCGGGTCAACCCGACCAGTTTTGAACTCACCCGACTATCAGTCAGGTCTCAGATCAGCTATTCGTTACCCTGCCCGACTAATTGATGTTGGGTCTCGGGTCGAGTTCATGTTGGGTCCCTAGTTATTAGTCGAGTTCCTGTTGGGTCCCTAGTCATTGGGTCAAACCAAGAACCCGATGAACAAACAAATTTTAAACTATATTGCTTAAAATTTTGAGTATTCAAATTATTATTGAATGAAAAAATATTCAAAATTTACTAAGGTGTCTAGCAAGAAGTTTGAGTCTTGACATAAAAGCAAGTCCTGATTGATATAGTGGTAAGTTTACAAGTCTCCACGTTATATAAAAAGAGGCATGAATGAGCATTTTACTCACAAACGATGTGGGACTTCAATTAGAGTGAAAATTGAAGTCCATTTCTCATGCCACGCGTCACCTCCCACAATTAGCGCACCTCTCTCTATTTATTCCCTCATACAACTCTGTCTGATCCCACATCGGAAAAATATAACATGATTCAAAACTTAAATACATTCTTACTCCACCCTCCTTTCAAATGCAAATGGGTCTGGACATTTGGCTTGGCATAACACTTTAAGTTGTGGGCTTTGAAATTATTATACTTTGGGCCTGCATTTTATGCTACTGAAGCTTGGATCTAGGAATCAAATCACATGGACGAAGACTTGTTATGGGTTGAGCAGTGTATTCGGCCAGGGTGTCGGGTTGTCGGGTGGCCCGACAGGTTGAACTTTAAGCCTGAGGCCCGCCCGACTTTTAGTCGGGTGAGCAGAAAGCTGACCTGTTCTTTCACCCGGCTTGTCGGGTTTCGAGTTGTTGGGCCTCGGGTCGGTTTGGGTAGCCGGGTCAGTCAGGTCTCGGGTTAAAATGGACAACCCTATTGCTATCTTATCATCGTGCTACTGCTACCACTATTTACTTTCTTATGTTTAAGTTGTATTTTGTACCACGAATATTGGAATGTTGTCGAGATCTTACAAAATTGATAAAAATTCGTTTAATCTCAGGTTGAGTAATAATTGATTCATTATTTTCTTATGTATATGGTTTGATCTATACATTGATTGTGTTAGAACCTGATTGTCGGCATGAGCAAATAATAGATCGAAGCAGAACTGGAAGGGGAACCGCGTCGTGGTATGGAAGCTACTGACTTGAAAGCAATTTGCCCAGGTAGACCTTGGTGGCGATCGAAATCCGGTTGCCTCCGAGATTTACACGGTCGTCCCTCTAGTGCGCGCTCACTCACACAACAGAGGCCGGAACTGTAAGACGATATCAAGGAAAGGAGGGAGAAGGAAAGAACTCGGAGTGGAAGTTGACAACGATTTGACGAACAACAATTCAAGAATCGTCAGGTCGCATAATCGAAGAACACCAGATAAGTCGTTAGAGTATCAGCACAGTGGAGTCGATTTTTCAGTGTGTAAACAATGACCGAGCCTCAAGAATTTATAGGAAAATTTTGAGGACAAGTCATTAAACCGAGCCATTAACTCTGATAATGGTCGTCATAATGCTAAAAAACCGACACCATCACTCAAGACATAAATACGAGTTTGAATTACAAAATATTTGCAAAACCCAATCTTGCTCGCACCGCAGGTGCTCTACAAAAGCCCGAGCCCGAGCTTGGCCCAGCCCGGTCCAAACGGTGACGGCGCGGGTGTGGGTTTGACCTAAGCCTCAGGTTACCCCTAATAGACCCACACAAACAAGAGAGAAGAGAAAAAAAATTTAAACCCCAAAAGTAATTCCAATGCTTTCCATGTGGGACTCCAAACAATAGAAGAAAAATTAATTGTGAAGTTTTAAACGTATTAAAACCTAACAATCCCCCACAAAAGCCTTACAAAAAGGGGTTTAAGAAGAAACGAGGAGGTTCTTGGATAACGGAAGACGTGATACTTAAGTGTCAATATCTTGCGACTTGAATTAACATATAGTAAAGTGAGGCAACAACATACTTGTGAAGACGAGTGAATTTCTTCTTGAACTTGTTTCACTTTTCGGTGAGACCCCCACAACACATATCTTATCTTTTAATCTTACAAGTTTCGTGGTACCTGATCTATGCTTTTAAAGCCATGCGTATACCTCGGTCTCGCGAGTGCATTTTTGGAAGATTTTTTCTTGTCTTTCATAGATGGCGGCCAAACCATCACCCCTGTGTAGGTAGCTCGTCAAGTGCATCTCAGGCGAGACCCCCACAACACATATCTTATCTTCTAATCTTACAAGTTCCGTGGTACCTGATCTACGCTTTTAAAGCCATGCGTACACCTCGGTCTCGCGAGTGCCTTTTTGGAAGATTTCTTCTTGTCTTTCATAGATGGCGGCCAAACCATCACACCCGCGTAGGTAGCTCGTCAAGTGCATCTCAGTAGCACTGACCAATGAGCTATTAAGGACAAAGAGTCCAACCTGTCAACTGCAGACAAAACCCATCAAGTGCGTCTCTATAGCACCACCAAGAATTGGTTATGGGTTGTCAGCCTTAAAGTCCATCAAGTGTGTCTCTATAGCACCACAAAAAACTTTCTATGGATTATCATACTCGAGATCCATCAAGTGCGTCTCAATCGCACCACCAAAAACTGGTTATGTAATCTCTCAGACAACTTCGCGCCATCGGAATGGGCAAAGTAGTTCAGCGAGGGTCATATGGTTTCGTTTGACCGCTCGTGGGTATCCACCATACTTTCACGATGAGGGCTTAAACCCCATCCCCCTCGAAGTGTCAAGGAAAACTTTCCTTAGTAATCCCTTTGTGAAAGGGTCAGTAAGATTTCTTTCGAATCTTACATAATCTAAAGAAATCACTCCATCTCTCAGGAGCCGTCGAATCACACCATACCTTAGTCGAACATGTCTTTTCTTCCCATTATAGACATTGTTCTTTTCCACGCATATGGTTAATTGAGAGTCACAACGTAGTGACACCAGAATTGCATGTCGTCTCCATATAGGCACATCGGCCAACAGGTTTCTCAGCCAGTCTGCTTCTTGTCCTGCCAACTCAAGGGCAATCAGCTCAGATTCCATCGTGGAGCTAACTATGCAGGATTGTTTGGAATATTTTCAAGAGATGGCACCTCCACCCAAAGTAAAGGCATAGCCACTTGCAGAGGTTAACTCATCTTTACTCGAAACCCAATTTGCATCATAAAATCCTTCTAGAACAGCATGAAACTTGTAGTAGTGTAATGACCAGTCAATGGTGCCTTTCAAGTACTTGAGTAAACGATGAAGAGCTTCCCAATGTTCTTTACTAGGGTTGTGAGTATAACGACTCAACATGCTCACCGCATAGGCAATGTCGGGTCGAGTACAATTCATGAAAAACATCATACTTCCTATGATCTTGGCGTACTGAACTTGTGACACGTTGTTTCCCAATTTATTCGTCAAATGTATATAAGGATCATAGGGATTCCTAACAGGTGTGACATCAAAAGAGTTGAATTTCTTCAATACCTTCTCAACATAGTACGATTAGCTTAGAGAGATGCCATCAGAGTCCCTCAAAACCTTCACTCCTAAGATGACATCTACTTCCCCTAAGTCTTTCATCTTAAAATTAGATGATAGAAACTCCATGATTTTTTTATAACAATAATATTACTACCAAGGTATCATCGACGTAAAGGCATATAATCACACAATATGATCCATCCATCTTTGTGTAAACACACGAATCAGAGTTATTAACTATTGATGTAGAACAATCCCAATTATGATTCTTAATTATATTATATTTTGGATAGTTTTAGGTTTTCCTATTAAGTTAGGTTTCCTAACTCTAATTAGTTTGGATTGATTAGTTCTATTGGTTTAGGTTTACTAGTTTGATTTAGTTTTGGAGAATTAGTCCTATGTAAGTCTTAGCTTATGTAGAGATTATTATCATCATTATCATTAGTATCAATTTGAGTTACTTGGATTTATTCCGTTTAGTCCCTAAAGTTAAGGTTTTACCCTTGATTCGTTTCGAAGCACCCTTATGATGCACCAAAGTGGTATCAGAGCCCCGATTTGACCGGACATGATGGCCAACTATGGCACTAGTAGAATCCAACCCGTCGTCGACAAACGATGGATTGAACGAGTCGTGCAACGACTAGATGACACTATAGACTCACTTAATAACATGACGCAGAAACTTCCTACGCATGTTTTTTCTTCTTCCTCATACTGATAAAGCTCAAGGAAAAATTACCTGATTTTGTACACCCGAAGTCTAGATCTTGGATTGATCTTCAAAATGCCATTGTCCTAATTCACTCAACATCCTCTTTTCCGATCTCCGATATGGTTGAAGTCTCTATTAATGGTTCCTTCTTTAAGGCTTCCTTGGAGGAAATCTCTGGCACATCAATCCCCTCTCACCACCCGACTTGTAAGGACCTCTCCCGGGCAGTTAGACTAAAATCTGGGAAAATTCAAAATTTTTGAATAGTGACCAGATCGAGTCTGAACCTGACCCCGAGAGTTGTTTTGGACATAAGATGACGTTATTTTCGACCAAGCTAAGTTCAGGGCGACTAAAGACCACTTCGTGACCCATTCGGGGAAAGTTGACTTAGGTTGACTTTTTGCCGGAAAAGTCAACCGAGGACGTTTTGGGCGATTCTGGACTCGTTAAGTCCCGAATCGCAAAACGGTCGATGTAGTATTCTTAGTTAGCCCATTTTAAGTCACTCGGGAGATTTTGCTGAAATCTCGATAAAAGTGCCCATTCGGGGTCCGAAACGTCCGATTTTGGAAAATTTGAGCCGTTTTCGGTTGGTGGAAGAGGTGACCGATGTGATTGATGGGTTAGGTATCAAGGGGACAAGGAAGTGACTTGTGTATGGGGTTTGGTGATGTTGGGAAAGAGGAAAAATGGTTGATTTTTGGGTTTTCATTTTATTTAATTAAGTAATTAATTAAATAAAATGTGTTGTTATAAGGAGGGGGAGCTCCCATTTCATCCGAGAACAACCAAGAGAAAGAGAGGGAGAAGAGAAGAAAGAAGGAGAGAGAAAGAGAAAGAGAAAGAGGGAAGGAGAAGGAGGGTCCGGCCAAGCAAGGAGGATTTCCCGTCAATCCGTCCGTCGTTTCTTCGAGATTTCTTCGTATTCGGAATCCCGACATCGAGGACTACAAGAGGTATGACTCTCTTTTCGATTTGGAGTAGTTTGGTTCGTGGGTTTTAAGTAGAAATGTGTTGTTTTAAGTTTAGTTAGACACTAGAGATGATTAGGCATGTTTTAAGACAAATTTGAACAAATTCCGGTGACCGGAGGGTCGCCGGAGCTCCGGCCACGTTGGTGGATGATTCCGGTGGCCATGGAACGCTGACTCGAAGTGCTTCAACCTTCATCTTGTGAGTTTTTCCAAAGGAGCAACGGTTTGGGAGCTAGAAGCCCGGGAAGTGACTGAACCGCTGAATCTTTCCAGCCGGACGGACAATCTGTTTTGCTCCGGACGGAGCCGTTCCCGTTCGAACTTGGTTCCGAGCAAAACATGAAGTTTGTAGAGGACTGGCAGAGCTTCAACTTTCATGTTTACGTGTTTTCCAGACGAGCTACGAATTTGGAGCTGCAAGTCCGGGAAGTGGACTGTTCTGCCGAATCTGTCTCTGGACAGATTCGAAGTAAATCCCGTAGCTCGATTTTGTTTCCCGAGAATTAATGTGGTGGCTTGTGTGGGGCCCACGAGCCCGGGGCTCGGGTTTTGTGAGTTCGGGTGGTCCCGGGTGACCCCCGAGTCGATAACTTGCGTATTTGATAATTTCCGGATTTAAATTGTGAAAGACGGTTTTTCCACCAATAACTTTAATTGAAGTATTTTAACGCTCGGGTGTCGGAATTCGAATCCGTTAATTGCATTGGTCTTAGAATATTAAATGAGGAGTTTAGAAACAAGTTTCGTAATTTTCGGAGTCCCGAGGGTCAAAAACTCGTTTCCGGGCAGATTGGGGTTTTCGGGGAAAATGGGTCATTCCGGACCCATTTTGACTACTTTGATTAATTTGAAGTGTGTCCAAGTTTTAGGCACTTGTTGGAGTACACTTGTAAATTTATTGCATTCGTTTCAGAGTCTGTTTGAGTTTTTAATTATTGAATATAATTATTAGTTGATATTGACGCTTGCGGGAAAGGCAAGGCGTGAATAGCTCGAGCGGGAGGCTAGGAGCGTACGTGGAGCTTTCCTAAGGTAGGGGGACATAGCTACCTAGACTATATGGCTTGATGCCTTTGTTTGATTATATATGTGTGTATACATACGTGTGAGCATGATTTGACACTATGGTAGTGGCGTGAATATGCTTGGTGTGATTATATGCGAATAGTGAGATTTGCATGATAATGTTGGGTGAATTAGTTTAGTATAACTCTGAACTGATTGTATGCACGGGATTGTGCCAGGTATTATATTATTTGCTTTTCAGACGATGATTTATTCCGTCTTGCACCTAGTATGTATTCTGCATGAGTATGGTGTGATACTTGTGTTACAGGTGGTGTTTAAGGTAAACCGAGTTGAGGGTGGATTCCCTTGATCGAGATCGGTTACCTTTATTTGTGGTAAGGGTCAACCGAGCTGAGGGTGGACTCCCTTAGTTGTGATCGGTTACCTTTATTTAGGTGTAAGGTAAACCGAGTTGAGGGTGGATTCCCTTGATCGAGATCGGTTACCTTTATCTTTGTGGGAAAGGTCAACCGAGCTGAGGGTGGACTCCCTTAGTTGTGATCGGTTGCCTTTATTTAGGTGTAAGGTGAATCGAGTTGAGGGTGGACTCCCTTGATCGAGATCGGTTACCTTTACCTAAGGGAGGGTGAACCGAGGCAAGGGTGGATTCCCTGGGCTGAAATCGGTTACCCTAGGGTGTAGTTAATTATGTTATACAACTACTTTTGCATTGTTATCATCTTGTGTATGTGCGATGTTTGAGTCTTGGAGGTAGCGTGTTCACCCCTACAACTTGTGCAGGTTATGGATGCGTTTAGATCTTTTGACTGGGAGCTTGGGGGCGTGTCGTGTCGATGTGTCTTTGCCAGTGGTGTTTGGTCGGCTGTTGTTGACTCTGTTGAGTCGTAACCTGTTTTGTTACTGCTTTTCATTATCCGGTTTATTACTTTATTTTGTAAAACACTCGGTGAGGTGGCGTTATGCCTCACCATTATGGTATTTATTTATGAGTTACTTGCTTCATTTTCAAAGGATGTTTTGATGGAATTGTTTTAGAACTGGTTTACTTACTTGTGCAATCACCTTTAAGTTAGGGACGCCTAAACTAAAGGTGTTGACTTTGTGCGAGTATAGTTATGATACACTCGAGGACGCTCGAGGTGTTTCATAACTATTTCGTGTATGTATCTTCGTATATGTATTATCGATACTTGTATTTTATCGCGTGACGACTAAGATTCGGAGAACCGGATTTTGGGGCGTTACAGTTTGGTATCAGAGGTTCAGGTTCAACACCTGTGTGCCTTGCGTCGACACGTCGGGTAGAGTCAGTAATAGGAGAGTATTACGTGGCTTTGGTCTTTAAGTTTTGTGGTGTTAAGTTGGTCAGTAGTGAGTTAGCCTGACAACTTATGTGCAGTGGTGTGACTGTATGACTTGAGAAATGATGGACAGGTTGTGGTACTGTGATAGTACATGAGGTTGCTTGTTAACGTGAGTATATTATTGACATGTTTGATTGATGACATGTGTTGACTGGTGGGCATGTTAGTGAGAACATTGCCGGTTGGTATTACTACGCTAGGATATTAGTACCTAGTATGATTAGTAATGGTAGAAAATCAGTGAAGTTCCATTGTCCTTTAGCGCGAAGTCCGCTTGATCGTGGATCCTGATTGTGATCTCATTTCCGTGCAGTAGTGCACATGGCGCCGAAGACTAGGCGAGGAGGTACCAGGGGGCGGGGAGCGTCGAGGGCGACTCAGGGAGCTCGAGTTGCCGAGCCCGCGGAGCAGACCACTAGTGTCGAGACACAGTCCGCGGAGACTGCCACCGGTAGTGCTGGGCAGGCGGGAACTCCCATGGGGATGCCCGATGCCCCGACGACCGCTCCCGACAGGGTCCCGATGGGGGAAGAGCTGTTGAGGTCGATACAGTCCCTGACCGAGGTCATGGGGCGGAGGGCAACTAGGTCAACCACACTTGAGGCAGCACCAGTTCGGGCTGCAGTACAGCCGTCGCACGCATTGCGAGACTTCCTACGACTGCACCCACCTGCTTTCCACGGAGAGCCTGATCCCTCGATAGCCGAGCAGTGGCTACAGCAGATCACTCCGCATCACTTTAGCTGTTCACCAGCTGAAGGGCGATGCCTACTACTGGTGGGAGCGGGTGAGGGCCCGGGTTGGGCAGGACTTTGAGGAGTTCCGGGAGGTCTTCCTCGAGAGCTACTTTCCAGAGTCGGCGCGGGATAGCCGGCAGCAGCATATCCTGGAATTGCGCCAGGAGACCTTGACGGTCGCCGAGTACGAGGCCCGTTTCACGGCCTTGTCGAGATTTGCTCCGGATCTGGTGAGGTCCGATGCGAGCCGTTGCAAACGGTTCGAGCGGGGGCTGAGGCCCAAAATCTTCGACCGGATCCTTGCTCTTAGGATCCGAGTGTACTCGGTGATAGTGGACACCGCCGCAGCCATCGAGGAGGGGATGGCAGAGATCCGACGTCTCCGTGCACAGAGGCCCCGACCGAGTGGCCCTTCGGAGTCTAGAGACTTCAAGAGGCCCCGTCATTCGGGCTTTCCGCCACAGCAGGCTGGACGGATGGAGCAGAGGCCGCTCGCTTCGCTAGACACAGCAGCTGCCAGCTCGGCAGGATCGAGACCACCAACCACTTGCTACATGTGCGGGCAGACGGGACATCTTTGTCGGGAGTGCCCACAGAGGCATGGGACTGCGAGGCAGAGTCAGGGCGGACAGCCCAGATCGCTGGCGGGAAGGCCGGGAAGTCAGGCCGGGTCTCAGGGAGGCCGGGCCAGCGCAGGACCGCCCACATGCTATAGGTGCGGACGCCTCGGGCACATTGCCAAGGACTGTCCCTCCAAGGGCGCTTCACCGGTACAGTCATCCGCATCACGGCAGGATTACCGGCCCAGGCAGGGAAACGCACCAGCACGGTCGGCAGGGCCGAGTACCGGGCAAGGGCAGCAGACACGGGGCAGAGTATATTCTGTTGCGGGCCAGACTAAGACGCCACAGCCTGATGACCAGAGATCAGCGCAGGGTACGTTTCTTGTTTTTAATTCGTGGGCGTCTATTCTCATAGACACAGGTGCCTCGAATTCTTTTATCTCTGCACGGTTTGCACGGTCCCTGGCATTGAGGGTCGAGTCTTTGAGTCCGCCCCTGCGTGTTGATACACCTTTGGGGGACGACACTGTTCTAGACAGGGTCTGCAAGGCATGCGAGGTGCGCGTATCCGACCATCCCCTTGTGGGGGATCTGATTGTACTTGACATGACGACATTCGACGTCATCCTGGGTATGGACTGGTTGAGACGGTACCGAGCGATCATCGACTGTTACAAGAGGAGAGTGACAGTATCGAGCGGTGGCTCTACTATCACATGTCCATTAGGGAGTCAAAGTGGAGTCCTACTTGCAGCACTATCCATAGCGGGCAGCGGCCCGACGGGCGGAGGCCGAGGACTACCACGGGTTGTTGATGAGTTTGCGGGCGTGTTCCCAGACGATCTGAGCGGTTTGCCACCAGTGCGAGAGGTGGAGTTCGCGATCGAGTTGTTGCCGGGAACGGCGCCTATTTCTGTGGCACCCTACCGTTTCGCTCCCGCGGAACTCGAGGAGTTGAAGAGTCAACTCCAGGAGCTACAGGAAAAGGGGTTCATCCGGCCGAGCACTTCGCCTTGGGGTGCTCCAGCGTTGTTCGTGAAGAAGAAGGAAGGTTCACTCCGGATGTGCATCGATTACCGGAAGCTGAACAGGGCGACAGTAAAGAACCGTTATCCGATGCCGCGGATAGACGATCTCTTCGACCAGCTCAGGGGTTCGAAATGCTTTTCCAAGATCGACCTGCGATCTGGTTATCATCAGTTGAGGGTGCGAGAGGAGGACATCCAGAAGACGGCATTCAGGACACGGTATGGGCACTTCGAGTTCTTGGTGATGCCGTTCGGTTTGACCAACGCTCCAGCAGCGTTCATGGACCTTATGACACGGATCTTCCGGCCTTACCTTGACCAGTTCGTCATCGTGTTCGTAGACGACATCCTTATCTACTCTCCGGACGAGAGGACTCACGAGGCACATCTGAGGATCGTGCTTCAGCTACTCCTATCGCACCAGCTTTACGCGAAGTTGGAGAAGTGTGAGTTCTGGCTCACTGAGGTGAGGTTCCTCGGGCATGTAGTGTCCAGCGACGGTATCTTTGTTGACCCGGTGAAGATATAGGCAGTCTCGAGATGGGCACAGCCGACGAGCGTGTTCGAGATTCGTAGTTTCCTGGGGTTAGCAGGTTATTACAGAAGGTTCGTGAAGGATTTCTCAAGACTGGCAGCACCGATGACTCACCTTACACGGAAGGGAGTTAAGTTTGAGTGGGACGAGTCCTGTGAGAACTCATTCTTGGAGCTGAAGACTCTGTTGACCACGGCTCCAGTGCTGATAGTACCAGAGCGAGGCATAGGCTACGACGTCTACTGTGACGCGTCCGGCGAGGGACTGGGTATTGTGCTGATGCAACTGGGGAAGGTGGTAGCGTTCGGGTCCCGACAGTTGAGAGTGCACGAGAAGAACTATCCGACGCACGACCTGGAACTTGCGGCAATCGTATTTGCACTGAAGTTATGGCGTCACTACCTCTATGGCGAGAAATTTCAGGTCTTCTCTGATCACAAGAGCCTGAGGTACCTCTTTTCTCAGAAGGACCTCAACATGAGACAGCGGCGCTGGATGGAGCTGATTGAGGACTACGACTTTGACCTGCTTTACCACCCGGGCAAGGCAAATGTTGTTGCCGACACCCTCAGCAGGAAGTCACTCCACAGTCTCGTTTCCGTAGCTGTACGGGAATGGAAGATGCTGGGAGAACTCGGCGAGTTCAAGATGGAGCTAGAGGAAGTCACAGGGCAGGTGGCTCTGTGTTCCTTAGTAGCGCAGCCAGAATTGATCAGCAGGGTACTCGAGGCGCAGATCGAGGATGCGGAATCAGTGACATTCCGAGAAAGGTTGACCAGCGGAAGCGAGTCCGAAGGGTGGTCACTGGGCAACGATCAGGGTCTTCGCTTCCAGAGCAGACTGTTCGTGCCCCAGAGTCTCCGCGAGGCGGTACTACGTGAGTCGCACAGCTCGCGACTCACAGTACATCCCGGGGGGACTAAGATGTACCACGACATCAGACGCCACTTCTGGTGGAGTAGGATGAAGCGCGAGATAGCGGAATTTGTGGCGAGATGCCTTACTTGTCAGCAGGTGAAGATCGAGCACCAGAGACCAGCAGGTCTGCTACAGCCACTAGAGATCGCTGAGTAGAAATGGGAGCATATCACCATGGACTTCGTGTGCGGTTTGCAGAGGTCTACGAGGGGCAATGATGCTGTTTGGGTAGTGGTTGACAGACTGACGAAGTCCGCTCACTTCCTGCCTATGAAGATGACGGGCCCAGTGGACAAGCTGAGCAGGCTGTATGTGCGCGAGATAGTCAGACTACACGGGGTGCCGGTGTCGATAGTGTCGGACCGAGACCCTCGCTTTACATCGCGATTCTGGGACAGCCTTCAGGGCGCTATGGGGACGAATATTCGGCTGAGTACCGCTTACCACCCGCAGACTGATGGTCAGTCATAGTGAGTGATCCAGATCCTGGAGGACATGCTCCGGGCATGTATTCTGAACTTCCATGGAGCGTGGGAGGATCACTTGCCACTAGCAGAGTTCGCCTACAACAACAGCTACCAGGCCAGCATTCAGATAGCACCATTCGAGGCGTTGTATGGTAGGCCGTGTCGTTCACCCGTCTGTTGGGCGGAGGTGGGCGACAAGAGCCTGTTAGGACCTGATCTGGTTAGGGAGACTACCGAGAAGGTAGCCCTGATCCGAGAACGGTTGAAGACGACGCAGAGCAGACAGAAGTGTTACGCGGACAGGAGGCGTCGACCGCTTGAGTTCGAAGTGGGCGACCATGTCTTCTTGAAGGTTAGCCCGAAGAAGGGGCTGATCAGGTTCAAGAAGGCAAGGAGCGACGGGAAGTTGTCGCCGAGGTACATTGGGCCCTTCGAGATCATTTCCAGAGTGGGAGCAGTGGCTTACCGGCTTGCTTTGCCACCATCCCTTGCGGCAGTACATAACGTTTTCCATGTATCCATGCTGAGGAAGTACCACCACGACCCGTCACACGTGATAGCTTGGGCTGAGCTAGAGTTGACTCCGGATGCGACTTATGAGGAATGGCCAGTTCGGATCTTGGACTCTCGCGATCAAGTGCTGAGAGGCAAGACCATCCCGTTAGTGCGAGTGCTGTGGCAGCATCACGGGGAGGGGGAGTCGACGTGGGAGCGGGCGGACGAGATTCGCGCCAAGTATCCCCGACTCTTCAAGAATTGAGGTACGTCCTTAACTCTGTTTAATTTCGCGGACGAAATTCCTTTAAGGGGGGTAGGTTGTAAGGACCTCTCCCGGGCAGTTAGACTAAAATCTGGGAAAATTCAAAATTTTTGAATAGTGACCAGATCGAGTCTGAACCTGACCCCGAGAGTTGTTTTGGACATAAGATGACGTTATTTTCGACCAAGCTATGTTCAGGGCGACTAAAGACCACTTCGTGACCCATTCGGGGAAAGTTGACTTAGGTTGACTTTTTGCCGGAAAAGTCAACCGAGGACGTTTTGGGCGATTCTGGACTCGTTAATTCCCGAATCGCAAAACGGTCGATGCAGTATTCTTAGTTAGCCCATTTTAAGTCACTCGGGAGATTTTGCTGAAATCTCGATAAAAGTGCCCGTTCGGGGTCCGAAACGTTCGATTTTGGGAAATCTGATCCGTTTTCGGTTGGTGGAAAAGGTGACCGATGTGATTGATAGGTTAGGTATCAAGGGGACAAGGAAGGGACTTGTTGTGTGTGGGGTTTGGTGATGTTGGGAAAGAGGAAAAAGGGTTGATTTTTGGGTTTTCATTTTATTTAATTAAGTAATTAATTAAATAAAATGTGTTGTTATAAGGAGGGGGAGCTCCCATTTCATCCGAGAACAACCAAGAGAAAGAGAGGGAGAAGAGAAGAAAGAAGGAGAGAGAAAGAGAAAGAGAAAGAGGGAAGGAGAAGGAGGGTCCGGCCAAGCAAGGAGGATTTCCCGTCAATCCGTCCGTCGTTTCTTCGAGAATTCTTCGTATTCGGAATCCCGGCATCGAGGACTACAAGAGGTATGGCTCTCTTTTCGATTTGGAGTAGTTTGGTTCGTGGGTTTTAAGTAGAAATGTGCTGTTTTAAGTTTAGTTAGACACTAGAGATGATTAGGCATGTTTTAAGACAAATTTGAACAAATTCCGGTGACCGGAGGGTCGCCGGAGCTCCGGCCACGTTGGTGGCTGATTCCGGTGGCCATGGAACGCTGACTCGAAGTGCTTCAACCTTCATCTTGTGAGTTTTTCCAAAGGAGCAACGGTTTGGGAGCTAGAAGCCCGGGAAGTGACTGAACCGCTGAATCTGTCCAGCCGGACGGACAATCTGTTTTGCTCCGGACGGAGCCGTTCCCGTTCGAACTTGGTTCCGAGCAAAACATGAAGTTTGTAGAGGACTGGCAGAGCTTTAACTTTCATGTGTACGTGTTTTCCAGACGAGCTACGGATTTGGAGCTGCAAGTCCGGGAAGTGGACTGTTCTGCCGAATCTGTCTCTGGACAGATTCGAAGTAAATCCCGTAGCTCGATTTGTTTCCCGAGAATTAATGTGGTGGCTTGTGTGGGGCCCACGAGCCCGGGGCTCGGGTTTTGTGAGTTCGGGTGGTCCCGGGTGACCCCCGAGTCGATAACTTGCGTATTTGATAATTTCCGGATTTAAATTGTGAAAGACGGTTTTTCCACCAATAACTTTAGTTGAAGTATTTTAACGCTCGGGTGTCGGAATTCGAATCCGTTAATTGCATTGGTCTTAGAATATTAAATGAGGAGTTTAGAAACAAGTTTCGTAATTTTCGGAGTCCCGAGGGTCAAAAACTCGTTTCCGGGCAGATTGGGTGTTTCGGGGAAAATGGGTCATTCCGGACCCATTTTGGCTACTTTGATTAATTTGAAGTGTGTCCAAGTGTTAGGCACTTGTTGGAGTACACTTGTAAATTTATTGCATTCGTTTCGGAGTCTGTTTGAGTTTTTAATTATTGAATATAATTATTAGTTGATATTGACGCTCGCGGGAAAGGCAAGGCGTGAATAGCTCGAGCGGGAGGCTAGGAGCGTACGTGGAGCTTTCCTAAGGTAGGGGGACATAGCTACCTAGACTATATGGCTTGATGCCTTTGTTTGATTATATATGTGTGTATATATACGTGTGAGCATGATTTGACACTATGGTAGTGGCGTGAATATGCTTGGTGTGATTATATGCGAATAGTGAGATTTGCATGATAATGTTGGGTGAATTAGTTTAGTATAACTCTGAACTGATTGTATGCACGGGATTGTGCCAGGTATTATATTATTTTCTTTTCAGACGATGATTTATTCCGTCTTGCACCTAGTATGTTTTCTGCATGAGTATGGTGTGATACTTGTGTTACAGGTGGTGTTTAAGGTAAACCGAGTTGAGGGTGGATTCCCTTGATCGAGATCGGTTACCTTTATTTGTGGTAAGGGTCAACCGAGCTGAGGGTGGACTCTCTTAGTTGTGATCGGTTACCTTTATTTAGGTGTAAGGTAAACCGAGTTGAGGGTGGATTCCCTTGATCGAGATCGGTTACCTTTATCTTTGTGGGAAAGGTCAACCGAGCTGAGGGTGGACTCCCTTAGTTGTGATCGGTTGCCTTTATTTAGGTGTAAGGTGAATCGAGTTGAGGGTGGACTCCCTTGATCGAGATCGGTTACCTTTACCTAAGGGAGGGTGAACCGAGGCAAGGGTGGATTCCCTGGGCTGAAATCGGTTACCCTAGGGTGTAGTTAATTATGTTATACAACTACTTTTGCATTGTTATCATCTTGTGTATGTGCGATGTTTGAGTCTTGGAGGTAGCGTGTTCACCCCTACAACTTGTGCAGGTTATTGATGCGTTTAGATCTTTTGACTGGGAGCTTGGGGGTGTGTCGTGTCGACGTGTCTTTGCCAGTGGTGTTTGGTCGGCTGTTGTAGACTCTGTTGAGTCGTAACATGTTTTGTTACTGCTTTTCATTATCCGGTTTATTACTTTATTTTGTAAAACACTCGGTGAGGTGGCGTTATGCCTCACCATTATGGTATTTATTTATGAGTTACTTGCTTCATTTTCAAAGGATGTTTTGATGGAATTGTTTTAGAACTGGTTTACTTACTTGTGCAATCACCTTTAAGTCAGGGACGCCTAAACTAAAGGTGTTGACTTTGTGCGAGTATAGTTATGATACACTCGAGGACGCTCGAGGTGTTTCATAACTATTTCGTATATGTATCTTCGTATATGTATTATCGATACTTGTATTTTATCGCGTGACGACTAAGATTCGGAGAACCGGCAAAAACTTTTCAAATTCATTAAAATCCTAGTTGAATACAACCTTAAGTTTCAATTTGTTATTTTATATGCTTAATTTTCCCTTGCATCTCTATTGAATTATTTCTATAATAAAAATGGTTAACTTAATAAGAACTATTGATTTTATTATCTTAGGGATAATAATGATGTTAAAATTAGTATCTTAAGGTAGTTTTGTTAGTGGAATGCATCATTATATAATTATTTGAATCAAAATTTAAAATATCCTTAAAATTATCTTGTGCCTATAACATTTCAATGATACATATTGCATATCGATCTAGAATACATTAATCAACATATATATATATATAGATTGTGAAAGTTATGTTATTAATTTATTTGGTGCAATGACAAAGTTTGAATGTTTCAAAGAAACAAATTGCCGTTTAGAGTCCATGAAACGTCACGCTTATAAGTTATAGGAATCCAATCAAGTTAGGTTGGCTAGTTTGTTATTCATGGTGCCCGAGCCACCACGCCTAATTTACTAAACTATCCAATCATCATTATTTCTACAATTTAATTACTACTTAGTTCCTTTATCTTTCGTTTTCTCGGCTAAACATTCCGCTAATTACGTCATGTAGTGGCATTATTGACGAGGACGGCACGAGATAGCTCTTCCACTAACTAAAAGAGCTTCTAAATATGTATGAAAATAGACACCTAACAGACAGTTATTTTATGATGACAAATTAAGAGTATATATCCATAAAATATTAAAATACAAGGTTGAATGTGTGATGATGTTTTGTCGGTTATATCATCATTAGTATAATGTTGCGTGACGCATCGCCACTTCGGCCTAAATAATGTTGGGATTTTGTCTCTGTCCTGCTATTATTATTGCATGATTAGATAGAGTAAATGTTAATATGAAGGGATAATTTCACGCGTATATACGATTTTCAAGCAAATTTGTTTTGTTAATAAAAAAGCTGTCGATTAAGTATCCACCTATGGCGGTCAACATTCTCCGTCAGGGTTTTGCTGTCTCGACGAGCTACGCGATCGTGTAAGTTTGCAATTGGGAAGGAAGTCAGAAGTTGTAGCGGCTATAAATTCGGTGAGATCGAGTGGCCGGCGTAAGTTGGAGTTTGGGGTACAATTTGGAGCCAATGTTCTGCGACTGAAGGGGCAGAGTCAAGGGCCGTAGAAGGTTATTGAATCGGGTTGGAGAGAGACTTACATCGGCAAGCGAGGCCGGGAGACGGAGGTGTGGGTTGAGCCGGTGACTGGAGTACGGGTTTAGAGCTTGTGATTTGGAGGGATAATTACTTTACGATGGTAAAGTTGAGGGGATATTATTTCGATATCATTTGTGAGTGGAGACTGGTCTGGGATGGGGCCAACGGAAGTTGGGCGACGAAGCTCAGTGGAGATCGGCGCAACGACAACAGACGTTCCCAGGCTAGGCTTATCGGAGGTATGGTAGGAATTATGGCGATTTGCATGTTGCGGTTTTGTTTGGTTGATGGCTCGGTACTAGGAAGGAACCAAAGTTCTTTAGCGTCGATGGACAAATTTATGTAAGCATATCGAACTAGGGGGTCTTGGTATTCGTAAGGTTCAATACATTATCAGGGTGCCCCATTGGACTCGGTACTGGGAGGAATTTAAAGCATTCCGCAGCAGGATCATGGGGATTCTCTATCTGTATGAGGTGGAGGTCGTGACTCTACATGATATTAAACGGGTCGAGTCGAACATCTTTGGAGATATCGTTAGCGATAAGTGTTGTGTACTGTCCACTGCTGGGGCATGTGTTTTTATTTATTTTACTCGTCGCTCTTGAAACTCTATAACTCATAAATTAGCCAGATACGCTTTAATTAACAATAGGTATGATCACATTGCGGGTCTGTCCTACCATATATTGTTTCGGTTGTCTGGCGTGATGCCGAGTTAGTTTCTTAATAATATTCGTGTTTTCCCTAAAACAAGTATATACGATTTTCACTTACATCTTCCGAAAATAAATGCGTTTTGTAAATCACCTTAAATTAACAAACATATCAAGTTACCTCTCTCTGTTAATTATTTTAAAAAATAATGTTACTTTTTTTAAAATGACGAAAATATCCATGTATTTTAAAAATTAATTTTTTATGGAAAACATAACTTTTAATGAAATAAATCATATAAACTGAATTTAGTATTAAAAATGAAAACAATTTTTCTTTTTCGATATATTTGTAAACAACATTTGAAAATATATGTTTAAGTAAATTTTATGATATATTTCCTAAATACATTTAAGAATTTTAAATACATGGCTATTAGCGTGATTTTCAAAAAGATGAAACATAATATAAATATGTAAAATAAGGGATAATTACGTGTGACTACACCTTCCAATACACCAGAAACTGACTTTGTTAGCTTTTCCTCCTCAAATTCATCTTCTTCTTCACGCATACCCCAACCAATGTCGGAAAAGGCCTGAGCTCTCATTCGATGGCATAAAGGTTGGTCTGTCCGTTTGAACCACCAAATCGATCTAAGGAGAGAGAAGGGTCGACGACGGTACATCTGAAATTAAATCATCCCTTACCTTGCCAATTTCAGGATCCCCAAATCCAAACCCAAATATTCTCAGCGGAAATCCAAAATCACTTCTCCTTCGTTATGTTCATGTTTTCTAAAAATGACTGTAATATATATAGTAGGTATCAAATACAAATCAGGGGAAAATGTCTAAACATCCAAACTCTATAACATGCTAGTGTAATGTTGTCTAACTATGTAGAACATGCAGTGCAATGTTGTATAACATGTTGGACCTGTGCAAAATTGAAGCAATGTATAACATGTAGTGCAACATTGTATATCTGTCACGTGTCGCAATCTAACATAACACGCGTCTCCAATCCGACGGTTATACATTAGTTTGGACGTTTGTACATTTTAGGTGAGTTTGTATTGGAGTTCATCCCTATATATACATATAATCCAAAATCACTTCTCCTGATTATGTTCATATTTTCTCAAAATGATTATAATATGTATGTGTGTATATAATTTCACTTACCTTCACCTAGGTTTTCAGAAATATATATATATATGTATATATACATATATATATATATGAGAGAAAATTTCACTTACTTCCACCTAGGTTTTTAGAAATCCCACTTAGATCTCTCGAAAAAAAGATGCTAACTCACAGCCCTCCTAGGTTTCCTAAATTACCACTTAGCCTAATTCTGTTAATTATTTTGTTAAATTTTTTGGAAATGACGAAAATGCTCATGTCCTTAAAAAATTATTGAAACTTTCAAATAACATAACTCTCTCACACGAGCTCCATTTCGGGTTCAAAATATATCAAATCGAAGAGAATCGAAAGATCAACGACCAGCTACGTCAACTTTTTTTGAAAATTGTGTTAATTTTTTTGGATATGAAGAAAATGCCCATATATTTGAAAAATTGTTGAAACTTTCAAATGATATAACTCTCTCATACGAGCTCCATTTCGGACTCATAATATATCAAGTCTGAGAGAATCGAAAGATCAACGACCAACTCCGTCAAATTATTTTGAAAATTATGTTAATATTATTGGATATGACGCAAATGCCCCTGTATTTAAAAAATTATTGAAATTTTCAAATGACATAATTCTCTCATATGAACTCCATTTCGGGCTTATAGTATATCAAATCGAAGAGAATCCAAAGATCAACGACTTTGAAGAAAGATTTTTTATTAATAATTAACATTATTTTAATAATTAATAATTAAAATAATAACTATTAATAACGATATATTTAATTATTAATAATATATCAAAACTTTCGAATGACATAACTCTCTCATACGAGCTTCGTTTCGGACTCATAGTATATCACGTCGAAGAGAATTGTAAGATCAACAATTCCGAAGAAAGAAGTTTTTGTCCAAATTATCATCCAACGCCAACAAAAATTTTATAGTCTTTAAAATAATAATTAATTAATTATATTATTAATATTTTTGGTAATAATTATTTATCAAGTATAATTAAATCAATTATTAATAATATATAGAAAAAAATTTCATTTTTCAAAGTTGTGTATCTTCCTCTCTTCAATTTGATATACTATAAGTCCGAAATGAAATTCGTATTAGAAAGTTATGTTATTCAAAAATGAAAACTATTTTTAAATATCGTTTTTTTAAATTATTTTTTATACTAAAATTATTTTTAAGATTATAAAAAATTTGTTGTCGTTGGATGAAATTTTGGACAAAAACTTATTTCTTCGGAATTGTTGATCTTATGATTCTCTTCGACTTAATATACTATGAGTTCGAAATGAAGCTCGTATGAGAGAGTTATGTCATTTGGAGGTTTTGATATATTATTAATGATTAAATATATTATTAATAATAATTATATTAATTATTAATTATTAAAATAACGTTAACTATTAATAAAAAAAATTTCTTCAAAGTCGTTGATCTTTCGATTCTCTTCAATTTGATATACTATGAGCCCGAAATGGAGTTCGTATGAGATAGTTATGTCATTTGAAAGTTTCAATAGTTATTTCGATTTTCTTCGATTTGATATACTATGAGCCCGACATGGAGTTCGTATGAGATAGTTATGTCATGTGAAAGTTTCAATAGTTTTTTAAATACAGGGGCATTTTTGTCATTTAAAAAAAAATTAACAGAATTTTCAAAATAAATTAACGGATGTTGTCGTTGATATTTCGATTCTCTTCAATTTGATATACTATGAGCCCAAAATGGAACTCTTATGAGCGAGTTATGTCATATGAAAGTTTCATGGACATTTTCATCATTTCCAAAAAAATTAATAGAAAAGATAGGCTAAGTGATACTTTAGGAAATAGGATGATGTGAGGTAGATTTTTGTACTAGAGATGTAAATAAATTTTATGAAAATCTAGATATAGGTAAGTGGAATTTTACCTACATATATTATCAACTTATTTGATAAATATGAAATGATTGCTTTAATTTTTATTAATATATTAGTCTTTTCAAATTGCTTTGCCACTCTTTGACATAAATTGGTATAGAAAATGTCTGGAAACAAAAAAAATACAACCGTATATCCAATTAAATTCAAGATTTTAATTAGATTGACAGGCAAGCTTTGGTATCAATAGTAAAGCTGACTTCATTAATGGTCTTAATTGATTTAAGGAATGGTTAATTTGGATATAATGTAATAATTTTAAAAATATTATTTATATTGTGCTCGTCATTATAACATTCAGTCCATTGTAACTAAGAAGCCAAAATTTAAAACACTTGACTTAATAATCAAACAATCTTTATTATAGAATAGCCATATTACCAACCCATAGTTCCCCAAAATCTTCAAGAACATTGAATCCACAGAATACACATAAATATAATGACTCCCAAAAAAGAAGATCTCAGTTCACATTAGACGACATGATTGCGACCCTTGATCTGAACCTTGTAATCCAAAAGCCCTTTGTACAAAACTAGCCTATTCTTGGGCATGCTCATCATGCTCCGTTGATCATATTCCATCGGATCTTGATCATGATGATCATCATCACAATCATAATAATACTTCCTTCTCTCGTTCATCACTTCCTTCTCTTGATTCGCAATCACTTGCTTCTTCCGATATTCCTTGTTGTTATTCGATGGCTCCATCACATCTTTTGCGAACCTCACCTTCTTCTTCATCATATCCTTCTCGCACCCTAACCACACATATTAAAATTTGATCCAACTAAAAGCTCAAGCTAATAAACAAATAGTTTAACACATTTTTTGTGGTTATAGACCGCTCACAATGCGACTTGTTATAATAAACATCAGGCGTAGGTGAAATCAAGAAGTGGATAAATCTAAATCTTTCAAGACCTATTGTGTAGGTCAAATTGAAAGATACAAGTAAATGTGAGGTACGACATGGGAAGCAATGAAGACGAACATATAATTTGTTTTTTTCTCAGCAAAACGTCTGGCCCACTTAAAAGTTGGGTGACGAGTTAAAAGTTATTTATCAACTTAACTAGTCGATAAATCGACACCTTTCAAACCCGTTTGCATTCGAGTCAAATCGAATGATCCATTGTATATGAAACTCAACGAACATGCGACCCTCTTAGAAGGTGAATGGAGCCAAATTTTGTTTATCAACATCTTCCGGCACAAGACAAGACTCTAAATGGAAAAAATATAGAAATTGAATAAGGGGTAAATTACCATAGAGTTCGGATTCAAATTTGTCCATGAAATCAGAGAGGAGGCGCTTATGGGCTTGGAAGGCGACAAGAACAACGCTCCCGGAGACGGCACAAATGGCCATCATCCCGGTGGCGGAGTAACCGTCCATGTTCTCGCCGGGAAGAGGTGATCGGGGGCTGATGTCAATCAATTGGACCGAAACAACAACATGGGTTTTTCGGATAAATTAATGTAATGCAACGTTGTTGTTGTTGTTGAGTACAAGGAGGAAGAACATGGCATGGTGATGAGAGATCATCAATATCAGCTAGCTAACAAGGCACTGCATTGACTCTCCTCTTCTGGATCACCGTTGACTTCCTTTTAAATTCATTTTCTCTTTGCTTATTTTAAGGAAAAGAATCTATTAAATTAGTAAAATCAAATCAAAATTGAGGCTCTGCTTGCATTTCTCTATTGGGTTATTGAGGGTAGTGGTTGTGTTTGTGCTCACCAAACTTAGTTGAGATCTACCAATCTTTTGGGAATAAACCAGCTAAGCTAAGCCTACAATTGTCCTTTTTTTTCCTTCTAAATAAGGACTTTGTGTCTTTCCAAGGCATCGAGAAGCTTTTCTGCGTATAGCAAATAAATTCAAGGTTTTTGGGTGTTTTTCTAAAATTCATACGAAGGAGATTAGTGTGGGGTTGGATTATGTAAATATTTTACGGTTATAACTAAGGTATCTGTACATCATTCAAGGTAGATCCACGTGAATACTAAAAATTGAACGTGCATATAAAATAATTACTAAATACATATAACAAAAATTAATTTAAGCTTAGATATTATATTTTGTAATTCAGTTTGAATGTAATTTCAATATATATATATATATAAATACGAAGTGCGTCGGTTCACGAGTCATACAAATTCCGATAGGTTGGCTCGAGCTGGACTCCTTTAATAAACGACTCAACATTGTGTTCAAACTCGACTCGAGTTAGATTACAACTAACATATATCAAATTTCAAAATATCAAGAGATCAGACATCTCGTTAAAACCTCGACTATTATCCATAACGATAATTCATGTGTAATAATTCACTAAACGATGAATTTAAATGATATAAATTAAAGTAAAACAATATAAATAAGTTGAACTGGGCAGAGGGAGCAGCTCAAGAGTTTCTTTTACCCAATTTATTAGTAAATTACAGGATTATCAAATTTGAATAGACCCAGCAACATTAAAAACGACCAGTTTCTTTTTACTCTTGAGCTAAATGATTTTTTAGATAATTTTAGACGATCAAATATAAACTGGGGTAGAAATACAACCCATTCAAATCAGAAGAACTTGTGTGTGCACTGGTAGAAGCATATGGGCCCGGTAGAACCACGAAAATAACGGTGGTAGAACTTCTCTGCTACGTGTCGCGTGCTGGGACAAATCTCAACAGATCTTGAGCGATCCAGCGGGTGGTAGAAGTTGGACGTTCGAACGTTCGACTAGGTTTGTATTGACATATATATTGATGCACTCAAGTGAGAACTATGAAAACCAACATGGGGGTGTTATGTGGCAAGAGGGCAACCTCTACCACGTCATCTTTCACGCCTGTCAGCTCAGCGCACATACACCATAGACACTTCCTCAGCAGTTCTCACACGATCTGCATGTGTGAGTTTGCAATTTTAAGTGGAAATTAACGACAATGTATTGTAATATGTTTGTATTATAGATTCATCTTTCCTTTTTTAAACAACCAAACCATATATTCTTAGGAAATATCCAAAAATAACACATGACTGAGGGAAGCTGAAATTTTATAATTCATCCATTGCAAAAAAATAAGTTACTTGAAGGAAATATACCATAGGTCAATCACATTTCAGTGTAATATTATATCATCATTAGAATCAATAAATTGACATTTCATTATCAACGTGTTGTGATAATGAGTCAAGTGTAATTTCATCTAATGTCATCGAATGTGTCATCACTGATAGTATAACCATTAGATACACATATAATTACACTTGACATGTCCCTGGTCAAATGCTTATAAAGCGACCAGTATGAGGATGACTATTGATCACGCTCTACTGATCATAGGTATTGGATTACCAAGTCATATCATAGATATCACTTGGGAAGTGATATTGGACGACCCGACATGAGTATATGACATAGATCCAGTCATGAACATACTCAGTTGTTATAGTATCATTGAATCCTTACGGACCTTGGAGTCTTCTTGGATTCCTATATGACTACTCACATAGTTTGACATGCTCATCTACGTTGTCCGTAACTGGCTATAAAAGAGGTATGATTGGCTATGTGACGAATCGTATGAGGAATTGCAGTTGACGGTCAAGGGATTTGTCCCTCACGACCAGGGGGAACGAAATCTGTTTAGGCCACGTGATGAGACTGACTGAGAGAAAGTGTGCGGCCGCACCAACGATAATTAGAATTATCATTATCAGGTCATCTCAACATCAAAAAACAAGTTTGAACATAATAAGGATGACGGCTCTGTGCCTTATGTTCAAATAAAGATATCTAGTGACAAAGAGATTATGATAATTACAACAAAAAGGTTAAATCGAATCATCGATCATCGTGATCATCGGTAATCATAATGTTTTACTTGAGACCACTTATGATGAATGAACCGAATAGTATATGGGGTAATTTTCCAATTAGTCATGAGCGTACAGGTTCACACACAAAGAGCAACCCGAAGCTAAATGGGCTTATAAACCCCATTAGGAGGAATAACTGAAAAACACATTTTTCCGAGTTCTGCATATAGGTCAAGTTGCGGGCCTTATATCTGCTAAACTAGGGCTCTAAAGCAAAAACTCTATTTCACATAAGTTTTATCTTTTTGAGTTATATTTAATCTGGTGCAAGTTTCGGGTCAATCAGACTTAAGACTAGAGAGCTATGACTCCCTCAATTTTGGTCGTCAGAACTGAAAAACGCAGTTTCCTTTCCTATTTCAGTTTGGATTTCAGAAATCTGAAACCTAGTAGGAAAAGTCAATTGGAGAGCACGAATTTTAGGTATTTTCAGAGGTTTGAAACTCACAAAGGAGGGGGGGGGGATTTATTGGAAACAAGATATAACCCTGAGCCTATAAATACGTTGCAACGGTTTAGTTTAGTTTAAACTTTAATGCGAGTTTAGCAACATTAAAAACTCCTCTTAAAAATTCTAGATCTGGTTAATAACTAATTAGATATGATTTGAGAAGATTAATTCTAGTAGATTAATTTTTTGTCAAAGCTTCGATCAAGACTTTCTCGTGTGGATACCGGTAGAGAGCGCATCCCGAAAGAAATGCTTTCCATTGATTCGCGAAAAACATTTGCACTCTCAATGTTTTGTAAAGCCGGATCTAAAAGAGGTAATTTAAGATCTAACCCTTTCATCAATTGAGCTTGAACACACAGTAGATTCTTGCTAGGAAAACGAGGGTATATTTTTGTTATTTATTTCCGCTGCGCATGAATGAGAACCCTCGTTTCCCTTCATTACACCGATACACAAACTCAACTTGTATATAATTATACTATATAGTAGTTGTGTAATATGCTTTTGGAGAACCATTTTACAATCCAAACCTAAAAAACCAAAAATGAAAACAATAGAAGCAACTGACCTAACTATCTAGATTAAAGATTGATAGTCTAATTTAACCAAACACTTGGCACTGCATGTTGAAAAATTGTAATTAAACTAATTTACATTGATTTGATATTTCTACATATGAAATTGCAACAAATCCTTCACAGGTTCTTTCCTCACAAAAAGAAATTTGGTACCAAATCGCTAGATCAAATGCATTTTTGAAAATATTCACACATATTTTTATTGTATTTAGATTTTGATTTACTTTACAACCAAAATCAGCTCCACACTCAAAGTCCTACATTACAAAAGTATAAAAAACCTTTTCTTCTTCCCTATCAATAAGGAACGTTTTTGTTGGATGATGTAATGCCCTCTTTCCTAGGCATGTTATTCACACACACACATATATACATACAAATACAAGAACAGTTATACAATCAAACGTTGCGATGGTGGTTACATAGAGGTAGTTACAAAGACTCCCTCGCAGTCGGAGCGGGAGGAGAGCGAACGCTCAGACTGGACCTGAATCGATCGAACAAAGAACGAGGGAGTCCCTTGGTGAAAATATCGGCATATTGGTGAGCAACAGGAACATGGAGGATTTGGATGTCGCCAATGCTGACCTTCTCATGAACAAAGTGAACGTCCAACTCAACGTGTTTAGTTTGTTGGTGCTGAACCGGGTTGCTCGATAGGTAGACGGCGGAGATGTTGTCGCAAAAGACCATTGCCGCTTGGCGGACCGGGACGTGAAGTTCCAAGAGCAAGTTTCGGAGCCAACTTGTCTCAGCAACCACATTGGCGACGACGCGATATTTCGCTTCAGCGCTTGAACGAGAGACTGTCGCTTGTCTCTTAGAAGACCAGGAGACCAAATTGTCGCCAATGAAAACGCAATACCCAGATGTGGAGCGGCGCGAGTCTAGACATCCAGCCCAATCCGCGTCAGAGTAAGCGGTGATGGATAGAGAGGCAGATGGAGTAATGTGAAGACCAAACCGAGAGGAACCTCGAACATACTATAACACGCGTTTAAGAAGCTGCAGATGGGGCTCTCTCGGATCATGCATAAATAAGCAAATTTGTTGTACAACGTAGGAGATATCGGGCCTGGTGATACACAGATATTGAAGTGCTCCGGCCAGGTTGCGGTATAAAGATGGGTCGCCAATGGGAGCGCCAGAAGTGGCACTGAGTTTTGGAGAAGTATCGACCGGTGTAGATGATGAGTTACAATCTGTCATGGAGGCCCGTGCAAGGATATCTCGAGAATAAGCATCTTGTGATAAAAACAATCCTTGTGAGTTCCGAACAACAGAGATGCCAAGAAAGTGGTTGAGGCCACCTAAGTCCGTCATACCAAACTCACGAGACAAAGAGGCTATCATCCGTTGCAACAAGGAAGAACTAGAAGCTTTGAGTAGTATATCATCAACATATAATATAAGATAAGCGGTCCCTTTGGGATAATGAAACACAAAGAGAAACAAATCACAGGAGCTGCTCCGAAAACCTTGAGTAATTAAAAATGTAGTAAAACGGTGATACCAAGCACGAGGTGTTTGTTTGAGACCGTATAGCGATTTACGAAGTAGACAAACCTTAATGGGAGGTGATGGATCTATGAAACCAGGAGGTTGATGCATATACACTTCTTCATTGAGATCACCATGCAAAAATGCGTTCTTCACGTCGAGTTGGTGGATGGGCCAATTTCGGGATACGGCAAGGCTGAGGACAGTGCGGGTTGTGGTAGGTTCAACCACTGGACTTAAGGTTTCGTCACAGTCGATTCCAACTTGTTGTGTATTACCATTAACAACCAGACAAGCCTTATATCAGTGAAGAGTGGCATTAGCATGGTACTTGTGACGGAACAACCACATACAACAGATGCCTGGAGAATCACATGGCCGAGGTACCAACTCCCACGTACAATTAGCAATAAGTGTCTGATACTCGGATTGCATCGCATGAGACCAGTTGGGATCACGGAGAGCTGCCTGGGAAGATTTGGGAATAGGGGAGATTGGTGTTGTGTGAGAGGTATGAAGATTGAGAATTTGGCGAGGGCGAAAGATGCCTCGCTGAGATCTGGTGACCATGGGGTAGGTTGGGAGGATTGGTGGAGTATGAGGGGTTGGTAGGAGAGGAGGCATATGTAGCGTGGAGTGGGGGTTTTGAGGTGGGGAAGAAGTTGTAGTGATAGTAGGAGTGGGTGGAGAGAATGAGTCAAATAGAGTTTGAACAAGAAGAGTTGAATCATGTTGGAGGAATGAGTAGGTGTGGGGTGGTATGAATGTGTTGGCTAAGAGAGGAAAGATAGATTCGTCAAATGTGACACGGCGAGATACGTGGGATTTACCTGTGAGAGGGTCGTAACAATGGTAGCCACAAAAGTTAGACAGGTAACCAAGGAATATGCATCTTGTGGATCAGGTATCAAGTTTGTGAGACCGTTTCGCCGAAAGGTTAGGGTAACATAGGCATCCAAAAGTTCGAAGGTGACTGTAAGATGGGTTCTTAAGGTAGAGAGTTGAGAAAGGTGTGTGATATTGGAGGAGTTTAGATGGGAGGATGTTATGGAGGTAAGTAGCGGTATGGAGTGCGTCTACCCAAAATGTAGATGAAAGAGAGGCTTGGTGGAGAAGAGCTAAGGTGATTTCGTTGAGCTGACGAAGCATTCGTTCGGCCTTACCATATTGAGAGGATGTTTGTGGACACGAGAAGCAAAAAGTGAAACCAGAGGAGCGAGCGAAAGAATGAAATGGGGAATTTATCGAACGCCCGTCCAAGGTCGCATTGGAAACTTTTTATGTGTTTTCCAAATTGAGTGGAGATGAACCTGTGAAACTCAATAAATTTAGAAAAGGCTTCAGATTTGTATTTAAGAGGGTGTCCATAAGTATTTGGAGAAATCATCAACCAAGATCATGTAATACTTATGACCAAGTCTACTACGTACTGGTGAGGTCCATAAGTCACTGTGAATGATGTCGAAAGGTGCCAAATAAGAAGTAACGGAATCATTGAAAAGTAAGTGTTTATGCTTACTAATTTGACATGTATTACATAAATGAGTAGAAGGATGATTAGTATAAGAAATAGTAGAGTTCTTATGCAGGAATTTCATGACATGAGTACTTGGATGCCCTAGCCGTTTGTGCCACTGTGAATACGAGGTTGCGGTAAGGAGAGCAGTTGGTGAAGATGTATGAGTGACATGATAGAGTGGATAAAGATCTTCGTCACTATTACTCCGCTGGACGATCATCCCAGACCTAAGATCTTTGATAGACAAACCATGAGGGTCAAATTCGATAGAAGCATTGTTGTCTCTAGTGAATTGACGGATGGAAACAAAATTTTTAATATTGCTAGGTGTGTGTAGAACATTATGGAGAGTTAAGGTGTGGGTAGGATGAGGAATGTAAGACGTTCCCGATCCATGAACCGGTATAGTCATGCCATCACCGACATATACAGAGCAAATATTACTAGTATCATAAGGTGGAGAGAGGATACCTGAGTCAGAGGTGAGATGAGATGTTGCAGCTGAGTCCATATACAAATTTTGATCTTCAGGCATGTGGACCGATGAAGCGGAGAAGGTTTGACCAAGTGTTGTAGGCTCGAGGCTGAAGAAACCAGTATGATGTGCTTGAGCGGTAGGAGAAGACAGGATAGGACGTTGTTTCATATGTTGTTGTGACGGGTCAGGCATCCATGGGTTCGTCCATCCTTGTTGTGTAGGGTAAGGACATGGTGGTGGGTATCAAAATGGGAATGGTGGAGCATGTTAGTGAGGCCAATAGGTGAAGCTGGATGAGGGGGGAGGACCACGTGTATTTGACTGACCATAGGAGCCACGAAGAGGTCCATTGGGGCCTCGAGGCCGAGCATTACGACCGGTACCATGATTTTTTATGAGAAATTATCTATCGAGGCTGTGGTGGAACTAATGAAGGCAGCAGAGGGAGGTGGTTCTTGACGAGCCGATCGACGTTGTTCTTCAAGTTGCAACATACTACGGGCTGTATCAAACGCCAGTAAGGTTTGATTTATATAAGAGTCTACCGGAGGGTCATGAGTTATAGTGTTGTTGGGAGGGTCTTGTTGGTCCACCATGGTTGTTATATAGAATGTAAAGAAGAGGAGAATTATGAGAGCATGGCTTCTGATATCATGTTGGATTTCCTAGGCATGTTATTCACACACACACACACACACACACACACACACACACACACACACACACACACACACACACACACACACACACACACACACACACACACACACACACACACACACACACACGAGAGTTTTTTTATTATTCATCACATTCATCACCAATCTCTCTGGCTTGTCCTCTTTGGATTAGAGCACTAATTTATAGTTAAAGCATTAATATTTGCCTCTTTTTTTTAATGAAGATAATTATCCTAATTAAGATAATTAATCTGAATAAGATTAAAGATTTAAATATTAAAACCGATTTCAGTTTAACAGATAAAACCAATTTCAGTTTAATAGATAAAACCGATCAAAATTTACAATTAACTGGAAGTTGGTCTTAGCCTACTTCTGGCTGGTTTCGGTTATGGACTTTGAAAACCGAACAATACCAGTTCAGTTTTTGAATTTTAGCCTCCAGTTCCGATTAATTGTAAATGGGCACCCCTAATGGCCATATTGATGAATTATTTGATATTTCTTCCCTTAACAATGACATTTTCACTCTGAGACATCTCCATCATTTATAGCCAAATTATAACATTTTTCAGGTGGTTTCTCTGCGTCTATTGATATTGATAAATGAACTCAAGAGGGTACTGACTTGTATAAAAAATGATGAAATTTTTTGATTCCCAATTTAGAGTTTATGAATCAGAGAGTTTTGTGCCTATTAAAAGTCACAAATTGGGGAATATGCTAGCCATATTAAGCTCAGAGCTGACTATACGACATTGGAACAATATCAAAGTCACAGGTTTTTTCCCATTGGGTTTCTGAAAAGATTTTTAACGAGACATCATTATACACGTCCAACATCACTTGAATTACTTCTTTACTCGAATTATAGCCCATTAATTTCTTTTGGTAAAATAAAAAATAATTATTAGTAAATGAGTGGTGTCCAAGAGAGAGGTTTGTGAATGAATGCAAGCCACGTGGTGGCATTGGTGGCCAACACCTATCAAAGCTTACCTTTCATGCTTGGCTAAACCGCCACACACACACACACACATAAAAGCAAAATCAGCTAAAAACAAAAAAAAACGTCCAAATGTCCAAACTGTAGAACATGTAATGCAATGTTGTATAACAATGTAGAACGTATAATGCAATGTTATAGAACATGCTGGACCTATGCAAAATTGAAGTCATGTAGAATATGCAGTGTAATGTTGTAGAACATGATGAACCCTACCACGTGTCGCATGCTGATATAACGCGCGTCTCATATCCGATGATTACGCATGGTTTGGACGTTTAGAAGTTCTACATGGGTTTGTATCCGAATGCGCGCGCGCGCGCGCACACACACACACACACACACACATATAATGTATTCAGCTACGAACGGCTGTAGAACGTCCAAACGTTCTACAACTGTTGGATCAGTGTGGATTTTGACGCACGTTGTTTCAGCATGTGCCACGTGGCAGCGAGATTCTACATCGCACACTTAAAGGTTATATGGGTCCATCACGTTCTACTACATTGCACTACACGTTCTAAAGTTTGGACGTTTGGAAACCTGAATTTGGTTTGTAGTAGATTTGTTCTTCTCTCTCTCTCTCACACTTATATATATATATATATATATATATATATATATATATATTATATATAAGAGAGAGAGAGAGAGAGGAACAAATCTATTTATACATATACATTCCATTGAGAACATCCATTATTGTTAGAACGTTATAACACTTTATGTTCGTTAGATCACATTTAATCTAACGTACCAGATTAATGTCGATTGCAAATATGTGTGGTGTTTCTGCGTGAGGCTACGGGCAATTTTTGGGAACTGAATGTTCTAATTAAGACAATTGATTGCAATATCAGAAGAGTAGATTAAAATTTTAATTGCAATTAATGATCAAAATTAAGGCAATCAATTCCATTCGCAGAAAAATTCTAATTGCAATAAGATACATATCATATCGACATTATATAGTACAAAATGGAGATAATATTGGGAATAATATTTTCGTGGACAGCTATGGAAGACGAATCTGGAAGTGAGAGTGGGATGTCAGTGTAACTATGAGTAAGTGTGGCTAATATGGAAGTGAGTATGACCACATGAATTCATTATGAAAAAGCAATCTGCATGATCATATTGGTATATAAAAGACTAATCATAAACAAATATTGGGGCTCATATAAGAAGTCCATTTCTGCATGCGTATTATGATAGTGTGGCCATGTATTACCTTTGTATGGCTATATAGAAATGTAGTATGGTCATAAGAAACAATCTGAAAAAAATAACAATTATATTTTATTTTGTCTATTCACTAACACCATTGTCCATGTTTCACATAAGAGTGACTTTCATTCATAAGTATTATGATCATAATATGCAATCCGAAGTTACAGTCTATTTGGATCCAACTATGCCTGCTCAATATCTAGTGTGTGTGGTTGTCCTATACTCTTGATAGTGTTTGTGGCTGCTCAATATCTGGTGTGGCTATGGTTACACCAGTATGGCTGCGAGGAACTCAGTGTAGCTATTCTGATTAATGGTTACATAGAGGTGTAAACGAGTCGAGTCGAGCCTCAATTTGGCAGGGCTCGGCTCGGCTCGTGAAAAAAGTGCTCAGCTCGAACCCGGCTCGGTCACGAACGAGCTTATACAGGTAAGCTCGAGTTCGGCTCGAAATAAAATAAATAAGCTCGAGCTCGAGCTCGAGTTCGGTTCGATTCGGTTCACTTAAATTTAAATACAAATATTCATTAAAATATAAATAAATGATAAATAATTCATTAAATAATAAATTAGCCAGCTTGAGATTGGTTCGACTTGATTCGGCTTATCTAATTATATTATAAGTATTTTATAAATATATTAATATGAATATATAATTCAATAAATATCAAACGAGATGGCTCGCGAATCTATCGAGCCTTAAAAGGTTAGCTTCAAGCTCGGCTCGTTTATTAAAGGAGCCCAATCTTAAGCTCAAATTCGGCTCGAACTCGATTATAACGAGCCCGAACCGAATATTTAACGAGCGGAACTCGAGCGGCTCGTTACAAGCTCGGCTCGTTTACAGCCCTAGAGTTACACATGAAAGGTGAATAATGAATGTGTGTAAAGGGGATATGTTAGGGGTGTTCAAGGTTCAAAAACCGAACTGAACTGACCAAAACCGAACCGAACCGAACCGACCAGTTCGGTTCTTCAAAAAATTAAACTGAAACCGAACCGACCGAATTTGGTCGGTTTGTTGAACCGAACCGATCCCTTCGGTCGGTTTTCGACCCAAACCGAATTCAATGCATTCAATTGTTCGTACTTCAAAAGTCAAGACCCAAAACAAAATTCATCGAGCAAGTAAGATGTAAGAAATGGGAAAGTAGAAAATCCAAGAAGAAACTGAGAATTTAGGGTTCGAGTTCCACATGAGAAGAAGAAAAGAGAGAGAGAGAGAGAGCACATAACCGAATCCTCATCGTCGCCTTCTCCGGCGAATCCTCGTCGTCGTCCTATTTCTTTTCGAAGATGGCGGACGAAACAGTCGCTCTTAAGGTTTTGGTTTTTTGATAGCGAGCCTAGAACTTGAGAAGATTAAGATTGGAATGAAAAAAAAGATTTGGTTTGTGAGGCCGAGAGCCTGCGTGCTCTGATTTGTTAGAGGAGAGAGAACATAGAACCAATGGAACAAGATTTACTATTTAGCCTTGATTTGGGCTAGCTTTGGGCTGTGTGTTTATGATATTGGGCTTGGGGGTGCCATCACAATGTCAAATTCATACAACATTTATATATTTAATTTTTACATCACACATCCTCGGTCGGTTTGGTTAGCCGACGGTTCAATTTTTTTGAACCAAAATCGAACTGACCATTGTCCAAACTGACCAACACCGACCATTATTCGGTTCTGTTTGGTTCGGTCGGTTTTGGTCGGTTCGGTTTCTTTTAACACCCTTAGGGTATGTGGTTTGGCTGCTGGTAGTGTTATGAAACTTGACGAGTTCGGCCGGGAACTCGGGATTTGGGGTCTCTCCGAGACGAGATGGCCGAAACTCGGTCAACCGTCGTTCTCGACCTTCATTTTCTTCTCTTCAAGTTCGTCTTTCCGATTTCTACTCGATCTGTTCGAGTTTGCTTCCATAAAATATGAGAAAAGAAATCATATGAATGAGAACTATAAATTAGGGTTAGATTGGGGAAGAAGAAGAAAGATATGGAGAGGGAGGGTAATACTATTTCCTAGATTTAAAATATTTTCTTGTTTTTATTTTTCATACTTTAGATCTAAAACTTTCTAATTAATGGGCTTGACCATCTCACATTACCTTTGAAAGCCCAACTTAAACATATCTTAAAATTATAGTAAATAATTGCATGTGTCATAATTTAATTTGTATTAATTAATAAGAGAAAATAGTGAGTATTAACAAGATTGAGATTGAAATTAATTAAATAATATTAATCGTCTTTAATAAATATCATATATATTAAAGTATTTTATAATACAAAACGAGTTTCGCCGAGTTGTCGCCGAATTTTGCTCGAGTTCCGAGTTCTTCTCAATTTTGGGCTCACTGAGTTTTACCTGAGTTTCACAACCTTGGCTGCTTGTAACAATGTGTGGCTGTCATTGAAGCAGTTGGCTGCCACGAGGTTAAAAATGTACATCAAATTCTACATGTGGTTGCAACTAAGACATATGACTTCTATTTAACAGTTGTGGATGTGGTTGAACTAGTGTGGTTGTAAGTGTATCAACTATACTATTGCGCGTAACTCTAATAAATTGTAATGTGCTTTAAAAGGCATTGGGAAACATTTATTCTACACGGTGCATGAGAACATTAAGGAGAATCATATTAAATAGAGATCGAATTTTAAAAAAATAAGTAAACAAATTAAATAGAGATCAAATTTAATTAGTGTTAGACACATTAAATAGAGGTCAAATTTAGAAAAAAAGGAAACAAATATTTTCGAAAAGAGAATCACCCAGGTTAGAAGGTCGAATACATATCTATGCAATTTCACAATAATACCCCTACGCATATGTTTTTTTATATAACAAGTGGGCCCGTACCACACGTGTGAAATATTGATCACATCAAAGATCCAATGGTGCAGAAGTGTTCTAATGTTCTAACACTAAATGAGATGCACTCTAATACAAACTCACCCAAAATGTCCAAACGTCCAAACTAATGTATAACCGTCGGATCAGAGACACACGTTATCTTAAATTGCGACACATGACAGTTATACAACGTTGCACTACATGTTATACATTGCTTCAATTTTGCACAGGTCCAACATGTTATACAACATTGCACAACATGTTCTACATAGTTATGCAACATTGCACTGCATGTTATACAGTTTGGACGTTTGGACATTTTCTCCTATGGTGCATATATATATATATATATATATGCACCCTAGTATAGACGTGATTGAGTGTCCAAACCATTCGAACCAATTCCCAACCGTTAGATGGGTGGAAATCTGGACACGCGTTGTCCTTTGGTGCAACACGTGTCATTTTCAATATTCCGTCTAGAAGTTAAACATCTTAGTTTTTTCTCAAACATTCTATTATTTTATCCTTTGCCCGGCCGTTCGGACGCTCCACCCGATTTAATCATGAATGTGATCTATATAGTGTAAACATAGATGAAATAATATTGAAGTAAACGTTGCCACTGCTCCCAAATTCTCTCCGAGTCTTTTACTTTAACTTATGCTATTTATTACTCCTCTGTTCATCTTGTTATACTCATCTATTCATCTTGGTTTATAAGAGAAGTAATGTCAATACAATACTTTACCGTGGTTACCTTGATTGGCTTTGCTCCATCAAATTGTTTTAACTGTTTTCAGTCTATTCTTTCATCTTGATCCTTTTGTTTAGCTCAACAATTTCGCGTTATGTGAGTCAACTATCCGACCCACCCGCACTAGTCAAATTTTCTCAAACAGTTATGTCCTGTCGAGTGGGTCTTTAAATTAAATGGGAATGAGGTGGGTCGCATTTTGGTGCACCCCTACTCAAATGGCATAAAACAATGTAAACAGAAATGAAATTTTATATCATCAAAATTAGGGGTAATTTCATCCAGCACCCCCTAAAATAAAAAGAATCTCACATGATACCCTTTAAAATCATTTGTCTCACTTGCACCCCCCTATTTTGACAATTGTCTCTCCATCCAATGTTGTTAAATATTGAAGTTGAAAAGACAAAAATACCCTTATTTTTGTTTTAAATTTTCAAATATTACCATTACACTCTCTCTCACCACTTCCTCAAACCCTAATTTCTTCTTCGCCAAATTTGATGAATCTAAAATTAAAGAAAATTTTAAAATCAAAATCAAATCTCTATATATGTGGTTTTTCTTGAACGTTTAATTTTAAATTAATTAGTGCTTAACTAAGGTGGTAGGTTAATCAAATTTGATAAAGAAGAAATTAGGGTTTGAGAGAGTGTAATGATAATATTTGAAAATTTAAAACAAAATAAAGGTATTTTTGTCTTTTTAATCTCAATATTTGACAATGTTGGATGGAACTAAACAGAAAAAACACAAGTGAGACAATTGCAAAAATAGGAAGGTGCAAGTGAGACAAATGATTTTAAGGGTTTCCTCTTATTTTAGGGGGTGCTGAATGGAATTACCCCTCAAAATTACATAAATAAAAATGACAAGATTGCCACTGAATTGAACTTGCACTATTTCTGAGATCTGTGGGTTCCTACAGCACAAGGAAACGAGGTCGAGTCGCATGGTTGTTTCTGTGAAGTGAAGAGAGAGGGTCATGAGGTGAAGTAGAAGATGGGGTGGAGGAGAAGGTGCAGGAACTTGATGCAGCTGCACGACAGCCATACGAACACCACACCGTACAGGATCCGAACACCCATCTCCTCTGGCTGTGGCTGTGGATGGATTTAAAATGGGCTTCGAAAGTATCGTAGTAATTTGACTGTTTGGTTACGGCTGCACCGGCACGTGTCCTCTTGATTGCCACGTGCCGTTCACATCTCATCCTCAATCCATATATTTATTATTATTAAAAGCGAGAGTGCAGCTCTCACATTGGTCCATAGCTCAGTGGTAGAGCAATTGACTGCAGATCAATAGGTCACCGGTTGGGCCCTTTCCATTTTTTGAGTAGTAGTGTTCATGTTATGGGCCTCAGCTGGGCCGGCAAGAAACGGTCTTTTGTCTTGTTCCCTGGACTCGTGGAAGAATCATGGACTGGAATCAAAATCAATCACCACTTAAATTCATCATAATCCCAATCCCATTCCCACCGCGGCAACAATGATCCTTTCTCATCCAATTCTCAGGTGTGCCCATCACCACAGAGCTTCCCTTTTCATTTCATCACCACCCACTTCCCAAAACCCCAATTTTGGCTTGCTCCCTGTTCACAAATCCCAGCTTCTTCCAAGTCCCAGGACCCAAAATCGGCCGGGTTTGAATCGGGTATCGGCGGCGTTGAGCGTTGACAATGGCGCGGGGAGAGCGTACGACGCGATTGTCATCGGGTCTGGGATTGGGGGGTTGGTGGCGGCGACGCAGCTGGCGGTGAAGGGAGCTAGGGTTCTGGTTCTTGAGAAGTACGTGATTCCTGGTGGGAGCTCTGGGTATTATCACAAGGAGGGCTATACTTTTGATGTTGGCTCATCTGTCATGTTCGGTTTCAGCGATAAGGTCACTTTCACTTTCACTACTTATATCTTAACCTTATTTCTCCATTTTTAATCAGTCTACAGTCTGCTCTTCTCTTGCGTCTGACCAAAAATTATCTGTTTGGCGTCTAATTGTACTAGTTCATCATTCAAACAATGAGTTTGGTCTGAATTTCAGTTTCGGTTGCTCGGATAGAATCTGTTTTATGAGTGGCACTACTGACTTGGTACCTATAAAATGGAGATGGTATAGATTTTGATCCGAATTGGTTATATTGCCCATGCAATTGCTGCATATTTATCATTTTTAGTTTAGAGGGTTAGAGTTTTTCTACACACTGAATTCAAATGTGAAGGCTCTTGATGCGTGCGGCTATTTTATTTTATTTTTGCAGGGGAATTTAAATTTGATAACACAAGCTTTGGCGGCAGTTGGTCGTCAGATGGAGGTAATACCTGATCCAAGCACCGTCCATTACCATCTACCGAATAACCTATCTGTCCTTGTGCATAGAGAATACAGTAAATTCATCTCAGAACTTACAAATAGATTTCCACATGAAAAGGACGGCATCCTCAAATTCTATGGTGTATGCTGGAAGGTCTGTTTTGATTGAGGTGACTGCTTGTTCCTCCGGGCAATTCTGCCTCCCATTATGATTCCCTTGCTTACGTTGATGAAATTTAATATCGCGTAGATTTTCAATGCCTTGAATTCATTGGAATTGAAGTCACTTGAGGAGCCAATCTACCTGTTTGGCCAGTTTTTTCAGAAGCCTCTCGCGTGTTTGACACTTGGTAATTGTTCTTTGAACTAGATAGCTTCTCCTTTGATTGTTAATTCATTATTTCCTCCATATGATTCGAGGACATGGACTCGCGTTATATGTTTTTGTTATCACATGCAGCCTACTATTTACCCCAGAATGCTGGAGACATAGCTCGAAAGTACATTAAGGACCCCGAGTTGCTGTCTTTCATAGATGCCGAGGTGAGTGATGCCATATCCTGATTAATCATTTCTCCCCAATTTTCATGCTTGCAGGATCCTTCTATGTTAAGTTCATAGAATTGACTTGTGGTGTTTTTGCAGTGTTTTATAGTAAGCACAGTAAACGCTTTGCAGACTCCAATGATCAATGCTAGCATGGTAAACTATATAATCATTTTTCACCCATAGCATATATTTTGTGTTGGTTGTATCTAACGTGTTTTTCTTGCAACAGGTTATGTGTGACAGGCATTTTGGTGGGATAAACTACCCTGTTGGTGGAGTTGGTGGAATTGCTGAGTCCTTAGCAAAAGGTTTGGTTGATCACGGCAGTGAAATACTTTACAAGGCGAACGTGACCAGCATTATAATGGACCAGGGAAAGGCTGTGAGTTTTACTTGAATGTTCAGGACTAAAACTTCTGAAACGAGCTTATCATGTATGCAAAAAATAAACAGTATCTTACATTTTTCAGTATTTTGTAGATAGGAGCCAGGCTTTCAGATGGAAGGAAGTTCTTTGCCAAAACTGTCATATCGAATGCTACTAGATGGGACACATTTGGTTAGTTTAGTAGTTGTTTTCTGTCGTTCTAATAACTTTACCTCGACTTTGATCCTATATTTTATGCTGATGATTTGATTAAATTCCATTTTGGTGTTGGCAGGAAAATTATTAAAAGGAGAGAGCCTCCCTAAAGAAGAAGAGAATTTTCAGAAAGTTTATGTTAAGGCTCCGTCTTTCCTGTCCATACATATGGGAGTTAAAGCAGAAGTTCTACCACCAGATACAGATTGTCACCATTTTCTGCTGGAAGTATGTGATATTTCATTTGTTTTGCAATTGTGAAGATTATTGGTATGGTTAACCTGATAATTTTAATTATCTTCTTCCATCACCTATGTAGAGTGACTGGACGAAATTGGAGGAGCCATATGGAAGTATATTTTTAAGCATTCCAACCGTTCTTGACACATCACTGGCTCCAGAAGGACGCCACATTCTTCACATATTTACAACTTCGGCCATGGAAGACTGGGAGGTAACTCTTAAACTCAAAGTTTGGAAGTCCCGTCTCATGTGGATCTTTAGTACTCCAGGACCCTCTTCCCCTTACCCCTTTCTGCAGGCATAGATTTATGAACAATTTTATTTTGAGTATAACAAATAGGTGGCCTTTACTCTGTTAGGGACTCTCTCGGAAAGATTACGAGGCAAAGAAGGAGCTCGTCGCAGGTGCAATTATAGATAGATTGGAGAATAAACTATTTCCAGGGCTCAAATCATCTATTGTTTTCAAGGAGGTATGAACATAACTCTTGTGCTAATTCACAGAATTGCAAATTTACACAGCGATCTAAAATTTGATATTCATTGAACTCTATTTATAACTGATTGCAGAACACACATCCTACTTTATAAATATTACTAAGATCAAATCAGGGAATTAGTTTGACCTACAATGGGTTCTTAAATTAGCATACTGCTAAGTTCCAGTAATTATGCTATGGTACCTGATTTCATTAATTGGAGAAAAATGACACAATCTGTTAATCAATGATACTGACTTTTGATAGTTTTCAGTGTGTCATGCTTTATGTGCATAATGGAGTTGTTTGGGTTGACTCTTGATAATTGAGGAGTCATTTATGTCAGTTTCAGCTTTTGTCTCACATCTCTCTTTTCCCATTCTCTCTCTGACACCCACATATCACTTATGCTAAACATGTGCTGATGAGGATGGAGCAAATCAAAATCGCTCTATCCTTTTCAGCTTCTAAGGATTAATTTTTCCACTACAGTTCTTCAGTTATTGTTTATTACTTCATTTGCTCAAAGGAGCTTGTCTGGTATTGCAGGTAGGAACACCAAAGACGCACAGGCGGTTCTTGGCTCGTGACAAGGGTACCTATGGACCGATGCCACGCAATACCCCAAAGGGATTATTGGGAATGCCATTCAACACAACAGTAAGTCTTATTTGACCCTCTTAACACTGTTTTCTGAGCAGAGATACTGATTAGAGTGGGGTATGCAACAATGAAAATGACAGGCAATAGATGGTCTATATTGTGTTGGCGATAGCTGCTTTCCTGGACAAGGTGTTATAGCTGTAGCATTTTCAGGAGTGATGTGTGCTCATCGAGTAGCTGCTGATATTGGTAAGCCGGGGCCCTTTTCCATAGACTTGATATTTGTTGGGTGAAAATAGTTGTGCATCTTCTACCAATGCTAAGACTAGTTAGATTGTTAATTGTTTAAACTCCAACAGCAAGAAAAAAAAATCAAAATACAGTTCATTCCGGCTGGGAATTCACTAACTTACTGAGCTAGTATTTTACATCAGTGATATCATAGCTTGGTAAACAGTGCATTGGAACCAATATCACCTGGAACCATGATTCCTTCTCTCATAGGAATCCACACTGTGAGTCTTGATCTACGTCAGATAAATATGGGATGTTCACAGGCTTCATTTCCTGGTCATCCTCAACTGCTTTTGAATTCAATTCTTTTTTAGTTTTTCTTATTGTGTATTCATTTTGTCTGTAAAGGGCTTGAGAAGAAGTCCCCTGTATTGGATGCTGGGCTCCTCAGGCTACTTGGTTGGTTCAGAACATTGGCGTAACACATTACCTATGAACTTGCAATCACTTTTTGGCAGAGTTTCAATACTTCAAACCAAGTCAAGGGAGGCTGGCTGGCTGCGGCCATTGAAGTCAAGCAAGGTATTTTGCAACACATGGCTCGATATTGATTTTGGTTCATTAAATTTATCAGAAGTTGGTAATAATAATATTTGTTCTGAAACTCTTGCTTGTGTTTTAATCCATCCCTGATAAATGACGACTTATAGTTCCTTGTACACTAAGTTGACAAGCTCACTACTAAAAAGTAAAGTTTATTTTACTTTATTGCAACAAAGAAAAGGTAATAGTACTCTGTAATAAAATAAAGGTACTGCATAATTAGAGGAGAATCATACAAGAATCTTTACTATACATGAGCAAGGAGGGTCAAGACATACCTTAACCTTCAGCATAATTCCAACAAACTACACGAAGAAAGCATAGAGTCAATACTGTAATATGTATAAAGAAGAATCATTTGGAGAAACTGCACAGAAACACCGAATTCTGCAGCAACAATGAGGAATCTGAGGGAAATGGTTTTCACATGTATGAGCAAGATTTAATCTTAATATGGAAGTTTGAGGATTGATTGCTTTTAAACTTGTGTACTTGCAAGGTATCTCCACTGCTTCATTTCAGGGCTTTCGTCAAGAAGCATCAACAAGCCCATATTTTTGGCTGACAGTGCATAAAAATACCTGCAAGCAAATTAAATTATGAATCAATCACCTATTGACATTCAAGAAAATCACTGACAAAAACACATTTTAAGGTTTGTGAGTGCAAATGCATGAGCAAGTTTTTGCAGCTTATTGAATCATGCAGAACTTGGTGGGCCTGTGCCGTGCACTTGCAATCTCACTCATTCTAACTAGTACGGCGAATGAAATGCAGATTTTCATAATTCCAAATGCATTTACTATTGAAAAGAAGAGCTGAATAATAGCCAACTTACTTGCTTTGACGAACTTTCTTCCTCCAGAAAACAATGGAGGCGACCCACTGAAGAAAAACACCAAAATTGGGTTAGAACAGTGGCAATAGCATAACATTCTTAATCTATGATGCTTTGAAACTTAAAAACTTCAAACAAATGATCGTAAACCATAACTCAGGTACAAAAAGATTGAAAACTCGTTAATTATAATCTCATTGGTGACATTTTGGTTATATTGATCCATGAATAAACAACGCGTTATCTTAGCTGAAGGAAGAAGTAAACTAGTATTCATCAAATAAACAAGATAACTCTGATTTTGCATAAAAGATCAAGTGCCAAATTACTGTGGAAATTAAGGAAGTGAACAGCTACAGGGTATCATCAATCTATCTTGGTCATGAAAGGTAAATGACATTGCAGAACTAACAAACTCCAAAGTAATGAGTTAAAGATTACATGGCAAAGACAAAAAACAGGTATGCATGTAAATGGCACAAGTAGACAAATAGAGTACCAAAAATTATACCTTAAAAACTGACATGAACGAGAAGGTTTTGATAACAGGCGACCTTTTCACTGGCATGTGGTTGTCAGGTGTCATGTCTTTGCACAACTGTTGAGCGATTTCTTTCAGCAACACGAGTTGTGCTTTATCAGTCCGCATTGAAATAATTGCCTGCCTCATTGATTCTCTGTCAGCTTCAAGTGCCTGAAGTCTCACAAACAGCTTCTTCACATCAGTAGGATCGCTAGCATCAATCCGATTGAATGATTCCTTTGGGTTGTTCATATAATCTTCACAAAACCCAACTCCGGGTTTGGGTTCTTTAATACTGTTATAATTAACCCCTGTATAGATAGAATCAATTGTACAAATTCTATCACTCATCATATCATCTTCACCTTCTGATACATAGTCCGACTTTCTTGAATTATAGTCTTCAGGATATGGGAAGAAATCCGTTTTCTTGACGCTGTTGCAGCGCATAGGAGATTCAGCAGCAATATCTGAAGCAGTTTCTTTAATTATCACGCTATCAGTGGATTTCTGCCCCGAGAGTTTCGCCCATCTAGGAGAATTCCCGACTACCACCTTCTCCAGAATGTTCTTTCCACCAGGAAAGTCCCCATCCTGCTGATTCTTCCTGGGAGTTTTCTCCATTTGGCAGATCCTATATTCCAGTTTCTTCAAATGGTCTCGAGGTGTCTCGCCAAATGCATACTTCTCAATGTCAATGACATCATTGTCAACCTCGAAATGGTTGCTGTTGTTGCATCTTAAAGGTGGATAATCATAGATCGGGAGGTCATCTTGAGCATCTAAGTTGTCAAGCGTGCTCTGGTTATGGCTGCGGGCACTAGTTTCTCCATCTGCCTCCGATTCACCAACCCCATAACTCAGCATCCTGTGCTTATAAGCCTGCACTTCACATGTCAGAGACTGAATTGCCTGCTCTCTCTTATACAACAAGTCCTCCATTGATGAAAGCTCTTGTTGATCATGTGCAGTTTTCTCCTCAGCAAAACGCTTATATTGCCTAGCCTCCATCTGGACTTCCGCCTTCTCCCTCTGCAACCTCAATATCATCGACATGGCCTCATTTGCAGCGGATGAGGAAGCATTCCTCTCCTCCTCCAATTCTAGTTGTAAATTCTGTATCGACTGCTGTTGGGTACTAACCGTATCCCGTAATGCAGCACACTCAGTCTCGATCTGGACTCGCGCAACATTGAAATTCTCAAAGCCAGGAACAAAGAATCGGTTCCCCTTCTCAAACTCATCATGCTTGCGTTTCACAGATCGAAGCCAAGCACCCCCCGGAGAGCTACTGATCAAAGGAGAACAGCTACAACCGCATTTACGGCATTTTACCACACTTGGTGGTGAGGGGGATTCAGAATCCATAAACCAATTTGCATCAAAACTCAAACATATAAGAATAAATATCAATATATACGTACAAATAACAAATCAAGAAACTAGAGTTGCTCAAATTTTTTGGAGGTTCCAAATCCTCTCTCCTTGAATCCACTGTAATTCTCTTTTCCTGATTCCAACCACCAGCAATCATCCCCCAAAGACCAACAAATCCTTGGCAAAAAAAAACTCCTAGAGAAGAACAAAAATAATCACCAGAAACATCAATCAAATCCAGAAACTAGAACAATTTTCAGAGAAAATTATGGCGAACAACATTGCAACGGAAACAGAGAAACGAAGAGAGGTTGTTGATTACCTTTAGAGAAGTTGAAGCGCGGAGGAGAAATGACGAAAAGCAACCCAATGAGGCGAATTTTCCCAGGAAAATTGAATTCCCCGAGAAAATTCCGGGCCGGTAAGCATCGGAGAAGGGAGGGAGAAATTGGTAATGGTGGTGGAGGATAATAACGATTCGGTAAGGAGGAACGAAATGGGAGGAGGGATTTGGAAACCCTAGATTTTGAATTTGATTATTGTAATGTGTTTTATCTCAATTGCTCGCTTCTCTCCATCTCCATTTTACAAGAGAGAAACACTGATTCCAACACATGGGCCTATTCAAAGGACCTCTAGGCCCAATAACAATAGGCAGTGTTACGTGTACATGAGCTGGAGACTCAGCACCACATTGATTGCCAAGTGTCAATGACGAGGGACGTTCGTGTCGTCGTCTCCGTACGTAGAAAGTTTGTTAATGCAAGAGTGTGAATTGGGATATGGAGGCGTCGTGGACGATGAAGGTGATGGTGGCGATTGATGAGAGCGAAGGGAGCATGTACGCTCTGAATTGGGCACTCAATAACTTGTTCAGGTGTGTCCCGCCAGAGGCCTCCCTCGTCTATCTTGCTCATGTTCAGCAGCCCTTCCAGCACTTCCTCTTCCCGGCCGCCCCCGGACCCGGTACACACATATATATAATATAAGATCTACGATTTTGATCACATTGATCATCGTATAATTAATTAGTTGTTTATACAAATTTAAGGTGCAGTGGTTTATCCATCAACGTCGGTGCTCGAGTCGGTGAGGAAAGCCCAACAAGAGAACTCTGCAGCACTTGTTTCCCGAGCAACACTCTTGTGTAACCAAAAAATGGTCCATCCATCCCTAGCTACCTCATTATATATTCTCTCTTCTTTTATAAATTAATACCATTTTCACATATATATATATATATATATATATATTCATCTTTAGCCTTTATATAATGTTTGAGCCTTCAGGTACATATATAAGGTTTTAACATGTTATCTCAGTGTGTTGTTTGACTTGAGCTTTTAGTCGGCCTTGCATATTGATATTGAAAGATATTAAGTTTTAATCCAATAGCAGTATTGTTGGATAAGATTGGAATCAGCGATCTCATCACCCTTAGTGCATATACCCCTTTAATTAGAATGTAAATCTAAGTATGACTTCAACTTTGTGGGTGTGAAGGTGAGCGACTCATCTGTTAGTCCTAGTCCACCTCCATCTTAACATAGCATCATTCATCTATCCTCAATGCACAAGTACTACTTTTTTATAATCGGAAATTTGAATTTGACTCTAATTAATTGGTAGATCAAAGCAGAAGGGATGATTCTTGAGGGCGACCCCAAGGAAATGTTATGTGAGGCGGTAGAGAACATGCACGTTGATCTCTTGGTCATTGGTAGCCGCGGCCTGGGCACCTTCAAAAGGTTATAATGCCTTAGCAAATTCAATCAGCTTATGTTTTTAATTAAAGATTAGGGATCCTATTTCATTTGATGATTACTAATTCCATTTGGAGAATTATAGTATTTAAGACTAGTATGTATGTTGGTTAATTTCAGGGCATTTCTGGGAAGTGTAAGTGACTATTGCGCACATCATGCAAAATGTCCAATTCTTATTGTGAAGCCACCTAAGGAGTCTCACAAGTAAGTAGCAATGGAAAGGAAGAAGATCGACACTCTTAAATTGGTTGTAACTTCCGTACTTTAAAGGGTTTTCTTATGAGAAATACTCAAGCATTGAGTTTTCTTTTTTCTTGCATTTCAATTTTCCTATGTTTATGTAATCTCTCTACTTCTTTTCTTTTTTCCCTCCTGAGAATTATTAGCTAGTTCGTTAATAAAGTTTTAGCTTCCCTTGTCATGTGTGTAAGAAAATACAAATAGAATATTGGAGACTAGTGTCTGTGTCTCATCGATCTGTCTAGATTGCTTGCTCTAGAACACACAAGCTAAGTCCCAATTTTTAAATCATGTCCTTGTTTTCAGTTGATTTCTTCATCAGACCATACAAGTTACTTTACATCTTGCACTTGCACAGTAGGTCTTCATTTTCTATTGACCGATTCAAACCATACAAGCTATACATGTGTCTATTTTCAGGAGTCTTCCTTCTGTTTATAGGCAACTTCAACTTAAATGAATCATCCGTATGACCCTTTTCATATGTTAGCGAGACTCGACACTATCTGTCAACCGAAAATAATTCGGTGATAGAGAGAATCTTTTAGGTAACCTTGAACTTATTGAAAACTATGTTTCGATAAGATTTTCCGACGATCAGAATGATCGATTATAATAATTGCATTGATTCATGTGCACATCCGTTATGTCCGTCTCTTCGAGAGCTACAACCTAGGATATACACTTATGAAAATCAATCAATATTGAATGAGATAATATCACTTAACGATGCTACAAATTGTAAAACACTAGTTTAAATATCGAGTATCACATTGCTCACACTTGAACAAATGTGACTCTTTAAATATTGAGTATCACATTGCTCACACGAACAAAATCTTCATCTTCTCTTCACTCCTTAAATACATATCAATCGTTAGTTCGCAGTCTACATTATTTGCAGCATTCGTTAGTGGTATGTAAGTGTTTTATCTGGGGAGGAAATTGCTCGATAATCCTTCAAGTGACACAAAGGAAACAATATTGTCTTAAGTAGAGAACGATCAGTTGGACTCGAACGTTCTTTCACGCAATCTACAATCTCGGCCATCTCAACTATTTTGGTATATCTTCTTAAAGTATATTAGTCTACACTATCTTGGTACATATCTCATTCTTAAATTATATTATATTACATAACTTTTGTTTGATCTACGTAATCTACTACTTCTTTTTTAGGAAATTTTGGTGGGTATATGCACATCTAGATTAATATTTTTAGCTTTCTACTTGTATAAGACTTCTCTAACTTCGTGAAGCTTACTCGTTTTACTTTATGAATGTATTTGGTTCACAAAGACTTTCACATATACATGAACTCTCTTCTCGACAACGAGATTCACTAATCTCTGTCAATAACACATATTCTGGTGATGGAGAGAATCGTTCGGTAACTTTGAATTTTGTTTATCTCTCACTTCACCTGTTCTTTCCGAGGAACCCTTATGAGTTTATATACATTTGAATGCACCGTTTCTAGGTTTTAAGCTTACATGTTCATATTTTCTTAAAGAACTTGATACATATGGTGACCAACTTCCAGACTATTCAATTCTAAAATCTTCAATTTTTAAGCTATTACCTTGGTTCTTTACGGTCGGATCATTGCTAGCTTTATATGAACTTACGAATTTCCACACAAAACCGAATAAAAGATAAATAAGGTCCTAGAGGCACAAGTAAATTTTTTAATTAATTATTTAATTAAAAATAATAATTTAATTAATAAAATAATTACTAAATGTATATAACAAAAATCAATTTGAGTTTTATCATATATGTTTTAGTTGAGTTTCAATTTAATTTTCATGTATATATAAATATAAAGTAAGTCGGTTCGCGAGCCTTACAAACTCTAATAGTTTGTGCTCGAATTTGATTCGTTAATCAAATAACTCACCCTTGAACTTAATCTCTACATTTATTTTTGCTTGGAAAATTCACAAATTTTCAATAAATAACAAATAATTTAATTAATAAAATGTGGTAAACAAAACAAAAAATTTAATGAAAAATGAAAAAACAATTTAACAAATACTATAATTAGTAAACAAATAATTATAACTATAAACAAAAAAATAAAGAGAGAATGAGGGGTGAATCTTAATTGATTTTGAATGACTTTTAAAAAGTTCACGAGTTCTTAAAATCCACAAGACTTTTTCAAGTTTATAAAGAGTTTTGATGATTTTAATGCAATGATTTTGCAAATATCATGATTGAAGATAATACTTCTAAAATAGTTTGTTATGCCTATCAAGACTTTCAAAATCATTCAAAGTCATCAATTTCTCAAAATCATTCAAAGTCATGGACTTTTAAAATACTTTTAAAATTTAAAAGTATTTTTAAAGTCATGATAAAATACCACAAGACTTGGTAAATCTTCTTAAATCCATTAAAATCTTGATTGAATACACCCATAGGTTTAGGCCCAAAGATCAATAAAAAGCACAAAACTAAAAAAGTTTGTCAATTCCAAGGTTTGGAACTAGGATATCTTGAACTAAATATCACACACTTACCACTAAGCCAAACAACTCTTATATTCAATTGTACAGTTTATGTATACATATCAAAATTTAAGGGGGGCATATTCAATTTTCGAAAAAAAATTTATACGATTTTTTTTTCTGAATTCCCGGGCCAAGAGGGCCGCACCCATGATTTCAAGCAAGGATAGTTATATGTCTAACACCCATGATTTAGGGTTTTAGCCCCTCATCATGGTGCAAAATACAAAAGTCATAATTCGAAATTAAAGATGTAGGGAAGAAGAAATCAGGAAAACTTTGAGCACGAAAGCTCGGATCGGATGCTTGAATCTTCAATCCTCTCTTCCAAATCACGTCTTCTTTCTAATCTCTATGATCTCAGGTGGACGGTGATGGATTTAGGGTGCAAAATTTGTCTAAAACTGGTAAAGGGAGGTTGGAGTTGGGTAATTTTAAAAACCCTTCTTCTGAATCTGCTGCTGCTATTTATAAGTTGTTGAAAATTCACGATGTGACAATCGTCACATGTGTTGTGACGATCGTCACTCCTCTGTCATTCCATCGTCACAAGCTACTGAAATGTGGTCTTCATTACTGATGATCTTGTGATGATCGTCACTTCTCCTTTGAGAATCGTAACTTCTCTTTAGTCTCCCTCTTTTTCTTCTTGTTGCCCGGAATCCTCGTTTTGGTCAGTTTTTACTCCGTTTTTACCTGTATTCTGCACAATCACACCTGAATTTAGTTGGTTTATTAAATCAACTAAATTAATTCATTAAATCAAAATGGTTTTAGTTGTTTCCTATTACCTAACAAGAAATTAAATCCTGGATTGTATTTCTCCAAATTTTGATAAATTTTAAGATAAAATAATCATTTCGTAAGTTATAATTTTTTAATTTCAAAAGAAATGTGCGCACAAGTGAAACTTGTTATTAATCTGAGAATAAAATAATCATTTCATATTTATTAATAGTTATATCATTTAAAAATTAAACAGTAAAATATTTTGGTCATTTTAAGTATAATTTCTATTAGATTTAATAAAAATAACTGTATTAAGAAATAGTCTGATATTTGTAATTTTTTTAAATTCAGTATAATTATATGTCATTGTCCCTTAATTGATTACTGGTCCGCCAAGAGAGTTATTAATTTACTTACGGCGGCTTGTTTGTACCTGCCGGAGACTGTATACTTTTATCAGTACTTAAAGAAGATTCGGCACTGAATAGGAGAACAGAGACTTTGTCAAGTCATTGGCCCCTTTAATCATAAACAAGCGATTTGTTTTGTCAACGAGATTAAGTTAAATCATTACTAATCGGCCGCCAGAATTAATTTACTTGAGGCGGCTAATATGTATATTTTTATCAGTTAATAATATTCGGCGTTGAATGTGAAAAGCTAAGACTTTCTCAAGTCATTTCCCTTGTCAATAACAAACAATAAGTGATTTTCTTGTTAGACATAATTAATAAATAGCATGCTAATATGAGGATTGAATTCAGCAATTTCATTCGTATTATATGATACCTGCAACTTTATTCATAGTCTTGATAATCACAAGTAAGTAATTTATATAAATGATAACTTTGATACTGTTTCGATACTATTAATTTTGATAATCAAATATAATGAAGAGATCTCTTTATATGAGATATGGGTAGTAAACTTTAACAGTGAGACTTTGTGACCCTAATACAGTGGGGCTTCGTATTAGCTACTGTTAATGGGCCTATAATCTAACATTTACGTCAAATTTAATACAGTATAAATCAAATTGAGTTTAATCTTGAACATTTTGATAAACTGTAACTTTTGCTGATCTTTGAACACTTTGAGCACTTTGATAATTTTGAATTCTTTGATCGCTCTGAACACTTTGACTTTTGATTTTTTTTTTTGTCAGCAATAATAAATAATATAAATGGCTAGAGAAAAGTACAAAGGAACAAAGTAGGGGAAACTGCGCCCCAAAACCAAAAAAGGGGAAAACAGAGCCCCAAAAGACAGCCCAAGAAAGAGAAAAGCTAAGAAAAGATAGACTGGAGTATCAACCTCGGGCTCGCGCACCAGGCGGCTAATGTGCGCTGCCCCGTCCAAGACTGGATGTCTCGTCCCTCGTCTGCCTGCACCAGAGTATAAGAACGCATCTGAAGTAGTCTGAGAGTCTCTCCAGGTGATCTCTTCTCATCTCTTAAGATCCTGTCGTTCCTGGTGACCCAGATGTACCAGAAACTCATCGCGACGAGTCTGCTCCAGGCCCTCCTCGCTCCTCTGTCTGCGAATCTGGCTCTCCACCCCATGAAGAGATCGTGAACTGTCTGAGTAGAAGGAAACTGGATACCCCACCATCTGTGAATCTCTCTTCAGAATTTCCTAGTCCACCTGCAGGAGAGCATAAGGTGCTCCGTCGTCTCCTCCCTCCTACCGCACAGAGCACACATGCGATGACCAATCGGGATGACCCCCCTAAAAGCAAGAGCGCCTCTAGTCGGTAAACTGCACTGAAGAACCAACCATCCAAAACTCCTGAAGTTTGGCGGAACTGGCGTATCCCATAGTCTCGAAGCCCAGTCTACCAGAACTGCCTGATTTGTCCCCAACAACATGTGGTAGCCCCTACTCGCAATGTATCCTCTCCTATCAGATGTCCACCAGATCTGATCATGAATTCCATCTGTCGGTCTAACCGTGCCAAGTATCGTAAGTAGCTCTGCAAACTCTAACCCTGCTCTGGCTGGCCGCACCCCTCAGAGGGAATAGACCATCCCTCAAGGACCCATGCATCGTGAACTGAATGGCCTGGGTGACTCACACGCCTGTATAATATGTGAAACCTGGTTCTCAAGCAAAAATCTCCTAACCAACAATCATCCCAGAATCTGATCTGTCTGCCATCTCTAAGTTTCCAGCGGACACACCCAGACCCAAAAATCATAGGAAAAGCCTGATGAGACGAGAGACCAAGAATATCCCGCAAAGCCCTCGACTCTGAGTGACCAGAGAAAGGTAGCGAAGAAAAGTCCCAAGACGACCTGTCTCATCTGTATTTCGCACACAGAATCCTCCTCCACAATGGATTCGGCTCTGTTGCGAATCGCCACCACCATTTCAACAGCAGAGCGCTGTTGACCTCTTGAAGTCGACGGATGCCCAAACCTCCCTGTCTGATCGGCCTACAGACACGCTCCCACCTAACCTTCGCAAACCCTCTGCGGCCACCTTTGCCTCTCCACAGGAACCTCCTCATAATGGGATCCATCACAACAATAATAGTCCTTTGACTTTTGAACACTTTGATCGTTTTGATTCATTTGATCGCTCTGAACAATTTCACCCTTGAATGCTTTGAACATTTTGAATATTTTGAACGCTTTAATATCTTTGAACACTTTGAAGACCTTTTAGTGGGGGCGCACTAGCCCGGGTTGAATTTAGAGGACTTATGGCTTGTTCCATGAATCCTCATATTCTTTGCAGCCATATGAGAGTTGCGGCTTGACCTCTATGCGAAAGTAAATTAGTTGCCTTGCTCACCCATCAGAATCATAAATCATATTGATGAGTGGGCAAGGTGAAATAATCTTATAATCGACTCGAAGATCGATTATGCCTCTAATACCATGATTACTTTTATTTTTTATTTTTATTATTCTTGATAATCAAATACAATGGAGAGACCTCTTTATGTAGAACATAAATAGTAAACCTTAATATAGTGAGATTTGAAACCCTAATACAGTGAGACTTCTTATTGGCTAATACTAATAGGCCTATAATCTAATAATAATAATTTATAAGTTTCTTAAAGCATTTCAATGTGCTCTTCGTATCCGCTAAAAAAATTATGTAAGGAATGACAATATAAAAATACTAGTCCAACGAAAGTTCTGAGCATCTTTAATAAAGTCCCTACATCAAATTAGGGGAAATAATTCGCTGAAAACCTAAAGTTCAAATAGAAATTTAGGGACCGATTCAGCCACACAATGAGATGAGCACCGACTGAAATTGACATGGTGGCATGAAGGTGTAATTAAGTTGAACTTGGATTTTATTTTTGGTCATTTTTCTATTTTGCTAACTTGGACCAGGGGCAGTATAGTCATTTCAACACTCATTCAGTTGAGCTCCATGACACTATGACCACGATTTGCGATTCTGATTGCGATAAACTCTAATTGGTTTGATTCGATTTGCTTCAAAAATTTGGAATCGAATAACACGAATCAAAGAACATCAATCCAAGAAGTCGAATTGAACAATACGAATCGAAGAAGACAAATCAAAGAAGATGCACTATCAAAAAAATTATGAAAAAAATTTAAAACAAGAGAAAGCACAGAAGTTGCAGAGCGTTGTGAAGAAGAAGCAGAAATTGGGTAACTTTTTGAAACTTGTTGCAATGTCTTATCTTTCTACTTTCTTAGGTTTTAAGTTATTTAAAATCTAGGGATAATCTCGGCTAACTACAGCTACTTTGACACTAATCTCACATAACTACACCTAATATATTGTTTTACTTGTAAACCACGTGAGTTTGACTAATATCACTTTGCTACAAACCGTCTGTTTTTGTTAACTTTTCCGTTTAGTTGGTGTTGAAAGGACACATTTACCCTTTATTAGTGACGACTTATAATCGTTGAATTGAGCTGAATTGTTCATTTGTCAGCTCTTGAACTTAAGAGACGCACGAGAGGAGAGCGAGAGGAAGACAAAAAGAATTGCAATTGACGAACACGAAGTAGTACACAAAGGAGTACACGAACATGGAGGAGGTGATTTACTGATTCTAGTAGCTTTTATGTACTGAAATTTTGAATTTTTTTGGATTTATGATTTCCGATTAGATTAGGGTTCATGGGTTGTTGTTCAAAATTTGAATTTTTTGATGAACAAAGTGAAGTAGTGTTTCAATCAGGGTTTTGTGTAGTAAATATGAAAGTATTTGTGGGGTTTATTTGAAACAGATTTTGGTTTAGGGTTTTTGGAATTTTATTGGGGTTTACTGGTGTGAGAAATTTCTATGCATTTCGGGACCATCAATTGATCGAGAAATATGGGTAATGAATTATGTTCATTTTCGCATGCAGGGAGATGGTGAACATCGTGTCTTCAGACCGAGTACTCAACCTCTAAAGAGGACATTAGAAGTTCATCACAGGGGGAGCTTCAATAAGGGTATGGATAATGTATACATCTACAAAGGTGGGACAATTCAATTGTTTTTTGTTAATGAAGATGTTTGCTCGATTTGCAAGTGGATAAGCATTGTAGCAGAACTAGGATATCAGCCCACCAGCAAGATATATTTTAGGAAGTATCTGGCATTTCAACCCGAGGAAATTAATATCTAGGAGATGTTGAAGAAAGTATTGAAGTACTATGAGCTCGATTGTAATGTACCAATATACATAATCGATGTGGAGGCGCCGGTGAAAATTGGAGTAAGTTCAAGTTATGATGCAGACTGTGTTGATGAGAGGAGAAAAAGATCGAAAGTAACGTACATAACAAGTGCTACAGAAGCTGATTTGAAGCAGGCTCGTTACAATCCAAAGGGACTACGTATGAAGGACGGGAAGATGTTGGAGGTGGTTGACTTTATGGAATTAAGCGAAACAGAAACAATCGAGGAAGTTGGTGTGGAAGTCGATATGGAAGCTGAAGGTGAATTGGAAAGTGATGAATTTAAAGAAGATGAAGAAGAAGAAGAAGAAGAGAGGTACGATGATGAATATGCTGAATTTGCTGAGGTGGAAGATGGTTTAAATGAAAATATTGAGGATAAAAAGGCTCATGTTAAATATCCAGAGTGGGTTAAAGGTGTGATATTCAATGGGGATGGGGAGAGGGTTGTTGATGCGCATCTTGGAGAGCAAACAGAAGGACAACAAGTTGTTGGAGAGGAGCCACTTAATGCCCGAGAAGTTGATGGAGACCAATCACTGAATACCGATACAGAACAACCTGAAGTTCCACCACCTGTAACACTACAACGAATTTATTAGAAGAAACCAAGAGTACACGTTGAAGAAGCAAGTGATAATGAAATTGATGATGTAGAGGTTGAGAAGCTTATCGAGAACATGCGATCAGCTGATGAAGACTGGTGTAATGTGAAAAAAGGAAAAACTGGACAGAAGATTTGGGAGATGGATTCTGAAGTGAAGCCGCTACCTGATATTGGACTATATTCTGCATTTCGGGATGCGAAAGTATTCAGGTATATTTAAAAAAAAAATTACAAATTGTATACATATATTTTCAAACCATAATCATCTCACATGTATTAATAATCCATAATGTGTGCAGGTATGTTTTCAGGAATTACGCAACAAAATTGGGATTTGACTATGAATTCGTTAGAAATGAATCAACAATGGTTGGAATCATGTGCGCGGAAGACGGTTGTACATTATGGTGTTGGGCTGCTGCGAAAGAACCTAATACAGTCATGGAAATTTGTGCATTCCGCCCTATGCATAATTGTACTCGCTCTATGCATAATAAGAGAATTACTTCTGATTTTCTTGCGCTTAGGTATATTTCTTGACTTACTACTTATTTTTTTTACTTTAATTACTTGTTATGATTTTGTAGATGTTAGAGACTTGTTGTTATTAATTATGTAGATATCTAAGCGATATTTGGCGGAATCCGGACATGAAAAAAGATACATTAATGAACATTGTGAAGGATGACCTCGCCGTTGAGATACAAAGGAACCAACTATATAGAACTATGGCGAGGGCTAGGGAATTAATACAGGGGGATTTGAACAAGCAGTACTCGATGTTGTATACCTACTGTGAGATGATAAAAAGTTCAAATCCGGGAAGTAGGGCTGATGTTGATATTAGGTATTGCAAAGTGCCTAGTCTAAACGGTGATCATCCTAGATTTCTTCGGTTGTACATTCGATACGCAGCACAACTAGAAGGTTTTATGGCAGCTTGTCGTCCTCTAGTCGGTGTAGATGGTTGTCACTTGAAAGGTCGATTTGGTGGGCAGTTGCTTGCAACAATGGGCTGGGGCACCAACGATGGCATGTTCCCGCTAGCTTTCGCAATCGTGGAGGCTGAGAACAAGGAATCGTGGCAATGATTTCTAGAGAGATTCTTACAAGACTATGATAGTGCTGAAATAGTGTTCATGTCCGATAAACAGAAGGTATACTATATTTTACTTAAATTGCTTACCTTTCTTCCTCACACTATTTAATATTTAATTATTTTTTTAATTGATATATAGCTAATTTAATTCATTTATGTTCATAATATTTTGGGATAATTCCAGGTGGCTACACTTAGATTTTACTGTTTTTCACCTGGGTACACCTAGAATTTTTTTTTTTCAGCTGACTACGCCTAGAATGTGCAAAATTTTCACTTTACACTTTCCGTCCAATTCTGTTAGTTTTTAACGTTTTTTCATGTGAAATGACTAAAATGCCCTTAAGGTTTAAAGAGTTATTATAATTGAATTGAAAAGACTGAAATGCCCTCACCTATTCATCTAATTTTCAAACTTATGCCATTCTTCACCCTCACCAACCCAACCCTATAGCCTCGCCCTCTCGAGCTCCCTCTCCTCCACCTCGCCTCCGCCTCCTCCTCTCGTCGGAGCACTGCTCCCGTTCCTCCTGCTCCCGAGCTCCCTCTATTCCTCCTGCTCCCGTTCCTCGAGCCCCTCGAGCGTATAGGATAGTGATGAAATTCTGATCAGCTAGTCGTGCAAGATGCCACACACAATGTTACACAGAATGCTATAACGTTGTGTCTGACTTCTTGCGTAGATAATGCAGGACAGTAAATATAAAGCTATAAGTAATGACACAGCAGATTGTTTACCCATTTCGGTGCAACGTCACCTACGTCTGTGGGCTATCAGCCTAGTAGAAAGATTTCACTTATCAGTAATCCGTCAGAACATACAAGTACCTGTGATCACTCCTAGATCTATACTTTATGCTACGTCTTACAGTGCAATCTATCTCAGGGTCTCCCCCTGAATCCAAGAACGTCTTGATTCCACTCTTCGAGCAATCGCCTTGCTCTGTCGTCTTCAAGTCTTCTTCAAGCTTGGTGGTTGCGTGCAGTCTTCAACTCACGACTTCAGTAAACCCTCAATCACCTAACTCTCTATAGTTATGTGATACACAACATCCTAAGCTCAATCTGCAATTTCTCAGCCCGCAAACCTTCACGTCTAAGAACCTTGCAAATTGTTGTTAGGAAACAAATAAAGAACCACACAATTGCTAAGGAGGTAGCCTAAGCTTTTATAGCAATTGTGGATGAGTACTAACCCTAAAGGGTTTCCTCTTAATCGTCGTCTTTCTCCTTTTCAGATTAGGAGTCGTTCTGCAATTTCCTAATCGTTTTCTTTCTTCTCTGCCGAAACTGCACTTTCCTGATTTCTGTCGATCAGGATGCTTGCCGAGATGTCGTCAACAATGTTACACAAGATGTCGTAGAAGATGCTTCGACATTCTTTGTAACATGTTCTTCAGTTCCTTTAAAAATCAGCCAATCTCTAAAACCGTTGTAACTACAAGTGAGTTCTGGGTAGTGTGGCTGGAACACATAATTGTCCACTGCTAATTTGAAGGAACCAAACCAGAGAAACAATAGCAATAGCAACATCAACAACCCAACACAGAGAAAGTAGCAAAACTAAGAACTAGAGAAGAAAGCATATCCATCATTAACCATATTAAAATAAATAAAGAAAAATTCAAGTATGTAAGAAAATACCCCAAAGACATAAACAAGGCCATGGGAGTAGCAAGCAGAGTGACCCCATCTCTCAGAAGGGTTGAAGCCAAGAACTTTAAGGTAGAGCCACATTCAAATTCACAAACAAACTTACTTCAAATTAGAAATTAACAAATAAACTTACTTCAAATTCACCGACCGAGCTCTTCTTCTCCAAAACCCAGCGCTCAAAATCGATGAAGATGAGCTGTAAATGCTTGAAGATGGAGCTGCACATGCAGATTCAGCGAGCCCATTTGACAATCATTGAGAACCCACTAAATCAGGAAATGGGCTGTCGAGAGTAAGCGTGATACATTGTTCAACAAACATTACAAACATTAAATTGTTCGGTAGTTCAAGAGTCAGAAAGTTTCATGAAATTTAAATAGAGCTGCTGCTGGAACTTGCAGTCTCTGTTGCTTCAGTGGAGGCTTCTCGGGTAGCTTCTTCTGGATCATTAGGTGGGGAGGTTGTGTCATCTTCTTCAGAGCCTTGAGGAGACATGGACTGCAGCAGGTTCGCGCAGTGAGTTCAGCGCTGTGAGAGGTGCTTTAGAGCTGTCTTCAAATTTGCAATGTCCTCGTCAAGCACAGCAATCTCTCGTTCAAGCATGACTGCATCCCTGCTCGTGGTCCTGGTTAGAGGGACGACACTTGTGGCTCGACTGGTTTTTGCCTTGGCCTCTTGCCTGACAAGATCAGGAGCATGCTTCCCCTCAAACAACTTGTGGCTTACCACAATCAGTCCTCCTCTTTTGCCCACCTTGTCCGATGTTTTCAACACTCCAGGGTGTTGATGTACAAGTAATTCAGAGATAAGGGATTGAAAGGCTATGAGAATTTTCACAGCAAGAGATCTAGCATGGCGAACAAGATGATCAATCACAAATTGCCCAAAGTCAAGTTTAGATCCAGTACCTATTTGGTAGATCAGTATAGCCAGCTCAGGTTTGATAGATGATGCGTGGGTCGAGGGAGCCCAATTTACCACTCCAATCCGGAAGAGAATGGAGTATTTGGAAGTCAGGTCTGATGCTGCCACAGTGCCTTTGGTCGGCCAAGTCCTGCTTTTATCTCCGGTAATTTCACGGAGGACTTTGTTGAGGTCGGGTGGTGGCATAGATCGAACCTTCTTCCTTCCCAGGAAGTTATTGATAGTGTCAGAGGAGATGTCAAAGCGAATGCCTCTGACATATACCTTATCAAACTCTGGAGCATCTGGGGTACCAAACGTGGTAGGCAAATTTGCAATAAACTCCTTAACCAAGAGGGGATAGTGGTTACCAATGTTTGAGACGGTTCTCATTAATTCTGCCTTCTCCAGGAGCTGTATAATGGGCTCTAGTCCAAGCAGCTCCGATGACAGTGTCTTCTCTGGGTACGCCGTTCTCTGAAACACAAACTCCTACCTCTTTGCACCGTCTGCTGAGTGAAACGACACATTGTCGTAAGTGACACTCACGGTGTTCTTGGCCGTTTTCAGGGCCTTCTTCTTCTTTCCTTCCTCAGCAGGAACCTCTTCAACGTCATCATCAGTAGTTTCATCTATCAAACTCCTTGTAGAGATCACTTTCTTCCCTTTTTCCTTGACATACAAATTTTTCTTTTTGTTGCTGGGACCTCCAGCATCCTTAACCTCCTTTCTTTTCCTTGTTTCTTTTAGTTTTCCAACCATAACAACCAAACTTTCAGTTTCTTCTAGAACCTTTCTCTTTAGGGACGATAGCACTGTGTGTGCCGTCTCATCAGCTTCTTCCGTGACATCTTCTCTGGCATTCAGAGGGTTTTCTTCTGTGTTGTTGGTGGTGGCATCCTTGTTCTTCTCAGCTTCTACCAGATCTGTCTCTCTGTTTCTGGTTTCTTCTTTCTCTTCTTCTTCCTCGGCTTCTTCCGAGTCAGCGATTTCTTCCTCTTCTACAACTTTTTCAGTGGCTTTCGGTATGACATCTGTTCCTTCTTCTTCTCCTCCTTCTACTTCCGCAATGCGTTCCAACCCATGACTGACCGGAGTCAGATCCTCCTTTTCTCCTTTCGGTCCTATTAGCTCCTCTACCATACCTTCTTGAGGTGGGTCCCGGTTTTCCAGCAGTGATTCCAACAAATCACTGTTCCTAGAGGTATCGGCAGAGAAATCGTTACCTGTTGGTGTTGGAACTGCGACGATTTGCATGGAGGCTTCTCGATTTTCCTGGCCAAGATCATTCTCTCTTTCTGGCCCAGTTAGGTCAGACATTGAGAATGCAGCGCTTCCGGTCCGGGACTTTTTGGGAACTCGAGTAAAGGCTGGCATTGGGGCTTTCTCCGGTGAAGCATCCTTGAGAATTTCTTCTGACTTCTTCAGGGTTTTTGGCCCTTTAATTCGCACTCCATGCTTGTTTGTTTTCGCTCTACTGCTTCTGGAGCCTTTAGATTCAGCTTTCTTTGAATCGGTGGCTTCCTTTGGGGATACTGTGCTTCGAGTTTTCACCATTGTTGTTTGAGAGATTAGCAGAGAGTGAATGGCGAAGGAGATAAGAGCAAACACAGAAGAGAGAGGCAGACTAGGTTTTGAAAAAAAACGATTCAAATCTTTCTAGCGTCTGAGCGTATCTTCCTTTTCTTTTATATGGGATTTTGATATGCTTGGCCTAATGACATTTGTTGGATTTTCGACCGGTTCATGAAGAGGCACCAACTAACTCCTCTCAACCGTTTCTGCAACTTCTTATCGTTCACTGATGGTGCACAGACCGAGTGATGATCTGAGATCCTCGAATCTGCTTGCATCTAATGCTTTTGTGAAAATATCAGCAAGTTGCTTCTTTGTAGGAATGTGCTCTAGGATGATCTTCTTGTCTTCGACCAATTCTCGAATGAAGTGGTGTCTAATATAAATGTGTTTGGTCTTGCTGTGTTGGACAGGATTTTTGGAGATGTTGATAGCACTGACATTATCACAATATAAAGTCATGGCATCCTGTCTGACGTTGTATTCGACTAACATCTGCTTCATCCAAAGTAGTTGTGTGCAGCTACTCCCAGCAGCAATATACTCTGATTCGGCAGTGGAAAGGGCAACACAGTTTTGCTTCTTACTAAACCATGATATGAGGTTGTTGCCAAGGAAGAAGCATCCTCCAGATGTGCTTTTCCTATCCGATGTGTTTCCAGCCCAATCGGCATCGCAATACCCCACCAAGGTAGAGGATGTGTCGAATGAGTATAATAGACCCAAGTCTGTAGTCCCAGAGATATATCTAATAATTCTTTTGGCTTGGGAGAGATGACTAACCTTAGGATTAGCTTGATATCTTGCACATACCCCTACAGAGTAGGCAATATTTGGTCGACTTGCAGTGAGGTAGAGAAGACTACCGATGATGCTTCTGTATAGGTGTTGGTCGACAGCTTCTCCTGGATCATCTTTAGTTAGCTTGACATGTGTAGCTGCTGGTGTCCTTTTATGTGAGGCTTTCTCTAGCCCAAACTTCTTGACAATATTCTTCGCATATTTGCTCTGAGATACGAAGATGCTATCCTTTTGTTGTTTGATTTGGAAGCCTAGAAAATAAGTAAGCTCTCCCACCATGCTCATCTCGAATTCTGATTGCATCTGTTGAATAAATATCTCTACCATCTTGCTTGACATCCCTCCAAAAACAATGTCATCGACATAGATTTGAGCTATCATTAAATTCCCGTCTTTATTCTTCACAAATAGGGTCTTGTCAACTCCCCCTCTAGTGTAGCCGCTTTGGATGAGGAATTTTGTGAGCCTTTTATACCAAGCCCTTGGTGCTTGTTTCAACCCATAAAGAGCTTTCTTGAGTTTATACACATGATCAGGGTAGTGAGGGTCAACAAATCCTTTGGGTTGGGACACATATACTTCTTCATTGAGATCCCCATTCAGGAACGCACTTTTGACATCCATCTGGTAGAGCTTTATCTGTAGATGGCATGATATCCCTAGCAGGAGACGGATTGCTTCAAGTCTTGCCACAGGAGCAAAGGTCTCATCGAAGTCGACACCCTCAATTTGAGTATACCCTTGAGCGACTAACCTTGCTTTGTTGCGAGTGATGTTGCCAAGCCCATCGGATTTGTTCTTGAAGATCCATTTGGTGCCTATGATGTTTCCTTCACTTGGTTTGGGCACTAGTTCCCATACCTGATTTTTCTCAAATTGAATCAGCTGTTCTTGCATAGCATTGACCCAATACTCATCATTGATGGCTTCATTGATGTTTTTGGGTTCTGTTTTTGAAACGAAGCAAATATTTCCTATCATCTCGTTATAATCTTCAGGGGCTTTTGACCGAGTCCGTACGCCTTCATTCAGGTTTCCAATAACTCCAGAGATAGGATGGTTAGTCTGGACTCTTCGTGAGGGATTTTTGTTGCTGGTTTCAGGAACTACTTCGTCATTGGCGACATTATCTTCTGTTTTGCTGCTAGCATCTTCTCTGACATCTGGAGTAGCATTCTTCCTGACATTATTGGGTGGATAGGCTCCGTCTTCGTCCGTCGCATCTTCTGAGGCATCTTCGCAGTCATCATCAACAACAACATTGATTGATTCCATCATGGTCTTGGTTCGTTTGTTGAAGACTCGGTATGCGCGACTATTCCTTGAATAGCCAAGGAAGATGCCTTCATCGCTTTTTGGGTCAAGCTTTCGACGAGGCTCTCTATCAGCTAGTATATAACAAGTGGAGCCAAAGATATGGAAGTACTTAACATTGGGCTTTCTCCCCCTCCATATTTCATAATGAGTTACTGACATACCTGGTCGGAGAGTGACTCGATTGTGGATATGGCAAGCAGTGTTAAGTGCTTCAGCCCAGAAGTGAGTTGGTATGTCTTTAGCCAGCATCATAACTCTTGCCATCTCCTGTAGAGTCCTGTTCTTGCGTTCAACAATGCCATTCTGTTGGGGAGTGATTGGTGCTGAGAATTCATGCGCTATCCCTTCCGAGTTGCAGAAATCTGCAAACTTGCTATTTTCGAACTCTCGACCATGATCACTACGAAGGCGGATGATTTTGCCAATTTTCTCTCCCTTTTCTCGTTGAACCTGAATGCACAGATTTTTGAAGATCGAGAAGGTGTCTGATTTGTCGCGAGGGAAGTCAACCCAAGTGTATCGTGAGTAATCATCTACACACACAAAGACATATCGTTTTCCTCCAAGGCTTTCAACTTGCATTGGTCCCATGAGGTCAACATGTATCAGCTCAAGTACTCGAGAGGTGGTGATATGCTGAAGCTTCTTGTGTGACATCTTGGTTTGCTTTCCAATCTGACATTCTCTGCAGATCTTTCCTTCTACTGTTTTCAGGTTTGGGATTCCGGTAATTGCCTGCTCTGAGATTGCCTTTTGCATACTTCTAAGGTTTAGATGTCCAAGCTTTCGGTGCCATAGTTTGGTTTCTTCTACTTTGGAGACAAGGCACTTGGTTGCTTCGATATGTGTCTCGGGAGACCAGATATAGCAATTGTCTGTCGAGCGAACTCCTTGTAGAATAGTGACCTGATCGATGTTTTTAACTATACAAGCTTCTTTTGTGAATTTCACTTCTGAATCCTGATCACAAATCTGACTGATGCTAATCAAGTTTGCTTTAAGTTCTTCTACAAGTAATGCTTCAGTCAGGCAGGTGGCTCCTGGATGCTTTAGTGCTCCTTTTCCGATAATTCGAGCTCGAATCCCATCTCCAAACGTAACAATGCAGTTTGTATATAGTTTAAGATCAGAGAGAAAATCTGGAGTACCTGTCATGTGTCGAGAGCATCCACTGTCGAGATACCAGTCCTTGTTTGTTGAAGCACTTAAGGATGTATATGCAACATTAGCTCGATAGACCAGGTTCTTAGGTCTCCATTCAAGGCGGGAGGTCTTCGGAGGAGATGAGAGATACTTTTGATATTTCTTTTGTTGTAGCTGAGCTTGCTTCCTCTTAAGAAGTTGAAAACAAAAAGGTCTGATGTGACCTGGTTAACCACAGTAATGACATATCCATTGATATTGATAAGCTGGTCTTCTGTAGCTTTGTTGTCTGCGTGGAGGATGTCTTCTGGCAGTTACTTGACAAGAACATATTGTAGACGATGTTATGGCTTTTGTTGTAGGTCGTCCTGTAGGATGTGTTGGGGCATCCAGTAGTTTCTTGTCAGCCATGGCTTGTTGTGGGATAAACTTTGTCCCTGCCGTTGAGGGGACAGAATGTGTGTACCCTAGTCCTGTCGTATCTTTGGACTGTTTTCCCACCGATAAAATCTTGCCAAGGCTTTCTGTGCTCAGATTCATCATCTTTACCGATTTAGTCATGAGACTAATTTCTCCATTAAGTCTGGTGATCTCTCGTTTCAGCTCCACGATCGTCTCTAGAAATCTTGACTTGTCGCTGGTAAGACTAATGATCCTTTCGCCTTGTTGATCAAGTATCAGAGTTTCCTTGATCCATCTGGTATGCAAGCCTTTGTATGCCTCGACTAGTTGCTCTTTAGTCCAATTCTCATTTGGAGTTGGATCATCATTGATGTCGACAGCATTATCAACATTACGTGTAGGAGTAGTAGTAGTGAATGCAACAAAGTTGCTTACCTCTTCAGATCCACTATCTTCATTGTCATCATCTGATAGGGTGGCATTGTATCCTCGTTTTTGTTGTTTGAGGAAATTTGGACATTCTCTACGGAGGTGGCCGAATCCTTCACATTCATGACATTGAAGTCCTTTGTTTTTGTTTTCTTCCCCACTCCTGTTTGGTCTGTCAAGACTACCTCCAACTTGAGCTTTTTGTGGAGCTTTGTTTCTGGCATTTGCTGTGACATTCCGTCCACCCATTCGACTAAATCTTCTCATGGCTTTGTTGTAATTTTTTGTGAGAAGGGCCATTGTAGCATCGATGTCTTCATCAGAATCTGAATCCTCAGGATCTGGTTGCTTGTGTGTTGAGCTTTTGAAAGCAACTCCTTTGTTCCTTTTGTCGATGTTGGGTAGAGACAACTCATAGGTCATTAGAGACCCCATCAGCTCATCAAATTTCAAGACCTTTAGGTCATGAACTTCTTCAATTGCAGTGATCTTCATCTTGAACCTAGGGCTGAGAGCACGTAGGGTTTTTCTTACCAATTTTTCATCAGACATTGGTTCTCCCAGAGAATAGGATTCATTGGCTAGATCACGAATGCGAATATTGAAATCTGCAATTGATTCGTCTTCTTTCATGATGAGGGCTTCGAAGTTGGTAGTCAGGTATTGCAGTTTTTGTTCTCGAACCTTAGTTGTTCCTTCATATGCTACGGCCAGGATGTCCCATGCTGATTTGGCAGTTGTGCATGTGTTGATTAGTCTGAATACGTTCTTGTCAACACCATTGAAAATAGCATTCAGAGCTCGAGAATTTCCCAGTGATTCTTCATCTTCATCATCGGTCCAATCTTTTTCTGGTTTTGGGCCGATAGGATTGCCATCACTGTCACTGAGTTGTGGTGCATTCCAACCATTGAGTACAGCCTTCCATGTCTTGTTGTCTAGTGACTTCATGAAGGCACACATTCGAGCCTTCCAATAGCCATAGTTGCTTCCATCTAGAACAAGTGGTCGATTTATGGATCCTCCTTCTATGGTATTGTCCATCTTTGATCAAAATATTTGTTTAGGAACTCACCTAAAGCTATAGGTGCCCCCTCTGATACCAATTGAAATTCTGATCAGCTAGTCGTGCAAGATGCCACACACAATGTTACACAGAATGCTATAACGTTGTGTCTGACTTCTTGCGTAGATAATGCAGGACAGTAAATATAAAGCTATAAGTAATGACACAGCAGATTGTTTACTCAGTTCGGTGCAACGTCACCTACGTCTGGGGGCTCTCAGCCTAGTGGAAAGATTTCACTTATCAGTAATCCGTCAGAACATACAAGTACTTGTGATCACTCCTAGATCTATACTTTATGCTACGTCTTACAGTGCAATCTATCTCATGGTCTCCCCCTGAATCCAAGAACGTCTTGATTCCACTCTTCGAGCAATCGCCTTGCTCTGTCGTCTTCAAGTCTTCTTCAAGCTTGGTGGTTGCGTGCAGTCTTCAACTCACGACTTCAGTAAACCCTCAATCACCTAACTCTCTATAGTTATGTGATACACAACATCCTAAGCTCAATCTGCAATTTCTTAGCCCGCAAACCTTCACGTCTAAGAACCTTGCAAATTGTTGCTAGGAAACAAATAAAGAACCACACAATTGCTAAGGGGGTAGCCTAAGCTTTTATAGCAATCGTGGATGAGTACTAACCCTAAAGGGTTTCCTCTTAATCGTCGTCTTTCTCCTTTTCAGAGTAGGAGTCGTTCTGCAATTTCCTAATCGTTTTCTTTCTTCTCTGCCGAAACTGCACTTTCCTGATTTCTGTCGATCAGGATGCTTGCCGAGATGCCGTCAACAATGTTACACAAGATGTCGTAGAAGATGCTTCGACATTCTTTGTAACATGTTCTTCAGTTCCTTTAAAAATCAGCCAATCTCTAAAACCGTCGTAACTACAAGTGAGTTCTGGGTAGTGTAGCTGGAACACATAATTGTCTACTGCTAATTTGAAGGAACCAAACTAGAGAAACAATAGCAATAGCAACAACAACAACCCAACACAGAGAAAGTAGCAAAAACTAAGAACTAGAGAAGAAAGCATATCCATCATTAACCATATTAAAATAAATAAAGAACAATTCAAGTATGTAAGAAAATACCCCAAAGATATAAACAAGGCCATGGGAGTAGCAAGCAGAGTGACCCCATCTCTCAGAAGGGTTGAAGCCAAGAACTTTAAGGTAGAGCCACATTCAAATTCACAAACAAACTTACTTCAAATTAGAAATTAACAAATAAACTTACTTCAAATTCACCGACCGAGCTCTTCTTCTCCAAAACCCAGCGCTCAAAATCGATGAAGATGAGCTGTAAATGCTTGAAGATGGAGTTGCACATGCAGATTCAGCGAGCCCATTTGACAATCATTGAGAACCCAATAAATCAGGAAATGGGTTCGTTACCAGAAGCTTCAGTAAATGTAAAATTTCGATTCTTTTTTTTTTAAAAAAAATTTGCGCAGAAACAAGAAGGATTATGTGGAGCCAAAAGGAAATTGCTGGAGAAATTGCTTCTACCAGAACTCACTATCCTATACGCTCGAGGAACGGGAGCAGGAGGAACAGAGGGAGCTCGGGAGCAGGAGGAACGGGAGCAGTGCTCTAACGAGAAGAGGAGGCGGAGGCGAGGTGGAGGAGAGGGAGCTCGAGGGGGCGAGGCTATAGGGTTGGGTTGGTGAGGGTGAAGAATGGCATAAGTTTGAAAATTAGATGAATAGGTGAGGGCATTTTAGTCTTTTCAATCCAATTATAATAACTCTTTAAACCTTAAGGGCATTTTAGTCATTTCACATGAAAAAAACGTTAAAAACTAACAGAATTGGACGGAAAGTGCAAAGTGAAAATTTTGCACATTCTAGGCGTAGTCAGCTGAAAAAAAAAATTCTAGGTGTACCCAGGTGAAAAACAGCAAATTCTAAGTGTAGCCACCTGGAATTATCCTTAATATTTTTTGTAGGGTTTGGTAGAGGTTTTCAAACATTTGCTGCCACGTACTGAACATAGGTTCTGTATGAGGCACCTTTACGAGAATTGGTTCATGAAGTTCAAAACTGAACAATTGAAGCCCAGTTTATGGACGTGTGCATCTGCAACTTCAATCCAGAAATTCGATGAAGCTATGGCGAAGTTGAGAGTCATCAGCGAAGAAGCATATCTATGGTTAAGTAAAAGAGACCCTAAGAGCTGGTGTAAGGCGTACTTCTCAGAACAGGGAAGGTCTAGCATTCAGACAAATTCAATGTTAGAATGCTTCAATGCTTGGATATCAAAGGGGAGGGATAAACCTATATACGACCTCTGCGAGTTTATACGGAAGAAGCTTATGGAATTATTCTATCGGCGCAATACAAAGTTCGACAGGTATCACAGGCGCATTTGTGAGAACATAAAAAAACAGTTCCAGATTGCGAAATGGGAAAGTAGGTCATGGGCTTGCTATCCAAGTGGGGAAGGCATTTTTGAAGTTAGTAACGGCATCACAAGTATGATGGTGAACCTAGAAGGCCAATCTTATGAATGCTTGGAATGGAAACTAAATGCCATACCATGTATTCATGGAATTGCAGCTATCGGTTTCATGAGACATGTCCCTGAAAATTATATTCATGACGGATACACGGTGGCTGCATATCAAAGAATATACAACAAAATTCATCAAGCCAGTACGGAGCATGGATAAGTGGCCAAACCTGAAATTGCCGAAACCTTTACCACCTATAGTTCAGAAGCCTCCTGGAAGACCAAGAGTGAGGAGGAAGAAAACTGTAGCTGAGACCTTGATGCAGCAGTACCCAGCTTCTAGAACAACAACGCAAAATGTTTGCAAAGATTGTGGACTGACCGGACATAACAGTAGGTCGTGTGGTGCAAACGAACATGGAGAAACTCCAACTGCTAGAGCTGCAAGGAAAAAATCAGAGGAGTGGGGAAACTTCAAGTGCTGCAGCTAAAAGGAAAAAAACAAGCGGAGCCAAAGGAACCAAAGGAGGATATTACAAGAATGAAGAAGAACTAGAGAATGTACTCAAGAAAAGAAGAAAATGACTACAAAAGAGGAAGAACAATTCTGATGGAGAGAAGCCAAGACAATGCACTGCAGCTGAAATTAACGAAAAGCATCTTCAAGCTCTAGAAAGGAGACGGAGAGATACAGCTCCAACTCCTACCAGATCTGCTTCACATGTATGAACACTTTAAATTTAAATTTAAATTTTACTTCAAATAATTGTAATAAATTTTCCGTTCAATTTTGAAACAAGGAACACATCATGTTCCAGAAATGAGTCCTCCTCCATCATTTCAGCCACACACAGAACCTGGGAGGAAGAAACTGGTAGTGCGTAAAAGGGGTCAAACTTCTGAATCTTGGACTACAACTACCCAAGAGGTACAATACTCAGTTGAACCGATTTTTACATGAATTGAATTTATTTTCTACTTGAAATTAATTGGTATATTGAACTGAATTGATATATTGAACAAAAATTTATTCTTACTTAATGTTCACTTGTGCTGGCTTGAATTAACGAAAAGAATCTTCAAGCTCTAGAAAGGAGACGGAGAAATACAACACCAATCCCGACTCCAACTCCTACCAGATCTGCTTCACAGGTATAAACACTTTAAATTTTAATTTTAATTTTACTTCAAATAATTGTAATAAATTTTCCCTTCAATTTTGAAACAGGGAACACATCATGTTCCAAAAATGAGTCCTCCTCCATCATTTCAGCCACACACAGAACCTGGGAGGAAGAAACTGGTAGTACGTAAAAGGGGTCAAACTTCTGAATCTCGGACTACAACTACCCAAGAGGTACATTACTCAGTTGAACCGATTTTTACATGAATTGAATTAATTGTTTGCATGAAATTAATTGGTATATTGAACTGAACTGATATATTAAACAAAAATTTATTCTTACTTGATGTTCACTTATGCTGGCTGGAATTGTGCTGAATTTGTGTTCAACTTGTGATGAAAATGTGCTGAGACTGGAATTGTGATGAAAATGTATGTCTTTTTTTATTGACAGAACACTACAACAGAAGCAAGGATTGTCAGCCTAATTTACTTTTGAAGACCTTGGCTTTTGTAAACAAGTCATGTAGACTTGTGTGGTTGTATGTTGGTTGGGCTGACAATGATGGTTACTTCAATGCACTTTAATGTTTTATGTTCGTGTCTTTAATTTTTTTGTTAACAGGTTTAGTTCTTCTATTTCCGAATAGTTGATGCCAATTTTTTAAACAATCTCAATTATTTTGTAAATTTTTATTTCCGAACAGTTAATGCCAACCTTTTTAAACAAACCCTATATTTCTTAAATTGTTGTCATCTATATACAAGAATCAAACACAATATCTCAACTCTACATAACAATAGTTCAAGCCACAATATGAATTGAATTTCATTACAGATTATCACAAATACTTCACAACTTAATTCGAAACAATACAAATTCATCACTTTCACTTCACAAATTCAACTAAATAGTTTCAATAATACCAATAACTACATACTACAAATCTTCATTCCCAACATAACTATGACAATTACACAAATATATAATTGTTTGTTCTTCTTCACTTGCCTTCTAGTTTCTTCCAATTCCATTTTCATCATCTTTGCGTTACATTCCAATCTATTCGTTTTCGCTTGGAGTAAGGATTTCTCTGTAGCAACATTTTCAATAATCTTCCATGCTTCTGATTTTCCCAAACAGACCCGGTAACATACTCTTACCAAATGAACATGTCTCCGGATCCACCCACCTGAAAAATTTACATTTGGAATTGCTCTGCAATTCAATAAATAAATTTGAACTCCACATCAGATTATACCCAAATTTCAACCCAATTACAAATTGAATACACTAAACCCAATTACAAATTGAATACACTAAACCCTAATTTCAGTTGACACCAAAAATTTCCCCATAACTTGAGGTTTTTAACATATCAATCAAGGATAATCTCATAAAACTATAAACAAGCTTACAATTATGCATAACCCGAACCCTACACTCCACATCTATCAATAGTGTTCAACTCGGGTTTTATAAAAACTTACTCTGAACAAGCCGCACCCTACAAATCGCCGACCTGGGTTCCCGTTTGTCCAAGACGTCTGAATCGGAGCATAAACACCACAATCGCACTTCATACCATCCTCCATTGCGAGTCCACTTCTTCAGCTTATCAGCATCTGTTTGCCGTTCTTCTTCTTCATTCAAATAAGAATTTCAAAAGGGCAATTTTGGTATTAACTGATATAATTAACCTCACGTGTTTGACACATGCTATTTAACGGCACAAAAACAGACGGTTTGTAGCTAAGTGATATTAGTCAAACTCAACGTGGTTTACAAGTGAAAATACATATTAGGTGTAGTTATGTGATAATGGTGTCAAAATAGCTATAGCTAGCTGGGATTATCCCTAAAATCTATATCATATTTTTGGAACTGATTGATTTTCATAAAAATTTCTGTAAATAGCTTGTTCCTTTGTTTTCTATAAAATGTTTTTCAGAAATCTTGCTTCAATATCCTTTCCACGTGCATTCATGGATTCTCATTCATTATTTAAAATTTGTTTCATATATTTGAAACTTGCTAATTTGTGTGAAATTTCTGTAAATAGTTTGATGTAAATTGTTTCCTTGATAATATGTATTCATTTCATGAAATGTTTATAAGAAAATATGTTTCAATATCCTTACCTCATGGTTTCATATGATCTCATTTATTGTTTGAAATATGTTTCATATTTTTGGAACTTGCTGATTTGTGTGAAATTTCTGTAAATAGCTTGACATTTTATTGTGTTGATTAACTGTTATTTTTATTGCATATATTATACATGATAGTCAAATAGAAATGTTGCAGGTCCAGTATATGTTCCAGTTGATTAACAGTCGGAAGAACACATTGAAAACCAAAACTGAGAAAGACTATAAGGACAACAACCTTTTGTTTGAATTTGATAAAGAACTTAGGATGTAACATGCATTAAAACTTATATTTTGTTTTTTTGGATGGGTGATCCATACGATTTTTGTAAACAAGTGGTTATGTCGATGGTCATATTATGTTTTGTAAATTATCTTGGATTCAGTATTTCAAATGTGTTTTATATTTTTGTAAATTCTAATTCTTTATGTTGGTTGTGTTATATTTTCTGAAAGATATTTCATATTATTTTGTGGCCATATTGTGTTATTGTTTACTGATGATTTCTTAAAACTTTTGTAAATTGAAGAAAAAAATTTAATGAACTTTTGAAACTAATTATGTTATACAAGTCACTTACAGTATATGAAACACGTTTCATTATACTCGGGGACAGCCCGTTACACCCGACGACCCCTCGTCACACATTTTTCCTGACAGGATTCTCTTTCCCCTTAAGTTATAGTATGGAACCCAACCCTCTCGTTACACCCAGGGACCACTCGTCATAGTTTTTTCCTGACATGGTTCACTTTTCTCCTAGGTTACGATAACGCGCAAGTGCATACGACCGTCACAAGTAATTCTGGGTCGAATCCACAGAGATCAATTGGGGTCTCTCTCAAGAATAATTCCAATCATAAATTGTAGTTAAATGCGGGATGTAGGAATGATATTATAGTAGTATAATAAAGTTCAAGCTTTCAGAAGGAAGACTCACAGGTTCTAGGTCAACTATAGATTTCTAAACAATTAACAAACATGAATAAATATAAATGCTAACATGGTAACCCTAAGTCTCACAATTGTCGGTTCCACTCAGATAAATATTGACTATCATGGGATCGATTTTTACCATAAACCACTTGAATATGGCGAGGTCTGTTGTCCACCGACTCTCTCGAACTCAGAATCACAACTTAAACTAAATCACTTAAGCCTCTTGACATAAGTATTTAACAATAAAGCACCATAAACATACCATTCATGGAATTCAATTCATTCATCAAATTAATAATTTAATAAATCTATAGTAGCGACCTAGCACCCATGATCATAGGAAGTTAACCCATGATCATGGTGCTAGCAAATAAAGTATTCAAGTATAATTCGAAACAGGAAGTTATGAGATAGAATTTCAAAACCCCGAACCCCCCTGGGTCGAAGATAATGAAATCACTCTAGTTGCTTCGGTTCCAATTGATGCCTGATGCTTTAATTGATCCTTGCACTTTCTTAGCCTTCAATAATGATGAAACTCCTCTTGAAGTCTCCAAAACGCATATGGTTCAGCTGGAGTCATCCTCTATTTGTCTCTGGTGGCTGATTGGGTATTTGAATTGACGAAAAACCCTTTATATTAGTTATTGCCGCAACGCCTTTGACAGGCTGGGTAACGGGCTATTGAGGTACCCGTTACAAAAACTTGTAGCCACTCCTCTCGGGCTCGACTATCTCTAGGGCTGAAGGGATGCATGACGGGCCGTCGCGAGGCTCGTCAAAGGTGGCAGTAGTGATATCTTCGAGCTGTCTCCAAGTCTCCGAGACCTGGCTAGTGTAACGGGCTGTTAAGGTGCTCGTTGCCTATCCTAGAGTGCTCCTATTAGTCCTTTTTCCCATTTCCTGCATATGTAAGCTCAAAAACCCGTGAAGGCATACAAGTGTAAAAAGGATCAATAATCTTACAATCCAAAGGGTAAAACATCAACTAATGCCGGAAATATATGAAAGGAATAGGCCCTAGGTCAATCACATTTATATATAAATGTTACATCATCTACTAGCAATAAATTGGCACCCTTGTTATCATTGTGTTATGATAATAAGCTTAGCATAATCTAGCCTAAGGTCATCATGTGTTAAGTGCTGATATTAAAACCCTTAGACACGACAATCGATATTGTCAACTGATTATACTTAGCAGGTCCCTGGTCAATAAGCTACACATATGTTATCATATATAAAGCGACCAGTATGAGGATGGTTGATGATCATTGAATCCTTATAGATTTTGGAGTCTCTGTGGATTCCTATATGGCAACTCTCATAGTTTGACATATTTTTCTACGTTGTCCGGAACTAGCAACAATAGAGGTATGATTGGCTATGCGATGGGCCATATGAGGAATATAGTTGACGGTCAACGGATTTGTATCTCACGTACTAGTAGGAACGATATCCGTTTAGGCTTCTTAATAAGAATGACTGAGAAAGAGTGTACGACTGTACCGGTGATAGAGAGTTATCGTGTTCAGTCATCTCGAGATCAAGAAACATGTTTGAATATATAAGAGTGACATTTCTATGCCTTATGTTCAAACAAGATATCTAGTGACAAAGGGATTATGATAGCTGCAACAAAAGGTTAAATGGAATCACCGATAATCATGCTCATTAGATAATCATAATGTCTTACTAGAGACCACTTATGATGAATGGACCGAATAGAGATTGGGGTCATTTGCTAATGTAATCATGAGCCTACAGGGTCACACACAAAGAGCAAGCCCGAAGCCAAATAAACCGACAAGGCCCGTGGAGAAAATGAGGAGTTGAAAGCCCATCGCCACCCAGAGAGAGTGGCGATCGCCATAACACATGTGACGATCGTCACAAGAGGTGTGGGAATCACCACATGTCTCTGGGCAGATTTTTCATATTTCGGTTAGGATTGTGAATCTAAAACCAATAAGGAAAAGGTAAGTGAGAGCACGAATTTTGGAGAAAACTCTGAATTAGGAATTCATAATAAAGTAGGATTTTATTTAGGAATAAAATCTCTACACCCCATAGCCTATATATATGTTGCAACGGTTTAGTGTAAACCCTAATGCGATATTCGCAACATTAACAACTTCACTTAAAACTCCAGGTCTAATTAAATACTTAATTAGATCTGATTTAAGAAGATTAATTCTAGTAGATTAATCTTCGTCAAAGCTTCGATCAAGACTTGTTCGTGTGTATACTAGTAGAGAGCGCATCTCGATGGAGACGCTTAAGGAGAACTACACAGATTTTGATTCTTGTAGAGACAAGATACGTATGCCACTCAATATGGGTTCAAGTATAGATTCGTGAAGAACTCATGCACTCTCAAAGGTTGTTTAAAGCTAGATCTACAATTAATCTTAAACATGCAGTAGATCCTTGCTAGGGTTCGGGGTTAAAACTTTTGTTATATTGCTTCCGCTGCTATGTATGAGATCGCCCAAACCCCAACAATATAATTCGAAATGTGAACGCAATGCGACCGCATCAACCAAATAAGGTCAATTCAGTATTTAGCTTCAATTATCTATGCAAGAAAGTAAAAATGATGTTTTAAGAAGGTGATGTAGATGATTAAGTGAAGTATGCAGATAAAGTAAGGAGAAATGGATGAAAAGAGTAACCCGATAAAGAGAGGTCTGATGAGTGCTAGGCAATTCATGTCTATGTTAATCAATCATGCAAGTAAGGAAATTCATGCAATATAGTGATATCCTATGTCCACAAATATATTGGTTTCGACGCGAACAAATCTAGAGTCAACTAGCCAACTATTCTCTCGAACTAGTGGCACACCAACTCTGCAATTAAACAACAATCACGGGATAAGTGTCCTCTCGAACCCCCTATGATTCTACTTGTCCGTTATCCAACGATCATCTCCTACTCGACATCATAACAACACAATGATTATAAACTACCTCTCAGCAATCAACAATCATCATAAATTAAGAATCATAAGCACACATGCATAAAACTCCAAACTTTAATGATAAATCTCAAAATCTATGTATCAAAACCTAACCCCCATGATTATTGGGTTTAGCCAAAAATCATGGTGCAAAAATCAAAGAGCATTCAATATTCAAGTTCAGAATTAAATAGAAGAAGAAAGACCGATGAAACCCTTATCCGGTGGAAACGAATTCCGATAATTCGGGCAAATTCTCTTCGATTCGTGACTTGTTCCTTCGATACCTTTGATCCCTATGCTCACGATCTTCCTTCAACAAGTGCTCGAACTCCTCTCGAAGCCCTGAACCCTAATTAGACGTATTTGGTCGCAACTCTCTAGCCTTGGAACCCTAATGATCGAAGCTCATTTTTTTCCATTTATGCGTCAATTTATAACCTGATCGGACCATGTCACGAGGATAACACGACTTTCCAATTTTGCTTTTCGTGCGCGCCAAGAAAGAAAAGAGTTCAGGGTCATGTCACGCCCTAATGTCACGTCGTGATATTTGAGGTTGTGACATGTCTAAAAGTTTGAATTGGCAAAAACTTTCTTCTTCAAAATTGGAAATCTTCGAATTCCATTCGTGTTGATAAATCACGGGCCAAAAACAGAGTTCAAAAGCAAAATCTGTGGCACTAAGAAGTTTTAACTTTGTTTTAGAATTTACTTTATTGATTTTTGCTCAAGTTCCCACCTCTTACTTCTAGGTTTTAGGTCCACGTGTCCTGATGACACGCTGGAGCTTTTTGGGATGTCACGACCATGACATAGGCCGTGACATGATCTCTTTTTTGCTCGACTTCTAGGAAGCTCCTTTAGCCCAAGTTTTACCTAAACATATACATGCATACTCGAAACACCGTTAGGACATATGTGGCATAGAGATTGGAAAAATACAATGCAAGAGGGAAAATAAACATTTAGATGGATTACAATAGTTGTGGAGTCCGACCTGATATGTACAATCTAGTTTTACAATATCAATACCCGCACTCGTTCACTTGATCGGGTATTTATATCAGCTTAATTATCCAGTTATTTATCGATTACCCTATGAAATTCTGATTAGTAGCAGCAACAAGATTCGAATTCTCGAGCGTTTTTCTATACTAGGTTTATCGTTGTCTTCAGTAGTCTTCGTGAGTCTTCAATCACGCAAGCACACACCCTAATCAATCAAACACTCAAACTCCTCGAATGATGTTTGTCGAAGCACACGTTCTTAACAAAACATACAACCTCCTAACACGCTAGTCGAACATGCTTAAGAGCTCTGAATACTTTCACAGAAGAACGACCAAGCTACTAAGGGGTAAGCCTCGGCTTTTATTGCAGCTACACAAGTATCAAGGGTTCGTCATAACCCTACAAGGAGATCGACTCTCAATAGGAAAGAGTTCCTTTGCCTCCATGCCTTTCTTGGAAAGAAAATATTGTCGCCTTAATAGAGATTTCTTGTTGACGCATTTTCTTCATGGCTGGAAGTTTCCTTCACCCGCACATACTTAAACTTCTATTCGCCACGTTTCTAAAAAGTAGATAGGAAAGATCAAAACTTTCCTAAAGCTTACCGCAAGATGTCATGCCAAATGTTCGCGACATGTTCTCCGACATCTTTCATTGCTTCTAAAAAATAACGCCAACACTAAACGTAACAACACCCAATCTATTCCATACCAGGCGGATATGAATATTTTTCATATATGTATATTAGTATCTGAAAGCAAATGAATAATTAACTATAAAATTAACGAAACACAATAAAATTTTCAATTCAAGCTATGCAACATAATAGAGTTCACAGTATACGCTCCTAAATAATAAAGTTAAATTTATCTGCGAAAATAATAATTTTATTAATTCATTATAAATGCATCGTTTACGTTACGTTCCGATCAGAGTATATGTTTATCTGCACTCGATAAAATACTTGTGAAAATATTAGTATTTGTATTTGTATTTGTATTTATTCACTTTCGGGAATATCTACTCTGATCAGACGGTCTATTGAATATTCGTCAGAATCAAATTCTTTTGTAAATTCTGTTTCAGAGTCCACTGTCTTTGTCTTTGTTGTCTAAATGAACTCCAACCCTGCCTCTCGACACAAATGTAGATTTTTGTAGGTTTCTTGAATATCCCTATTTAGTTTTAACACTATTGACTTTCAAGCAAAATAATCGCATACCGACACATAGGAGATTACTTTTTTGAAATGGTAAAATTACTTTGTCAAAACAAAGTTCATCTACAATACATTTCCTTTTAGTATTGCCATCAACACATTTACAATCTTCAATTCATTTGACGTCACTTCACACCAATAAATTCCCATATTGGTATTGCGATTCTTGCCCACTATTCATCGAAGACTTCTCCATTTGGTTCCGTCACCTCCGCCACCGACTTTGACTTTGGAATCTAAAGACCTCCATTTTGTTTGGGAGTTTTCTCTAATCATGCAAGTGACTGATTCAGTGGAGTCGTGGGCTAGAGGAAGTGACAAGATCGAGCTTGGGTTTGGGGTGACGTCATTTCTTACTCTTCTACAATCCTCAAATTCGAAATTTGTGACTGTTTTGCAGGTGATGATGGAAGAAAATAGGAGGAATGGTTAGTTAGTTTTAAGATGATAATCATGAAGGATCAGACTGCTATTTTAGGTGATAAACAAATAACACCATTAAAAATGACCTTCAACCTGGCGAGACTTTGCTTCTACCGAGCAGGAGGACCGGTATCACAAGTTTTGCCAAGCTGGCGAGATTTTCACCCGAAACTCGCCGACTTGGTTATCGCCGGGCAAGTCTCGTCGGGAAAGGTCATAGCCGGCGAAATATTGCTTCAATATCTCGCCGCTTGAATGTGACCAATATCTCGCCATCTTGATGAAGCTTTCCCGGCGAGATGTTTGCAAAATCTCGCCGGCTAGATTTTACAACCTAGCCGGTGAAATATTGCAAACATCTCGCCGGCTAGATTTTACAACATAGCCGATGGGATGTTGCCCGAGATGTTGGCAACATCCCGCCGGTTAGGTTACAAAATCTAGCCGATCCTAGCTGGCAAGATTTTGTCAATATCCCGCCGGCTATGTTTGACAAAAATTTGAGCAGAATCTGCCCAATTTTGTCAATTTCTCGTTACCTGTAAAACCAACAGTAAAACCATCAATTCAACTAAATCATAAACTGCAATTTTGCAGCGATAAAAAACAGTATAAATCAATTGCAAACAAAATTAAAATTCAAACAATATCGTATAATTACAAATAATGTCAACAAAATCCGTGACCACATAACCTACGGGAGTTGTCCTAACCGTTTTGTCTTCTGCGCCGTCCTCTTGAACCTCTTGCTCGAGCGCGACTGTTCGTCGGCAGGTGTTGGAGGTTGTTGTTGGTCCGAATGCACTCCCGTCGAGATAGTCAAGTGTGTCAACGTCTGAGTCGGAGTCAACGTCAGGGTTGGAGCTCACGGTGATAAGCAAATAATAGATCGAAAAATATTTAAAGTCAAGCTCACGGGCAACAGAGTCAAATTCACCTTTCCAGTTCTAAGGGGGGTGTATTCAATCATGATTTTAATGGATTTAAGAAGTCTTTCAAAGTCTTGTGGTATTCAATCATGATTTTAGAAATACTTTTAAAATCTTGTGGTATTCAATCATGACTTTAAAAATATTTTTAAAGTCTTGTGGTATCCAATCATGACTTTAAAAATACTTGTAAAATCTAAAAGTATTGTAAATGTCAATGACTTTAAATGATTTTGAGAAATGGATGGCTTTGAATGATTTTGAAAGTCTTTGTAGACATAAAAGAGTCTTTAGAAGTATCATCTCAAATTATGAGATTTGCAAAGTCATTCCATTACAATCATCAAGACTCTTTCAAGACTTGAAAGAGTCTTGTAAACTTTGAGAATCCATGAACTTTTAAAAGTCATTTAAAATCCATTAAAATTCTAATTGAAACAATAATCCACACTAGTATTAGTAGACTTAACGCGTATTAATTTGGACTTCAATACAATGACAAAAAAGAAAGAATTACAACCATCAGCCATATTTCAGACAAAAACAACAATTTCGTTCAATGAGTGAAACATGCTGTTCAGAAAGGACAGAAAAATGAAGAAATTGGAAAGGAAACAGGCGCGGGAAAAGTGAAGAGAACAAATAAAAACGATGGTGAAGAATTTAGGAAATAACAAGATGCTTTGATGTTGATTTGTTGGTAGGTATAGATGAAGATGATATGACACTATTTGATCACTTGTAAATTTGATTCTCAAACTGAATCAAACCATAAATTAAAATAAACCATTAATTTAATTATTGATTGCGAGCAAGGCTATTTCGTTGATTTCATAAAATTTTTAAACAGAGTGAAATAAAAATATGTTTTAACGATCTCAGAAATTAAATTAAAAAAATAATGACTTCTACGAGAATACAAACATTTTTGTTGACCTATGTAAAATTATCTCTAAAATTTATATATAATTAATTACTGATTATGGAGTAAGTATTAATTAGCTTTGTATAAATGAGATTGGGCCATAAGCTCTCTCCTTATCTCATTCACTGTAACATGGAGCTTTTATATTCTTCTTCCTCCTCTCTCTGTGTTCCTCGTCTTCAACCTGTAACGCCCTCTCGCAAATCATCAAATCTCACTACAATATGTGCTCCAATAATGTCTCCTTCAGCTGGTTACTACAGCTTTAGCGATGGTCCGTCCAATTCCCAATTCATCTCCGCCAAGAATTACAAGCTTAGTTTCATACGGGTACATTATTACTTTCTTTTATGATCAGCTCTCTTATCCATCAATATTGGAAATAAGATATTCGATATATCAATGACTTGAAAGTTGATGGTCTGATCTAGGCAAGCTCTAAAACCGGATCCGAAGCTGTAATTTCAAAAGAAGATCACACCAATCTTGGAGTTGCATGTTGGAGATGTCTTCGACCCTATGTCGTAAAAGGGATAGTTATAGCGTCCACGTAAGTATATGTACCCTTTTCTCGTATAAGATCATACTCTGATTTATTTATGAAGATAATTCAATACATATAATTTTATTTAGACTAAATTAAAAAACTATTATCACAATTCAAAACATATTTTATTACATTGAATGCTAATAATTAGTATTCAACATTACACATGAATTAAAATGGACGACGGAGATGCTATGACATACGTATACATATCAAATATGTCAAGTTCCAAGTTATATATCCAGGTACTTGTGGTTTTTTATATGGACAACCAGGAATTGGTACCTAATCTTTCAGATTGCTAATAAACTCAATCGGAACCAACCTACAAAACCATTGATTGAACCCATAGCGTCATGTTTAATGGGTCGGTTCCGGTTCTAAAATACTTAACCCCATGTACGGTGCAAAATATAATTACAGTTGACGAAAACAATGACTTAATGTAATAAGTACAATCACACTGATTTTGTTTTGAGATAAGTAGACTTTTCGCTTACTAAGTTTTGCTGGATTTTCAAGTTGGTACACTCTTAACTTTAAAAGTCCTTTTGCTAGTGCCCAAACTATTTTTAAGAATTATTCCATCTATTTTCGCTTGTGTACATTTTAAAAGAGAACAATGTCCTTCAGTTTCATCTTCAATTTTCAAAATTGTGCCATTGCTCTCTAAACTACAAATTAAACTTATTCTAATACAAAATACGAGAACAACTCCAATAATATTGTAATTCTTGAGCTTAAATTTTATAGATTGAGTGGTTTTGGAGAAAAGAACAAGGACGACCCAAAAACTGATTATATAGAGATGTTTAGCTTAATACGTATTATCATTTGTTCAAATGACTAAAGCGAGACGTTGAACATGAATATCTTTGTTTGATATGAGCACCCTGGTAATTTAATTTCATTTCGAACAATTTTGTTTTCAAATAAGTAGAGTCATAGCTTAATTTGAGAAAAATTTAGCCAATATTCAGGTTCAATTTCTAAAACAAATAACTAGGTGCTAGCGGGAGGTTAAAGAAGCGGTGAACAAACAAAATAATATATATAGAATAGAATTAAAAATAAAACACATCGCTGAGCTAATTTGATTAGTATTTAGTTGTGTGTGCCTTTCACATCCAATAGGTTCCAGGTTTGAACCTGACAAAGTAATGCTTATATTTTTTCTTTAAAACCTGAAAAAATGAGATTCATGTTCAAAGCTCTGTCATCTCATCTCACCACAGTCAAAATTAATTAAACGTGGAAAATATCATTTTATTAAATAATTTTTGTAAGAAATTATTTTCAATTTTTTTATAAAATAAATAATAAAAAGATGATTTGAATATCTTTTTTAAAGTTTTTTTGTTAAAAATTATTAAATATAATAAATGTTGTTACTTTTTTAATTTTCTTGAAAAAATGTTTTTTTATAAAAATAAATGTTAGATATTATTTTTTTATTATTTATTTCATAAAATATTTTTGTTATAAAACTTTTGAAAACTAATATATTTTTTCTTTTTCTTTTTTAATACAATGACAATATGGATATATTACATTAAATTTAACTCTCTTAAGAATGTGTCTCTCAGTCAAAATTTTCGTGATGTATTGACACTCAAAATAATTAACTGTAGTGAATTCAAAAGGCGGCATGATTGAAGTAATGAATTGAAATTTCCCCAAAATATAAATTAGAAGCATTTGAATAAAATGAAATAAATGTTGCTGAAGTCAACTGTCATCAACATAGCTATATAAGTCCCTCTTCCTTCCTTTCCTGCGAACTAACCAACACCAATAGAGAAGTTCCAGCCAGTTGAGGCCTTTCAAACCTCGCAACTATAATGTTGTACCAGATCCGTGCAACGGAGGAAACAAGATGAAGTAAAAGACCATGCCTGCAATAGCTTGAAAGAGAAATAAACCTCGTGCGTACATGAATATGAGAGGTGTTGTTACGTTTAAGTGTTGACATATTTTTTAGCGCATGATTAAGATGTCAACCAATATTTTGCAACACATGTAGCTTGACATAATACGCGCATAATTAGGCAAGTTATCGAAGCCGTCCTATCTTATACAGAGAAACTTAGCGCGCAAGGGAATAAATACACGACATATTTAGGCAACCTCCAGCTATGATAAAGACACGTCAGCAAGGCTAAGAAGGTGGCAACGCCAACCTGTCACTTGTCAATAACGCAAGGCGGCAAGAGATTTCCTAATCGGAATTTTAGTCCAATTAGGCATGAGGAGTTGCTATAAAAGCAGGTGTTACCCCCTTAACAACTTAGACGTCCTCTGTGCTAAATTCTCAGAACTCTGAACCGTGCAAGACTATCAGATTGAGAGGCTGCATGATTTAGAAGAACAGTGTCGATCACTATACATCATACGAGGAGTATTGAGTGTTAGAGATTTGAGGGTGTGTGTTCGTGATTGAAGATTCACGAGGAAATTGTCGAAGACAACTACACCGAGCAGAGGCTTGCTCGAAGGGTGGAATTGAGATCTCAAAAACAGGGGGAGTCCCTGGTCGAGGTGGTTCACGGTGAGATAATAGTAGCTTAGAACAATAACTTGTGTGATAGCTAGTTGAAGCTTGAAGTTGTACTATTAACTACCTGAAAATTTTTCTACTGACAGAGTGCCCCTAGACGTAGGTGCGGAGTCACCGAACTGGGTAAACATATTGTGTGTCTTATGTTTATTAGCTCTTTATTTACTGTTCATTATCTGTGATTAAGACAAGTTGTTGAACCAATTGTTACAATATTGTGTTCGACATCTTGTTCATGCTACGTAACAGAATTTCAAGAGGGAAAAGTGAAGTCAATCCTATATGGAAAGATTATGAAATAAAATTGGTTTACATAAAGGGTTGGAACAAACTTCACAAACAAGGTTAACTTTTTAGTTGTGAAGTATGACTCCTTTTAGGTAAAGTCAGGATCTCCCCATCACACATATATTCAAAAACGTTAATAGTTGCCAAGTGTGATTATCCCTTTTATTTTTCACACCTCTTTTATTTTTGATAAAAATACTATATAGCCCTTACTTACTCATAATTTCATATAATTGATAATGGTAATGTTGTTGTTGTTGACAGTTCTTTGTTCACGAGAGCTTTGATTGAAAACCCAAGTTTGATAGAGTGGTCGCTCGTGCTTAAGGCAATTTCAGGACTTTTTGCTCTTGTATGCGCCCAAGGTTTCACAGCCGGAATAAACCAGATCTACGACGTCGAGATTGACAAGTATGGAACCGCATAGGCACAAACATAATATTTGTAGAGCCCAATACATTTAATTAGCTTGATAACAAAAAAGTTGGTCTGGTTAGTCATGGAGGCCGACCCGATATTATATTTTGTTATTTGATTGGTAGGATAAACAAACCTTATCTACCTATAGCGGCCGGAGACCTTTCAATCGAATTGGCATGGATGTTGGTAGCATTTTATGCAGCGGCCGGGCTCTCGGTGGTCGGGTTCAGTTGCGGTCCGTTACTTACTTGTCTTTACTGTTTGAGTCTCTTCCTGGGCATGGCCTACTCTGTTCCTCCGTTTAGACTCAAGACAATACCTGTAGCAACAATTCTCTATATCTCCACGGTATGCCTTATTTTTTGTCTTCATTCCTACCCATTTAAATAATTTCCTGGAATTAATTGGGTTTAATTTATACATATGTGATTGAGTAATTGATTCAGGTATATGGTTTTCTTCATAATTTTGGTGTTTATTATGCCTTGAGAGCTACTTTTGGACTTCCCTTTCAATGGAGGTGCGTTACATTTTCTTCTATTACGTACATGTGTGTATATTTGTGGACATATATTCTAGGATAATTGTAGTCCCGTGACACTTTTACAATGAGGTGCTAGCTGTGTACTATACTAATTACAAAAATCATAATTGAATTGATGTAACGTACGTGGTTAGAAATAATTTTCTATCAAAATTCGTTAATTTGCAAGAATACCGAAGATGATAGATTTTGAGTGAAATCTCAAGTTTTATTAAACTTCAATAATCAATATAACAAAAACGTATAAGAGTGCTTAAATACCAAAAACCTAAATTGCAGAAAAGGAAACCCTAAACTTATTGGAAAAAGAAATAACTTATTAAAATTACAAAAAGTGTCCAAAACTTATAAGAGTGTGATTTTGACCCTCCAGATGACCTTGGATGGCCGAAATCCATCGTTTGTCATGGGGAAAGCGATGAGTTTGGCTCAGAACACCGCTTCTGCCTGAAAAACACTAGTCTTTTGTCAAAATCTGACACTTTCTCGATTTGCACTGCATCATGAATTTGCTTTGTTTTGCAAAATGAGTATATTTTTCAAATATATATGACTAAATACTCGACACTCCGCTTAAGTTATCCTGTAAAGGGAACCTTCCGTGATCATCAACTCCAATTTTTTCTTTGTGTTTAGTTAAAAAAATTCTAATATTTTGATGTTTTAAGTAGAATTCCAATTTCATTATTTTTTTTAAAGTATACCTATTTTGAAAAAAAAATGTAAATTCATATATTATAGTTTAGTTCACTGTCAGTACTCCTTACAAATAGCCTTATATAATAAATGACATGTTATTTTCTTTCAATCATATATCCTTATATTCTGTTATATGCTTAATTGTGCTATATTTTTGTTCTTGAAGCGCACCTCTGGTTTTTATTACGACCTTTGCAACTCTAACACTTGGAGTCACGGCGATAATTAAAGATCTATCTGATGTGGAGGGAGATAGCAAGTAATAAGTACAACCTAAATTATGATGTTTAGTATCCACTTAATAAATATTTAAACTGGTGATCATGTTACTAATTTTGTATGATCATATTGAATTGAATAGGTCTGGGATTGAAACTTTAGCTACAAAACTTGGACTTAGAAATGTTGCATACCTCGGATGTGGGCTTATGTTGCTCTATTATGCTGCTTCCACATTAGCGGCTATTTACATGCCTCTGCAGGTATGGACCGACCACGAGCTTGTTTCTGTTTTGTTTAAAATTAAACTGATATAGCTTAGAATTCACATTTGCCAGCCAGTTCAATTGTCTCTAAGTTCTCTTCTCATCTCTACCCTAACATTTCACCTGTGCCAAGACGGATCTGTCAAGGGATTGTTACACAACTCCAACTTGGCGCTTTTATGCTGACTACTGTCTTTTGAATGCAATTATGGTCTGAGACATCCTTCTGATTCATCTTGGGAGGGTTATTATTGGACAAGCTCAATGGTCCTTTGTACTTTTTCAACTTGTACTCTTAATTATATAGCTCCTTCGTAAGACTTGGTTTTCCTCAACAAGTGATATCAGAGGTTGGTTTGCACAAATATGATTGGGCCGGCATGCCAGTGGATCTCATGCTGGATCGAGTCAGGTAAGTCAGTATCCAAAAAACCATATAATTGATCACACCAAGAGTTTCAGATGTACCAGCAAGTGAGAGTGTAAGGCGATTTGAGTTTAAGAGCGTGAACAACCCGATGTGATAGGGTTCGATGTGTAGGAGTAGATTGTTAGAAATTTCACATGTGGGTACAAATTTCAATCGAAAGATTATGAGGGCATAAGTTAAATTTATGTACACGCTGGACTCAAGCTTACTTGTGGCGTGCTCCTCCTTGAAAAGATTTCTACGGTGCTACCCCAACCCTTAACTCTTCTACTGTAAACGACGACATCAATCTCAAGCAAGTAGGATTGGGAAGGTTTACTCTTCCAAGTCTTCCATCCGCACATAAATACTAAATTTGCATTAGACTATATAGAAATAAATTAATATATATTAAATTAATGTTTGACACAATGGGGGATATCTCTATTTACCGAGAAAATTTAAACCTTTAACATTTCTTGACATGGAAATTCGAACGACTTATTATGCTAGTCTTTATACTGAAAATAATGTAACATTGTTTAATGCAGAGACCTATTTAAAGCTATTCTTGTTTCAATTGCAGGTCCTGAGGCGTAATTTAATAATACCTTTGCACTTAATCTCAGCATTGAGCTTGATTTACCAGGTATGCTTCTTGAATAAATATTACTAATTTTCATTTCTCCTATTGTAGTTTTTTCATCATCCTAATTTTTAAGATGAATATATATTAAGCTTACCAGCCGTCTTGTAATTAATATTTTCCTTCATTTCAGACACGGGTGTTAGATCGAGCAAGCTATACCACGGTAATGCCTGCCTTTTATTGCTTTCTTTCACAGTCGTGTCGGAGAATGCATGATCTTAATTAGTAATTACAGCATTTTAAAGAAAATTAAACATTCTTAATTAGTCAGGTTTCAAAATTTTAAGTTTATGAGGACGTTGTGAGGCCACATATATGTAGGCATAATTGGTTGTGCATCTGATAATTATAAGTTTGTTGCTTATATTGTGCAGGAAGCAAGCCTGAAGTTCTATATGGTTATATGGAATCTATATTATGCCGAGTATCTCATATTTCCTTTCATCTAAATTAATTAACAACTATAATATCTGAAACTAAGTGTGTTTCAAGACTCGAACTTTCTTTTATTACTTAAAAGTTCATAATATCACTATTTTACATGTGAATTGGGCATGTAATTTTGTATCTCAATATTTGATGTGTGTATATGTCATGATAATGTAATCGAATCGAGGGTTATCTTGGGACATTAGCAGCGGATGTTGTATTCGAGTTTAAAATTATTTGTTGTATCATATTTTTCGTATAAATTAAGTGGACCCGGCGCTCAGGCAGCTTCTGCTCTGGTCTCAGCCATGGCTCGAAACCAACTACATTTCGTAGGGTGGGATTTGGGTTGGGGTAGATTTAGGGGGGGTTGGTTAGGTACATGTAAAAAGGGAAAAGATTGTACTGTCCTTTTATTGATTTTTTATCTGCGAAATACATAACTATTTATACAAGAGCATGAAATGTTGAATAGGAAACAAATCAAGAGTAATACTAACATAGTGATTCAAGGGATGTAGACTTATTTACAAGAATGAATCAAGACAAGAAATCATTGAGATTTCTTGCAGTGATACCTGTCAATATGATGGTCATAGGATGGGTTTTGGGTTTAACTAAGTGGGTTTGGGTTGGAGGTAATATAGGGATTTCAACTCCTTCATTTTTCCGGTGGGGAAGCCATCGTCTGTCTCCGGCGTGCATCCTCTCCTGATACTTTAGATCTGGAATGCAATTCATTGAAATATCATCAACTAAGGGTTTGGAGATCAAATGAAGAAGCACGCTCCACATCGATCGAAGCCCACTTCAGATTTTCAGATATGAAATCAGTGTCGGGTTCTTCGGATTTTGCTGGTGTTGAGTAGTTTGGACCAGTAGGCCAGGGTGCGATGGTCAGAATTCCGTCCAACATTATCCAGCATGCTCCAGCTCGTTCTTCGATCTCTAAGATGGTCTGTGACTCCTCAGATCCCCAGGCAGATAGTGGTGCCTCTATTACCCATCTCGTGTATGCTTCAAACTGAGATAGACGCGATATATGTACTATATTACCCTAACTATCATTTTGGGATGATTGTACGCCCAAATCATGTCGCTCCCGGAACATGAGTTAGCGTTGAGTAGATGTATACTCACCAAGCAATATAGGGCGTGTATTTAAACCCCAATCATTCTTCCACGAGGATTAACAAAAGGATTTGGCATTGTTCGTCATGGGTTTATGGCATCGAAAAGTTGTGAGATGTAAATGTAATGGTTATTTTTTGGTGTTTTCTTAAAGTCTTACTTCCCAACTCACTTAACCAACAAGTTGTATTAGTCTTTACTTTAGGGAACCGCGGACACATGACTTATTAGCACACATAATTTTTGAAGATTAAGTATTACTTTTAAGTATGATGTTGACTAATCTATACCTTAAAATATTAAGCTCATCTCTTGATATTGAGTTTAGTCTAATGAGGTGTTGTTCTCTACTCTCTCTCGAGGTGAACCACAATTCTCACCGCATTAATTTCGACAATTCTCGATTACAAGGTAAACCTCGCGATGAATGCTAGTTCAATTAAGACATGTTCTCTCGGAATTGGTTCTCAACTTATATACTCGCACACAATTAGCTAAGTCACGGCAATTTCATAACAAGATCAAACATTCATGTAATCAACATCAATAATTCCTAGAACTAATATACCTCAATTTCATTTCAAAACATGCTATAGTGTCAAGCATCCATGGTTGAGAAGATTAGCCCTCAACCATGCTACATCAAGCAAAGTATAGCAAAAGTAACTACAAGGCATGAGAGTTAAAGTCAAATTTCAAGAAAAATCAAAATCCAAAAGCTAAAACAAGTAAAAGAGATAGAGAAGAAAGGCTCATGGAAGGGGTGGTGGCTCATTCTCCAATGTCCTTTAAGCTCCAATCTCCACTTCTAGGCTCCAAACCCCCCCCCCCCCCCCCCTCCCCCCAAGAACTCCCAAAAGTTGCCCAAAGTGAAATGTCAAAGCTCTCCAAAAATTCCCCCCCCCCCCCCTCTGAAAATAAGGATGTGAGACTCAAATAACACGAAAACCTAAAGGCCTCTGATCCCGCTCCGGGGGCTCCATTGGAGGCTCCCAACTGTATCTAGGACTGTCTTCGCTTTCGGATGGCGAACCGAAGGACGAGCCTCCGCTTTCCCCTCCGCTCTGGAGGTTGAACCTGAGGAGCTCTCAGGAGCTCACTCCTCTGGTCTATCCGCTCCGGAGGGGAAAACGGGAGGGGGCGTTCTCTAATTTGGACTCCGAACCGGAGGCTCCAGCGGAGAGGCACTCTAACCCGTCATTTTATGCTCTATTCCTCCCGACTCAACCACCCAAGTGTCCTGCACATGCCACAAAAAGGTCTCGCAGCACCACAAGTTCCTAATACTCACAATTAAACTCAAACCAAAGCACAAAACCTAGAATTATGGGGGCGAAAGCGTCATTATGGCGTTCTTTCGAACCCATATCAACAACTTATTTCGAAAATACCTAAAATACCCATGGGATTGAACTGATTCAAGAAACATAATTGAGCCAGTTCAATTTTGAAATAAAAAAATTGTTCAATGGGAGTGTCGGTTGAACCACCTCTCCAAGGATTGGGGTCTCTCCAAGTAATCTTGGTGGCCTCATGAGGGTCGTGAGAAAGGAAACAACTAGGGGAAATTCAACTAAATACAAGCTTACTCGCCGGAAAGATGAAGCTCACTCACTTACCGAAAAAAATGGATGAGATGGCCTCAAAAAATGGAGCTCAATCACTCGCTAGAAAAACTGGATTTCATTTGCCGAAAAAAATGAAATAGATCAACTCGAAAAAATAGAGCTCACACACGCGAAAAATGGAAGAGGTCAGTTCGAAAAAATGAATTTCACTCACCACAAAAAATGGAGCTCATTCGTCGGAAATATAAAAGAAGCGAGCTCCAAAAAATGGAGCTCACTTACCACAAAAAATGGATCCCACTCGTCGAAAAAAATGGAAGAGTTGAGCTTGAAAAAATGGAGCTCACTCGCAGGAAGTGAGTTACTTGGAGTACGAGAGAGATAGAGATTGAAGGAGAGGGTATAGTTGTAATTTCACATTAATCAAATTTTAGTTTGATCTTTTATAAGTAAATTGTCTTAAAATGATAGTTAGGGTACTAAAAGAGATCAAAATATTTAGGGCATGAAAGTAAAAACTTGGTATAATTATGTGTATAAAAATGTTATTTTTCTCTTAATATATTAAGGTTAGACCGTTTTATATTTAACATTTGTGTTGATTCAAGACTCGAGTGTTAGAGCAATCAAATTATACCAAGGTAATATTGTCTCTTTTTGTTTCTTCGAATAAACTCGTGGAATTAATATATCTTTCATATACCAATTCATATGTTAGAGCATGATCCTTAAGATAATACTATAAACTTAAACATACTTTTTACCTTTCGTCTGCTTAAGTTAATAGTTGGACGCAACAAAAAAACCTATTTTAGGTGATATACTCAAATGTCACCTAAATCTTAATTAATGTCATTTAAGACTTTATGTTACAAGGGTGTGTCGCCTACAAGATGTCTCTTAAGTCATGTAGCATATTCAGTTAAACGACTTTTAATTGATGTAATGTCATCTACAATATCATAGTAACACGGACAAATATTTTGTCGCTCAAAATTTAGGCGAGACATTCAACAATCATGTCCCTTAAAATGTAGGTGACGTTTATAGCAATTGAGTCGTTTATATAATAAACGCATGAACCTTTGTCATGTCATTTATCGTCATTGTGTCATCTATAACATAATAGGTCACACGACCAATATTGATTCACACAAAGTTTAGGCGATGCGTCAAACAATCAAGTCACTCAAATCACAAGTATGTAAATGGATAAGATGTCACATATGTAGTTACGACAGTTTTTGTGATTGGCTTATTTTTAAGGAACTAGAGAAAATGTCATAAAGAATGTCGAAGCATCATATGCGACATCCTGTGTGACATTGTTAACGACATCTCGACAAACATCCTAATCAACGGAAATCAGGAAAGTCCAGATTCTGCAGAAAGTACGAACACATTTAGGAAATACGAGAAGTTCCAGAACGTCTCCGATTCTGGAAAGAAGAAAGACGGTGATTAAGAGGAAAACCATTAGGGTTAGTACTCATGCTTGATTGCTATAAAAGCTTAGGCTACCCCTTTAGCAATCATGTGGTTCTTTTATTTTGTTTCCTAACAATAATTTGCAAAGCTCTTAGACGTGAAGGGTTGCAGATTGTGCTAAGGACATTGTGTATCGCCATAACTATTGAGAGTTAGGTGATTAAGGGTTTACTGATCGCGTGAGTGAAGACTGCACACAACCACAACGTTCAACGACGACTTGAACTGACAGAGCAAGGCGATTGCTCGAAGAGTGGAATCAAGACGGAGTCTTGGATTCAGGGGGAGACCCTGAGATAGGTTGCACTGTAATAAGTAGCATAAAGTATAGATTTAGGGATGATCATAGGTACTTGTATGTTCTGACGAATTACTGATAAGTGAAACCTTTCCACTAGGCTGAGAGCCCCCAAACGTAGGTGACGTTGCACCGAACTGGGTAAACAATCTGCTGTGTCATTGTTTATTAAGCTTTATATTTACTGTCCTGCGTTATCTACACAAGAAGTCATACACGGTGTTATAGCTTCATACTTAACATTGTGTGTGGCATCTTGCACGACTACCTGATCAAAATTTCAATTGGTATCAGAGGAGGCACCTATAGCTTTAGGTGAGTTCCTAAAATATTTTGATCAAGATGGACAATACTAGAGAAGGAGGATCCATCAATCGACCAACTATTCTAGATGGAAGTAACTACGGCTATTGGAAGGCTCGCATGTGTGCCTTCATGAAGTCCCTTGACAACAAAACATGGAAGGCTTTGATCAATGGTTGGAATGTCCCACAACTCAGTGACAATGATGGTAACCCTATCGGTCCAAAACCAGAAAAGACTGGACTGATAACGAAGACGAGGAATCACTGGGAAACTCTCGAGCTCTGAATGCTATTTTTAATGGTGTTTACAAGAATGTATTCAGACTAATCAACACATGCACAACTGCCAAATCCGCATGGGATATCCTGGCTGTTGCATATGAAGGAACAACCAAGGTTCGAGAACAAAAGCTGCAATACTTGACAACCAACTTCGAAGCCCTTGTCATGAAAGAGGGCGAATCAATCTCAGAATTCAATGTTCGTATTCGAGATCTAGCCAATGAATCCTATTCTCTGGGAGAACCAATGTCTGATGAAAAACCCTGCGTGCTCTTAGCCCTAGATTTAAAATGAAGATCACCGCAATTGAGGAAGTTCATGACCTCAAGATCTTAAAATTCGATGAACTGATGGGATCTCTGATGACCTATGAGTTATCTCTGCCCAATATCGACAAAAAGAATAAAGGAGTTGCTTTCAAAAGCTCAACACACAAGCAACCAGAATCTGAGGAGTCTGACTCTAAAGAAGACATCAATGCTACAATGGCTCTTCTCACAAAAAATTACAACAAAGTCATGAGAAGATTCAGTCGAATGGGCGGACGGAATGTCGCAACAAATGCCAGAAACAAAGCTCCACAAAAAGCTCAAACATGAGGAAGTCTTGACAAACCATACAGAAGTGGAGAAGAAAACAACAAGAACAAAGGACCTCAGTGTCATGAATGTGAAGGATTCGGTCATCTTCGCAGAGAATGTCCAAATTTCCTCAAACAACAAAAACAAGGTTATAATGCTACCCTATCAGATGATGAAAATGAAGAGAGTGGTTCTGAGGAGGTAAGCAACTTTGTTGCATTCACTACTACTACTTCTGTATATAACATTGATAACTCTGTCAATATCAATGATGATCTCCACCATCCAACTCCAAATGAGAATTGGACTAAAGAGCAACTAGTAGAGGCATACAGAAGCTTACATACCAGATGGGTCAAGGAAACACTAGTCCTTGATCAACAAGGAGAACGGATCATCAGTCTTACCAACGACAAATCTAGATTCCTAGAGACGATTGTTGAGCTAAAACGAGAAATCACCAGACTTAATAGAGAAATTAGTCTTATGACTAAATCAGTAAAGATGATGAATCCTAGCACAGAAAGTCTTGACAAACTCCTATCAGTAGGAAAGCAGTCCAAAGATATGACGGGACTAGGGTACACACATAAAATCGCCTCATCAACAATCACAAAGTTTGTCCCACAACAAGCCATGGTTGACAAGAAACTACTGGATGACACAACATATCCTACAGGACGACCTACAACAAATGTCCTGACATCTTCTATAACATGCTCTTGTTAATCAACCACCAAAAGACATCCTCCACGCAGATATTAATACTCCAGAAAACCAGCTTATCAATATCAGTGGATATGTCATTACAGTGGTCGAAGGGGTCACATCAGACCATTCTGCTTACAACTCCATGGGAAGAAGCAAGCTCAGCTACCACAGAAACAAAGGAGATATCAAGGGCATCTCTCAACCCCTCAGAAAACATCCCGCCTTGAATGGAGACCAAAGAATCTAGTCTATCGAGCTAATGTAGCATATACCTCCTTGAGTGCTTCAACCAACAAAGACTGATATCTCGATAGTGGATGTTCTCGACACATGACAGGTACTCCAGAGTTTCTTTCAAATCTCAAATTATATACAAACTGCTATGTTACTTTTGGAGATGGGATTCGAGCTCGAATCATTGGAAAATGTGTACTCAAGCATCCAGAAGCTTCTTGCCTAACTGAAGCATTACTTGTAGAAGGACTTAAGGCAAATCTGATTAGCATTAGCCAGATCTGTGATCTGGGTTCAGAAGTTAAATTTACTAAAGAAGCATGTATAGTAAAATATTTCGATCAAGTCACTATTCTACAAGGAATCCGCTCAATGGATAATTGTTACATCTGGTCGCACGAATCACATATCGAAGCGGCAAAGTGTCTTGTCTCCAAAGCAGAAGAAACCAAACTTTGGCATAGAAAGCTTGGACATCTAAATCTTAGAAGTATGCAGAAGGCAATCTCAGAACATGCCATTACTGGAATCCCAAACCTAAAAATCGTGGAAGGAAAATTTTTGCGAAGAATGTCATATTGGAAAGCAAACTAAGATGTCACACAAGAAGCTGCAACATATTACCACCTCTCGAGTACTTGAACTAATACACGTTGACCTCATGGGGCCAATGCAAGTTGAAAGTCTTGGAGGAAAACACTATGTCTTTGTGTGTGTAGATGATTACTCACGATACACATGGGTTGATTTCCCTCGTGACAAATCAGATACCTTTTCGATCTTCAAGAATCTATGCATCCAGGTCCAACGAGAAAAAGGGGAGACAATTGGCAAAATAATTCGTCTCCGCAGTGATCATGGTCGAGAATTCAAAAACAGCAAATTTGTAGAGTTCTACAACTCAGAAGGAATAGCCCATGAGTTCTCATCACCGATCACTCCCCAACAGAATGGCATTGTTGAGCGCAAAAATAGGACTCTACAGGAGATGGCTAGAGTTATGATGCTGGCCAAGGACATACCAAATCACTTCTAGGCAGAAGTACTTAATACCGCTTGCCATATCCACAATCGAGTAACTCTCCGACCGGGTATGTCAGTAACTCATTATGAAATATGGAGGGGGAGAAAGCCCAATGTTAAGTACTTCCATATCTTTGGATCCACTTGTTATATTCTGGCTGATAGAGACACTCGTCGAAAACTTGATCCAAAGAGTGATGTAGGCATCTTCCTTGGCTACTCAAGGAATAGTCGCGCGTTCCAGGTCTTCAACAAACGGACCAGGACTATGATGGAATCAATCAATGTTGTTGTTGATGATAATTGTGAAGATGCCCCAGAAGATGCGACAGACGAAGAAAGAGCTTATCCAAACAATGTAAGGAAGGATGTTATTGCTGATGTCAGTGAAGATGCTAGCAAAAAGTCAGAAGACAATGATGCTAGTCCAAGTGCCAATAACAATGAGACAGTTCCTGAAGCCATCAACAAGAACCCCTCACGAAGAATCTAGGCTAATCATCCTATCTCTAGAGTAATTGGAGACCTAAATGAAGGCATACGAACTCGGACAAAAAATCCAGTGAACTACAACGAGAGGATAGGTAATATATGTTTCATTTCAAAGATTGAATCCAAAAATATTAATGAAGCCATCAATGATGAGTATTAGGTCAATGTTATGCAAGAGGAACTAATTCAATTTGAGAAGAACCAGGTGTGGGAACTAGTGCCCAAGCCAAGTCAAGGAAATATCATTGGCACAAAATGGATCTTCAAAAATAAATCCGATGAGCTTGGTAACATCACTCACAATAAAGCAAGGTTAGTAGCTCAAGGGTACACTCAAATTTAGAGAGTCGACTTCGATGAGACCTTTGCTCCTGTAGCAAGACTTGAAGCAATCAGACTACTACTAGGGATGTCATGCCATCTACAGATTAAGCTTTACCAGATGGATGTCAAGAGTGCTTTTCCTGAATGGAGATCTCAACGAAGAAGTGTATGTGTCACAACCTAAAGGATTTGTTGATCCTCACTCCCCTGATCACGTGTATAAACTCAAGAAGGCCCTCGACGGATTGAAACATACACCAAGGGCTTGGTATGAAAGGCTCACAAAATTTCTGATTCAAAGCGGCTACACTAGAGGGGGAGTCGACAAGACTCTATTTGTGAAGAATGAGGACGGAAATTTGATGATAGCCCAAATATATGTCGATGACATTGTCTTTGGAGGGATGTCAAGAAAAATGGTAGAGCAATTTATCCAAAAAATGCAATCAGAATTCGAGATGAGCATGGTGGGAGAGCTTACCTATTTCCTAGGCTTCCAAATCAAACAGCTAAAAGATAGCATCTTCATCTCTCAAAGCAAATATGCGAAGAATATTGTCAAGAAGTTTGGGCTAGAGAAAGCTTCACATAAACGGACACCAGCAGCTACTCACATCAAGCTAACTAAAGATGATCCAGGAGAAGCCGTCGACCAACACCTGTATAGAAGCATTATTGGTAGTCTTCTCTACCTTACTGCCAGTCGACCTGACATTGCTAACTCTGTGGGAGTATGTGCACGATATCAAGCTAATCCTAAGGTTAGTCATCTATCCCCAGCTAAAAGAATTATAAGATATATCTCGGGGACTACAGACTTGGGTTTACTATACTCATTCGACACATCCTCTACCCTGGTGGGGTATTGTGATGCTGATTGGGCTGGAAACACAACAGATAGGAAGAGCACATCTAGAGGTTGCTTCTTCCTTGGCAATAACCTTATATCATGGTTCAGTAAAAAGCAAAATTGTGTTGCCTTGTCCACTGCTGAATCTGAGTATATTGCTGCTGGGAGTAGCTGCACACAATTACTATGGATGAAACAAATGTTAGTCGAATACAATGTCAGACAAGAAGCCATGACTTTGTATTGTGATAATGTCAGTGCAATCAACATCTCTAAAACAAAGGTTCAACACAGCAAAACCAAGCATATTGACATTAGACACTACTTCATTCGTGAGCTGCTCGAAGACAAGAATATCATCCTAGAGCACATCCATACAAAGAAGCAACTTGTTGACATTCTTACTAAGCCATTAGATGCAAGAAAATTCGAGTACCTCAGGACGTCACTCGGTCTCTGCACCATCAACAAGTAATCGAAGGTGCAAAATGGTTGAGAGGAGTTAGTTGATACCTCTTCATGAACAGGTCCAAAATCCCAACACATGCCAATGGGCCAAGCATGCCAAAAGCCTATATAAAAAAGAGGAAAGGTAGCGAGATACGCTTTGTTACCTACAGATTTGATTTGAAATTGATTTTTCAAAAACAAAACCTAGTCTGCCTCATTTTTTTGCTTTCGCTCTCATCTCCCACACCTCTTAAACCCTGTGACAAAAACTCCACCACTACACAACAATGATAAAAACAAGGAGCACTCTTGCGCCAAAGAAGACCACTGACAATCGACAAACCAAACCCAAGAAGGCCAAGGCAAAGAGCCCCAAAAATAGCAATCCCCGCACCAACAAACATGGAGTCCGAATCAAAGGACTAAAGCCATAAAAGAATGCCGAGGGACCCTCCAGAGAAATCCTACCGATAGAAGCACCAATACCCGTCTTTTCCCGAGTGCCCAAAAGGACCAGAACTGGAAGCGCTACTTTCTCGATGACGGAACTTACAGGCCCTCAGCGAGATACTGGCATTGACCAAGGGAACCAAGAGACCTCTATGCAAATTGTCCTGGCTCCAGTCTCAACCAGTTTCCCAGGTATTGATTCTTCCATCGTATCAAATACTGATACATCCAGAAATAGTGACCTGTTAGAGTCACTATTGGAAAATCAGGACCCCCCTCAAGAAGGGGTGGCTGAGGATCTCATAAATCCGGAAAGGTAAAAGAATGACTTGACCCAGTCAGTCATGGGTTGGAACGGATTGCAAAAGGAGAGGGTGAAGAAGAAGATATGAAAGATGTCGCTCCTGAACCCACAGATGAGTCTGTGGTAGGAGAAGAAGAAGTTGATGACTCAGAAGAAATCGAGGAAGAATCTGAGAAAGAAAAGGCCAGAGACGGGGATACCGATCTGGAAGGAAGAGAGAAGGAAAACAGTGCCGTAGCTAATGGCACAGAAGAAGCACCTCTGGATGCCAGAGAAGATGTTACAGAAAATGCCGCAGAAACAGCACACATTGCTTTCATCTTTGAAAAAGAAAGTGTTAGAGGAAAATGAATGACTCGCAGTAATGGTAGGCAAATTGAGAGAAACCAAGAAAAGAAAGGAAGAAAAAGATGCTGGAGGCCCCAGCAAGAAGAAGAAATTGTCCGCCAAAGATAAAGGAAAGAAAGTTGTCTCCAAAAGGAGATTGGTTGGTGAAGAAACTGATGACGATGCAGAGGAAGTTACAGGAAAGGAAGCAAAGAAGGTAGGAAGCCAGAAGCCGGTCAAGAACACCCCAAGTGTTCCGTATGACAATGTGTCATTTCATTCTGCTGCCGGTGCAAAACGATGGGAATTTGTGTTCTAGAGAACGACATATCCCGAGAAGACCCTGTCTTCGGAGTTACTGGGACTTGAAGCCATTGTCAAATTCCTGGAACAAGCAGAACTCATGAAGATCATCACTGACATAGGTAACCACTATCCTCTGTTGGTCAAAGAATTCATTGCAAACTTGCCTGCTGGATTTGGTACTCCGGATGATCCAGATTGTGAGAAGGTGTATGTCAGAGGCCTACGCTTCAACATTTCCTCTAACATCATTAATACCTTCCTGGGGAGGAAGTATGTCCGTTCTGTGCCTCCACCTGACCTGAACAAGGTTCTCAAGGAAATTACGGGTGATAAAAGCAGAATGTGGCCTACCAAGGGCACCGTGGCAGCCTCGGATCTCACATCAAAGTACTCCATCCTATTCTGTATCGGAGTAGCGAACTAGACTCCCTCCACACATGCATCCTCCATCAAACCGGAGCTGGCAATACTCATCTTCCAAATAGGTACTGGTTCCACACTTGACTTTGGCCAGTTTGTTATTGATCATCTCATTAGACATACCAGATTACAAGCTGTAAAGATACATATTGCTTTTCCCTCCCTTATCTCTGAGTTACTAGTACACCAACACCCTGGTGTGTTGAAGAACACCGATAAGGAAAAAAAGCGAGGTGGGATGATTGTGGTGAGCCACAAACTGTTCGAGGGCAAGCATGCTCCTGATCTTGTCAGGACATAAGTCAAACCAACCAAGGCGACAACCAGTCGAGCTACCGGTGCTGCCCCTCCAACAGAGAAACCAGCAGGGATGCCATCATGCTCAAGAGAGAGATAGCTGTACTTGACGAGGACATCGTCAACCTGAAGATGGCGCTGAAGCATCTCTCCCAGCGAAGATCTCACTGTGCCAACCTGCTGAAGTCAATGCCTCCTCCAGACTCGGACAATGACGATTCCTTCTCTCTACCCAATACTACTGAAGACACTCCTCAAAATGCCTCTACCGATGCTACAGAAGATACTGCTAGTTCCAGCAGCAGTTCTATTTGATTTTAAGTACTTTCTGGTTTCGCTACAAACTGAACAACTTTTAATTTGTATTTTTTTTAACACTGTTTCATACATATTCTCGACTTCTGATCGGGAATATGTGTGAGTTAAGTTTATGTTTTAATTATTCTCTGACCTATTGTTCAAAATTTTCGTTTATGTTTGGCTCTTTTTGAGCCAGCAATGGGGAGTAAGATGTAAGGCGCGCGGTGTACAAGATGTGCAATGATGCACGAAACGACGCCTACCGAGCTGATCACTACAAGAAAAGCTGACGACAAATGCGACATCCTGTGTGACATTGTTGTTGACATCTCGGCAAACATCCTGATCGACAGAAATCAGGAAAGTCCAGATTCTGCAGAAAGTATGAACACGTCTAGGAAATACGAGAAGTTCCAGAACGTCTCCGATTCTGGAAAGAAGAAAGACGGTGATTAAGAGGAAACTCATTAGGGTTTTAGTACTCATGCTCGATTGGTATAAAAGCTTAGGCTACCCCCTTAGCAATCGTGTGGTTCTTTTATTTGGTTTCCTAGCAATAATTTGCAAAGCTCTTAGACGTGAAGGTTTGCGGGCTGAGAGGTTGCAGATTGTGCTAAGGACATTGTGTATCACCATAATTATTGAGAGTTAGGTGATTGAGGGTTTACTGATCGCGTGAGTGAAGACTACACGCAACCACAACGTTCAAGGACGACTTGAACCGACAGATCAAGGTGATTGCTCGAAGAGTGGAATCAAGACGGAGTCTTGGATTTAGGGGGAGACCCTGAGATAGGTTGCACTGTAATAAGTAGCATAAAGTATAGATCTAGGGATGATCATAGGTACTTGTATGTTCTGACAAATTACTGGTAAGTGAAACCTTTCCACTAAGCTGAGAGCCCCCAGACGTAGGTTACGTTGCACCGAACTGGGTAAACAATCTGTTGTGTCATTGTTTATTAAGCTTTATATTTACTGTCCTGCGTTATGTACACAAGAAGTCATACACGGTGTTATAGCTCCATACTTAACATTGTGTGTGACATCTTGCACGACTACCTGATCAAAATTTCAACATATAAATTAAGCAACGTAAGTATGTAACACGTTGCCTATTGATCTTATGTCATCTATAGTATTATAAGTCCTCCGGAGGACTAATTATAGTTTTATATTTTAAGACGTGCCTTCACGGAAAAACCCGTGTGCTTATTAGAATAGAGAATTGAGGAATCGATTAGAAGTTAGGGCGCGCATTTGGAAAGAAGTTTGAGAGAAACCCATTATTAAAGAAAGTTGGAGCTTTTATGAGAATAAGAAATAAAAAGAATGAAAAAAATATAAATTGCACGTCATGAGATTCAAATTATTCTTATCCCATATTAAAGAACCAACTCAACTAAAAACTTAGACTGATAATTGAATAAACAATTATAATTTTATACTCTTAACATATATCATATTTCCTTTCATCTAGTCGGTAGTGATAAAGATTTGATTAAGTGTGTTTGACTAGTGTCGGAATTTTATATTGTTTCCCTGACCACTAATATTTTACGAATGAAATGGCCATGTAATGTTACTTAATTTCATGGAGAAATTCCTGATCTCTATCACGTATTATGCAATTTTGTATGCCACTATCATCTACTTCTTTTTGTTGCACGTCACTATTCACTATCAGTTTTTTCTTTTCTAACGGCGCACTTTATCTGTGCGCCGTTACCAGCGCAAATTTGTAACGGCGCACACCGTATTGTGCACCGTTACAAAAGGTGTTGACCGTTGACCATTTTGTTGCCGTTATGGAAAACGGTCGGAAATCAAGCCGTTGTTGTTACCGTTACTCTGTAACGACGCATCTAGATATGTGCGCCGTTACAAGCAATTTTGTAACGGCGCTCATAGTATTGTGCGCCGTTACAAAAATGTATTATAAGTCTTGGCAGAACCTCCCTTTCTTCTTCCTACAACTTCTCACAACAAATTTTCTCCCGACAAGGGTAATTTCGTAATTTTGATATTTTATAAATTTTCCCGAGCACCCTCACACAAATCTCCCGACAAGGTATGTACATATTTTTAAATAATGCAATATATAAAACTACAAATTTGTATATGATTTCATATGAATTTGTATGGTTTTGCTTGTATGAATAATTTGCATGTTAATTTTATTAAATTAGTTTTGGAATTGATGAAATAAATTGCCCGATTCCATGAATTGCATGATAACATTAGTGTAAATTCTCCCGATTCCATGAATTGCATGATAACATTAGGGTCAATTCTCCCGATTCCATTAATTGCATGATAATATTAGGGTAAATTCTTCCGATTCCATTAATTGCATGATAATATTAGGGTAAATTCTCCCGATTCCATTATTTGCGTGATAACATTACATTAGGGTATTTGATCATAAATGACCAAACAATGGTATTTTGGTCATTTATGACCTAACTAGGGGTATTTTGGTCATTTATGACCTAATTAGGGGTAATTAGGTCATAAATGACCAAACAATGGTAATTAGGTCATAAATGACCAAACAAGGGTAATTAGGTCATTTATGTGAATTAGAAGGTACGTACATATTTTTAAATAATGCAATATTATGAAAATTAATTGTTAACCGAATTTATATATATTACATATATAGAATGGATTGGAGATGGATAGGATCCGTAAAAATGAGTGAGGAATGGATGAACTGATTAAGCAGTTTTGTAAAATTTGAAAGGAAAAACGCTCCAAGAGATGGTGTGGGACGTTTCAAGTGTCCATGCACGAGGTGTTGTAATTCTGCTTGGCACGATATGGACACCATTTGCGATCATATATTGAGGAAAGATTTTCTTAGATCGTATAATGTGTGGTTCCATCATGGCGAAGCCGAAGGAGCTAGCTCGAGCCGGAATGTGGATATCAGTTTGAGGAAAACATCGGCGAATTAGTCTTGTTCGACGTCGGACAACAATCCAGTATACGTTGATCCTGTGCATCAGCTCGTGGATGATGTAGACCCAACTAGAGATGTAAGGATTGACGAGGACGAGGACGAACAACAGAACATTGGAATAATAACCGAAGTCGAGGAGGGAGTCGCTAAGGCAACCATGACAGCGTACAACCGGTTGGTGACGGAGTCACAAAAGCCGTTGTACGAAAATAGTGAGGATACTTCATTAGCAGCAATGTTAAGGATGTTGTCCATCAAGCAGAGTACCGGGATGTCTGACGAAGCTTTTACCAAGGTTGCCAAAGATTATTGTTCTACGTTACCCCAACCTAATACGTATCCATCTAGCTATGCAGCGGCGAAGCAGAAAATGAAGGCAATCCAACTGCCACACGTGAAATATGATGCATGTCTGTACGGATGCACTTTGTACTACGGAACACAATCGCAACTCCAGACATGTGGCGTTTGTGGAGAAGCACGATACGCTAAAGTGGGAAAAAAATTAGTTCCGAAAAAGACGTTGTGGTACTTCCCATTGACTCCTCGACTTCAACGTTTATATCTTGCCCTAGAGATGGCTGAGTGGATGCGATGGCACGGGGAGCGGGAGAATGAGGACGATGAAATATTAGTACATCCATCGGACGGTGCGGATTGGATTCATTTTGACGCTAAATACCCAGTATTTTCTGGAGAAATACGTAACGTGCGGCTGGCGCTGTCATCCGACGGGTTCTCTCTATACGGGCCTAATGCGGCGAGTTACAGTTTGTGGTCTGTAGTCACTATCCCGTTGAATTTTCCGCCCTCGATGGCTATGAGAAAGGAGTATAACATCCTCACCATGTTGATATCTGGTCCAAAATCACCGGGGAAATGCTTAAATAACTTCATGCGTCCGCTGATTGATGAGTTGAACCATCTGTGGGAGCACGGAGCTGTCACGTGGGATGGTTCTAAGAAAGAGACTTTCATCATGCGGGCTGCTGTGATGTGGACAATAAGTGACTTCCCAGGTTTGGGAATGTTGGGGGGCATCCAGACTAAAGGCTATAAGGCATGTCCTCTATGCTTGGACGAGATCGATTCTGAACACAATAACTCAAGAATCTCTCACCAAGGTGCTCGTAGGTTCTTACCACCGAAACATCCGCTGCGATTTCAGCCGCAGGCCTTTAACGGGAAGACAGAGACACGGAGAAGGCCTACCCGACATTCAGGGGCTGTTGTACTCAGTGTGATTCTACGTCATCAATACCCACCGCCTAGTCTGCATCCGAAGTTCAGTAAACGAAAAGGTGGTGGTGTTCCTATATGTTGGTCTCATAAAAGCATTTTTTGGGAGCTGCCTTATTGGAAAACTCATAAAGTCAGACATGCGTTGGATTTAATGCATATAGAGAAGAACGTAAGCGACAACGTCATAGGTACAGTTCTTGGAATTACAGGGAAGACTAAGGATGACGTGAAAGCTAGGAGAACTTATGAGGAACAGGGAGTCCGGCAAGACCAATGGGTGCAAGACAAGGAGCTCCCAGATGCACCTTATGGCGTGGCGGGTCGTGATCGGAAGGAAGTACTGGAGCATATCCAAGCTGTTAAGTTTCCCTCTGGATATGCGGGAAGTCTAAAGAGCAAGGTGAATCACGATGAGAAAAAGTTCCTCGGATTGAAGACCCACGATTGTCATGTGTTGATGCAACGTATCTTCCCCCTTGTCAATCGAAAGTACGTTTCGCCTTATGTGGCAGAAGCATTAACAGAGCTGGGCAAGGCCTTTCAATTGTTGTGCACGAGGGAACCGAGGAAAAAAGCCCTGAAAAGGTTGGGGGAAGATATAGTGGTTCTAGTTTGTAAGTTGGAAACTATTTTCCCTCCTTCATTCTGTACAATTATGGTTCACCTTCTACTGCACCTCCTGGATCAAGTTTTACGAACCGGCCCAGTTCATTTCACATGGATGTTTCAATTGAACAGTATGATCCTTGACTTCAAAATATAATTTCCAATTACCATTGAACTGTATAATCGAATATGACATTAACCTTCATATTTCGATTGCAGGCAACTTGGCGTGTACAAGAAAAGTGTGCGAAACCCGCGATATCCAGAAAGTTGTTTAGCCCAACAGTACTTGATGCACGAGTCTGTCACCTTCACTCAGATGTACCTTAACCGCGCCACTTCAGCCAGCGAAACTTTTGTTAGTCCAGCTCTAGGTTTCAACTTATCAGTTGTTTCCCCACATGTACAAGTTAAGAGCGTGGTGCAAAACGACAAATTGAGCACATCCGAGATGTTCTAGGCGAATTGAACGGTGATTGAGAATTGTGCCGAAGCCGATGCATTCGTAGAATCACATCGTGCAGGGTTCCAACGAATACACCCTAGGAAATCTCTTCAGGACCGAGTCATGTCCTTTGTCTTCGAGTGGCGCAGAATTGTACGTAATAGACATCAGTTAACTTCAATTACCATATAAAAATTTTAGGGATAACTCATTTATATTCCGTGTGCAGATGAGTGCTCCAGGGTGGCAACGAGAGTTGGTACTACTATCCAGAGGTCCTCGTTCGTCTGCCATTTATTCGTAGTGTACTGTTAACGGCGTCAAATTTTTATGCTTGAGAATCGACCAGGGCCGGAGAAATCAAAATTCAGGGGTCATGATTGAAGCAAACGACATATGTTACTACGGTGTTCTTATGGACATATATATCCTTACCTACTCGGAAGGTATGCCAGTCGTTCTATTCAAGTGTCGGTGGTACGACGAACGGGCATTCAGAAAGGACGCAAATGGATTCATTTCGGTCAACACGTCCACATATCGTCACAAACAAAACCCATTTTGCCTTGCTTTAATGGCAAAACAGGTATACTATATCGACGACCCAAAATTTGGACCGTGGAAGGTTGTGAACGTCGTGTCGCATAGGGGTCACTACAAACCGAGCAGTTTAGCCCGTGCCGGTGACGACGACGACCTGGAGTTTGAAGTCGATGAACCTTACCAAGAAGATCGAATTGACATCGTCACACCGGGTGGTATCACTATCGACCTAACAAACTTAATCCGGTATCCACCGCCAGTACCTCCAGCTGAGAACGATGAAGAAGACGAAGAAACCGAGCACGACGACGAAGAAACCAATGACAACGATTTGAAAGGGCATGTAGATTATGATTCCGCCGACTCTGAAACTTAATATGTATATGTATGTTTGATTGGTTATGAGTAAATGGTTTTTTTAATCTATGGTCTATAAAAGGTAATTTCGTCATTACAGATTTTGAAATAAAACTGTTTTTTTCCTAAGTGTGGATTTGTAACGGCGCACAGTACTGTGCGCCGTTACAAATCCACACTTAGGAAAAATCAGATTGTTGACTTATGTCCTTTGAAATCGGGTTTTCGATCCCGATCGAGATTCATACGTTGAACATAGTACCCTGAAATTATGAAACATGAACTAACAAGTCATTGCGCTCAAATTGGTACGGTCGGATTAACTTTTGGATCGACAGAAATAAAATAATAATATTTTTATGTCTTTGTAACGGCGCACATAGACAAAGTGCGCCGTTACAAAAAGTCAAATCAGCCAGTCAACTATGTTGACTTCCCATTGACCGGTTAGATCTAGGTTCATACATTATCGGAATTGACTGAAATTTTGGCATATGAAGTACACATTCATTGCGCTCCTATCCGTACGGTTGAATTAAAACTTTGTTTTCAACATATTCCACTTTCGTTGAAAGCGTGAGTTTAGGGTTTAGGAAGGTAAAACTCCCAAAAACCCTAAACACATTGATGATCAAACGTTCGGTAGATTAATATATTTTTTTTGAATCGAAACCGTTCAATTAGTTAGAAATTACATATACGTGGTATAGTAAAAATTTGAAGAAAATCAAACCACGGGAAGACCGCTTATCATTCACGATCGAGTTTAAGTTAAATTTAGGATTAACGTTTGTAACGGCGCACATAGCAATGTGCGCCGTTACAAAAGTGGCACCACGCGAAAAATAATATTTCGCGGCGAAATTTCGCGGGTAAATTTTGCGAAAATTTTAACTTCCCGCGGATATTTTCGTTGTAACGGCGCACATAAGTGTGCGCCGTTACAAAATTTTGCTTGTAACGGCGCACACGGGTAAGTGCGCCGTTACAAATTTGTTGACCGTTGCAAAAGTTTACCGTTGGGTTTGACAACGGTCAGAAACGGCTCATTTTCTGACCGTTACGGTTTGTAACGGCGCACATAAGAGATTGCGCCGTTACAAATATTAGGTCTAACGGCACACATACCATTGTGCGCCGTTACACTTAAATTTTGAAACGGCGCAGCCTAATATGTGCGCCGTTACAAAATCGCAGATAAATGGGCAGAGCCCTCTTTCTTCTTCCTCCTCTGTTTTTCCGATCCTTTTTCTGCTCCCTGATCCGTCGCCTTCCAGTCGTCGTTGCCTTCCCGTCGCCGTCGCCGTCCCGCCGTCGCCGGACCTTCCCGTCAAAGAGGTAAGTTAGAATTTCATACATATTTTAAGAATTATTAATTTTTTATCAACTGAAATTTTAGAATCTGTATGAAATTCAATTTTTTATCAATGAATTGCATGTTTAATATTCAATTGCATGAAATTGAATTTGTATGAATAGGTAAGATAGAATTGAAAATGTGTATGAAATTGCATGTTTAAATGGAATTGCATGTTTATATGTAAGTTAGAATTTGTATGAAATTGCATGTTTAGGGGTATTTTTGGATTTATAAAAAATGCCCTTTAGGGGTATTTTTTGAATTATAAAAAATGCCCATTCGGGGTATTTTTGGAATTATAAAAAAATGCCCATCAGGGGTATTTTTGGAATTATAAAAAAATATGCCCATGAGGGGTATTTTTGGAATTATTAAAAAATTGCCCATTAGGGGTATTTTTGGAATTATTAAAAAATTGCCCATTGGGGGTATTTTTGGAATTATTTAAAAATTGCCCATTAGGGGTATTTTTGGAATTATTGAAAAAATTGTCCATTAGGGGTATTTTTGGAATTACAAAAAAATTGCCCATTAGGGGTATTTTTGGAATTATTAAAAAATTGCCCATTAGGGGTATTTTTGCAATTATTAAAAAAATGCGAAAAATGGTATTTTAGTGAATTTTACCTTAAAAGGGGTAATTCGATCATTTCCGGCCGAATTAGGGTTATTTCGGTCAATTTGACCTTAAAAGGGTAATTCGGTCAAATCCGGCCGAATTAGGGTTATTTCGGTCAATTTGACCTTAAAAGGGTAATTCGGTCAATTCCGGGCGAATTAGGGGTAATTCGGTCATTTTGACCTTAGAAAGGGTAATTCGGTCAACTCCGGCCGAATTAGGGGTAATTCGGTCAATTTGACCTTAAAAACGGTAATCCGGTCTTTTCCGGCCGAATTAGGGTTATTTTGGTCAAATTGACCTTAAAAGAGTAATTTGGTCAATTCCGGCCGAATTAGGGGTAATTCAGTCATTTTGACCTTAAATAGGGTAATTCGGTCATTTCCGGCCGAATTAGGGTTATTTCGGTCAAATTGACCTTAAAAGGATAATTTGGTCAATTCCGGCCGAATTAGGGGTAATTCGGTTATTTTGACCTTAAAAAGGGTAATTCAGTCAACTCCGACCTAATTAGGGGTAATTCGGCCAATTTGACCTTAAAAAGGGTTATTCGGTCATTTTCGGCCGAATTAGGGGTAATTCGGTCATTAAATGACCTTCTCTTGGTTACAATTAAAGATAATGGAGCCTAGACGTAAGGCACCTAAGGCCAGGGCACCTAGGCGAGCCAGAATGGACATTCCATTCTTCGAGGCTTCACAGGCGCAGGAGGTACAGGATGAGATGTACACTCCGTCACCGTCGCAGCCGACTCAGCCGACTTATCCGGGAGATACGGAGGTTGACTGGCAGTTCCAAGTCCCGAATCCTCGGAGACGTTGCAGGACCCTCTGAAGAGGACATTGTGCCGGATGAGTCAGAACTCCCGCTGAACGAGTGGAGGCTCCTTCCCCTCGAGTACAGAGAGATTCCGAGGTATGAGCTGTACTTCGATTACAAAGTGGAAGTCGACTGCCTAAACACGAAGAGCTGGGACGCCAGGGCAAAAATGGAGCAAAAGGTCGACCTGAACATAGAGCAAGAAGAGAGAGCAGTTCACATGAATGGAGGTCCGTTGTTCTTGACTTGGGAAAACGGCCGACCACGTGTCGCAGGAGGATTGTTTTCAATGGAAAGGGTGAAGGCGATTATAGGGAAATTCGCTCGGGAACGCAACGCTTCCTACCAAACGTTTGGGGATTTGCCGGCGTCTGAGTTCCAGTCGTTTTGGAGGAGTTTTAAGGTAATTTCAACATTTACTCACATTTTTTTTCAAATGCCACGTATTATAAATATTGACGTGGTGTTTGTCAATTTCAGCGTTTGTTTGCAGTGACCGATTCGGTTGAGCTTAGGGGTTGGATTCGTGAGGCGGCCATAGGCGCTTACAAGGAGCGAAAATCGAACATGAAGCGGTTTTATAAGCTCTACGTCAACCCTACTAGACTAGACCGTAATGGGATTCCCAAGTGTCTGAAAGGGAAGAATTTCCAGTGGCGATGGCTCGTTCATCATTTTGATGCCAACGAGGTATATTACTAATTTTTACTTTCAGTTTTTTAAATTTTACTTTCATTTACTAATTTTGATGTGAATTGACTTTAATTTTTTTTCATGAAGAAGTTGGGTCTCAAATGAGTACCATTCGGAGGAGCGAGAACAAATTAAACCACCACACTAGCAAAATCTCATTTCGACTTCTTTGGGAGAGGATGACAGAGGCCGGGGAAGTGGAGGTCTCCAAAAAGTTGGAGGCCTTACTGAAGGCTCACAAGGTCCCTAAGCCTGGTGTTGGTGCACAGGAGGGGGAGGAGGAACTCAACCCGAAGCTTGTAAGTTTCAATATATATTTTTTTAATTTTAATATTTAAATTTATTATATTAATCAATTTTTTTTTGCAGCTTTACATTAAGAATGCGCTTAGGGATTGGAAGAATGACGAGGCGAGCTACAACGAGGATGGAACACTGAACAAGATGACCGACGCTTAAGAGGATGAGGTCATGCGACTAGCTGTCGAGCATGTTCGCGAGATTGAGCTTGCCAGAGGAGTGACCATAGAACCCTCCAGAGGACGACGCATCCGGGGTTCCGGAAGTGATTACGAGGCACCGCCAAGACAGAGAAGACGTTTGATCTCCTCAGATGGTAGTCAAGCGGAGATTGTGGAGCTCCGGACTCAACTCACCCAACAAGAGGAAGTTATTACGGAACTCTGCGCTGAGGCCTCCCAAAGACAGGCTGAACTTCAGACTCAGACTGTCCAAAACTAGCAAACCGAGCACATGTTCCGGTACTTCCAAGAACAGCTGAAGTTACTAAATCCTAATGCCGCCCCTCCACCTCCATTTGACCCGACTAGGTCTACAGATCCTGGAGGCCCGTCGTCATAGTATTTATGTAAATTAAATAATGTATTAAATAATTTCAATATTAATATTAATTTCATTTTCATATTATTTTTAATTTTGAAATATTTAAATAAAAAAAATAAAATTTTAAAAAAATATTAAATATAAAAAAAATTTATATTTATTATTTTCTTAATTTTTTTTTATTATTCTGTATTGTTTGTAACGGCGCACAAACACAAAGCGTAACGGCGCACTAACGGTGCACGCTGTTTGTGCGCGTTACTATTAGTAACGGTGCACGCTATTTGTGCGTCGTTACTGTTAGTAACGGCGCACAGACTTTGTGCGCCGTTACGAGTTGTAACGACGCACACCGTCAGTGCGCCGTTAGAACTCGTAACGGCACCGTCATCGTACACAACGGAGACGGTAGCCTTTGTAACGACGCACTAACGGCGTGCACCGTCACAGTTTGTAACGGCGCACAGACGGTTGTGCGCCGTTACAAACCGTAACGGCGCACTTTACGTGCGCCGTTACAGACGTTTTTGTGCGCCGTTACAAACTGTAATGGCGCGGAAAACCTCTGTAACGGCGCACTTAACGTGCACCGTTACAGAGGGAAAAACTGATAGTGATTGTAAGGTTTCATTTAGTTGCACCGTTTATCACAGAGTTAAATTTGATGTAAAAGGTCCATAATACTCATATATTATAAAAATTAAAAAATTAAGAAAATATATCTTATGGACTATATTTTTTAAAATATATTTATCGCATAAATAATAACACACCGATTTCAAAATTATTTTTTTTCAAAAAAATGGGTTTCTAATAAAAATATTAAAAATAAAAAACCACTTTTAACAACATTTTTTATTTTTAATATTTATTTTTAAAAATTATTTTTTCAAAAATATAATAATATTCAAATAAGTTATTTATTTATTCCATAATTTTTTAAAAAACAGAATAAGTTCAAAATTATTTTTTTTCTCTCTTTTTCTAAATACAAGGGTATTTTAGTCATTTAATGAAATTTGAAAGTGAAATATTTAAATGACTAAAATACCCTTTTATTTAAAAAATGAAAAAAAACCATTTGTTTAATAATTTTTTTTATGGAATAAATAATAATAAAATGATTTCAATATTATTATTTTTAAATATTGAAAATAAAAAATGTTGTTAAAAGTTCTTTTTTATTTGTAATATTTTTTTGAAAATCCCATATTTTTATAAAAAAATTTCGAATTCAGTGTTTTATTATTTATATGATAAAAAATATTTTTTTATAAAAAAATGAAAAGATATATTTTCAAAATTCTTTAGTTTTTTAATATAGAGGTATTATGGACATTTTACATCAAAATTAACTCTGTGATGGACAGTGCAAATAAATGAGAACTTACGGTGGTGACGTGCAACTGAAAAAAGTAGAGGGTGGTGATATTCAAAAGTTGTATAATATAGGGTAGTGATAAGGAATTTCCCTTAATTTCACTATTGAATTGCACCTTTCGTCGTATTTATTCTTAAAAAATACACATCCAAATGTTATTACGTAATTTTTATTAATTTATCTTCATGTCTTGTTTTAAATGTTGGGGAGATCTGGGCCTTACCTAAGAGGAGCACCTAAGGAAAGCCCATACACACACTAGATGCCACTTTTGAGCCAGAAGTCTAGCATATTGGGTCTAAGGTCTAATGTGTATAGAAACTTTTCTTATACTTTTTAATCTTCTGCTGCGGGACTTTGAATGCCAGCTACTCGATCTCATTAAAGTTAATAATACATGTTTAGTTGGATGACTACTTAAAATTCATCAAACCACTCGCAAACGTTAATCTTAATACAATTCATCTCCATCATTTTAAACGTTTTCTTAGGTTCTACCTAAGAATTAGGATACAAATTATGCGTTTAGTGTTTGATGTTGCTATGTATTCTTTCATTGACATTAATTTTAACCACATCGGAAAATGATTGTAGTCAAATTTCTTGTACAACAGAATTTGCGCAAGTCACATTATAATTCGTCACATACGTCCATCGTTACTTTTATAGAAGGGTATTATAGTAATAAGAAATATTTAAATGGGAGGGTAAAAAGTAAATTTCAATATCAAAACTAAATAAAAAAATTTCAACTCGTTCATGCCTTTTCAAAAGATTGATACAATCTTAAAAGTTAAAAAACAAAAGAGGGGCAAAATATCACCATTTCAGATTCTCCAAATTTTATAATAACGATATCGAGTTAAGAAAAGCTTTAGCCATACTAACGTGATATTGAAATTTATTCAAACGTACCTGAGTGAAATTTGCCCTTATATTTATCTGTATAATTATCTTGTTTGACTTATAAAAATTTAAAACGTATATTTTAAATTATTATAATTTAAAATTTGGAAGGATTTTAAATAAAATAAATACATAATTGTTTGGATAAAATAAATATAAATGACTCCCGCCATTATTAATTGTGTGATAAATTTGTTGAATAATTGGATATATATGTGGGGCAGTATGTTCCTGATCAGCACCGCCAAAGCACGTGAACTGCCTTCAATAATTTAAAACTCAAATAGGAAAAATGATATGATTCTATATGTCCGTTTATAAGAACACATATATATATATATAATTCTTGCTCACCTTCACAACATATTCAGAAGGAAAAATATATAATATGTTCAGAAGGAAAAATAAATAAATATATTTGAACAATAATGTGCAACATCGAGATTGAGACCCAATAAAAAATTAACAGAACAGATGATAATGTTTAAAATGAAAATTTGGCCAACACCAGATCAATATATATATAAAGAAACCAAATGACAAGGCAATAGAATGAGATCCACCACAGACACAGTAATGGAGGTTTCATATTATTCCTCTACTCTTAAGATCGGCACTCAAAACTACAAGCCTTCTCTTCGCAAATCTTCTAATTTCAGAACAAAACGTGCTTCCATAATGTCTCCTTCCCTTGGTTTCAATCATAACAATGTTCCGTCCAATTCCAAAACCATCTCCACCAAACATTACAAGCTTCGATCCATACCGGTATGTATTGTTTCATATGACACTTTTGCAATAGCACTACACTATTTTTCACATTTCAGCTGCATGTGATGTACAATATTGTACGCAGCGCAAAGTTTTCTGCGTACCGCACACAACGCGAACCATGCGACCAATACGTAGCAGCCGGCAAAATTCACATTATATAAAGTTCTCGTTGCATACAACATATAAATAATACGCAGCCAATGACGTGTTGCATACAATTACGTACGCAACACATAGCGCGCTGCATATATATTATAGTATACGCATCCCGTATTTAGAATATAATTTTAAGAAAATGAATTATCAATCAAAAGAAATTATAAATCAAATAATATAATAATAAATTTAATTTAATTTCTTTTAATTAAATTAATTTATGAATTATAACTATTTATTTAATTTATTAATATAATATGTTTTAAATAAACTAATTTATTTAATTAAATAATTGTAAATATAGTAATAATAACAACCGAATCCATACAAAATGATTATAGAACCTATAATTTATACAAAATGATTTTCAAATTCGAGAGTTCATACAAAATGAAGAAAACATATTTAACCTTAATCCGAGTAGAGCGGCGGAGGCCTCTGGACGTTCAATGGATCAACAAAATGGAAAAATAATTGATATTCGTGCGTGCACTGTTTCCTCCTTTTTTCTTTTCTGCTCGACGGGCCTTCCCTTCTTCGCGCTCTAATCTTATGCGCCACTCTTGTTGCAACGCTGCTTTCACCCGTGCCAAATTTTTTGATAGTTATGTCATACTCACGCCATGTTGTCTTGTAGCCGAAACCCTGAATATAACGGCCGTGAAGAATAAAAATCTGTTAATAGTAGTAAAATTAGTTTCAAAAAAGTTTTCTTATAAAAATAATTTTTAAACATCGTTAATACTGAAATATTTCTTTTATTATTTTTTTGTAAGACAATGTAAAAAAAAATTTCAAAATTTTTTTTCATTTATTTATTTTAATTTTTTAATGTAAGGTTATTTTCGTCATTTTGCAAAAATTTAACAGAATTTTCAGAAAAATTAAATGAAAAGAGTAAAATAAAACATTTTTAAACTTAAGACACTCCACAAATTGTTAAATATAATTAAAATGGGTTACGTAAAATTTTCCACATTATTTTTTTGTTATTAAGTGTACATGTATAAATGATTAGTCGTAGAATTAGAAATGAAGTTGAGGCTAAGATTCAAATAAAAATAGGGCCTCGAGGGCCTCATCCATGCACATCTATTGTCATCAAGTTCAAACCAAAGTCTTAAAAGGCTCACAGAGAAGTTGAACCACTCAATTAAGAATCTGTGTGCGGATTTTTAGAGGGATATTGAGTAGTTTATTATTCTTTTTCAGGATATCAACGTCTTTTAATTTAATAAAATTATCTCAACTCTTTATTAATATAATATTTTAACTTTTTCTCTATCTTTAGGATGGTTAAAGCATTCTCATAGATAAACATTCTATTTGCTGAGAATAAACACATGAACGTACGATTACTAAATTAAAATTCTAATATAATCTTAACCTCCAAAAATGTAATTCAACAATTTTTCTTTCACGAAGAAGTATTGTTATATCTGCCCAAGATGTAAATGCATTTATGATCAGTGATTTCAATTCCTATACCCACTTTTATAAAATGATTTGAAAGTTGAAAATGATTTCAGGAATGCTTTGAAACCGAATCTGATCCAACCAGTAGAAAAGGAGAGAGAAATTTTGGAGGAGCATTCTCGAGGCTTCTTCGGTTCCATACCATAAATGGGGTGGTTATAACGTCAACGTAAGTAGCTATATTATATAGACACACGTGTAAGTATATATATATCCAATACAAACTCATTCAAAATGTCCAAACATCCAAATCAATGTATAACCGTTGGGTTAGAGACGCGCGTTATCTTTTATATATATATATATATATATATATATATATATATATATTGGGTGACCAATAGATTTAACAATTTTCACATTAGTCGGATATGATAGAACTTAAAATCTCTAATATGACTTTTTGCAATACTTAAAGAAGTTATTGTAATATGTGAAAATGAATTTCAATGGCTTTTACGTGTCTTTCTACAATAGGGAGATTCATATTTCCTACAGACCCTGAGTCTTGCCTTGAATAAGATGACATATACATATTTTTTTAGCTACAGACTAGCAATCTTGGTTTGGAATTTTGGCCAGAGGAGGAGCAGTCTCTTATTTATTCTCGTGTTCTTGTATCTCAAGTTTCAATTTATCTTCTAATCATTTCAATTTAATTCACCTCTATATATATATATCATTTTGGCTTTTGTTTTCTGTCTTGGATAATTCATCTTCATTAATATTCAATATATTTGCTGAGCAAAAAAATGTAAAAATAATACAAAAATGAAAAATTATGTCTTGTGAGAGTGATCCATGCACAAGAAATGAGATTTGTTTGTAGGAGGCCCGGATTCTATATATGTGCTCTTCTTATATATGTTAACGAATTTTAGTTATACCAAGTTTTGATATCATATTAAAACGCAACATGCCTTAAAACTGAAATTGTGATCATGGATAAGGGTGGTAATGAAACAAGACTAAATCCAATACACGATGGAGTTAGGTGTTAAAGTCTCACCGTGATCAAGTATGCATTTGTTCACCACATAGCATTGATCAATTCGAATATTTAAGTGAACTGTTCTTTAACAATCTTACCATACACATGTTACGTTTCCTACTTATTATATATAATTTATATATGTGATGGACAGTGTCATAATTTTGTTGACAGTTGCTTGTTTGCAAGAGCGTTGATTGAAACCCCAAGTGTGATAGGGTGGTCGCTTGTGGTCAAGGCAGTTTCTGGGCTTTTTGCCCTTGTATGTGCGAACATCTACACAACTATAATCAACCAGATCTATGACGTTGATATCGACAAGTACGTACGGAACTGGACATGATACTTTCACTTTACAATAAATACCTTTATTTGGATGGATCGAGTAGTGTTTTGTATTTTGTGTTTGTCATTGGGTTGCAGGATAAACAAACCTTATTTACCTATAGCGGCGGGAGAGATTTCAATGGAATTGGCATGGGTATTGGTTGCATTATTTGCAGCGGCTGGGGTGTGGGTGGTGGGATTCACTTGTGGCCCGTTGATTACTTGTCTTTACGGTTTGGCTCTTGTCTGGGCCACCATCTACTCCGCTCCTCCGCTTAGACTTAAGAATTCTCCTATCGCAACAATTCCTACTATGGCCCTCGTATGCTTTATTTCATTCTCCTATCATTAATTTACATTAACGTATATCATCCATCGACTATACTCATATTATTTTCAGGTGTTTGGACTTCTTTTTAATTTCGGTGTTGATTTTCCCTTGAGAGCTACCCTTGGACGTCCATTTCAATGGAGGTGCGTTGTGGTTGTACATCGTGGTAGAGCTCGGACATCGGACACACATATATATAGCTATAAGGTTTAACGAACAATAATAAAGAAGATGATGATGCCATCGTCAAATCCCCCCTTATATTTATATTTAAATTTGATCTTTCAATATTTCAATAAGAATGCCACTAGTTATATATGTACATCTAAGGTAATACAAAAACAGAATATATATGGTTTTAAAGTACACCATAATTAATAACGTGCAAATCAAACATAATACATCGCATGTATATCGTAAACTCTCCCTATTTAACCTACTACGTACGTAGCTATATGTATATAATTATATATCTCGTGTTTAACGTACGTACTGTTGGCTAATTTTTTGTTTAGCCCGCCTTTGGTTTTCATCACAATCTCTGCAACTATAATGACTGTTGTTATGTCAATAACGAAAGATCTTTCTGATACGGAGGGAGATATGAGGTACACATGTAGGACGTTGCATATGTACACATAAGTTTTTATATATCTATTTGGTTGATTATATATATTTATAGGTTTGGGGTCCGAACCTTAGCAGCAAAACTTGGACATGCAAAGACTGCATATCTCGGTTTTGGGCTAATGTTGTTCTTCTACGGTGCAACTATTTTATGGGCTATTTGCATGCCTCAGGTATCAATAATTAGTGAATAAACAAGTTGCTTTTATTCGCTAATTTCTTGTGTTTAAACTATATGCTTTATATATACAGGCTTTGAAAGTCAGTGTAATAATACCCGCGCACTTAATCTCGGTATTGGGCTTGATTTATAAGGTACGTTTCTTGGAAATGAGTTACTACTTGTCATAGCCTACTGATTTTAGAGAATTAATGGTATAACAAGGAAGATAAATGTGCGAATTTGACATATACAATATCAATCAAAAGAAATGAACAAGAACATTAGAAAATTTATGTCCGTGCCTCCATGTATAAAATCAAAGGGAGAAATTCTATTAGACAACCGTATACGTTAATCATCTAGTATTCGCTCAGATTATAAAACCCTAACTAGAGAAAGAAACATAAAAACATGATATGACAGAATGTCTGAAGTTATTAGATTTAGATTGTGTAGGTCACCAAAGCTCGAACATATCATAAAGGGTACCGGGCGCCTGGTTCGAGCTCCTAAAAAATCAGATCAGGCGCTTTTCCCTTGAAGTTGTCCAGTCAACAAAACCTCTATTGGCTTGGCTTAATTAATTAATAGGTGTATAATGATTCAAAACGTCCCGCCACTAAAACTATATATGACCCAACTGAAAAACCATCTTTGGGCGCTCTTTTCGATCGGTTGAGCCAATTATGTGAGTTGTTGGTTTTCTTTCGATTACTCTCACAAAGGTTATGACAAATTCAACGCTTGTCCTGATTTCAGACATGGATGCTAAAACAAGAAAGTTTTACCAAGGTAATGTCGTCTATCCAATTTTTATCAGCAAGGTCATATATATGGTTATGTTTTTTTCGCTATATGATTCTGGTCTATGAATAAATCATAAATTTGTTTGCATTGTGTAGGAAGCATGCGAAAACTACCATATGTTCATGTGGATTTTATATCATGCGGAGTATATAATATTTCTTTTCATCTAATCTACTTATCGACAAATTTGCACGTGAAATAAATGTATTTTATTACCTACCGATATATATATATATATGGGAATGCTATTATACACATTTCAAAATTCATTGTAATCTTGTTACTACATATATGTTTTATCGTAATCTATGTATCATATTTTCCTTAACATTGGACAGGAGAACATGATATTAGAAAAGTAGGAATAATAACAAATAATGACTATACTCATTAATATTACTTTTCAAAGTTAATACTTTAATTTTTAAAATTTTTGTTTTGTGTACTTCAAGAAGTTTAAAGCGACACTTATGATACCAGAAACTAGATTTCACAGAGTTAAAATGTGAAAAGTCCAAATTACCCTCGCTTCCTACATTTTAATACTATTTGGTATCATATAAAATACTCTTTTACCGTCAATTAAATAAAGGACAAATCTCTTGACTGTCAACTGAATCCCTTATATGACCCGTCGCATAACTAATTATATCTCTTTTGTAGCCCGTTATGAATAATGTAAGTGAGCATGTCAAACTTGAGAGTTATCACATAAGAATTCACAAATACTTCAAAGTTTATAAGGATTCAATGATACTACGACAACTGAGAATGTTCATGACTTGATTTATAACACATTTCTCAAGTCGGGTCGTCCAATGTCATTTCTCCAAATGATATCTATGATATGGCTTGGTAACTCCTTACCTAAACCTTTTTGGGGGCATCATCTTAGATTGTTGTCGAATTCTATCCGTTTTATGGGCATGCATATCTATATCTTTTACTCGTCGTTCTTGTAATTCAGTGGCTCATGAGTTAGGCAAGTATACTTTAACTAGTAGTAGTTGGGATCATAGTGCGGTGTCTGTCCCACCAAACGTAATCTCAACTGTCCGAATTGATGTCGGGTTAGTTACCTGGTAAATAAAATGAGTTTTCCTTCAAAAAAACGTGTGCGTACATATGATTGGAGGAAAAAGTATTCTCCTAAAACAAACAAATAAAAAAATATAAATAATTAAAAATAAAACACATGTGAAATTACATTTTTTGCCCTCCTATTTTAACTTCTCTCCCCCTCTTGCCTTCTCCTTCTCTCTCTTCTTCTCTAACTAATTCTCCATACACAGGTCAACAACAATACCATTCAAGAAAACTCAGGCCAATAACAGCAAACACTGAATGATGTGCCCATACACAACCAAATGTGTCACGTTCCAATAACCCTTTACCCAGTGTCTTAGAAATTTTTTTTCCTGTTTTGTTCTCGTGAAAATTTCAAACCATATGTACAATTTTTGAATTTTTGCATCAAACCCTCATTGATTCCTTTGAAATTTTCTATAACCCAATTATTCATATCTCAATTTCTCATCAAATTTCATATTTTTAGCCTTTTGATTATCCTCCCCTCACTGAGTTTTCTCTCGATCTCAAAGAAACCAAACACCTCAGAAGACGCCCAAATTCTCTAAACACACAAAACCCTCGAGCCCACCGTATTCGAGATCTCCGTCACTAACCTTGAACCTCTCCATAGTCGAGCTCAAAGCTCTCCGACCGCGACACCCACCAGCTTGCGCAGAGACTCTGCTCTGTTCCAGCCGATGTCGGAAATTGTCTCAGGTGACAACTCAACGACCTCCTCTTTCGCTGCCACGGCTAGCGACGGAGAGGCTCTTGGAAAAAAGTGTCTGAAAATGATACAGTTGAAATATGTCTTAACTTGTGACTGGGTCAACCCAAGCCGTGATCATGGAACGCTTAAACTCAACCTAGAGTGATGTGAAACACGTTTACATAATTTAGAATATAAGATATTTCCAATGATATATCAAAAGCTCTAAACGAACAAGAGGTGAATGTAAAATTGAACCTCAAAGATGGCTACTTCAAATGGTGTTGTAGAGAAAATGATTTGTGCAAAAAATTTGAGGGCCGAAACCTGCTACATTTTCTTAGGCCCGGAATAATTCTCTAAATTTTTTTTCTAATTATTAAATTGGAAAAGGACACTTTTGTGCACTTAAAAGGACACTTTTGACACTTTCATACCCTAACTTTTTTTTTCTCTTCTTTCCATACCTGAAGTTCATTTTGGGACAATAATTCCAAAATACCCAAAATACCCATGAATTGAACCAAAATTCAGAGTACTTCTGGACAATTTTCCAAAAATACCAATGAATTGAACCAAATACCCATGAATTGAACCAAAATTCAAAGTTATTTTTGGTAAGTAAATGGTCAGTTGTCCCAAAATGAAATTCAGGTATGGAAAAAAAAGAAAAAAAAAGTTAGGGTATGAAAGTGTCAAAAGTGTATATTTAGGTGCACAAAAGTGTCTTTTTCCCTTATTAAATTGGGAATCTAAGGCTCCAGATGTCGAGTAAAGCTTTGGAGGGATTGTATGAGGTGAGGAAAATGGAGGAAGCTCGACGTCGCATTCTTCGTCGATCCATGGAGAAGGCAAAGACAGATTGTGGATAGTTTTTAAAGAGAGGGCCAAGATGGTCATTTCCTAAATTATTTTCAACTTTTTATATTTATATATTTTTATTTCAAAAGACTTATATGCCCTTATAACCAAAGTTCAATGTGAAATTTAATTGGGGACAAAATGGTAATTCACTGTCAATTTTTCTTATTTGTAACGACACGAGAAATGCGCCGCTAGAATGCAAGATGTGCGATGTTACAGTTTGTAACGACGCAGAATTCACCATTTTTTCCATACGCGGTAACAAATGCGTCGTTAAAATTGTAACAAAGTATATGTGCGTCGTTAGAGTTTATATCGGCACACTACAAATCATATGTCGTTACTACCTATCTAGATGTCCGACAAATAGGGCAGAAATTGGCAAATTCTTACTGTTTATAGTACAAGATGCAACCGAACTCGCAAGCAGCGTACTTAATACAATCCATCCTTATTTTCTTCAACATTTTCTTCGCTTCGACATATGATCTAGGGTGGAAATTTGGCGACGGGTGCGAATTTATGTAAAACTCGTAATTCATGTCAAATGCTATGTTTGACGTTGCTGGTTTTTCCTTCATGATCATCAACTTGAAAAGCGCCTTCAGGCATGACAAGTTAGACCCTGAAAACAATGAGTGTTCGCAAGACGCGTTAGTTCGTCATACGCGTCCATTGGTGCTTTTGTCGTAGGGTGCTCACCCTCCACTGTATCTTCACCTAAGTTATCTGCCCACTGGAATAAATCATCCACAAGCTCTACAACAGGATCGACATTTCGACTACTTAAAGCCTCGTCCCGTCAAGATTCCCGTCCCGCTCCCAAAAATGAATTTGCGTTATGCACTTCACTGTGACAGATCCACACAGTGTAGGTCAAAACCATTATGTATTGCAATAAGTGGGTACATATTGTATTCTCATGTTGTACAATCATATTGTGACAGGTTTTGCACGAGCATAGATATCAGTCACGACCGTGTTGAACACATTTTTTTGGATAAACTTTATGAAATTTTCGACACCATACATATACGCGTGCGACTTTCTATTTTCTATATCAATCTACATACGGCGGTCCATAATTGATATATCTACATACAATACAAGACATGATAGTTATTATATGCGTATGTATTACTACACGTAATTAAACCTAAATATCCACAAACAACAATACGATTTTGAACCACAAGGTCATAATTCATAGTCTAGTTCACCAAACTTTCATTAATTCATAGCCTACTTCACCAAAACTTCACTAATTCATACTCTAGCTCACCGAAATTTCACTAATTCATAGGCTACTTCAACAAAAATTTCACTAATTCATAGCCTAACTCACAAAAATTCATAGTAATGTCATATCACAACAAAATTATAATTTCATAGCAAATCAAAAACCCAAACTAACCTAAACAACTTGGAAATCGACCAATGGGGACGACAAGATTAGAGACGACGGGAACTTGAGAACCGGACTAGTAATCTTCAACTTTGTAAGCACTCGAAATCTTCACCTTTATCAATAGGTCCAAATGATCCTCCACAAATCAAATTTTGACAAATGAAGTCATGCATGGACCTTTTATAGAATTTTCAGAACCTTTTCCAAGCGAGATATTGCGCAATATCTCGTCGGGAAAGGTTACGAACGTTGATGGTCAACATCCGACCGTTGATGGTCAACAAACTCTTTTCCGGCAAAATATTGAAATATCTTGCTAGGTTGGAGTCGTTGACCGTCAACGGTCATAACCTTTCTAGGCGAGATATTGCGCAATATCTCCCCGGGAAAGGTTATGACCGTTGTGGTCAACATCCGACCGTTGACTTGTGTAATCAGCCCGACGAGATATTGAATATCTCGCCGGTTTGGTGAAACAAACCCGGCGATATATTGCATATCTCGCCGAGTAGGGTTTTAGCTTTCCCGACGAGATATTGCGCAATATCTTGCTGGGAAAGGAATATGACCGTTGTGGTCATAATCCGCCCGTTGACTGGTGAAACCAACCCGGCGAAATATAAGTCTCGTCGAGTTTGTGTAACCAACCTAGAAAAATATTGACATATCTTGTCGGGAATAAGCAAATTTTCAGTAGTGTGAGCTTTATTAGAAGGGTAGTGTGATTGCCAATCTAGAATATATGGTAGAAAATTGATGGGATTGCCGATTTATGCTCATTGCTATAGTTTGCCATGTACGAGTACTAACTTGATTGGGAATGGAGGAAGGAACTTAGTTATGGATTTGACTAAAATGAAAATATTAAATTGGTAAAGTTATGGGTAGTATAGGGGATTGAGACCATTATCATGGTTGGAAATTAATTAATAACAGCCTGAACATTTTCTTATTAGAAATAAATGCCTAAACATAATTTTGATATTGAGGTTGGTTGTGTTTTTGCGAGGAGAGGCTATTACTTACATTGGCAAAATATTTCACTGGACTCGATTTTCATTCGAGAAGCGAATGAGTAGGGTTTAAAAATTCAAGAAGAGAAAATTTTGGATTTGATTGTGGATTCAAGTCTTGATTTAAGAACTCAAACCTCTTATGGTCTTCAATATGTTCGGTAAATCGAACTCATTATAGTTAGATTTGGGCAAGTTTTGCATCCCAATGCTTTATTTTACATAATCAAAGACTTTCTCCCTGGTGACAAGTATATTTTCCAAAAATAGCCAAATCATGGACTTTCACTATTCCTCTATTTCTTTTCTTATAGACATTTTATCGTGTTTTATAGCTTGTTCGCTTGATTTGCATACTTGGTTGATATCTTGCATGTTTTCAAGTTTAAAATTGCATGTTCCAAGACACCTATTTAATTGACATTATCCAAGCCTGACACATATACTATCTTGTAGTGTAGGGACCTATTCTAGCTAAATCACTTCAATTCTCTTGAAATCCATATTTCAGGATGTTGCAAAATATTTTTTAATATTACTTATGATTGGTATACTGTCCTCAACGCAGTTGGTCCGTGATCCATTATTATATAATTGTGAGTAGGCCATGTAAAAATGGTATATAGTTGTAGATTTCTACTCACTTTTCCCTTTTAATTTAACAAGAACAATAAAATAAATGTGGATAAAATGTGTTGCATTGTTAAGGGTAATATAAAATAATAAATGAGGGAATGAGGTGCAATTTTTATGTATAAGCGAGTCTCGTCAAAAATGTCAAAAACATTATGAGAAAACATGATTACACACTTTCACCATTTATATATTTTATCAACTAATACAAAGCCATCAAAGATATGGTCTAAGAAACTTAAAATTGCATATTAATCACTTGTTTTGTGATCAATGGGGGCAATAACTTAGACAAAGTAAGCTTTTCAGATTCAAAGCCGAATCTACATGTCTCCCACAGCAGCCCCAAGTAATTAATTGATCTGGCGGCTGATTTAATTTAATTCTTAGGCAGATCTACGTGCGCACATGCATGCCCTCAGGTTGAACGTATTTATCAATAAATTATCATTCTGAATATATATATATATATATATATATATATATATATATATCATTTAAGGTCTTGAGTTAAAAATAAGTATACAGGAGAAATTTTAATTTAAATCTGATACACTTATTATCAACTTAACTTAATAATTAAAAATCCAAATTTTTTAATTATATTACGAGTGAATTGCAAATATTGATCAGTTGGACTCGATTTTTTAGGAAAAGGAAAAGAAAATCTTAGAGGTACGTATTTACAAACGTATATTTACTTATTATTTTTGAAACTTGATGTATAATTATTCAAATCAATGGATAAGTTGTACATGTTCATTTTATGTATTGATCACAAATATACATCCACCTATATTGAGTAGGATGTGACAATGTACAAATCAATTATCCTAAATTCATTTGGGTTATAAGGTAGTAATGTATTTGGTTGCATAATCTCATGTAAAATCTTGAATGATGGTAATTATATGAAAAATCTTGAATGAGTAAACATCTGCAATTTTTTCATTTAATTGAATAATCACATATATATGACAAATGACTAATAAGTATGTATGCATATGTTTGTAATTAATACTTCAGGATGAATAGTAATATTTTTAATTTCTTCATTTACATGTTTGCTCATATGTCATGTTTTAAATCATTGGTTATGGTATTACTTACCCGACCTACACGGTGAGCAAGAAGTTCGTCGGGTAAATGAGATGACCATACCCGACTGACTATTTTTTGTTGGGGATGGTCTAATTTACCAGACATAAATTGTGTGCATTGAGAATGGCTTTTTTTCTCTTCGGTTATAATCGAGTAACTTATTAACATACATTATGATATTTATAGCCGACGTGACGTTGAGCAATGTCATGTCTGCAACACCCCATTGTCGATCGGCTAATCTATGCCGACACACCAGTACCGACGTTTGTGTTGTCAGTTGTGCATAGCCGACTTGGAGGACCATAAACGGTAATGTCCAATTTTCTACAAGTGTGGTACCCCAACTCATGTAAATGAATAACCTTAAATTTGAATCATACAACACGTTTGCACATGATCTCATCTCAAGCTAACATGTATGAGTACTAAAGGACATATAAATAATAAATACTATATCAAAGTCAGAATCAGACAAAACTAATATAAATAGATTAAAACGTTGTTTTATTACTAAATACGTGGAGCATTATCGAGGTTGACACCAATTACAAAGTCTAAAATAACATGCAATCAGGGGCGGCTCGTCCATAAACCAAGTGAGTCGATTATTTTAGGCCCACCAGAAATAGAGTTTAAGTATGATAAAAAAGGCTCCAAATTTAAATTTGAAAAATAATAATCAAAATAATACTCTTATAATAACTTTTGCTTTAGAGCTCAAGAACCATTGAGCCAACCCTGCATACAATAGCCGTCCCGTAAAGGACATCCGATAAAATAGCATGTAATATGAAAATAATTTATTCATTTTAAAACATGTATTTTGAACCGCAGAAAAAAGAGTGATCCCTAATGTGTGTGTGTATATATAAGGATGCATTCCACCACAAACTAGTGACATTTTACAAACCAATCACGAGTTTTGCTTTATAAAAATTTGCGCGGACGCTTTCTTAACGTGTCCATAAAAGCTGGCACGCAGTGACTTTTGGAGTCGCAAAAAGTTTTACATGATCTCAAGAGTTCCACCTCCATTGTAAAAAGTTCTACCTAACGCAAAAGTTCAGGTGAAACTTTTTACGCTAAGGGTTGAATTTTTTGCGACTCCAAAAGTCATTGCATGCCAACTTTCATGCATGCATATGAATACGCGTCGTGCATTATATATATATTATATTATATCAGCAGCCAGGAAACCAATATATAATTATATAAATAGGGAGGCAAGTTTGAAGAATGAACAAGTTCTTTTCATAAATCAAACTAAAGCTCTCTGCCCTGTCTATCTCCTAAAGTGTAACTACAATGAAGCTCTCGTACCCTCCATCGTCCTCTGTAAGGATTGGTAGCCAAAACTACAAGCTTCACGGTCGTAATAAATCTAATTTTAATCTCGGCACCACATGTTTTCCTATGCTGTCTTCTTCAACTGGTTTCAACAATGGCCGGTCCAATTCCAAACTCCTCTCCACCAGACATTATAAGCTTATAAGTTTCACAACGGTACGTTCCTTATTTTTTCTCTAGTAATGTTTAGTTAATATAATTATGACGATAATGTGAGAGTTTATTCTTCTAGGCCTGCGCTCATGCTGAGCCCGGACCGACAATTGCAAAAAAGGTTGCCAATTTTGGAGATGCATGTTGGAGATTTGTTCGACCCTATACCATAAAAGGGACTGTCGTAGCATCCTCGTAAGTATAATAAGAAAGAGTTTTCACATGAATTACTCTCTGTATATATTTTCATGCATGCAATTGATGTTAACCTTAATGATTTTGTTGACAGTGCTTTGTTGGGAAGAGCATTGATTGAAAATCCGAGTATGATAGAGTGGTCGCTAGTGCTTAAAGCACTTTCTGGGCTTTTCGTCCTTGTGTGTGTGAATAGTTACACAGCGGGGATCAATCAAATCTACGATGTTGAGATTGACAGGTATGGAACTGTATTTAACATTTTATACAACAATTCAATTTACTTAATATCATCGTTATTGTTGAACTATATATGATATATATACTAAAACCATACATCTCTCTCTATATATATATATATATGTATATGAGCATGTAAAAGCTTTATGACAGACAATGATGAATTATATAAAGTGGTAGACCCATGACTTCAAAATTTTACATCAAATAATTAAAGAGTTAAAGTTAAGGAACAATTTATATATACATATATATATATATATGTATGTGTTTATATCTACCAGTCTAGTATTTTGGGTTAAATATTGTCTATAATGTCTATATAAACCCACACGGAATTTAATGAAAGTAGTCTTATATTTAGGTGTGCATGTTCGACCCAAGATCAAGTGTTTTGTCTGATTATATTATTATTTGATACGCACGCAGGATAAACAAACCTTATTTACCTATAGCGGCCGGGGATCTTTCAGCTAAATGGGCTTGGTTATTGGTAGCGTTTTTTGCGGTGGCTGGGTTATCGGTCGTCGGATTGACTTGTGATGCGTTGATTACTCGTGCTTACTGTTTTTCTATTTTTCTCGGCACCATCTACTCCGCTCCTCCGCTTAGACTCAAAGCAATACCTTTCGGAACAATTCTTACCATTGCACAGGTCTGCTGCTCTATATATATATATATATATGCCCATTGAATTAATTTGTAGCTATATTAACTTAGTTATAGCTTATCTGATACTTGGCCGATCAATTTCAGCTACGAGTTCTTCTTAATTTTGGTGTGTATTATGCCACGAGAGCTACACTTGGACTTCCATTTCAATGGAGGTGAGTTGGAGCTTATTTATATAAGTAACCATATTATATTTTGTTATGTTAATTAATTGTGCTGAATGATTTTAATTACCCGTGAAGCACTCCTCTGATTTTCATCACAAGTTTTGCAACGGTAATCGCTGCGGTGATATCTATAACGAAAGACCTTCCCGACGTGGAGGGAGATAACCAGTAAGTCGTGCAAGTTCACAATATGTTTGTTAACATATAGATTGAGTAAATTAAAATGATTTAACAATACATATCATATATTTATAGGTTTGGGATCCGGACATTGGCAACAATATATGGGGTTAGAAACGTCGCATACCTTGGTTGTGGCCTTTTGTTCTTCTTCTACGCTGCTGTTATGGCAACGGCTATATACATGCCTCAGGTATATATATATATATATCGTGTGATGGAGAGCTTACTTTTATTTTAGGGAAAATTTCACTCAGGTACTCTAAAAAATACAGTTTTTGCACTTAATTAACCTGACTTTTCAATTTGACTTGAGAGACACCTGAACTTTCCTAATGTGACACTTCTGCTAACAAAGTTATAATTTTAGAGAAAATGGGGTCACGCCATCACGTGAGGCTACATTTTCAGAAAATGCCAACATTACCTTTCTTCCCCCAACTCTCTCACCATCAATCCCTTGAAAATTTAATGGTTAGTTGAGGGTATTTTGAACTTTTCCCCATTAATTTAATATATTCAGACTGAAGTGCCACATTATAAAAGTTGAGGTGTCTCTCAAATCAAATTAAAAAGTCAAGTTAGTTAAGTGCAAAAGCTGTATTCTTCAGGATACCTAAGTGGAATTTTCTCTTTATTTTATAAACAATATTTTGCGTTCAAATGGTGAATTCGAAATTGTAATATTGTTTTACAGACTCTAAACAGTAACTTAATCGTACCTGTGCATGGAATCTTGGCATTGAGCTTGATTTACCAGGTTCGTTTTTTATATAAAATTATTACTTTCCCTTTTCACATACCAATAACCTGAACATTTTCTTTACCATTTAAGATTAATTTATCTGTGAAGTTATCAATATTTGTGTTGATTTCAGACGCGGGTGTTGGAAAAAGCAAACTATACGAGGGTAGGTAACACTTACTTTTTATTGCGTTACATAAATTGGTGATTAAAAATAAACATCTCAGTATTGACCACCTATATATATATATATATATATATATATATAAAACATGGTCAAAGTTTTCATAAATTTATAAATATGCATGTTGATGTTCTTGAGGATTGAGGATATTAAATATATATGCTTGTGACACAGCTCTAGAAACTCGGACATGCATATCACGTGAACATGTATATGGTCACATGGAAATGTATATATATATGGGTTTTTTTTCCTGATATATGATAGTTTTTTATCCTGATTATTATAATTTTATTTGCATTGTGTAGGAAGCAAGCTTAAAGTTCTATTTGTTCATATGGAAGCTTTACTACGCCGAGTACATCATATTTCCTTTCATTTAGTCGATTATTTAATATATAGCAAGTGGAGATGAAGCCTCATTTACGGGATTGTTCTTTACGATCGTGATTGTGACTGTGATCTATATGATAAATTTATGTAACACCAAATAAAAACGTGTAAGAATTAATGAACATTTAATCAGCTAGATTTATTTGCACCTTTTTTTGAAGAAATTTTTTTCACTATCATATACATATAATATATACCATTATTATGCCACTATCATAAATTTTAACTAAATTTTTTCATAAATTTCTTATTGGATTTTATAAGTCCTAATTATTGTAATAGACCTAACCCATGTATAGTTGCTTACACGTTGAATGGCTGAAGATTAGAACATGATGAACTGACTCATAATTGGAAATGACACCAGTAGCGTGCTAAGTAAAACACACTATTGGAAATTTACTTACCCCCGGTAAAATGTTGACAAATCTCGCCAGGTTGATTTTGAATATCTCGCCGGTTTGGTAAAACCATAGCCTGCGAGATATTCAAGGTCTTGCCGGGTTGGTTTCACCGGTCAACGGAAGGATTATGACCACAACGGTTATATCCTTTTCTGGCGAGATATTGCGCAATATATCGCCGGCAAAGGTAAAGCCCTAACCCGGCGAGATATTTGCTTATTCGCCGGGTTTGTTTCACAAAACCGGCGAGATTTTCACATCTCGCCGGGATGGTTTCACTGTTCAACAGCCAGATGTTGACCAACAACGGTCATATTCTTTCCCGGCGAGATATTGCGCAATATCTCACTAGGAAAGGATATGACCGTTGATGGTCAACATCCGGCCGTTCACGGTCAACGACTCCAACCCGGCGATATATTGCAATATTTTGTTGGGAAAGAGCTTGATGACCATCAATGGTCATAACCTTTCCCGGAGAGATATTGTGTAGTATCTCGTCGGGAAAATGTTATGAAAATCTTATAAAAGGTCAATGCATGACTTCATTTGTCAAAATTTGTGGAGGATCATTTGGACCTATTGATAGAGGTGAAGATTTCGAGTGCATACAAAATCGAAGATTACTAGTCCGGTTCTCGAGTTCCCCTCTGAAGAAATTCATGGGATCCAAATCAATAAATTTCATGCAATAGCGGAAGCAATTAACCATGGATTCTAAACAAACTATGAACGGATCATTATGTGAAAATTTTCAGCATGTAAAATCTGGAATTTTTACTTTGTAAAATCGAATCCAACAATCACAAAACTAGATTTTATGATCTCTAGTTGTATCCACTCAAGCAAATCACCTTTAGTAAGTTTTCTACAAAACCGTTAGCTAGCTAGTTTTGAGAAAATAGCAAATATAATGAAGAACAAGAGAGAGAGAATTTGGCTATGGGAGAGTGAGGGTGCCGAAATTAGGGTAGGAATTAGTGTGAGATTATTACGTAAATCAAATTATGATTTTGTAATTATCTTTCCACTTTCACAATCCTAATTAACTTCTTATTTCAATTATAATTATAATTGTAATAAGAATGGGCTTAAAGCCCACTTAACTAAATCCATTAATTAAACTCATTTAAATTGGGTTATAATTAAATGACTTTAGCTAGACCATCCTAATTACTCTAAACCGATTACTGGTTTAGCTAATTCGCACTTGATTTAATTAAATTAAATTGCAAATTTCCCAATTCTCATATTCTTCATAAACTGACTTTTCTAAATCCCTTTTTGTTATACTTTGCTTAAAGTGTGTGACACTCTAGGCTCACGACCCGTTGGCAGACTGGCCAAATTACCATTTTGCCCTTTCCATCATAAGTGGCCTCTAGCAAGACATTATGATTACCCAAAGTTCGTGAATATCGATGATTCGATTTAACCTCTTATCGTCCATGTCACTATCCTTTTATCATACCGATATCTAGATTGATCAAAAGGCATAGAGCCCTTATGGCTACCCTTTTACAGGTAACGTTAGACTAGGTCAAACTTAGAGATTCATCACATAGTGATCACAACGACTCCTTGGTCTAAGGATATAATGACAAGCTACGATATGTGACTATGCCCATGATAGTATCTATGCTGCATAATCACCATCGGGTCGTCCAATACCATCTCCCTTATGATACCTATGATCTAACTCCGACACTACCTTCCCATGATCAGTAGAGCGTGATCATAAGGAGTTAGCCTCATACTGATCGTTTCTTAATGAAGCTTGACTGATCAAGGACGCATTAAATGTAATTCTTTCTAATCTACATTTCTAATATTAGTGATGACACACGTAATGATATAGATCAAATTATATCTAATATATTAATACAACACATCAGTAATATAATGTCGTTTTATTAATGCGAAAGATGATAAAACATTACATGTAGATAAACTTATTACATTGGACTAGGGCACAAACCTAACACCCTCGAACGTCATCAAGTTCATCGTCTCTAATCTTGCCGTCCCTGTTGGTCGATTTCCAGATTTGCAGGTTAGTTTGAGTTTTCGATTTGCTATGAAATTTTAACTTTGCTGTGATATTTCGATTTAGCTATGATATTGCTATGATTTTTTTTGTGACTTAGGCTATGAATTAGTGAAATTTTGGTGAACTAGGCTATGAATTAGTGAAATTTTGGTGAACTAGGCTATGAATTAGTGAAATTTTGGTAAACTAGGCTATGAATTAGTGAAATTTTGGTGAACTAAACTATGAATTAGTGAAATTTTGGTGAACTAGGCTATAAATTAGTAGATTCTTGGTGAATGACCTAGGCTCTGAATTAGTACATTGATGTGGGATTTCGATTTGTTTGTGTGGTTCGAAATCGTACTTTTGTTTGTGGATATTTAGCTTTAATTACGTGTAGTAATACATATGCATATATATGATAACTATCACATATTGTACTGTATGTAGATAGTCAATTATGAACCGCCGTAGGTGGATGGATATAGAAAATAGAAGGTCGCAAGCGTATATGGACGGTGTCGAAAATTTCATAAATTTTATCCAAAAAATGTGTTTCAACACGGTCGTGACCGATATTTATGCCCGTGCAAAACCTGTCACAATATGATTGTCCAACATGAGAATACAATACGTACCTACTTATTGCAATACAGCATGGTTTCGACATACACTGTGTGGATTTGGCACGGTGAAGTGTATAACGCAAATTCGTTTTTGGGTGTGGGACATGAATCTTGACGGGACGAGGCTTCAAGTAGTCGAAATGTCGATCCTGTTGTAGAGCTTGTGGAGGATTTATTCCAGCGGTCAGAAAACTTTGGTGAAGATACAGTGGAGAGTGAGCACCCTACGACAAAAGCAGCGATGGACGTGTATGACGAACTAACGCGTCTTGCAAACACCCCATTATTTCCAGGGTGTAGCTTGTCCTGTCTAAAGGCGCTTTTCAAGTTGATGACCATTAAGGAAAAATCAGCAACGTCAAACATAACATTTGGCATGAATTGCGAATTTTATATAAATTCGCACCCGTTGCTAAATTTCCACCCTAGATCATATGCCGAAGCGAAGAAGATGTTGAAGAAGATAGGGATGGATAGTAACAAGTACGCTGCTTGCGAGTTCGGGTGCATCTTGTACTATATACGGTACAAATTTGCCAATTTCTTCCCTATTTGTCAGACATCTAGATGGGTAGACGAGAAACAGAAAAAAAAAAAACCAAGGAAAATTGTCTGGTAATTCCCTATTATTCCGCGGCTCTAGCATTTGTACATGTCAGCGAAGACTTCCGATCAAATGCATTGGCACGGGCAAAGGGTCAGAGACAGAAACAACGCAAGCCCTCTAGCTGACGACGTATCTTGGAAAGAGTATGATCAAATGTACTCAACATTTGCTACAGACTTCCGGAACGTGCGTCTTGCTCTAGCAAGCGACGATTTTAACCCGTTCGGGCCCGCTTCTACACCTCACAGTATTTGGCCATAGGTTATGATTCCCCTCAACTTCCCCCATCCATGTGTGTGAGGAAAGAGTACAATATTCTATCGATACTGGTTTTCGGGCCAAAATCACTGCTAAGTATTTGAACGTGTTCATGCAGCCATTAATAGACGATCTGAAAGTATTGTGGGGGCACGGGTGTCCCAACGTATGATCGGAAAAGTTGTGAGCAATATCGGATGCCTGCACCCGTGATGTACACAATTAGCTATTATCCAGGGCTGGGAATGTTAGGCAGAATTCAGGTAAAGGGGTATAATGTCTACCCATTTTCTTTGATGACCTCGACGCTACATCCATTCATCGTAGAATGTCATACCTCGGACGTCGTAGATGGTTACACACCCATCATCCATACCGATTCAAGACTCGTGAGTTTAACATGGCAACATAAGAATGACCACTCCTACAGCTACCTTCATCGGAGGATGTCCTCAAACACACAAGACTTCATGAATTTCCAGTGCAGAGTTTGCATCCGTTGTTAGCGCCGAAACAAGGTAGGGCTCCGTGTTGGTTGACGCGTGAAACTGTTTTCTGGAAGCTCCCGTACTGGAAGTCAAGTCGGGTTAGGCATGCTCTTGATGTCATACATATCGAGAATAATGTATGCGATAATGTCATGGGCACCGTACTTAGCCTTAAGTCAAAGACCGAGGATGATGCAAATTCCCGTGCAACTCTCTCAACTATGGGCATCAGTCGACCTTCCTCTGATTTCACTGTGTTGCCTCAGAAGCGGAATTTTTATTATGTCATACAATTTAACAATTTCGTTTGCAGGTTTAAAAAGTGAAGGACGAGATCGAGCGGCACAAAACATGTGTCGTAAAAGCGGCTGCTGTCAGACAACAATATTCAGTCCTGAAGCATGTAGAGGCCGAAATCCTTCAGTGGTTGATGGGCACAGAGAAGAAGCGCGGGTACATTGTTCCTGGCATGGGCAGTGAGTTCCTTCGACCGTCGAAACTGAGAGGTGGTGCCCGTACATCCACGGCATTAGGTGAGCTGATAGATGCTGTAGTCGCTGCCAGAACAGCCGAGATAGAGGAGAGGGCTTGCGAGAGAGGAGCAGAATTGGCGGCCAGAGTTGCTGCTACAGAGGGAGAGATAGGATAGCTGAAACGTCGTTTCCACAATTAGCAGGCTCAGACGGACGCTCGAATTAAGGTCGAGGTTGAGGCTCGGCTTAAGGCCGAGATCGATGTTCGGCTTAAAGCCGAGGTTCACGCCAGTATCCAGGATCTACTGGTACAGTTTGGCTTGTCTGGTAATATGCGGATGCCGCTTTCGGCCTGGGCCCCGAGCCCCGTCGTTACTTCGACTCCGACTCCGACTCCGACCCCAGGCCTGACTCCAACTCAGACGGTGAAGCAACTGACTATCTCGCCAGGATTGCCTTCAGACCAACAACAGCCTCCAGCACCTTCCGACGCACAGCCGTGCCTGAGCAAGAGGTTCAAGAAGACGACGAAGAAGACGTTGAAGACAAAACGGCCAGGACACCTCCCGTAGGTTTTTAGGTTACGAATTTTGTTGACGTTTTTTGTAATTATACATTTATTGTTTGACTTTTAATTTGGTTTTCAATTGAGAAATATCTGTTTTCGATCGCTGCAAATTGCAGTTTAGGATTTAGTTGAATTGCCAGGCTTTACAGTTATAATTGGTAACGGAAAACTAAGAAATTAGGGCAATCTCCTCGGCGAGATAACCCAAATTTTTATCAAACCTAGCCGGCGATATAATGTCAAAATCTCGCCGGCTAGGTTCAGCTAGGTTTACACCAATAGCCGGCGAGATATTGACCAATATCTTGTCGGCTAGGTTTTACAACCAAAACCGGCGAGATTTTGGCAATATCTCGTCGGTTAGTTCCCCGGCGAGAATTTGAAAATCTCGCCGATAAAAATTCACTAGGACAGCGAGATATTAGTCACCTCCAAAATGGCGAGATATTGAGGCAATATTTCCCCAGCTATGACCATTTCCAACGAGACTTGTCGGGCGAGAACTAAGCAGGCGAGTTTCGGGCAAAAATCTCGCCGGCTTGACCAAGCCGGTGATACTAGATCTCTTGCCCGGCGAGAACAAAGTCTTAGAGGCAGTTTCTAGTGGTGACACTCAAATATGTAGACAAGTTTGTGGCCAACTCATTAATAAAGCTCGGAAGTTTATTCCATATGTTGTACGCAAGTGAGTTAAAAAACTGTGTATATATAGAAGATGAAAAGACATAAATTTTCTTTTGTGCAACCTTAATTTATTCGTACTCTACTCCTCCCCTCTTCTTTACAATCGTGGTCCACTTATGTGTATATATAGAAGATGAAAAGACATAAATTTTCTTTTGTGCAACCTTAATTTATTCGTACTCTACTCCTCCCCTCTTCTTTACAATCGTGGTCCACTTATGTGTGCATATTTTTGATTGTGTTTCGCATTGACCTGGTTCATTTCATATAGATGTTTTCCAGTAAGAAAACATTCATTCAGTCTTTTTAATCAAGAGTTATAGACAATTTATTTCGTTTCATCCGTTTTAGGTTCCTTTGAAACAAACTCAAATAGAAACACAACAAAATATGCAATTAAAGGAAAATAAATAATAAGGGGATATAAGCAATTTATTTCTCTTCATCTGTTTTAACGGATTCAACTTATGTTAAATAGTTGAAGATTAAGGCTTCCGAAAAAATATAATGACCGTCAGGACTTACAAAAAAATTAATTTTTACTCTTAGCTTTTGTAATTTTCATAAAAATTAATAATTGAATAATTTTGGTAAATCTTTAATAATAAAAACTAGTTTTTTTGGAACTGGAAATTATTATTACCTGCGACTAACATCAAGCCTAACCGACTCAAAATATAGCGGCCGAACAAACTTCTCACCATAGTTCCAATCCATCTAGTCTAAATCAAATTTGGCTAGCTCATGAGCTATCGTGTTACAAACCTTAAGAACAAAATTAATCAAAATATTGAACGCTAATCTACTAATAGTATTCTTTCAATCTTCCAAGATGCCACCTAATTGGTTTCGCAAACTCTTATCACTTGAGATACCCTATGCTAGCCGGAGACAATCGGTCTCCACTACTGATGTGGGCCTTTTGTAGTTCATTTCGACACCTTAATTCCTACATTTAGTGCCGAACTTTCCCTCGTACCTAGCTTAAAGAGCCACAATTATGCCATTTTTACGCCTTCGGATATGCTTGGTGAAACGGGGGCAAAACGGATGATTGCGGGCCAAGGAGCAAAAGGAAAAAATAGCTGGGAGAAAGGAGGTATTAATGAACACATGGTGTCGACAGGTGTGTTGATCGAGACATGATTCACACACCACCAGAGGTCACTTCCAGAGACTTTCGTCGATGATGCACCGGCGAGGTGGCGATGTGGTGTCGATCAACACCACTCCTGTGTCAATCGACACCCCCCTCGAATATGCAGAAACTATAAAAGGCCACTTGACCTAAAATGAAGGGCATCTGGCCCAATACAACAGTCCCAGCCCCATTTCAGCTCCCCAACCTCATTTTGCAGCCCTAGTTTCACTTCCCACCACTTGGATTCATCAATACTAGCAAGGAGTCACAAATTTGGAGGAGAGATTGAAGATTCTTGCATTCGATCCGGGATTTAGTTCCTAGAGTTTGCTTGTTTCTTCCCCTTTTTAGTTTACTTTCATATTTGTGTTTATGGTATTTTGCACCATGATGAAGGGCTAACATCCCTAAATCATCCGGGCTAGACATTTGACTATCCTTGTTAGTTTTTGTTTGTGATGAATATTAAATTTCTATGAAATGATGTTTTGATTTTATTGTGATTTTATATGCATGAATATGAACTTAGCTACTTTTTGTTTGTGATTCAAGTTCAACACTAAGACCGAGAGGAATAGTGAAGAACCGACATAAGTAGAATCGAGGGATCGGTCTCCTAGAGTCGATCACTTGGTATGAAAATAGTTGGACTTAGTGTTGTAGAGAATCGATTATAAAAATTCCTGAGAGGGTCACTGGCCTGATATTAGGTGTTAACCAATGTGAAGAGTCAGTCAACATATTTACAACTTAGGCCATTACATCAACTCGTAGAAATTGATATTCATTGTGAACTTGGATTGGCATTGAGCCGTCGGTCTAACACTCGTTGGTTGCTAGTTTAACTGAATTCAAAAACTCCAATTGCTTCACTACTACTTTTGTGTTATTCATTGCTTTGTTTGTTTTGAGTGGTAACATCATATACAAACTTACTAAATTGGACATAGTCCCTTTCCTTTTACATTTTGCAATATCGAATATAAATTGTTTAAGTACGAACCCTCGTTTAATTCTTGTGGAATCAACTCGCATTTTAGCTGGTGTACAAAAGTTTACTTGAAGAACATCGATCATGCCCTCCCTAACAAGGCTCGGTTGTGGAAACACGCCTAGTCGTGGGTATCAAGTTGGCGCCATTGCTGGGGATTAAACGGTTTGAAATTCTTATTCGTAGTAGGGGTAAGATGTCGAACACAATGTTGTAATACTTGATTCGACAACTTGCTAGATCGCAGATAATGGACGCTAAATAAACAAAAAGTAAACACAAGACACACAATATGTTTACCAAGTTCGATGACTCCGCACCTACGTCCGGGGGCACTCTGCCAGTGGAAATGTTTTCACTATATGGTAGTCAATGGTACTACTTCAAGCATCAATTAGCTAACACACAAGCTATTGTCCTAAGCTACTATTACTACACTATGAAATACCTCGACTAGGGACTCCTCCTGTCTTTGAGATCCTCTGAATTTCTAACGCACACGCACACACACCCCTAATCGATCAAACACTCAATTCTCCTTGAATGATGTTTGTCGAGTACACGGTTCTTATCAAAGTATACATCCTCCCAACACGTTAGTCCAATACGTTTAGGAGTTTTGAATATTTTGAGCACGAAGAACCTTAGAGTTTTTTCGGGGGTAGCACCTGCTTTTATAGAACCTCTACATGCCTATTTCGGAATTGTACTCCTTATAGGAAATCTTCTTGCCGCTTTCAATTCTGGCAAGTTGGCATTACTGCCTTATTCTATCTTGCTAATGTGTGATCTTCACAACTGGAAGTTGCTTAACTTGTCGTGACTTAGTTCCCTTGCGCTCCATGCTTTTGTGAATAAAATAGGAAAGCTTCAAGAACTTGCCTAATCCTGCCCACATCATGTTACGCCAATTATGTTGCAACATGGTGGTCTGATATCTTACATTGCACTAAAAAATAGGCCAATACTAACCGTAGCAATAATCTCCCCCTTTGGCTATTTTTTAGGCAATCACAATTCTAGCAATGTTCGGTGAGCAACGTCTCCAGTTTTGGTGAACATCTTCAAATCGTCGTTACTTTTCGGCTTGATCCATTATCGATTCTTTTTCTCGATGAGTCTTGCATCATGTTACGCCAAATGTGTTGCAACATGTTGGTCTGCCATCTTACCTTGCGCTAAAAAATATGCCAACACTAAACATAGCAACAATATCCCCATTTCACTATTTTTTTTAGGCAAGCACAATTCTAGCAACGTTCGGTGAGCAAACTCTCCAGCTTTGACGAACATCTTCAAGTCTTCGTTATTTTTCGGCTCGATCCATTATCAATTCTTCTTCTCGATGAGTCGATCCTACTTGCACCGTCTCATGCAGCATGTCCGCAAATCTTGACCTTCTTTCGCAGCACGTCACACAACAAGTTACATCATGTTTCACAACATGTTCAATACTGAAGTCAACACAAGTCTCGAGACATGTTACCTCTCCCCCTGGTTGCCTTAAAAATATACCAAAGACAAGTACCAATTCGTAGCCATAACACAGAAAAACCTCAATATGTAACCATAACGGATAGTAGCAGTTCAAGGGTTGCAGTCCATGGTCAAAGAACCTAGAGAGTAGCAGAGTCAGTATCAACATCAGGATCACCGTTGTTGCTCCCTGTACTGTCTTTATTTTCTTCAGAGTTTCCAACTTCATTTTCTTGGTCAAGGACAAAAGCAGCTACATCATTCTCTGGAACAAAAGTTAGATCACAAACAAAACTTTCGCATATGGACTTCTTGAGAGAGCGGGGCTTGATGATTTTCTTAAGAATGATGATTTCCTCGCTGAGCTCTTTCAAAAACATTTCTTTGAATTTTGTCTAAAACTGAACCCATCTTCATCTTGCTACCAGAGGCGACAGATGTCTCAATAGATGGCCTAGCAAGGTCACGAGCATGCTTCCTGATGGTAAGAACATTTGGTAGTTTTCCTGCTACATCCGTGATGCTCACGTCGTTGGGTTTTTGATTGAACATCATCCCAATAGTAAGAGAAGGAAACCCAATTGGTAGCTTCACTGCAAAAGAGTCGAAATGAAGGGGAGAGCGCGTACCTATTAGATAAATGAGACAGGCTAGCTCAGCTTTGGTGCTGAAACCATGTGAAGAGGGTTCCCAATTTTCACTCCAATGCAATATAGTACTGAGTATTTGGTAGTAAATTCAGAAGATGTCATAGATCCTTTGAATGGCCATACTTTCTCTCTGTCCCAGAAATCTCCTTTTCAACCAGATTCATAGATGGTACACGAGTCTCCATGTTTGGTATATATCCTGCTTAAGATAGGTGTTTAGAGAAGTCAAATTCATAACCTCGGACAAAGACCTTTCTAAACTTCGGGGCTTCGGGATCATCAAATGATGTGGACCGATTCACAACAAATTCTTTCACAAGGGTGCGATAGTACGTACAAATATTTGTGACTGTCTTGGGCAGACCAATTTCGCTTAGTAAATTCATAATAGCTTCTAATGTTTTGCGCCTCAACAGAAAGCTCTCTTTCCAATAAAAATGGCTCGATGATATACAAAATGCCATTTGAATGCTTCATCTTCCTTATGAAAGGACATATTGTTGAGAGGTGGAGCAGGAACATTCTTTGGGAGCTTTTGACCTCCCACTAATTTCTTGTTTCCAATGCCATGAGATACTTCTGGCACTTCTTCTTCTCTTGTCAGCCTCTTGTTAGAGCGAAGAGTGGGAATACACACATCTTCATCAATTTGAACACAATTATCATCAACAATATTCCTATGTCCATCATTATCTCTTTTTCTTGATCATAGGAACTCGGAACATCTTCCCACTTGTTAGTTTTGCTTATATCTCCTTGAGCCGAGGAGGTTGGAACATCCTCTACCACATCCTGATCCAGACTGAGTTTTCATCACCTATCTCACTAAGAGGTGATTCTTGGGCCTCAAGCAGAGACTGACTTTAGTCAGATTTGTTGATGTTGGAACTTTCACACCATCTGTTGCAAGATTTAAAGTTTCTCCAACCACACCCTCAGAAGGGATATCCTAACCAACAGTTTTCATGGCAATTCAAAGAAACGTTTAGACACAATCCCCTAATTGATGGACATTGAAATTCTGATTCGTTGCAGAAACAAGATGTCGAACACAATATTGTAACACTTGGTTCAACAACTTGCCAGATCGCAGGTAATGGAAAAAAAATAAAAAATAGTAAACATAAGACACACAATATGTTTACCCAGTTCCGTAACTCCGCACCTACGTCTGGGGGCACTATGCCAGTGGAAAGGTTTTCACTATATGGTAGTCAATAGTACAACTTCAAGCATCAACTAGCTATCACACAAGCTATTGTCCCAAGCTACTATTACTACACTATGAAATACCTCGACCAGGGACTCCCCCTGTCTTTGAGATCCTCTCAATTCCACCCTTCGAGCAAGCCTATGCTCGGTATATCATTGTCTTCGATAGTCTTCGTGAATTTTCAGTCAAGCAATCGCAATCCCCTAATCGACCAATAACTCAATTCTCCTTGACTGATGTTTGTCTACTACATGGTTCTTATCAAAACATACAGCCTCCCAACACGCTAGTCCAACACGTTTAGGAGCTCAGAATATTTTGAGCACGAAGAACCTTAGAGTTTCTACTGGGGTAGCACCTGCTTTTATGGAAACTCTACATGCCTATTTTGGAGTTCTACTCCTTGTATGAAATATTCTTTCCGCCTTTCAATTTTGGCAAGTTGGCGTTACTGCCTTATTCAATCTTGCTGACGTGTGATCTTCACGGCTGGAAGTTTCCTAACTTGTCGTGACTTAATTCCCTTGTGCGCCATGCTTCTGTGAATAAAATAGGAAAGCTTCGACAACTTGCCTAATCCTGCGCGCATCATGTTACACAAAATGTGTTGCAACATGTTGGTCTAACATCTTACCTTGCGCTAAAAAATATGACAACACTAAACGTAACAACACGGTTCTTACTCAAATAACGTGTATTTGAGTTGCTTACTTGTATTACAAGTATGCCAATTCGGCACTTGTGCAGGTGTTAATTAGTTCGATAACATTTTTATCAACAACGTTAAATAGAGTATTAAGTGCACGAGAATTGCTCAGAGCTGCCTCACCTTCTATGGGACTACATTCCTTTTCGAGTTTATGACCAATCACATTCCATTGAGTATCAATGGTCTGTGGAATTTCTCAGTCATGGATTACGGCCTTCCATGTTTTGTTGTCAAGAGATTTCAGAAAGGCAATCATGCGGGCTTTCTAGTAGCCATAATTTGTTCCATCAAGGACGGGAGGACGATTGACCGATCCTCCTTCTCTTGAGCTATCCATATCTGGTACACAGAATAACCTTCCCAGGAAATCACCAAAAAGTCTAGGTGCCCTCTCTGATACCAATTGAAATTCTAGTTAATCAAAGGAGCAACATGTCGTACACGATGTTGTGACTTTATGTCTGACAACTTCCTCAATAACAGATAATGGATAATGCACAAGTAAAACAGAAAAACAGAAGGCAGACGACACGCAATATGTTTACCCAGTTCGGTGCAACATCACCTACGTCTGGGGGCACTCTGCTAGTGGAAAGGATTTCACTATATGATAGTCAATAGTACAAATGAGGCCTTAGATGATTATCACAAATCAACTCCCTAGCTACTATTACTACTAGTGAGTGCCTAGACCAGGGACTCCCTCTGTCTTTGAGATTCTCCTCAATTCCACTCTCCGAGCAAACGCCTATACTCGGGTGATATCTGTCGTTAACAACTCTTGAAACTTCAATCACAAAAACACAGGAACTCGAATCACACAACCACTCAATCTCCTCGAGTAATGGTTTGTGAGTTACACCGTTCTTATCAAATCATACATCCTTCTAACCGCTAGTCCTGCACGTTTAGAAGTTTTGAATATTTGCTTAGAAGAACGTTCAAACTGCTAAGGAGAAGCTCTCAGATTTTATAGCAGCTAACACAAATCTTGAAATGCCACTAGGGTTGTTTTTTCCTTTTTCCTTCGAGCGGTCTCTTTTCGTACCGAAACGAATCTAGACGTATCTAGATGTATATTGAGTTTCCAAACTCATATAGACCGAGAATATAGTGATGTAGTCAATTTCCGAAGATATTCAATATAAAACAGAAGCTTGAAACATGGAAACTTGAAAAAACAGAAACTTGCAAATAACATAAACCGACACAGTATGTTGAATGATGTCTTACCAGAAGTTGGAACATGTAGACCGACATCTTTCTTTGTACTGAAAATATAGTCAACACTAACCGTAACAATAATCTCCCCCTTCGGCTATTTTTAGGCAAGCACTCCAGAAACCAATTTTTCAAAAGAAAACAAAAATAAAAAAGATGTTAATACAAATGTTGAGGCAAGTTCCAACGACGTCATGACATGGCAAGACAAGTTTCGGAAACTTGTCAATACGAATGTTGAGGCAAGTTGTACCATATATCATCGTTCTCTCCCCGGTTGCCTTAAAATATGCCAAAGGCAAGGGGTACGCAAAAGCATAAATCAAAAAATTTGTAATAGAGGTTCAAAAAGTGAGAAGCATCATAACAAAAACAAATATCCAGCTCGGACATCACCCGAGGCAACCAGAATATCCAAAGTAGCAAGAAGCAAGTTGTAATAAGAGTAATTCAAACAAAACCTAAGTAGAGGCAGATTCACTTTCAGCAGCCGAGTCATCATTGTTGGCAGCATCAACATTGGACGAGACAGTGGAGAGATCACAAACCAGGTCTTCACAAATGTTCTTCCTAATTGTGAGGATGTCAATGGTCTTCTGCAGGGCGAGGATCTCTTCTTTGAGCTCTGTCAGCACATTGTCTGAACCCATTGGTGTTGTGCTTCCTGAAGCGACATATGTCCCAGATGATGGCCTGACAATATCTTGAGCATGTTTCCCCTCGAAGAGCTTGTGGCTGATAATGAGGACATTTGGCGTTTTCCCAGCTACGTCTGTGATGCGTACTATGTTGGGGTGTTGATGGATCAACATCCCAATGATGAGCGAAGGAAACTCAAAGAGGAGCTTGGCAACACAAGATTTGGCGTGTTTTCCCAAGTGCTCAAGAACAAAAGAGCCAAAGTCAAGAGATGAGTGTGTTCCTATCTTATATATGAGACAGACTAGCTTAGCTTTGATGCTGGAACCATATGAAAAGGGTGCCCAATTTGCCACTCCAATGCGATACAGAATTAAGTATTTGGACGTCAATTCAGAAGAGGCCATAATCTTTTAGACGACCGTACTTTCTCTCTATCCCTTGAGATCTCTTTAGCAATAATGTTCATTGAGGGAAAATCATTTGTAGAAGCTATTGTGCTCCCCTCAAGCTACGTGTTGATTGAATTATAAGAGAAATCAAAACAGTTTCCTATAACAAAGACTTTTCTGTACTCTTTATCCTAACGATCATCGAAAGAGGTTGACAAATTCACAATGAATTCTTTCATTAGAGAGGGATAGTATATACATATGTTGGTGACTGTCTTGATCAGGCCAGCCTCATGTAGGAGCTCCATTGTTGCTACGTTTAATTGTTGGCATAATTTTTTAGCGCAAAAGTAAGAAGTCGTGCAACATGTTACATGACATGTGGAGCGACTTGTTACGGTCTAGATTAGGAAAGATCTGAAGCTTTCCTATTTCGACGAAGCTTGGAGCGAAAGAAGAAAGGCGCCACGAAGACTTGGAGCGCAAGAGAGTGACGTCGACAAGTCAGGCGACTTCCAGCTGGCAGTAACACGTCAGCAATAGGCGGCAACTCTATTTGCCTGATTTATTCAGGAAGTCAGAACAGGCATGACGACTTCCAGATATCGTGGAAGGCGGCAACAACTTGCCTGACTTTCCTGTTCCTAATCCAGGAAGGATTAGGAATGTGAGCTGCTATAAAAAGCCCTTGGCTTCCCATTAGCAGATCATCCGTTCTTGTTCTAACACTGCAAGATTTCTCAGAGCTCTTAACCGTGCACCATCGGCGTGTTGAGAGGCTGATTAAGATTCGCTAGAACAGTCTTTGCTCCGATCAAACATTAAGTCGCGAAGACTAAGTGTTTGGATCGGTTAGGGTTTTAGTTTGTGATTGAAGATTCACAACTCCGTCCAAGAAGACAACGACACCGAGCATAGGCTTGCTCGAAGGGTAGAATTGAGAGGATCTCAAAGACAGGGGGAGAGGCCCCTTGGTTGAGGTTGTTCACGGTGAGATCAATAGTAGCTTAGGACAATAGCTTGTGTGATAGCTAGTTGGTGCTTGAAGTTGTACTATTGACTACCTAATAGTGAAAACTTTTCCACTGGCAAAGTGCCCCCAGACGTAGGTCCGGAGTCACCGAACTGGATAATCATCTCTGGTGTCGTTATTATTATCTATTTACTATTTACTATTTACGCTTACGGTTTACTTTTAGGCAAGTAGTCGATACACAAGTTACGACTTTGTGTTCGCCTTCTTGACTCGGCTACGATTCAGAATTTCAATTGGTATCAGAGGAGGCACCTTTTCTGTTAGGTGATTTTCCTGCAAAATTTCTGAATAGCCAATATGGACTCAAAGGAAGGAGGTTCAGTAAATCGACCACCAGTACTCGACGGAACAAATTATGAGTACTGGAAAGCTCGGATGTGTGCCTTCTTGAAGTCCCTTGACAGCTGGAAATCAGTCATCAATGGATGGGAGGAACCTTACTTTGATGATGCTCATGGAAATCAAACTAGCATCAAACCAGAAAAGGAGTGGAGCGCGGAAGATGATGAAGCCGCCCTAGGTAATTCTCGTGCACTCAATGCTATTTTTAAGGAAGTAGACAAGAATGTGTTTCGACTCATCAACACATGCACAAGTGCCAAAATTGCCTGGGACACGCTTGCTGTTGCTTACGAGGGTACTTCCAAAGTTAAAGAGCAAAAGTTACAGTACCTCACGACTAACTTTGAGGCCCTGACCATGAATGAAGACGAAATTGTTGCAGAGTTTAATGTGCGCATCAAGGATCTGGCCAATGAATCATATTCACTTGGCAAGCCTATGACCGATGAAGATTTAGTCAGAAAAACGCTGAGAGCTCTAAGTCCCAGATTCAAGGTGAAGATAACCGCCATAGAAGAAGTCCATGACTTGAAGACACTGAAGTTTGATGAGCTCATGGGATCTCTAATGACTTTCGAGCTCTCCCTACCTCTTATCGAGAAGAAACACAAAGGTGTGGCTTTCAAAAGTTCTACTCAAAAGCAGAAGAACTCGACGCACTCTGATTCGGATAGTGACATTGAGGAAACTATCGCCATACTGGCCAAAAACTACAACAAAAGTCATGAAAAAATTCGGCCAGATGACAGGGAGGAACGTCACCCGAGAAGTCAGAGACAAGCCGCAGCACAAGTTTCAGAAGCTCGAAAACACAACTAACGATGGTAGACGAGGAGAACGATCAGGTAAAGGAGTTCAGTGCTTTGAATGTGAGGGGTATGGACACATGCAAAAGAAATGTCCCAATTTCTTAAAGAAACAAAAGAAGGGATTCAATGCCTCTCTAACTGACGATGAAGATGAGGAAGACAGTGACCTTGCGTATATAAGTAACTATGTTGCTTTCACTTCCTCCACAGTAGATCAACCAGCTGAAAGCTCAAAGAAGTATGACTCTGATGATGAGCTATCCGATGAGACCCTCAACAACGCTTACAACGAATGGTATTTCAAGTGGCTTGAAGACTCTCAGGTAATCGAAAAACAGAATGCTCTCATTCTTACTCTTAATGAAGACAAGTCAAGACTTCTCGAAACGACTATTGATCTCAAAAAGGAAGTGGCTCGACTAAAAAGCGAGTTAGAGCAGGTCACCAAGTCTGTAAAGATGATGAATCCAAGCACTGACACTCTTGACCAAATACTTTCGATCGGGAAACCAGCTAGGAATATGGAAGGTCTTGGATATTCAAAAGAAGCCTCATCATCGCACACCGTCTTCGTCCCTCAGAAGGTTGTCTCCCAGAAGTCGCGTCAGAAGTCTCCTAACTTCACGGCTGACCAAGCAACCAAACAGCCTCTTACCTTGGCCACTTCAAAGACGCAGAACAAAAGGCATAACTGGGTATGTCACCACTGTGGACGAAGAGGACATATTCGACCTTTCTGCTATCAGCTATATGGGAGGAGCTTCGTCAAGAAAAGGACCACCATCAAGAAAAGCCAACCACGGAAGGAATGGCGAGTCAAGGAGGTAAACTATCGAGCTAACATCGCGTACACCGCTCTAAAGGCTTCAACCAGCAACGATTGGTACTTTGATAGTGGATCCTCTCGACATATGACGGGTAATAGCTCTTTCTTGGTCACTTTGATACCTTGCACAAATAGCTTCGTCACTTTTGGAGATGGAGTAAAAGCTAGAGTACTCGGGAAAGGAAAACTCAACCTTCCCAACTCACCATGTCTGAAAGAGGCTCTACTAGTAGAAGGTCTTACAGCAAATCTCATCAGCATAAGTCAAATATGCGATTTAAATCTGGATGTCAACTTCACTCGTGACAAGTGCTCGGTCAAAGACGAACAGCAGAAGGAAGTCATGACAGGCCACAGGTCCCTTGATAACTGTTATCTATGGTCTCCAACAGTCACAACCTTGCCAGCCAAGTGCTTTTTATCCAAAGCTCAAGAGACAAAGCTATGGCATCAAAAACTTGGTCACATCAATTTAAGGAGTATGCAAAAGATTCTCTCTGAAAAGGCGATCATTGGAGTTCCCAACCTCAAGATCATTGAAGGAAAAATCTGTGGAGAATGCCAGATTGGGAAACAAGTCAAGACGTCACATAAGAACGTACAACATCTTACTACTTCTCGTGTTCTAGAACTTCTTCATGTTGACCTTATGGGACCCATGCAAGTAGAAAGTCTAGGAGGGAAGAAGTACATATTTGTATGTGTAGACGACTTCTCGAGGTACACCTTGGTAGACTTTATTCGAGAAAAGTCAGACACCTTCTCAGTCTTTGAAGCCCTATGTCGGAGAGTTCAACGAGAAAAGGGAGAAGTCATTGGAAAAGTCGTCCGACTTCGAAGCGATCATGGAAAGGAGTTTGAGAACATCAGCTTCGCAAATTTCTGTGATGTTGAAGGAATTGAACACGAATTTTCTGCTCCCATCACTCCTCAGCAAAACGGGATCGTTGAAAGGAAAAATCGCACTCTTCAAGAAATGGCAAGAGTCATGATGTTAGCCAAAGACATCCCGCATCACTTCTGGGCTGAATCTTTGAATACGGCGTGCCATATTCATAATAGAGTGACCCTCCGCCCTGGAACTTCGCTCACTCTTTATGAAATATGGAGGGGGAGAAAGCCGAATGTCAAATATTTCCATGTCTTTGGATCAATCTGCTACATACTTGCAGATAGGGAACCTCGACGCAAACTTGATCCTAAGAGCGACAAAGGCATCTTCCTCGGATACTCCAGAAATAGTCGGGCTTTTCGTGTATTCAACAAACGCACCCGGACTATCATGGAATCCATCAATGTCGTGATCGATGACAGTAACGAGCAACCCAGTGACGAGGACGAAGAAGTCCTAAATCTCTCAGGAGAAGTCAGACCAGAAGTCAAAGACGATGAGCGCAACAAAGAATCTGAAGACGAAAGCCCAATCATGCCGGATAAAGAGGCATCTCCTATAAGGCAAAGAGCTCTGTCAAGAATAATTCAGAAGGATCATCCACCCCAGGATGTGATTGGAGACATTAATGAGGAAGTGCGGACTCGACAAAAGGCATCTCTTGACTACAACCAGATGATAGGTAAGGTTTGCTTTATTTCCAAAATTGAGCCAAAGAATATACAAGAGGCCATTAATGATGAGTATTGGGTCTGCGCCATGCAAGAAGAATTGGTTCAATTTGCAAGGAATGAAGTCTGGAAACTAGTACCCAAGCCTGACAATGTCAATGTCATCGGGACAAAGTGGATATTCAAAAACAAGTCTGACGAGCAAGGAAACATCACTCGAAACAAAGCGAGACTGGTGGCTCAAGGATACACACAAGTCGAAGGAGTCGACTTTGAAGAAACTTTTGCTCCGGTAGCCAGACTGGAAGCCATACGACTTCTTCTCGGCATCGCATGTCATCTGCGTTTCAAACTCTATCATATGGATGTAAAGAGTGCCTTCCTTAATGGAAATCTCAACGAAGAAGTCTATGTGGCTCAACCAAAGGGATTTGAAGACCATGACTCTCCGCACCATGTTTACAAGCTAAAGAAAACCCTCTACGGACTCAAACAAGCTCCACGAGAATGGTATGAACGTCTTACCCAATTCCTTGTACATAATGGCTATATTCGAGAGGGAGTAGACAAAACTCTCTTTGTGAAGAAGGAAGGAAGGGACATCATGATTGCTCAAATATATGTCGACGACATTGTATTTGGAGGGAAGTCAGACAAGATGGTGGAACGTTTCGTCCAACATATGCAGTCTGAATTTGAAATGAGTATGGTCGGTGAGCTCACATACTTCCTAGGTTTCCAGATCAAGCAGATGTCAGATGGAATATTTATCTCCCAAAGCAAATACACAAAGAACATTGTCAAGAAGTTCGGGTTAGAAAAGGCCTCACACAAGAGAACTCCTACTGCCACACATGACAAATGCACAAAGGACGAGATGGGAGAATCAGTTGATCAAAGTCTTTATCGAAGCATAATAGGAAGTCTCCTCTATCTAACAGCAAGTCGACCCGACATCGCTTACTCCGTGGGAGTCTGTGCTCGATACCAAGCCAATCCAAAAGTCAGTCACTTGGCTCATGCAAAGAGGATCATAAGGTACATCTCGGGAACCTCTGAATTGGGTTTGCTATATTCCTTTGATACCTCTCCTACTCTTGTTGGATATTGTGATGCTGACTGGGCGGGAAGCACACCAGATCGAAGAAGTACCTCTGGAGGTTGTTTCTACCTGGGGAACAATCTTGTATCATGGTTCAGCAAAAAGCAAAATTGTATTGCTTTGTCTACTGCTGAGTCCGAATATATTGCAGCCGGAAGTAGCTGTACTCAACTTCTTTGGATGAAACAGATGTTGGCAGAGTATGGAGTCAAGCAAGAAGTCATGACTTTATTCTGTGACAACATTAGTGCAATCAATATCTCGAAGAACCCAGTGCAACATAGCAAGACAAAGCATATCGACATCAGGCACCACTTTATTCGAGAGCTTGTAGAAGACAAGAAAATAAAGCTTGAGTACCTACCCACTGAGAAACAAGTCGCAGACATCTTTACAAAAGCATTAGATGCTAACATGTTTGAAAGTCTGAGGTCATCCCTTGGACTTTGCTGTCTGGAGTAACCATAAGTCAAGCAAGAAGAGGGAGAGCTTTTGAGTGAATTTTTGCTCTCTCTCTGTCTGGACCAGCCAGGGTCCATAAAATCTAGCCGGACCCAAATCTCATTATCAGAAGCCCAGGTGAAATTATTTGTTTAAAAAATTCAAAAAGGGGAATGATTGGAAAAACTGACGACTATCCAATCAGCTCTCAACCCCCTTCAACTTCCGCAGAAAAAGTCTGCACAATCCTCTCCATCTTCCCAAAACTGCTAGGGCACCTAGAGAAGGCTAAAACGAATCTGCATTTGTAAGATTTTTGTTCTTCTTTCCAAAACCAAAACCGATCGAGCAAATGGTTGGAACAAGGAGCGGGCGCATACCATCTGCTTCCAAATTACGAGCAAAGATGCGTGTAAAGATGATCGCTCGAAAACTATCAGCCTCAAAATCCTCGACAAACAAGCATGGAGTAAGGATTCGAGGAAGAAAAATCTCAGGAGAAAGCACGACACTAGCACCAAGGTCCAATCCAGCCCCTCTAAGTCGACACCAGCACCAGATAAATCCCCTCTAAACGAGGACTTACAGAAAGAAGGAAGTTCCCATGTCGCCCCGGACAGTATTTCAGGGCTTAATGAAAATCCGGAAGCTATTCTAGAAGTCACTCGACCTATAGAGGAACTTGTTAACATCGAAGAAATAGTCGACACTGAGACCATGGAGAAAGAAGAAGCTGTGCCCAAAAGGGTTGAGAGAAGGAAGCTACCAACAAGAAGGTTGGTCGATGAAGAAGAAGAACCTCAACTACCGAGGAGATTGACCCCAAAGAGGAAAACCACAGAGAAAGGAGGAGCATCTGCTTCTAAACAACCAAAGAAGTCTAGAAGGAAGTCACTAACTTCTGTTGCAACATCTGCTCCAGAAGAAGAGGAATCTGAAGAAGAAGACACCCAGATTGTACTACCACGGGTGAAAAAGGCAATGGGAGGGCAGAAACACCCCAAGAATGTGCCTAAAGCTCCTACAGATAATGTCTCATTCCACTCTGTAGACAATGCGGTTAAGTGGCAATATGTATACCAGCGCAAGATCTATCCAGAAAGAGAGCTTTCCACAGAGGCGCAGGGGATAAACTCGATCGTGAAACTTCTCCGAAGAGCAGGCCTGACCAATACGGTCATAAACATTGGGCCATTCTACCGAGCGTTGGTCAAAGAATTTATTGTTAACCTTTCAAGCGAGTTTGATGATCCAGAAGACGCTGAATATAGAAAGGTGTTCGTTCGGGGAGAATGCTTCGAAATATCTGCCTCAACCATCAATGCCTATCTTGGCAGAGAAGACCCAAAAGTCATTCTGAAAGTCTCGCACTTGAACAAAGTGGCGGTCGAGATCACTGGAGGACGGAAGAAGGTCTGGCCCGTCAAAGACACCATTGCGGCTACTGAGCTTACAGCCAAATACTCAATTCTCTACCGCATTGGGCTGGCAAATTGGGCGCCTTCTACACACGGGTCAAGCATCAAAACCGAATTGGCTAAGCTCATATACCAAATAGGTACGCAGTCTTCTCTTGATTTTGGCGCTTATGTCATTAAACATCTAGTCAAGCATGCCAAATCATGTGCTGTCAAACTTCTTATCGGGTTTCCTTCATTGATCACCGGTCTCCTTCTCCAACAATGTCCTCATATTGTTCGAGAATCGGAGATTCCGGGTAAGAAGCCGCTGCCCCTTGCTATCAGCCTCAAGAATTTTGAAGGGAAGCAGTTGAAGGACCTCGGACTTCCCATGGCCAAAGCATCAGGAGCTGGTTCAAGTTCTCGACCCTCAGGACCAATTGGCACTAGGATGGCGGAAGAATTGGTGGAAATGATCGATGATCTGGAGAAGTCAATTGCGATGCTATCAACCCGCAAAGTCGCCTGTGAAGCTCTTCTCAATGACCTCCGCTCTGCTCCTGCTGCTGAAGATGATGTTGAAGACTCCACTTCATTTTAAGTATTTTTCTGATTCACTCTGATAACTTTGTTCCAAACACTCTTAAATCCTCGGGGTATGTCCGAGTTAATTTTCCGCACACTATGACTGTTTATTTTTGGATATTTGCTCATGTTTGAGCTGTTTATTTTGCTCATGGTGTGAGCTGGTTTTTACCCTGCTGTTTAGTCGAATTTCGTTGTATGATTTCCTTTGGCAATATTGTTAGACAAACAGGGGGAGATAGATAGGCTACGGCAGAAGTTACGCCAAGAAGTCGCGCCAGAAATTCCGCATAGAAGTTGCACAAAGAAGTCGCCGCTCCAGAAGTTAAACCAGAAGCCGCTCCAGAAGATAAACCAGAAGCCGCACAAGAAGTTGCATCAGAAGTCACATAACTTGCTGTGTGCGTAACTGCCTCAAGGTGACGATGTGCCTGAAATGTGTTTTAAGTCACATCACTTGCTGTGCGTAACAACCACAAGATAAATCACTTGTTGTGCATAACTGCCACAAGGTGACGATGTGCTTAAAAAGGTGTTTGCATAAAAAATTGCCAAAGGGGGAGATTGTTGCTACGTTTAATTGTTGGCATAATTTTTTAGCGCAAAAGTAAGAAGTCGTGCAACATGTTACATGACATGTGGAGCGACTTGTTACGAGCCGAAGATTAGGAAAGTCTGAAGCTTTCCTATTTCAACGAAGCTTAGAGCAAAAGAAGAAAGGCGCCACGAAGACTTGGAGCGCAAGAGAGTGACGTCGACAAGTCAGGCGACTTCTAGCTGGCAGTTACACGTCAGCAATAGGCGGCAACTCGACTTGCCTGATTTATTCATGAAGTCAGAACATGCAAGACGACGTCCAGCTGTCGTGGAAGACGGCAACAACTTGCCTGACTTTCCTGTTCCTGATCCGAGAAGGATTAGGAATGTGATCTGCTATAAAAAGCCCTTGGCTTCCCATTAGTAGATCTTCCGTTCTTGTTCTAACACTGCAAGATTTCTCAGAGCTTTTAACCGTGCACCATCGGCGTGTTGAGGGGCTGATTAAGATTCGCTAGAACGGTCTTTGCTCCGATCAAACATTAAGTCGCGAAGACTAAGTGTTTGGATCGGTTAGGGTTTTTTTTTGTGATTGAAGATTCACAACTCCGTCCAAGAAGACAACGACACCGAGCATAGGCTTGCTCGAAGGGTGGAATTGAGAGGATCTCAAAGACAGGGGGAGAGGCCCTTGGTCCAGGTTGTTCATGGTGAGATCTATAATAGCTTAGGACAATAGCTTGTGTGATAGCTAGTTGGTGCTTGAAGTTGTACTATTGACTACCTAATAGTGAAAACCTTTCCACTGGCAAAGTGCCCCCAGACGTAGGTGCGGAGTCACCGAACTGGGTAATCATCTTTGGTGTCGTTATTATTATCTGTTTACTATTTACGCTTACGGTTTACTTTTAGGCAAGTAGTCGATCCACAAGTTACGATTTTGTGTTAGACTTCTTGACTCGGCTACGATTCAGAATTTCATCCATGACTGCATCCATCTTCTAGACTTCATCAAAGAGTTCCCTTTCAGCGTAGATGACGCGGTGAAATACATATCGCCATTTAAAACCCCATCCTCCTTGTGAAAGAAATGTTGTCCAATGGTGCAGTAAGGACATTTTTAGGGAGTTTTTGCCCTCCCACATACTTCTTGGTTCCAAGACCTAAAGATGCCACAAGTTCTTCTTCTTCTTCTTCTTCTTCTTCTTCTTCAGATTCTTCTCCTTCTTCTTTAACCGAAAATGGCTCATCAACAACTGGAACAACAGTTTTCCTCTTCTTGATAATATTAGTTTTAGATTTCTTCTTTTTTCTTGTTTTCTCTAATGGGGACATAAGTTTCTCCTTCCTCAGTTACCTTTCTCTTTTCATTCTTCTTCTTAACATGAGCTACAGAGTCTATTTCTTCAGCAATCTTTCTCTTCTTTTTCTTCTCCTTGAGATGAGCAGCAATTACCCTTTTCTTAGAGATCCTTTTCTTTTTCTTCATCCTATTCTCAGTGCGAAGAGTGGCAATACACACGTATTTATCACTCTGAAGACCATCATCATCAACAATATTTCTTCCTCCATTATCATCAGTCTTTTCTTGAAAAAGGGAAGTCGGAACATTTTCACTGACATCTTCTTGCTCATCAGCTTCGCCTAAATTCACTTGAGCCGAGGAGGTTGGAACATCCTCCGTCACATTTTGAGCCAGGTTTTGAGTTTCATTATCTACCTCTTCAAGAGGAGATTCTTGAGACTCAGGTAGAGACTGACTAGTCGGAGTTGAAGATGTTGGGACATCTTTATTAACATTTAATGTAAGACCTAGGGTTTCTACAACCACACCCTCAGAAGAGATTTCTTGACCAACAACAGGGGATTCTAACACACTCGTCTCTCTAGGGTTTGTATCCATATGTTCATATGGAATAAGAGACTCAGTGTTACTTTGACTCGTCGCACGTTGATTTCACTCAGGGTTAGTTACTTTGGTTCCCGACAACCCCACCTTCAGCTTCTTTGGTTCCTGATAACCTATTGACATTGGGATTTGTCAAAGCTTCTTTCTCAACAACATCCTCTCCCGTGGCGACATGAAGAGGGTTTATAGAAGATTCCGCCATGGCATCTTCGGCCTCTACATTAGGTCGATTTCCGGAAAGCAGCCTTCAGACCTTTACTCCATACTTGTTCCTTGCCGCTCTAGGTCCAGTGCCTCTTGTTATAACATTTTTCTTCTTCATCTTTGGAGTTTGTTGGCAAGATGATCCTGTAGTGCTTAAGCCACTTCGGGTGCCAACTATTATCAATATGGAGAGTGGGTTTACTTCACCGAAAATAGTTGAGACATCGTAGTCTGGAAACTCTAGTTTTCAAAAAGAGAGTGTAGAAGAAAAATAGGAAAGAAGGCGTGATGAGTGTTATTCAAACCTTAACGACTTCCTCTAGAAGTCGGACATATTGTAGGGTGCGAGTAGTGGGCTGATTTTTTTACCACGCAACCTTATTCATAGATGGGCCTTGATCTTGCTCAGACCCAGATTTAGTTTAGACACTATTTCGATCTAGAGAGGAGGAAGCCAATTAGTAAAGCTCTTCTCCACTAATACATGATTACTATTGATTAATAATGCAGAGCCCTAAAGAAGATCTAAGACTCTCAAACCGAATAGTATCCAGAGCTTTAGTGAAGATAGCAGCGAGTTGTTTTTCAGTGTGAATGTATTCCAGCTTAATCTTCTTGTCATCCACCAAATCTCGAATGAAGTGATGCCTTATATCAATGTGTTTGGTCCTGCTTTGTGGAACCAAGTTCTTTGAATTATTGATAGCGCTAACATTGTTACAGAACAATGTCATGTCATCTTGTTCGACACCATACTCAGCGAGCATCTGTTTCTTCCAAAGAAGCTGAGTGCAACTACTTCTTGCTTCTATGTATTTTGACTTAACTGTGGATAGCGCGGCACAGTTTTGTTTCTTGCTAAACCAAAGGATGAGATTATTTTCTAGATAGAAACACCCACTAGATGTGCTACGTCTATCATCAGAACTTCATGCCCAGTCTGCATCACAGTATCCCACAAGTATAGACGAAGTATCAAAAGTATATAAAAGACCTAACCCATCACTTCTAATATACACCTCACAATTCGCTTGGCTTGAGAAAAGTAGCTTGCTTTGGGATCAGCTTGATAACGAGCACACATATCTACAAAGAAAGTTATGTCTGGACGACTAGCAGCAAAATAGAGTAGGCTACCAATAATACTCCGGATCATCTCCAAAAACTGACTATGAATCGATCCAAGGCTAGGAAGGCCACAATCGACGACATTAAGGCCAGACCCGATTCCAATCCAGCAACCCTCCTCTCCGGCGCCGAGCTTGGGGAACCTTGGATATCGCGATTTTAATTCTCATCTCAAATCTAGTTATGAGAAATCATTTCAGCGACCTTAGGCCTGCGATGTGGATCTCCATTTCAGCCGAATCGAACCCTTTTCTTGTGGTTGTCGTTCCTCTTCTCGTCGCTCAACTGCCTCGACGTCTCCGGTAACGAGCCTCCCTCGCAACTTTAATCAGCCACTCAGGGTCAAGTTGGGTCTCTTATCTTGCCATATGTTGCTAGTGGTGAGTTTGTGTTTGGGGGTTTTGATTGGAGTTTCAGAAAAAATATTGGAAATGGTAATACTGTAATTTTAGGTTTAAACAGAAGGGAAAAGTTATAGCGTCCTAGTTATTTTTAATTTGTGATATGTGAAAAGACTAATATATCCTTGAACATATACATTAAATGTGCTATTCACCAAAGGATATAATAATCATTTTATATTTATCAATAATCCCGTCACTCGAAATTTATATATTTCAGGTATTTTGAACGAAATGTTGGTTTGTGACACGAGCGTGGTCAGTAAGTCTCTCCCCAAAATGCCGCACAATTCGAAATAAGAGTCCAGTATCTCGAGTCTTGGCAAGTGGTATCATAGGGCCGATATTTTTTTATCTGATGGAAAAAGTTGTTTCTTAGAGAGGCGATTGGTTTCGAAGACGAAGATCACTTAGAGTAAGGATTTGAAGTTTTTCAAGATTTAAAGTTCTAGTTTTTGACTTTAGGTTTATTGTTTAGGAGTGATTTCATATTAGTATTAAAATGATTTTATGTTTGCGAATTGAATCTATACACTTGAAATTTATTTTATATTGATTTCTAGAAATGAATGATTGATTTGGCTTTAAGATTGATGAACATGATGATTTTGAGTAATATGAATGTTGATTATGATTTTTGTATGAACATGAGTAGATAAGTATCTCGATCATGGTAAGGTGAACGGGGATTGCAAACTAGATGTGATTGCATAACAATTCGGTTAATTATCGGTTGGGGTAAAGGATTCAAGACTCTAAGTGTGAAGTTAACTCTAATTTTCCCGTGTAAGCTTGATTAGAACTAATGTAGGTTTGGAGGAAATAGCAAAGAACTTAGGTCGACTAGATCATTTAGAGGTCGGACCGACACTATTGACAATTGTCAATACAATTTATGATCATAGGGTACTAACTCGAAAGTCAGGGGATTTAATAAACCTTTAAATAGAGATAATTTAAGATAATATGAACTTAGGCCGAGTTAGTATTACCTGATTGTTCTCATCTTTTGTTTGCTAATAGAGGGACATCAGGAAAAGTCTAGATTTCTCAATACTTGTTTAATCCTTAACTTGATAATTTTTCCCGTAAAACCTAAATTAGGATGAAAATGACTTAGAAAGCTACTCTCGAGATTTTGTATGCTTGACACAGCTCGCTTATTATATGTTGAGTTTTTGCATGCTTGACGTATTTTGTGACGATTGTGTGTTTTACATGTTCTTTTGTTACTTATGTCAAAACACTCATTACATGACCGACCAAACTCGAGAAGACAGTGCACGCTACTAGCGCACACAACCTCACACGCACTAGACCACAACTCTATGTAGGAGTAATAATTCTGGGACACAATACTCTCGTTCTTACTTGACGTCCGGTGCACTTCCATGCAATTGGCAGTGGGTAAGATTCAATACAATCTTACCGGTATTGCTTACAATGGTCGCGTGCACTTGCATATAATCGGGTGCATGTGTACAACTGTCTACGGAGTCAAAAATGGGCTACTAACATCATGAGATTTGGGCATCCAGTTATCAAATAAAGGCCCAACAAATATCTCCATTTTCAAATCAGTGGAGGGCGGCTTGATTCTTAGCCACTACCATAGGATTGTTGCGACGTCGTCGGAAGAGGCGTCAACCTCAAGTTCGACCCGCCGGACAAAATCTGTTTTTGGAGCCTTTTTTCGATTTCTGATTTTTGCATGAGAAGACATAATTTGATTATTGTTTTGTCGTAATGTTGATGAAAAATGTTAAAGATCTTAGAGTGAAAGAAATCACATAATTAAAGATTGGTATGGATGACATTCATCTGAAAATTTGATATAGTCTGGGATGTTTTCGACATTTTACATTTTAATTAAAAAAATCATCCTAAATTTGGCGTTGTTAAAAAAGAATTATAACAATTTTTTCATTAAATAAGTTGAGTGTTATTTTTTCAAAGTATACATATTAATTGTAAAAGTGATCAAAGTAAATATAATAAATTTTAATTTATGACGTGATTTTATTTTTTTGTTGATATACATCATAATATATTCAAAAGAGTTGACTGGTTCAAAAAACTTAATTTTATGAATCACGAATACATAACTTGTTAATATTTCAATGTGAATTATCAATCTTAACGATTAGACTCGAAACTAGAAGCTTTTACTGATAATTTTGAAACGATTGCAATGATAAAAACCCAAAATGGATTATTTTACAGAGAGCGTAGACTAGGGTTCTTCGTAGAGTTGACTGTATTCATATGTTCATGCTAAAACCAAAATGACAATCGCAAGCTATTAATACTTAGCACCATTAAAAACCTAAAGACGTAGCACGAGTCTGACTACCCAATTTACGACCTCTGCAATCCTCAACTCCAGCACAACGAAGAAGGCGAAAAAAAAACTTCAATTGCTCCATAGACCCCAAAACGACAATGCATTTACCAAGTCCTTGCTCCACATGAACCTGACACCTGCCCATTTACTCAAACAGTGTCGCTTTGCTTGGGCATAATCTCCCCAAAACGCTAACGTCTCCTAGGTCTTGTCACTTGTGTGGCGTCTTTCAAGTTCGCAATCATGACATCATCTTGGTGAATCGTGTGTGCACAACTTAGTTACTTTTAATGGGAAATTCCTGATCACTACCCTATACAACTTTCGTATGTTACTATCTTCTACTTTTTTCTGTTGCACGTCACCATTGTATGGTTTCATTTAGTTGCACCGTCAATCACAGAGATAAGTTTGATGTAAAATGTCCATATACTCCTATATTAAAAAATAAAAATTAACTTTTGAACTTTAAAAAAATATATTTTTATCATATAAATAATAAAACACTGATTTCAAAATTATTTCTTTTTAAAAATGGGTTTTTCAAAAAATATTAAATATAAAAAATCACTTTTAACAATTTTTTTATTTTAAATATTATATAAAAAATATATAATAATAATCAAATCAGTTTTTTATTATTTATTCCATAAAAAATTTAAAAAAGTTAAATAAATGATTTTTTTCATTTTCTAAATACAATGATATTTTAGTCATTTAAATATTTTAGTTTCAAATTTTATTAATTGAATAAATACTCTTGTGTATAAAAATTAAAAAAAAAGTCATTTGTTTAACTTATTTTTTTAAAATTTTTATAAAATAAATAATAAAATACTTATATGAATATTATTATATATTTTTAAACTATTAAAAATAAATTAAAACGTTGTTAAAAGTTGTTTTGTTATTTTTAATATTTTCTTGGAAAAAATAATTTTTTAAAAAATAATTTTGAAATCAAATTTTTATTATTTATTCGATAAAAAATATTTTTAGAAGAAAAATGTTCAAAATATATATTTTCAAATTTTTGATTTTTTAATATAGAGCTATTATGAACATTTTATATCGAACTTAACTTTGTGATTGGTAGTGCAACTAAATGAAACTATACAATAGTGACGTGTAATAGATAAAAAGTAAAAGGTAATAACGGGTAAAAATTATATTGTAGAAGGTAGTTATAAGAAATTTCTCCTATTTAGAGTGTGGTATGGGATCACCATCTTGATGTTCATTTTAAATCTTTAATTAATACATGTAAAAGATTAATATTTGTATGAGATCGGGATCGGGATCCCTTGCCTAGTTGCCTTAGCTTGTTTTGTCATGTGTCGTTATATAATGCAGACATATCTAATAAAAAATACAAAATTATGCTACTTGCGTGAACTTTACGCTCATTTTACGTAACGTGATTATACTAACCTTTAAAATGGTTCATGTTGCTATAATATATAATTTTGTATCAACTTTTTAAAATAACAAGAATGATCACCCTCTATATTTCTCCTTCAAATAATCCAAATTACAAATTTATATCCTAACTCATCGGAAAAAAATATTATTCCCAAATAAACATTTTCAAAATAACATATTTAAAATATTATTATTACTTTTATGGTTAGGTATGAGTATGAAATCGGCCCTCAACCGGTCCCTCAGTTTAGACACGTAGACCAAAAATATGTAGAAAATGTCCCCGTTATTACTCTGGTTCTCAATTCATCCAAATTAGACTTGATTAAATGATACTGTCAGTTTTTGGGTCTGATTCTTCGATTCCGTTTCTTGGTTCATGCCAATTAGACCTAATTAATGTGATGTTCAAACATTGTTCAATTTACGAAAAAAACTACACATGCCTGGTCGCTAAAGATGCATGGGAAATCTTGACAACTGCATATGAAGGATCTTGCTAATGAAAAGAAGCTTCAATATCTCACGACAAGCTTTGAAGCAATATCCATGAAAGAGGATGAAACCATCAGTGTATTCAACGTGAGAATCAAGGATCTTGCTAATGAATCATTTTCCTTGGGAAAACCTATGACAGATGAGGACTTGGTAAGAAAGACATTACGCTCACTAAGTCCCAGATTCATAATAAAATCCACTGCGATTGAAGAAATTCATGATCTGAAGAAGCTTTGTTTTGATGAACTCATGGGATCACTAATGACATTCGAGCCCTCCATTCCTAGTCTTGACAAAAAAACTCAAGGGAGTTTCTCTTAGAAGCTCATCGACCATCTCCTGTGATCAGGTAGATTCTTATTCATATAATGAAACTGATGAAACTATTGCCTTGATGGTTAAAAATTACAGCATGATAATATAAAGGTTCACAAAGGTGGCTGGGAAACATGCCCCTCAAAATGTCAAAGACAATCAGCTGTACAATTCACCGAAAGATGCATACACTCCAAAAGTTGGAAGAAGCATAGATCAAGCTGGAAAAGGAAAAGACATACAATGTCATGAATGTGAAGGGTTTGGCCACATCCAGAAGGAATGTCTCAACTTTCTAAGGAAGCAAAAGAAAGGGTATAAAGCCTCCATGTCTGACGATGAAGAAGAAGACGTCGACGCTGAACAGATAAGTAACTTTGTAGCTTTCACAGCTCCCTCCTCTAACAAATTTTTTACTGTGGATGAATCAGAGCTATTGTTAGATGATGCTATGAATGACGCTTACAACCAGCTGTTCACCCAACATTTAGAAGAATCGAAGATTCTGGAAAAGAAAAGAGATACTATCCTGGCTCTAACTGCAGATAAAACAAGGCTGTAAGGAACTCTTATCATCTTGAAGAAGGAAGTGAGCCGACTAAATGGTGAAATTGATCGGATGACAAAGTCGGTAAGAATGATGAATACAAGTAACGATATGCTAGATACTCTTCTTTCTATAGTCAAACCAGCCAAGAATACGTAGGCTCGGCTAGACTTCATAATCATCCACATCTCAAACAGTATTTGTCCCACAAAAGGATAAACATCAGGTGTCCAATCAAATGTCCCAAACATCTGGTGTCCCACAACGTTAAAGACATTATCAGCAAAACACTGTTGTTTTGCCTAAAACATTCTTACAGACATTCAATCAAGGGGACAAACAATCTTACCAACAAACTCAGACCTATTTTCCTCTCCAACAAAGACGATGGATTTGTCATTATTGCAGACCAAAAGGTCATATACGACCATATTGCTATCAATTCTATGCAAAGAAATGTGCTCAGTCCCAATCTAACTAATTCCAAAGAAGATCTGCACCCAAACAAGAGTGGAAGATAAAAATGTATCTTACCATACCAACATAGAGTATACAAATTTAACTGCTTCCACTGGAAGGGACTGTTATTTTGATAGTGGTTGTTCGCATTATATGACTGGTGATAAAAGTTTGTTGGTAAATATGAAACCATGCTTTGTAGGTCATGTAACATTTGGCGATGGTGTCAAAGCCAAGGTGATCGAAAAAGGTCATCTCAAGTTCCCAGGTGTCTCATGCTTGAAGGAAGCTCTATTAGTGGAAGGACTGATTGATAATCATATTAGCATTAGTCAATTGTGTGACCTTGATTTGCTAGTCAAATTTGCTCGTAACAAGTGCTACGTGATAACATAAAACCAGGTCGAGCTCATGCAGGGAGCTAGATCCAGAGATAACTGTTACCTATGGGCCTCCACATCAGGCGATACAGGACCAACATGTCTGATCTCCAAAGCTGATGAAGCTCAACTTTGGCAACAACGGCTTGGACACTTGAATCTCAGGAGCATGAAGAAAGTAATTTCAAAACAAGCTATAACTGGAATCCCTCCTCTCAAGAATCCGGAAAGAAGGTGTTGGGCCCGTAGACAGTTGTCCACAGGCACCTGATAACGCGCAAGTGCACGCGGTCGTTACAAGTAATAATTCTTGATAAGCACAGGGTCGAATCCACAAGGACCAATAATGGTTAATTCAATTTAACTAATGCTATTAAGTGTAATTTAAAATATGCAATTTATAAAAATGTTTGATAATTTATAAAATAGAAACGCTTGGGAGAGGTTATTCAGTAGAGAAAACCATGGATGCTAGGCCACTGAATTATAATCATGTCACAATTTCGGAATGAATTCTCATGCACACATTTGAATCCTATGCAAACAATTATACTGACACCACCTCTCGGTATTGATTTCAGCCTAGACTCGAGAAGTTCATCATCCCTCTCGGGTAGATAGACACCACGAGTCTGCATTAGCACAACAATAATGGAATCGGGGTTCCGAAGAGTTGAACCCCGGCGAATTAAAGCATGTCTATCACCCACCGGCCTTCTCAGACACGACAACGTGACTCAAACAAGCAATCAATATTCGTCAATACCAATCACAAGCATTAAGTACTTTAATTCACCTAAAAGCATGCATAAACAATTCAATCCATAATTATAAAATCATCACAATTCAATTCAAGACCTAGTATCCATGATCAAGAGTATTTAGCCCATGATCATGGTGCTAGAACCAAAATTCATAAAATTAAATATAGAAATCGAGTTTGAGAAATAAGAACGAAGAACCCTAAAACCCAAAAGGTTGAAGAATATGAATCGTTGAATCCCTCTCGATTGTTGTTGTGTAGCTTGCTTGATCTTAGAACTTGAATCGCCCTTGAATCGAATTCGAGCTCCTCTCGAAGTCCCCAATCCTCTCCTTGGTTGATATGGCGTTCTACTCTCTGCTCTCCCAAACCATGGTGTTCAATTTTCACGTGAAGACTCAAAATTTCGGCCCCCAAACTCCGAATTCGTGTTTGGCTTTTATATTTTTTTCTGCATCTGTGAGTTGTAATGATCGTTACAGTAGGTGTAACGATCGTTACACCATCGTTACAGCTCCGTTGCATCATCGTTACAACTTTCTGTCTTCAAATTCCCTTTGAATTCATATATTATGGGCCCAAATCGGAGTTCGGATGAGAACTCTACGCCACTCGAAAGTATCAGACAATTTTCGCCCTCTTCCAGACCTCTAATGAAAAAACTTCCTTCACGAGAATTGTAGCTCTTTTCTTCCTCTTCAATTTAGATATAACTTGTGCTCGATTTGGATTTCAGATGTGGAAGTTATAGCAATTTCAAGTCAGCTGGTCTGCAATCCCGATATCTGTTTTAGTGCTGCATTTCAGTGCTGTTTTGAGCATCTTCTCATGAAATTTAGAGAAAAATTCCTTCTAGAGAGTTGTGGATCGCCGAGTTATCTTCGATTTGATCTAATTTTGGGTCACCTCGGATTAAATATGAGAAAGTTGTGCTCTTTGAAAGATTCTGCTGCGATTTTTGCTCGGTTTTGACCCTTTTCACATGTATTCTGCACATTCACACCAAACATACCCAAAGGCGTAAAAGTGGCATAAAAATACACCCCTTCCCTTGCTCTTAATTTTTCTGAACTCCGGTCTCTGCTTTTCCGGCACCACCAACTCAGATACACCCCTTCCGGATTCACGTGTGTGTGTGCCAAGTTTTTAAAAAAATGATCTCTAACATATGATTTTGTGACCCCTTGAAAAATAATTGAAAGTATGATACTTGACTTCCACTAGTCAACATTACCTCAATATTAACTAATTAAACACTTCCACCAAACAAGCACACTCCAAAGGGTATATTTGTGAAATTCCAGCACACAATAAATCTCAAGGGCAATTGAATGACATGTAAACTACTTAAGCCTTTCAGGCGGCCAATCGGCAAGCCCAAACAAATAAGCCCTAAAATTAACATGCAACGCAATGCTACACCCCACACTAAAGATGTGCACGGTCCCCCGTGCTAAAAATAAGAATAAAATATGCAACGTGCTTGCATGAAATTTAGGAGCTCAAGAGTCACCACTTTCCCCTATCAAAAACAATGTAAACCAAATCAAATATTCTCTTTCCTATGATAGCAATGGAGTACATCAATAAACACATTTGGATTTCAGAGATTTCATATGTATAGGGCAAGTGATAAAATTTGTGCCTAGAGGCATCAATAAATACGAGTGCATCAATGCACTTGTCCTTAATCTTTTCAGAAAAATTATGCATCAAATGTGAATAAGATGCACATGAGAAGTAAGGAGAGATATCACCTCGAGTGTAAATCTCCGGTAGCTCCACCCTCTCCTTCTTTCTGTCACATGGGCGCTCTTCTCCACCCGGAAGCACTAGAATGGGACCCATTCCGCTCAACTCTTGCATTTTCTCCTCGAGCTTTTCGATAATGTACCTTTCATCACGAAAAGAAATTCCATTAGAAATAATTAAAGGTATATCATTATCGATGCAAGCATATCTAAAAATTTTTATTTAAGCAAGAGTTTTCAATATAATTAAGAGGACGTGGAGCCCATGTTTTTGCATCAACAACGGGCTCCCTTACCGATACACCCATATATATGTCGTGGTTGACTCTATTATTCACTTCTCGGCATGACTCCACCATAAGCTCCTCTTCTTTTTCATTTTCGACCTCTTGAGGAGAGTCGACTTCCATCTTGATCTCCTCGTGAGCTAATGTTGGCACTTCGGTCACTTTTGACTTGTTTATCTTGATCTCTTGGAGAGGCTCGTCATCAAACCACCCTAGAGGTCCATATAGATTTTTGGCCTCGAGAAATTTTTCAATCTCCTTAGTCAACTTTGGCCCTTTGGCTATTTTTGTCTCCTCCAAAACTCTCTCATATTTCTCCTCATTGGCCTCAAATTCCTCCTTATGAAACCTATCCATTACGGCATACTTACCAAGTATTTCGTCTTGAGCTCGTAGCAATTGCATCATCTCATTCATTATATCCGTCCTCTTATCTTGAAGAGAAGGATCTTGATAATCACCATATCGATTCACTTGGTTTCCATAATAAGCGTGGAATGAGTGATTCTCTGGGTTGGATGATGTGAGGTTTTGGTAAGGGTAGTATTCTTGATCGTTTTGAGATGGCCTCTCTTGGTAGGATGACGGAGGGTCATAATTTGATTGGTAGTTCTGTGGTGATCGCCTTTGATTTAAGTAATGGTAAAGGGGCTCATCCCGATAGGAATAATACTCACTACTAACTTGGCCTTGATAGCCTTGCCTTGTAGCATAATACTCCGACTCCCCTCTATCTCCATCATGACATCCATACGACGTTGATTGCTCCTGAGGAGTCCACTCATGATCTGGTTGGCTTGTCCTCTCTTGATGATACTCATAGCCTCTCCAATCTTGCTCCATTTAATTTTCTCTCTTTCTTGCCTCCTTAAATTGATGTTCACAAATCTAAATCACTAGGCAACAGGAGAAAGAGAGTTAGGGAAGTATTGTACAAAACACACAATGAGCAAGAGATCAAGAAATAAAAAAAAGTAATAGCAAACATTAAAATAAATTAACCGTTGGTCCCCGGCAACGGCGCCAAAAACTTGTTGGGCCCGTAGACAGTTGTCCACAGGCACCTGATAACGCGCAAGTGCACGCGGTCGTTACAAGTAATAATTCCTGATAAGCATAGGGTCGAATCCACAAGGACCAATAATGGTTAATTTAATTTAACTAATGCTATTAAGTGTAATTTAAAATATGCAATTTATAAAAATGTTTGATAATTTATAAAATAGAAACGCTTGGGAGAGGTTATTTAGCGGAGAAAACCATGGATGCTAGGCCACTGAATTATAATCATGTCACAATTTCGGAATGAATTCTCATGCACACATTTGAATCCTATGCAAACAATTATACTGACACCACCTCTCGGTATTGATTTCAGCCTAGACTCGAGAAGTTCATCATCCCTCTCGGGTAGATAGACACCACGAGTCTGCATTAGCACAACAATAATGGAATCGGGGTTCCGAAGAGTTGAACCCCGGCAAATTAAAGCATGTCTATCACCCACCGGCCTTCTCAGACACGGCAACGTGACTCAAACAAGCAATCAATATTCGTCAATACCAATCACAAGCATTAAGTACTTTAATTCACCCAAAAGCATGCATAAACAATTCAATCCATAATTATAAAATCATCACAATTCAATTCAAGACCTAGCATCCATGATCAAGAGTATTTAGCCCATGATCATGGTGCTAGAACCAAAATCCATAAAATTAAATATAGAAATCGAGTTTGAGAAGTAAGAACGAAGAACCCTAAAACCCAAAAGGTTGAAGAATATGAATCGTTGAATCCTTCTCGATTGTTGTTGTGTAGCTTGTTTGATCTTAGCACTTGAATCGCCCTTGAATCGAATTCGAGCTCCTCTCGAAGTCCCCAATCCTCTCCTTGGTGATAGCATTTGTGCCCTAGTCCAATTGGTATTAGCCTGTAAACGTCTATGTTCAAATATCATCGTTTGTAATGTATAAATATAAACGGCTTTATATTACTTATGTGTTGAAGTAATATGTTAAGCATGCTCTGATTTATGACCACTAAAGTAGTAGAACCATAAATCTGTACGGATCACACTTAACGAGTCCCTGGTCAACCTATGCTTCCTTAAAAGCGACCAGTATGAGGATGGTTCTTAATGACGTAGTTCTACTTGTCATAAGGATGTGGGATCCTGGAACCATATCATAGATATCATGAGGTGATTGATATCGGACGACCCGCATTGAATAGTGTTTTCATAGATTAAGCCATAAACATATTCAGATGCGATAGCTTGTCACGACGTCCTTAGACCAAGGAGTCTTTGTGATCACTATGCAATGAACGTACGGCTTTAACTTGCGCCAAACGCTTTCTGTAAAAGGATTGCTATAAAGGGCATGATTGGGTGGCGGAACGGGTTGCATGAGTGACACGAAAGACGGCTAAGGGATTTATCCCTCATACTACGGTATGGGAAAGATATCCGTTAGAAGGCCTCTTGATGGAGACTGACTGAGAGAAAAAGCATGGCCATGCAAATGATACATGTTATCATTTCTCAGTCATCTCGCATATCAAGTAACAATGATTGATTGAACAAGGGAGACGACTCTATGCCTTGAGATCAATTGGGATATCTAGAGATAAAAGGATGGTGACTTGTACGCGCAAAGGTTAAGTCGAATTATCGATCATCGTGCACCTTGGGTAATCATAATGTTTTACTAGAGACCACTTATGATGGATCGGGCAAGAGCGAGTCTTGCGCTGATCTGCCAACGGTGGCATGAGCCTAGAGGGTCACACACATACAAGACGGATAACTTGAGACAAGGAAACATGGATGTTTCTTAAGGAGAATTATATGGACAAAACTGGAGGTTTTGTGCCATAGGTTCGGTTTGAGAGAATAATTAGCGAATTGAGAAAAATTGAGTTTTTCGTCGATATCGCGTCGGACTTTGTTTGATAAGTAACGACAAAAAGGTCGGGCAACTTTTGGACGCGGCATGAGACAACACGGGAGGGCCCATTGGGCTCGGCCCATGAAGCCTCATGGCCGGCCCAATAAGGGCCCAATAAGGCCATATGGCCGGCCCACTTGGTGGGGCCATTGTGGGGGCCACACAATGCCATGCTTAGTTGGTGATTGTAGATTAAGAGGTGAGTGATTTAAGGGGTATGGGTTAAAGCACCTTTAAGCCCATACCAATCACTTTTAACCCATACTTGTGAGTTGGGTGATGAATTATAATGCAAGACTTTAATTCATTAATTCATTAAGTTACAAAACACACAAAAATCCTCTCTCTCTCTCTCATTGTGGCCGGCCACCCCTCTCCTCTTCATCATCTTGCTCTCTTGTTCTTCATTTAATTGTTCTAGTAGGCAATTAAGTGAAGGATCTTGAAGATCATCCTCTTGGTGTGGACTAGCTTTAGAGAAGAAGATCCGAACGTTCTTCTTTATCGATTCAAACAAGACTTAAAGGTAAACATCTTGTGGAATAGATTTTGCTTTGGGATTTAATGGTTTAAATGTTCTTGGACAAGGTTTGGAGTAGATTATCTTTTATTGCTTCCGCTATCTCGACGATCTAGAACGCTCCAAAGATCTACCTACTCAGTTTTGGGCTGAAGCGCTCAACACGGCTTGTCATATTCACAATAGAGTGAGTATTCGACCAGGTACAAACACTACATCTTATGAAATATGGAAGGGGGAGAAATCCCAACCTCAAGCATTTTTGTATATTTGGCTCGACTTGCTATATCTTGTCAGTCAGGGATCCATGTCACAAATTTGACCTGAAGAGTGATGAAAGGATATTTATGGGATACTCTCGAAACAGTAGAGCATATCGGGTATTCAACAAACGTACAAAGACCCTGATGGAGTCCATCAATGTGGTTATCAACGATACTGAACTCATGTTTGAGAAGATCGGTGATGAAGACAAAGTTGTGCCACATGTCACGAGTACAGTTGAGACTTCAGATGTCAAGACAGATGACTCAGACAACGAGATAGACAAAGACATAGAAAAAGTTAGTGACGTCAGTTCAGACACTGTCTCTACCCCGGTACTAGATCAGAGAATCTCTTCTAGAAAAGTTTAGAAGGATCATCCAGTACAAGAAGTGACTGGAAATATTGAAGACGGAGTTCGTACTAGACAAAAAGCACCAGTGAATTACAGAAAATGATTGGAAATGTCTTTTTTTTTTTGTCTAACATGGAGCCCAAAAATGTCCAAGAAGCTATCAACGACAAATATTGGGTTAACGCCATGCAAGAAGAGCTTGGCCAGTTTATAAGAAATGAAGTTTGGAAGCTAGTACCCAAATCTGACATTGTCAATGTGATAGGCACAAAGTAGATCTTCAAGAATAAGACAGATGAGCATGGGAACATCTCTCGTAACAAAGTAAGATTGGTTGCCCAAGGGTACACTCAAGTTGAAGGAATAGATTTTGAAGAAAATTTTGCCCCTGTAGCAAGGCTTGAAGCTGTAAGACTCCTGTTAGGTATTGCTTGTCACCTTCAATTCAAGCTCTACCAGATGGATGCGAAGAGCGCATTTCTAAACGGTTATATGAATGAAGAAGTGTATGTAGCCCAGCCTATAGGGTTCGTTGATCCAAGCTCTCCAGGCCACGTCTACAAACTCAAGAAAGCCTTATATGGGCTTAAACAAGCTCCTTGTGCCTGGTATGAAAGACTAACTCAATTTTGTATGCATAATTTCTATGACAGGGGAGGAGTGGATCGAACATTGTTCGTAAAGAAGGAAGGAAGAAACATCATGATAGCCCAAATTTATGTAGAAGATATCGTATTTGAAGGGATGTCTACCAAGATGATGGGACATTTTGTGGGACATATGTAGTCCGAGTTTGAGATGAGCATGCTGGGAGAATTAAACTATTTCTTTGGGGTTCTAGATTAAGTAGATGAATCATGGAATTTTCATTTCCCAAAGAAAATACTCCATGAATATACTAAAGCAATTCGGTTTGGAGAAAACTTTTCACAAAAGGACTCTTATTGCTACAACAACCAAGCTCTTTAAAGATGAACAAGGAGAGTTAGCGGATCATAGTCTGTACAGAAGCATTATTGGGAGTTTTCTATATCTTACTGCTAGTCGCCCTGACATAACATACTTAGTAGGAGTTTGTGCAAGACATCAGGCTGATCCCAAGGTAAGTCATTTGTCTCAAGTTAAGAGAATTATGAGATATTACTCTAGAATTGTTAACTTGGGTTTGTTATATTCTTTTGATACATCTTCTGATCTGGTTGGATACTGTGATGCGGACTGGGCGGGAAGCAAAACTGATCGAAGAAGCACATCTGGTGGTTGCTTCTACCTAGGACATAATCTCATTTCATGGTTTAGCAAGAAGCAGAACTGTGTAGCCCTATCCACTACCGAATCAGAATACATCGCTGCTGGAAGTAGTTGTACTCAATTGTTATGAATGAAACAAATGTTGTCAAAATATGATGTCCATCAAGATGTCATGACATTGTTCTATGACAATGTCAGTGCGATTAATATATCCAAGAATCCAGTGCAACACAGTAAGGGAAAACATAAAGATATTCGTCACCATTTTATAAGAGATCTAGTTGAAGAGAAAATGATCCAGCTCGAATATATTCCCACAGAAAGGCAATTGGCTGGTATATTTACAAAGCCCCAAGATACAACGAGATTTGAAGGCCTTCGTCCATCCCTAGGACTTTGCTCTATCAAGCTTCCCTCAAATGCCTAAAATCAAGGAAGTGAGAGTAGTGGATCAAGATGTCTATGATCCACGACGAATTATGGGCCAAGTTCTGCTCAAGCCCATCATAAGTTGTGTCCATGATGACCTGTAGTCAGAAAAAGGAAACACAAAGTTGATTCTAAAGAGTTCAAGATCTTCCAATATTCTCGCTCCCAGTTTGCCTAAAACTCTACAACTACCCTGTTTCCTTTTTTCTCTTCTTTTTGCTATACTAATTGCTCTCTCTTCCAAAACACTTGCAGTTTGTTTCGTTCCTCTGTTTGCGTTCTTCATCATGGTGAAAACAAGAAGTGGTAGAATAGCAGCCAACTTCGCAAAGAAGAAGGCGTTGAGGCTAAAATCTATGTCTCCTCCACAATCTGGTTCGGAGAAGACTGTCGAGAGTAACAAGCATAAAGTCCAAGGTTCGTGGTCTCCGACCTAATCGTTCCAAGAAGGCATCACTATTTCAGAACCACCTGATGCTCCCATTATTGAGGCAAACGTTGTAACAGAAGAAGCCCCATCCGTTGACTCTTTAATCGATCGCATGCAAGGTACTTCTATGTCTCTTCTCTCCGAAAACCCTAATGCTCACAACTCTAATGAGCCCTATGGTCTAGAATTTGTAATAGAGGGTTTGGGTGTTGATCAAATCCCTGAGGAGGCTTTGAATGTGTTACCCTTGAGGACTGTCTTCGCTACCAATGAGGCCGGTACAGTTGTTACTCAAAAGGTCTAGGAAAATGTTCCTGAGACTTTTGGTCCACCTGACGAGTTGGACGAAGACTTAAATCAGTTCCTCAATGCTGCTGAGTCGACTCCAGATGCACCTCATATTGCGTCTCAAGAAGGAGTCTGAAGAAAATTTGGGTCAAGAGTCAGGGGTTTTCCCAGCATAAAGAGAAGTTCAGAAAGTTTTGCATGATGATGTATGTAAAGATGTTCTAGCTGATGAGCAAGAAGATGTCCAGAACGATGTTCCGGACAATGTGCAACAAGAAGGTCAGAAGAAGGTATCGAACGATGTTCAAGATGAATTCTCGGAAGATGGTCCTGAGGAAGTTGAAGTGGAAGCTCATGAAGCGGTTCATGTTGATGTTGTTGCTGAGGTTCTCACTAATATAGAGAACAATGTGGAAGTCAGTGAAGCAGATACTCCTTCTGCTAAGAAAAATGTTGCAGAAGACACTCTGTCTGGTGAAGAAGAAGTTGTTGTAAGGGAATATATGCCCTCAGATGAAGAAGATGTTGTCCTGTCTAGTCTACAGGTTGAAAAGTCTAAAAAGAGAAAGAAGAAAGACAAGGAAGTGGTTATACCGGCCAAGAGGCAGTCGAAGAAAGGGAAGAAAGTGTCTACTGGTAAGAAAGATACAAGCCAAGGAAGCAAGAAAAGAAAGTCAAGCAGTTTGTCCAGCCAATCCAAGAAGAAATAGAAGAAATCCATGAAAGTGTCTCGACATCTAGTCGATGAACCCTCATCTGCTGAAGAAGATGAGGTTGTAGAAATTGTGGAGAAGACGGTTAGTGAGCCAAATATGTAGGAGGTAAAAAGCTTCCTAGAAATGTGCCTGCAGCCCCCAAAGACAACATCTCATTCCACCATGAATTATCTCTTTGTGCTGAGAAATATCTTTCCCGAGAAAGAATTATCTCCTGAGGCTCTTAAGATGGAGGAGATTGTTGATCTCATCTTTGATGCTGGACTGCTCCAAAGTGTCTCGAACATAGGTATCTATTACCCCTCTTTAGTTCAGGAGTTCATTGTTAATCTTTCTCCTGTGTTAGAGAATCAGACAAGCTCCGAGTTTAGAAAAGTGTATGTTAGAGGCAAGGCTTGCACCTTCTTAGCTAGGGTAATTAATGGATTATTGGGAAGAGATACTCTAGATGTGCCAGATGATGTTCCAATTATGAATGATATAGTCAAGAAGATAACTGAAGGAGGTAGAAAGTCTTGGCCGGCTAAGGGAAAAAATGTCATCATCCGTCCTCACCTCTAAATATTCATTCTTCTTTAGAATTGGCATTGCAAATTGGGCTCCTTCATCTCATGGCTCCAGCATCACTCCAGAACTCGCACGCCTCATCTATCAAATAGGTACACGTTCTGTCTTTGATTTTAGAAATTTTGTGATCGATCATCTGAACAAGCATGCCAAGTCTTTTGTTGTGAAAATGCTTATTGGGTTCTCATCGCTTATAACTGAAATAATTCTGAGTCAGCATTCCAAGCTGTTACGTAATTTAGATGTTGTTGGAAAGAAACCCACTGCCCTTACCTTTAGTCCAAAGTTATTCAAAGGGACATTGTTCGTTCCTCTAGAGAGTCATCAAGGACTGCTGCTGCAACATGAGATGTCCACAGGGTTGTTGAGAATGAGCTACAAGAGGAAATCACTTTCCTGGAAAAGACTATCGACGCCATGTTACAAAGGAAGACCATATGTGAAGGTTTGCTCCAAGACGGTCAAAAGGCTCGGAAAGGGAAAGGGAAGGTTGCATCAGTTTCTGAAGAGGAGGAGGAATCAAGCTTAGAGAGCATTTAGCTCATTTTATGTGTTTTTTGGGGTTTCAAGACTTATATTTTTAGTTGGATGACTGTTAAACTACTTAATCTCTCGGGGACTGTCCGATGTTATATTTGGTATTTTCACTCTAGTACTTAGGCTATCTTGCAATCACTTACTCTGGTTTATTTGCGATATATGCTTGTTATGTTTCGTGATTGCACATGGCCTTTGGCATATTTTTGAGGCAATCAGGGGGGAGAAGAAAGAAGTATTCACGTGGAGAACGTCAAGAAGAAGCACGCGGAGAAGCACTCTCCTATAGTTGTTATTAGTAATGACGTGTGTTATACATAGTTTGTTTGCAACTGACATCTTTCTGACTTCATATGTCTAGCCACATGTTTGGACATCTCTCGGTCTGAACTAATCTCAAGAAAGATCAAAGTTCTCCCTCTGGATCACGTGAAGTAAGGAGTGCTCGCCCAAAAATAGCCAAAGGGGGGAGATTGTGGTTATTATGAGATTGGCTATTTTGTATGATGGCAGGATGTCCATTTGCATGTTGCGACCTAAGCAGCCCGATGCTAAAATGGAAAGATGTCTATCCAGAAGTCTCACCATTAAGGACCGAACATCTCAAGAGACGACTTTCTAGAGTTTACTTATTTAGAAGATCTCCTAATCAAAGCATGATTCGATCTGATTTAGTTGTGTGTCAGCTTTAGGAATCTTGGAGAAGAAGGATCGGGATGGCGCGAGATCTTTAAGGAAACCCTAAAAGAGGATATGTTTACCTTCTACAAAAGGCCGTCGGCCTCTCCCTTAGAAGGTGGTGCTTGTAGAGTATTCTTGTGTTGAGCATTCAAAGTTCCTAAGCCTGTTGGACTAGCGTGTTGGGGAGCTGAATGCATTGACAAAGATTAACTCTTGTGTGTTCATTCAATATTTGATTGTTTGACTGATTCATGTTATGCTTGCACAATTAAAGACTTGTGCATCCATTGAAGAACAACTAGAGATCCGAGCAGAGAGGATTGCTCGAAGAGTGGACTCGGGTGAGGAGCTCGAAGACAAGGGGAGTCCCTGGGTTCAGTGGTCACTAGTAACAATAGCATAAAGCTTAGATTTGTGTGATAATCGTAGAAGCTTGTATGTACTGATTGGTTATATTGTAGTGAAGCTTGTTCACTGACAGAGTTCCCCTAGACGTAGGTGACGTTGCATTGAACTGGGTAACAATATCTTGTGTCATTTACATTTTTGTTTGATAATCGTTTACTGACTACGCACCAGCAAATGTCTATCATTTAGCTTCAACATTGTTGTAGACATCTTGCGATTAACCAGAATTTCATTAACGACAAGAGAAAATATTTTATCAAAATCAATACCTTTCCTCTAGCTGAACTCTTGACTACCAATATACCTTTATATCGTGGACTGAAGTATTTTCTTTCTATTTCACTCTGTAAACCCACTTTTTCTTCAAAACTCTTTTTCCTTTTAGCAACTTCACCAACTCGAAAATATAATTCTCATAGAATAATTTCATCGCATCTTGCTTGAGTTCAGCCCACTACTTATTACTCTCAATTTCAAGGGCTTTATTGTAACTTTCAGGCTCTCCCCTGTCATATACTAATACGTACTCATCAATTGAGTATCTTAACGAATGTCAAACTCAAGAAGATCTCATGAGTGGAACAATTGGTGGAACATTAGGTACTAGCAACTAGTTCTAGATTTAATTACCCATATCAACCTCCATGTGAGCATCAACATCACCTGCACCATGCCGATCATTATGAACTTCATCTTCAACTTGATTTGGCACAAATATTGGAGAAAGCATATCAAAGTCAATCAAGTCACTTATACACTGCAGAACATTTTCTTCAAACTTCACAATATCTTTAAAGCCTTGGTTTTCCATAAATACCATATCGTGGCTTCTAATAAGATTCTCTAGTACATGATCATAAAACATTTACCCTAACTCATCCTCGGCATAATCGATGAATATTCACGATGTGGTCTTCACATCAAGTTTTGATATTTCATATTTTAGAATATGCACAACTGTCTTACATCCAAATACCTTTAAGGGATTGTAGCAGACATATTTATTCGCCCAAATTCCATTTGGAACATCAAACGCAAGAGGCACACATGGTGTGAGATTTAACACATGAACCACTGTATTCAAAACTTCACCACAAAAGCATCTTGGTACCTCTTCTTGTGAAAGTACATATCGCGTCCTTTCAATGAGCGTTTCATTGATCCTCTCAGGTAACCCATTTAGCTTAAGCGTCTTTAGAGGTGTTCTTTAATGTCGAATACCTTGCTCATTGCAATAATCATAAAAAAAAAACCACAATACTCACCTCCATTATCAGTTCTCATGCACTTTAACTTATTCCTAGTCTGTCTCTCAACTAGGGCATGAAAATGTTTGAAGACACCACATATTTGATCTTTTGTCTTCAAGATACAAGCCCGTACTTTCTTTGAATGATCATCTATAAAATTCACAAAATAGAGACCACCACCTAGTGTCTTGGTGTTAATCAGGGGTTACTAAGGACATCCTTTATATAGGGAAAACTCATTACAAATAGAAAAGTATTATTAATCCAAATTAGGAAACCCTAAGTAGAAAACCTTAGAAACCCTGATTGACATGTCAATCAGGGTTACTAAGGACACTAATCCAAATTAGGAAACCCTAAATAGGAAACCTTAGTAACCCTGATTGATACTTGATTTTCATAGGACCACACACATTAGAGTATACTAAATCAAGTATCTCTAGCTTTGTCGAATGAGGGTATGATTTGAAAGACACTCTAGTTTGCGTGTCGGCCAAGTAATGCTCACACTTCTCTAACGATTCACCTTTCATTCCCAGTAGTAGATTCTTCTATCTCAAAACCATCATCCTCTTATCGCTCGTATGACTAAGTCGTTTGTGCCACAATTCAGTTGTACTCTCTTTCTCATCTGCTTTAATAATGTCATCACAAACTCTAACTTGTGTCATGTATAACGAAGCACTCTTTTCATCTCTAGTCACGACCATAACACCTTTAGTGATCTTCCATATATGCCAACACCAAAGGCATGATAAAATCCTTTATCATCTGGCATGCCTACAGATATCAAATTCAAAAGAACGTCAGTAATATGCTTAACATTTTTCAGAATAAGAATTGTACTGTTTTCCGTCTCTAATCGCACGTCTCCTATGTCAAAACTTTTGACGTGTTTTGAGTCCTCATCTTAACATTGCTATAAACACCATATATATAAGATGAAAAGAGATCATTTTGACTTGTAGCATGAATTGGTCACCCTTCTAACCCGGTAATGGATCACAAATTATTAATGTGTGTGCAAAACGTTCCAGAATCAAATTCTCTATATACAATGGCATATTAATGTAGAGAAGATATATATTATTGAAAGTATTGTTCTTCTGATTTTATGATCTAATAATAAAAAAACCCTAACTACCCAATGATAATATTAGAATATATAGAATAGAGAAGATATTACAAATATGAAGCTCTCTCTTTGCCTATCTCTCTATTCCATTCCTGTAACTAATTAATGGAGCTCTCATACTCTCCTTCGCCCTCTCTCATCAGGATTGCTAGCCAAAACTACAAGCCTTCCCGTCGCATATATTATAGTTTCAGCACAAAAAACCGTCCAATTAATTCTTCATCACTTGGCTTCAATATTAGTTATAATCCTCGCTCCGATTTCAATAACATCTTCACCAAACTTCACAAGAATAGCTTCATACCGGTAAATACTTTACTTCAAAGTCATGTTTTTGCTAAGGTTGTGTATGATCAGTTGGTTTGATCCTCTGCATATCCATAGTTTAAACCTTCTTTCCTTTCGTTCCGGCCATTTTTGTGGAAATTAATGATTTGAATATTTATCCTCTTAGGCCTGCGCTCAAACCGAGCCCGAATCAAGAATTACAGAAAAAGTTACCAAATTCGGAGGTGCATTCTTGAGATTTATTCGTCCCTATGCCACAGTGGGGACAGTCATAGCGTCCACGTAAGTAAATATACTGTTCTCTTCTTACATATGTTTTGTTTCATGCTCATAATTTCAAGAACTTGACCATTATCTAAATGTTGTTATTTTGGCAGTGGTTTGTTCGGAAGAGCATTGATTGAGAATCCAAATTTGATAGAGTGGTCGCTTGTGCTCAAGGCACTTTCTGGCTTCTTTGCTGTAATATGCCAAAATAGTTACAATATTGGGATCAACCAGATCTATGATATTGAAATTGACAAGTATGGAACCGTATACATCATATTTTCAATTCCTTTATATAAATTATATTCTATGCTTTCAAACAAAAAACATGATGAATTCAGTGAGTTAAATATAAAAGTTAGGGTGAAAACAAATTAACATGTTTTAACTTTTTATGGAGGCCGAGTTTATGTGTATCATGTTAACCTTTTTTTTATTTTTTATATTTGATTGGCAGGATAAACAAACCTCATTTACCTATAGCTGCTGGAGACCTTTCGGTGGAATCCGCATGGATATTGGTAGTGTTTTTTGCGGCGGCCGGGTTGTCGGTAGTCGGATTTACTTGCGGTCGGTTTCTTACTTGTCTTTACGGTTTGGCTCTTTTCTTTGGCACGGCCTACTCCGCTCCTCCGCTTAGACTAAAGAAATATACTCTTGGAGCAACTCTTAGTTTGGCCTTGGTATATATATATATATGTGTTCTTTATCCAATACTGTTTCATTCCCAACGATTGATCAAAGCTTATCTGATGATTGAGTAAATATTAATTATAGGTAAGAGGCTTTCTTCTCCCATTTGGTGTTTATTATTCCACCATAATCACCATTGGTCTTCCATTTCAATGGAGGTACGTACTTTATAGTTTCATTTGTTTATATAATCATTATATGCTATATTATATATAGTTTGATTTTATTGAATACAGAGCCTATAAAGTCAACAACGCAGGGTTGTTGCTTACTGCCTCACATGATATTTGCTATAATATATATCAAGTTGGTTTTATTCGAAACAAAATGTGACTCTCATAAAATATGTGGACAGCTGGTAATGAAAGGTCTGTCCTTCCAACCCGGCCAAAACAAAAATGTAAAACTCAACATGGTCATGATCATGTTAACATATATTTTAAATTAAATAAATTATTATTTTTACGCATAGACTGGGGTAGAGTCATTACAAGACTTTTGTCATAAGAACGGCACACAGCGCGTGCAGACAGAAAGCAAAAAACGCATGTACATGGTAAGGACGACACACAGTGCGCAGGCGTTGTCACGTTATTGCTAACTAACAGGTATAAGATAACGACTACGCACGCGTTTATATATGTGCGCAGTCAAAAAGTAAGAACTACGCATTTTTCCTTATGCGCAATTAATTTTTAACAACTGCGCAAATAGAAAAATGCACAGTTAGAAGTTAACTACAGTGCGTGTGCTTAGTACGCCCTATAAAGTTAACAACTGCGCACATTTTTTAGTGCGCATGCATAATTCTCTGACTGTGCGTTTCACGAAGTGCGCAATTAGTAGTTTATACCTGCGCTGTTTTTAGGTGCGCAGGGTTTATGGCAATGAGTTTTTAAAAAAATTATTGTAGAAAATTGGCATTTAAATCCAATTCCCTGTGATAATTTTTTTAAATCTCGATATATTACATCAAACACATCCAATCCAACACATAATATAATATCAATTACCATAGGAAAAACGTTGCCAAAACTGCAACAACAAATAACATTCAAGTTGCATTCAAGATCCATATGTTTTCAAAATGAAACGTTTTAAAGTTACTGAATTATAAAAAGTTTGGGTAAGAGAATAAAAACAACCTAAGCATCATCATCCTCCGAGTCGGTCGGTGACTCGGGCATTGGGAAATTGGTCGGATCATGCATGTGTTGACGCAATTTTCTTCCAAATGTTTTACGCTTCTTCTCCTTCTCCTTTGCCTTTGCAAGCTCTTGGGCCACTTGCTGGGCAACTTGTTGGGCCATTTCCTCTCGGGTTTGGGTGAGTTGTGTAGCTAGCGTTTGATTTTTCTCTTTGAGTCGTTGAATTTCCTCACCTGTCCTTTGTACATATGTTGGGGTCTGCGAACTCCCCTCGCCTGGTTGTCTAGCCTTAGGTGGCCTCATAGCAGCTCTGACAAACCTCCTGATATATCCTCCACTCATTGGAAGACCGTATGTCATTATATGGGCTCGGTTCATCAAGTCTTCCTCCTCTTCCAGCGTCATCGGGTCATTGTGGGTCGCACACCACTCAGTGAACAATTTCTGGACGCAGTACTAAAAGTAATGAAATAAACATTAATATGATTTTAAGGACCGATAATCTAAAATAAAAGGCATTATTAAAATTACCCGGTGCTTCTTCAATTTTATGTCTTTGACGTCCGTGTAACGTTCATGGTGGTTCTCTATGTTCGCCGAAATAGGTACCGGACCTTGTTTCTCCCTCTCCCTCAAAAACTCCGAGGACGAGCTTTTGAATGATATTGGACCAGAGTTGTGATTTGGCTTTTTCTTTCGGTGCTCAGCCATTTCCTCCCCCAACTCTATGCCAAATACATAAAATGAATTTAAATAAAGAAGAATAGGTACAATATTTAAATAAATATTGTACAAGTTCGAGATAAATACCCGCATCAATTTGGAGTCATAATGCTCCACGGGCCACCTCCACTATTCCTTCTTCCCAGCCAGCTTGTATAGGATACCATTACGCTGAAGCACGTTATGGTAGACATTGTAGAACATCTTGTAATCATTTTTCCGTTGATTGTTCGTGGCCCGTGCTCGCTCATCTATCCATTGCAGCAGTGAAGGGGAGCGAAGGTCTACATCGTATGTGCTTTCCATGAGATGAAAAAAAGGTCAATATATTCGACAAATAATGAACAAGTATGGAAAATAAAAAATTTAAAAAAATTACCTGCAATTTGTCCATGTACTCCATCCTCAACTCATGTGGCACATCACACCACTGTCGATATTCAATCGGGACAGTGAAGCGAAAAATGGACCCCGTGACATTCACGAGTCGCTCATAAGTATTATTTTTTTACTTCCAGTCCCTCACAATAGGAAGATGCAGTTTCTTTGACCATCAAAATTTTAAATTCTTCCGCTCCACAGTATCGGCATCGTCCCGTTCCCAGTTAGTAGAAACATCACCCCTTCATTTTCTTCTGCCGTGTCCATCCGTACACGACAACTGAGGCTGGTGTGTTTATATCAAAGTACAACTCCCGGTCAAATACTTCCGGCTCGTCGAGTCGTTGCCATCTTGATGGGCCAGGATCTTGTGGGGGAGCCACAGGAGGGCATGACTGGATCGACTCATTACCAGAGTTGGCAGTAGATCCCGGATTACAGTGGTAGGGAGAAGACGATGGAGACTCGTCAGGCTCGTCAGGCTTGTCTAGGAGCCCATCTGCCCAAAAATCTACACCTTGCCTTTGAACCTCGATCTGGTCGCGTAAACCGACCTTGGAATCGCACGTGGATGTGGGTGTAGGTCTGCGATCACTTATGCTTATTATAGGAAGGGATCGCCTCTTCCTTGCCTCCTCCGCATGGCCACAGCGGCCATTGTGGCCGGGTCAAGCTCGATAGTGTGATATGAACCTATATCTCGAATAGACGATGCACGAGAAGACAGATTTTCAACACGAGGAGTTCTCTTATACAATTGCGAAAAGCCTACAAATTTCTTCTTCTTGGGCTGCTCCTTCTCTATTTCCTTACCCTTTCCCATATCTTTTTTTGGCATCTTATGAAAACAAGACCAAATAATGTAAAATTAACAAAACATACTTACAAACTCAACAAGTTCAATAATATCAACAAGACCTGACATTGTAAATTTAATTAACTACGAAACAAACTTCAATGTGTCATGTAACAAAACATATTGCAAGTTCAACCAAGGTAAGAAAAAACCCGACATTGTGTATTTAAGTAATCATGGAACAATAATACATATTGATTCTTAACAAAATCAACAATGTCATCAACATATGAAATATAGATATTGTTCAATTTCATTAACAATATACATATTGTTTCTTAACATTTACAAAATCACAATTTCATAAAAGTAACATCTTGATTCTTAACAAAATCAACAATGTGAATGATTCTTAACCTTAATCAACAATATTATCAACAAAATCAACAATGTCATCAATAATGTACATATTGATTCTTAACCCTAATCATGCATATTTAAATTTAAAGACCCACATATATTCATCTAGCAGCATCCGAAAAAAAATAACAAAATCGAAAGAAAAAAAAAATGCTCACTTCGGTAACCTTCAATGGAGGCAGCGACGCAAGACGGGCAACGTGGGAGACAGAGCCAACGAAGACCGGTGACGAGGAAGACAACGCCGGCGATGAGGAGGGGAGACAGCATCGCGCTGGCGACGGGGTGGAACGGAGAGGACGGGTTGAAGCTGAGACGACGGGCTGGAGCGGAGACGAACGATGAGGCGACGAGGACCGGCCGGAGACAGAGCCGACGACGGGAACTGGCCAGAGACAAAGCCGACGGGAACTGACCGAAGATGACAGAGAGAGAAAAGGCAGAAGAGAGAAGAGAAGAAATAGAAAGAAAAAGGTTTTGGCTCGGGTTAAGTGTCGCTTACCAACTGCGTACTCGATCAAGTACCAGATGAGTTGGAACACGCGTATATATACCGAGATTATCAATTTTTTGGCTAATCTGTTAGTCGATTTGACTAAACATGGGTTCAATTTCATGCATAGGAAACAAACTATCATAGTCAACACCTGTGATTAAAAAAATAATTTCAATCGTAATCGGAAATTGAGGTCAAATGTGTATTCGATCTAAATAGTCAACAGTTTACACTTAAGGTGGGCGCACTAATGAAAATGCGTTGTCCTTAAGACACAACTGTGCGCATTCAAAAGTGCTTCGTCCTTAACACTTTAAAATTTTCTTACTTCAAAATACAAAGTTTACATTTTCTTTCAAATTTTCACATTATAATCGTAGAAATTTGCAAATTTTTAGATTTATTATCAATTGTGAACGAAGTTACAACACTTTCAATCAGACACATAATCTTCATACCCTTCCATATCGCTATTTTTGGATTCACTGCTACTAAATTCTTCTATGTCTGGTGGGATGTCGGCAATTTGAACGGGCGGTACAATTGATTGGAACTGAAAACCCGCTAAGATCAATTGTTATTCCCCTCAGCCTGTCAATCTCAATTTTTTCGTGTTTGGCTCTTGGTAAGGCTCGTTCACTTCGTACGTTGGGGCTTTTTCGGCTGTACGGGCCATTGTCTTCGGGTTGTAACAACCCTTGTGGCTGAAAAAGTTCGAAACTTTCCACCCGCGACAAGTTCTTGGATCTTCGACATAGAAAACATGTTTCGCCTTTAAGGCGAGACAGAAAGGGTTCTCCCTGTCACGATTGGTTGTCTTGCTAACTGACATCAACCCCCGATCATGCCTTAACCTGCTCTCATTGTGCCATCTACACTTGAACACTATCACATGCAAACTCTGGGTTATTTAAGTACGCATACGTCCAGAAGAACACCAAAATATGTCTTGTCGATTGCTTCTATCATTACTCCTAAATTCTGTCACTCTCCTTTCGTCTAATCGTTGATAAACAAACTTCACGCCATTTACCGTACATTGCGAACATATGCTTGAACTCTGGGGTCCATGAGCAAGCAACGTCAATTCATTCTTATACCTAGGATGTTGCATCTGTAATGACAATAAAAGTTGGATTAAGTCCAAATTTTTAAAGGTAATTAATACACGCGATTTCTAGATTTGAGCACTTACACATTTTGCGAATTTTTTGTTGTAGGCAATGACCCGATCTTCAGTGCTGCCATTGGGTTGTTTTCTTTTGAACCAGTTTTCATGCGTGTTTATGAATGTATCCATCTCTGCGCAATTCTCTGTGACTGTCCAGTGGGCCCAAAATAACTCTTCTCTTGTCAATTTTGAATTGTGAACGATGCTCCACAGTTCAATCAACTGCGACACTATCGAGAGGTCATGAACAATGGTTGCATTCACTGCATTGGGAATGGACGAGGTACCCCGATTTAGGTACATGCGAGTAAAAATAACGGACTCGTGCATTAAGTATTGTTGCGATATGCACCCTTCAGGATACTGCATGTTACACACACTTCTCTTGTACTCACCGAATTGCCTGCATGTTAAAGCATAAAGTCAAGTTTATTTAAGATGAAATGAACTGTACTAGCCCGATAAATGAAAAATCTCATACCTTTCAAGAAACACAACTTCTGGCACACAACTTCTGGAAAAAATTTCCCAACTCAACCAATACGTCTGGATCGACGTATTTATGAATCATAATGGGAAATATCCTCTAAATCAACACGTGACAGTCGTGCGTCTTGAGCCCGTAAAACCTTTTGTCTTCTTTTATTTTACTCTTTAGGCTTCCCGCATATCCACTTGGGTACTTCACCATCCTCAGATGGTCAAGTACTTCTCCACGATCTTTTGGCTTCACAACATACCCCGCCTGAGGGAGAACCCATTTTCCATCGTTACCACGTACAAGCCATAGATGCGGTCGCACGTTCAAATCTTATAGAGTGAATCGGGTCTTCTCCTCATCCTTAGTCTTCCCACCAACTCTCATAACGGTGCTCATAACATTGTCGCACACATTCTTCTCTATATGCATCACATCAAGGACATGTCTGATTTGATGAGTCTTCCAATAATCCAGCTGCCAGAATATGCTTTTATGCATCCAACAGTACTTCTCCCGAGTGGCACTGGGTTTCAACAGCGGGTCTAAACTTGTACTGGACATTCATTTTGCAAAATGAATGAAAAAACTTCCTCCTCAGAGAAGATATGAGGCGCGTCTCTTTCTTTCACTGTTTCATTAAAAGATTGTCTCGCCCGACGCAATCGATGAGTTCGATGTAAGTACCTATGTGCACCCAAGTACAACGTTGTCCCCCGTTTATGAGTGGAATCAATGTCGTCCATGCATATAGGACAAGCCTTGTAACCTTTTTTTTGAACTCCACCCAACATTCCAAGCCCAAGATAGTCGCTAATAGTCCACATCACTGCAGGGCGCATTTGGAAAGCTTCATTCTTAAACTCATCCCATGTCGGAACTCCTTGATGCCATAGTTCCTGCAACTCCTCGATCAGTGGCCTCACAAAATTATTCAAACATTTACATGGTGACTTCGGATTCTAGAAACATCCTGGCACACAACTTCTGGAAAAAAATTCTCAACTCGACCAATACATCTGCCACGTCTGGATCGACGTATTTATGAATCATAATGAGAAATATCCTCTAAATCAACACATGACAGTCGTGCGTCTTGAGCCCGTAAAACCTTTTATCTTCTTTTATTTTACTCTTTAGGCTTCCCGCATATCCACTTGGGTACTTCACCATCCTCATATGGTCAAGTACTTCTCCACGATCTTTTGGCTTCACAACATACCCCGCCTGAGGGAGAACCCATTTTCCATCGTTACCACGTACAAGCCATAGATGCGGTCGCACGTTCAAATCTTGTAGAGTGAATCGGGTCTTCTCCTCATCCTTAGTCTTCCCACCAACTCTCATAACGGTGCTGATAACATTGTCGCACACATTCTTCTCTATATGCATCACATCAAGGGCATGTCTGATTTGATGAGTCTTCCAATAATCCAGCTGCCAGAATATGCTTTTATGCGTCCAACAGTACTTCTCCCGAGTGGCACTGGGTTTCAACAGCGGGTCTAAACTTGTACTGGGTATTCATTTTGCAAAATGAATGAAAAAAATTCCTCCTCAGAGAAGATATGAGGCGCGTCTCTTTCTTTCACTGTTTCATTAAAAGATTGTCTCGCCCGACGTAATCGATGAGTTCGATGTAAGTACCTACGTGCACCCAAGTACGACGTTCTCCCCCGTTTATGAGTGGAATCAATGTCGTCCATGCATATAGGACAAGCCTTGTAACCTTTTTTCTGAACTCCACCCAACATTCCAAGCCCTAGATAGTCGCTAATAGTCCACATCACTGCAGGGCGCATTTTGAAAGCTTAATTCTTAAACTCATCCCATGTCAGAACTCCTTGATGTCATAGTTCCTGCAACTCCTCGATCAGTGGCCTCACAAAATTATTCAAACATTTACCTGTTGACTTCGGATTCTAAAAACATCCTGGCACACAACTTCTGGAAAAATATTCCCAACTCGACCAATACGTCTGCCACGTCTGGATCGACGTATTTATGAATCATAATGGGAAATATCCTCTAAATCAACACGTGACAGTCGTGCGTCTTGAGCCCGTAAAACCTTTTGTCTTCTTTTATTTTACTCTTTAGGCTTCCCGCATATCCACTTGGGTACTTCACCATCCTCAGATGGTCAAGTACTTCTCCACGATCTTTTGGCTTCACAACATACCCCGCCTGAGGGAGAACCCATTTTCCATCGTTACCACGTACAAGCCATAGATGCGGTCACACGTTCAAATCTTATAGAGTGAATCGGGTCTTCTCCTCATCCTTAGTCTTCCCACCAACTCTCATAACGGTGCTCATAACATTGTCACACACATTCTTCTCTATATGCATCACATCAAGGGCATGTCTTATTTGATGAATATTCCAATAATCCAGCTGCCAGAATATGCTTTTATGCGTCCAACAGTACTTCTCCCGAGTGGCACTGGGTTTCAACAGCGGGTCTAAACTTGTACTGGATATTCATTTTGCAAAATGAATGAAAAAAATTCCTCCTCAGAGAAGATATGAGGCGCGTCTCTTTCTTGCACTGTTTCATTAAAAGATTGTCTCGCCCGACGCAATCGATGAGTTCGATGTAAGTATCTACGTGCACCCAAGTACGATGTTGTCCCCCGTTTATGAGTGGAATCAATGTCGTCCATGCATATAGGACAAGCTTTGTAACCTTTTTTCTGAACTCCACCCAACATTCCAAGCCCTGGATAGTCGTTAATAGTCCACATCACTGCAGGGCGCATTTGGAAAGCTTCATTCTTAAACTCATCCCATGTCGGAACTCCTTGATGCCATAGTTCCTGCAACTCCTCGATCAGTGGCCTCACAAAGTTATTCAAACATTTACCTGGTGACTTCGGATCAGATATCAACATCGTTAATAGATTGTATTCCTTCTTCATAAACATTTATGGGGAGGGGGGGGGGTGGAATTAGCGGATAGCGACGACGGGCCAAAGGCTATTAGTCGGTGTGTTTGGCCCGAACGGACAAAAACCGTCAATTACAATGGCGAGTCGCACGTTACGAATGTCTGCTGAAAAACTCGGGTATGTTCTATCAAACGTAATCCAATCTTCCTCGTCTGTTGGATGTTCGAGTGTATCATCTTCCACCCTCTCCCGCTCCCTGTGCCAACGCATCCACTCAGACGTCTCGGGTATGACAAATAGGCGCTGCAAACACGGTGCCAATGGAAAATACCACAATGTCTTCTTTGCCGCATTCGAACTTCCAGCATATTCGTACCAACAATCTCCACATACTAGACACTCTGTGGAATTTATGTGCTCTTTGTAGTACAATATGCAACCGTGGTAACATGCATCATATTTCACCAACATCAATTCTATTGACTTCAATCTCTGCTTCGCTGATGCGTAGTTTGCCACATGCGCATTGGGTTGCGGCAACTTGCTAGAAACGTACGCAGCTACCTCGTCAAATGTTGTGTCTGCCATTCTCGTCTTATGTTTGATTGACAGAATTTGCAGCAGTGCGACCAACGTTGTATCATCACTACCATCATACAATGGTTTCTCCATATCTGCCACCAAGCGCTTGTACTTTGCCGTCGTTTCTTTAACAACATCAGCATCTATTTGAATCACCATATAAATTGCTTCTTAAAGTTGTTCAACTCTAACATTTTGACCTGGGTCTACATCATGCACGAACTGATGAACATGATCAACCACGAGACTGTGAACAGGGGAATAATGAAAACCCTGGTTACTGCTCTCCCCGACTTCTCCCACTTCGCCATGTTCAGTCCATATTTTATAGTATCTCATGAACCCTTTCCTAAGTAAATGTGTACAAATGATCTGCATCTCGTGGAAACGAAAATTACAACATGTCAAACACGGGCACTTGAATCGATCTGTGCTGTATTGTATAACATTTTCTCTCGCAAAAATTACGAAACTTCTAACACCTCTCTTGAAAGAATTTGTTGGCCTATCCATTCTCATCCACGATCAATCAATTTCTTATCTATGTTTTCAAAAATCACTAATTACTAAATCACACTACTATATCTAAATTCTATTTCGAAATAAAACGATACATATATGTACATACCTTATAATTGATGAATAATATACACGTACGATGTCTCCGGTATTCTTGATGCGTTTATTTGCCTCTATAATTTATCTCGCCCGCATATATTTGAACCCTCAATTTTGGAAGAAATATCAACTCTTCAAACTCCCACAACACAACACAACATCAACTTTCTGCAATTTATCGGCAGAAACATAACAACTGCGCACACTTCAAAATACGCAGGCACCAGCTATGGACAACGCACATTCACAGTGTGCGCTGTTCTTAGCATCGATCTCATAACGGCTACATACATCCAATCGTTGCCAACGGTCGGTCAATTTTGGTCAAATCCTTCGAATTGTGCACTCACATTTACATACACCTTCTTTATATTGTGATTGCGCATTTTTAAGCGCGCTGTTCTTACCTTATCTACTGACTGCGCACATTATGTGTGCGCTATTCTTGCCCTAGCTTAAGCCTGCGCTCCTGCTCTATGTGCGCAGACGTTAAGACAATATGATGTAGTGAGTGTATATGATTGACTGTCAGCATGCGCAGAATCTAATAAAATCAAGGAATAGAAATGGGACGATCTGGTCGCGCTGCGTGTAATACGCAGCAAACCCTTCACACTGCGTACATTTTAGGTTTGGCCGCGTACTTTGCACGCGGCCCTACTGTCAAAAATGGTGATTTGATTTGGGGCAGATCTTACCATATCTTACCCGACGCACGCTTGCATACCGTCGAATTCATTTGTATACCAGACCTGTTTAATTTCCTAACACGTACGAATGTTATTTAAAACTAAGCGGTCGATCCGAAATGAAATAAATAATCAATCTAAAAACCAAAATTCAACAATTTTATTTTTAAAGATATTTTTTTGGTAAATATTACATGTTGATAAAAAAAGGTCTATTGTTAATTTATTTGTTAAGTTTAGGATATATATCGAATAGTGTATTGGATACAAGCTAGGGCAAATATAGTTATACTCGTAAGTCGTATCAGACATGCACCTGCAAAAAATATCCATGGAAGACATGATAAATGTTCGTCTTCGGATAAATCTTTTCGAATCGGGTCCACGAGATCGGATACCCATCGGGTTAAAATTTTTTTGCACTCCCTATACTCTAATTTTAAAAAAATATTCATTATGTTATCGAACGCTGATAGGGTCGAGGGGTTAATCTATGTCTAAATCAGAGAATTTTATCATCATTCTATTCGAACAATATATAATACATTTTATGTGTTTTACATATTGAATTTAATTAGTCTTTTAGGTAAATCATACTTTTAATTACTATATATGCTGACAAAAATACTTCATATTTATTTGTGCTGTGATTTTATCGGTGAAGCGCGCCTCTGGTTTTCATCATAACCTTTGGAACAATAATGTGTGCGGTGATAATGATAACGAAAGATCTTACCGATGTAGAAGGAGATAGCAAGTAACTAATTTCGTAACCCACTTATTACATTAAATTAATTGTTCCTTAGTATTTACACCAATTAATTAAGCTATCATGACCATCATATTTACAGGTATGGGATCACAACCTTAGCATCAAAGGTTGGACTTAGAAACGTTGCGTACCTCGGTTCTGGGCTTTTATTGTTGTACTATGTTGCTGCTGTACTAGCCGCTATTTACATGCCTCAGGTAAAACTAATGGTGAAAATAGCATTAATCGAATATAAACTTGTTTAGAATGAGCTTAGGTCGATAGGTAATTGTCAAGCTGGACAGAAGTATATATATATATATATATGAAATATAATATATAATTAATTAAATATTAAAAATAAATAAATAAATTTCAATCCTGAAAATGTTATATCCAAATTTGACTCATATGTTAAATTACATCAAATTCTACTATATAATATGCATAAAATCTAAACAAAGTACTTAATGAATTAGGTTCGTTTTGTTCCCAGAACAGTTTAAACTCAAATAAAACTTGTATATATAACTACATTTGAGTTTCATTGAACAACAATTTATTCAAGCTCAAAAGTTGAAATTAAACACGACTAAATTTGTCACACGTGTATACGGATTATTTGAGATGATTTGCGAGCTTTACGAGTCTTAAAATATTCGGCTTAAAATTTGCCTATTCATCAAACTAGATTAACCTTCAACTTGAATTCAATTACAATGAGCTCAAATTGAACTGTTAAGAAATTGAGTTGAAGCAATTCTTTAAATTTTTTGCTCATATACTGCCCTGCCCTGTACAACAAATAAGATGACAATAAACTTGACTTTCTTCGAAAGTGATTTATTGTTTAAAAGATATTCTAAAGTTTTTTTTTTGCAGACTTTCAAACTTAATTTCCTGATACCTGTGCATTCAGTCTTAGCGTCGACTTTGATTTATCAGGTTGGGTATAAATTAATTACTACATGTCTTTCCGCTTCTTCTTTTTTTTTTTTTGTATTTTTATCATTTTACGTATGAATTTATATTTGATTTCTTGCCTTCGACAATTTGTGTTTTTTTAGACGTGGATGTTGGAAAAGGCAAACTATACGAAGGTATTTCCTAACTTTTTTTATGATTTGAATTAGTAAATAATACTCATCATTTATAAGGGTTTTATTATTATTATTATCACGTTACATACTTGATAACTTTACAAATAGTTAATTGTTGAATCAATATTATAATAAAAGTGTAATTTTGTCATCAAATGATAATGTTAATAAGTGTCTCAACATGATTGACCTAGAACATAATCCTAACATACACCCAAACCATAATACATATTGTGATGAATAAAATACCTACTGTTCTTGGAAGAATCTCTATTCACCGTCTACGAATGTTTTCTCGACCGCCAACAATTAGGCTAGGATTTCTTGAGTAGGCATGGTCGCCCAAAAATAATATAAACGGAAAAATACACTTAGGTAATCTTAACAACACATTTCTTTTTTGCCATAATAATCTTATGAAAATACATTTCATAATAATGAAAACACGGGTATGGAAATGCACTGATATAAATATAAATATATATAAATAAATATATATATATGTTAAAATATATATATATATATATATATATATATATATATATATGTTAAAATATAATATTAAATATTTTCTATTCCTATTATATATTAGTTTATTACTTAATATCTAGGTTTTCCTGTTGTCATTAGTATTTCCTAATTATCTTAATTCCTAGCTTATATAAAGGGCTCTCTTCTATTGTATTTTACAAAACACATAACTATCAATTATATTCTCTACACTATTTCTATCAATATATATATATATATATATATATGATCATGATCTGGTGCGAACCAGGAAGTTATGTGCTAACCTTTGTGAATCGTGTTTTCATTATTATGTCATGTATTTCCATTATTTTGTCATGTATTTCCATTATTAAGCCATGTATTTCCGTCATTATGCCGTGTATTTCCACACTTGTGTTTTTATTATTATGACATGTATTTCTATAACACTATTATGACAGACCAAAAAAAATAAAAATAAATACTTTCTTTTTCTTTCAATCCCTCGTAACACCTCTCCATTCGACGGGTAACACTTTTCCCTTAGGCTATAGAAAAATACACGCCCCCTTGTTACATTTAGATGGTTCTCACGAATTTTCACGCAACTCTTAATTCTCATTGGAATATGCCTCTACGTATACTAAATGTGCACATAAATACTTGATTTTATATGGTTGTTGAGTAGGTCATTTGTGAATGTACTTTATATGGATGTACTAACGCTAATTATTGAAAAAATGCACTGTGTAGGAAGCAAGCCTAAGGTTCTACATGTTTATATGGAGTTTATACTATGCTGAATATATCATATTTCCTTTCATCTGATCGTTCAATGTATAAGTGAAGAAACTTATCTCAAATGGTGTGCATCATCCTTCTTTCACAAGTCTTCACACTTCAGTACACTACGGATGATCTCGACGATTTGCTTTTCGCTATGAACTTCTCTTGAGATGCCTAATTTCTACTTGTTTGTTTGTGATTCTTGTCACCTTTCTACATCTCATAACTTCCCCTAAATTGTTAGAGTTGGTGCATTCAGATATTTGGCATCTTCTCCTTAATGTTTTATAAATCGGCATCATTGTTTTGTCATATTCATTAATGACTGCACTAAATTTGTGTGGATCTATTTCCTAATAGAATAACAATCATAACAAAATACAGGTTAGTTCGCAGGGAATTTTTAACAAAATGATCACAATGTCATTCATAATGAGAAAAAAGACGAAAGAACATGACGTTTTTGTTAGGTATTATACAATAATATTAACGAATTGCAGAAATTAAATAATTGTAAATAATTATGAATTATGACAACAACAAAGATACATGAACCTTTACAGAATATTTGATAAAAATTCGGGGATAGTTGAGGCGTGTTGGACACTTTCCTTAAAGTGTATTCGCTCTCCCTCGGGTGTTGGAATCAATGAGCGTACACCTCCAATGATACAACGACTTCGAACTAGCACCGTACACCAAAGGTCTAGTTCCGGCAAACTTGAAATTGTGACTTTCTCTATCACCATACTTACGAAGAATATTTGAGACCAAAGAAAGAGACGAATAACCAAGAACTCATGTTCTTGGTGTTGAGATTGTTCAAAAGAGAAGAGATGTGACCATCTATTTATAGTCACAATCTCTTCAACCAAAAGACTTCTCAAATAAATGAAAATTAAGAAGATTAAATGAAAGGTTGTAACATATGTATTCAAGAGAATAAAATGTACATTATGTGCATTACCTCTCATGAATGAAAAAACCATTTCAATTTCATTCATTTAGGATTTAATATAATATTATATTATATTTTTCCAACAGTTTCTCTCAAAAAAAAATTATATATATAATTTTGAGAGAAACGTCATGTTCTTTCGCCCTTTTATATATATATATATATATAGATGCATTCCATTGAGAACAGTCATTAGTGTTAAAACCTTAGAACAGACAATGTCTTTGGATGAAATGAAATCCAATGCATCATATGAATCTAAATTACAAACGTGTGATGCATTATATGTAGTCCAAAGGGCAGTTTCGGCAACCGAATAATCCATTTAAGACAACAAATCGAGAAAAACGGAAGGGATTTAGAATAGTGTTTGGCCCTCACATCCAATTTCATCCAACACATCATATCAATCTAAAATCTAAACGTGTGCGCGCATCAGATTTGGCAAAGGGGCAGTTGCGGAAACCGAAAATTCTTTTTAGGGAAACCTATTGTGAAAAATGAAAGTGAGTTAATTACATTATTGGCAAAATCCTAATTACAATTAAACACGATCCTCATATCATTAATTACGACAAATATGGTAACCTAATATTATTAATCTAGATGATACAATGTGGAGATCAATCATAATTACACATTTGGGCAGATATTTTAATTTTAACTGAGTATAGAAAATGGCTATCCATATATATGTACAAAATATTCGTAATATATATCCATTTTCTGGTATGGCTTTCCACTACTAAGTATGTCCATGTTTAACACGTGATCACTCAAATGTAGTATGAGCAGAAGATACAATACAGATTGAAATCACATTAATATTTTGTTATGCATGTTCCCTACCTAGTGTGTACTTGCTTTACATGCGTGTGGTCACATGTATGGCTACTATTTGAACTAGATTGGCTGACATGAAGTAAGTGTGGCCGTAGAAAAAATATGTGTGGCTACCATAACTGATCACAGAAAACCCATTCAAAATTGCAAATACATCACCAAAAATCTGGTTAACTCATTCACATGACAACAACAATTAAAACAAAAACATTCTTTTGGTATAACTGGTGCATACTTTCAGCGGAATTAGAGTTCGTCTTCTTGGTATGCATTAAGTACTTGATTAGTACAAAAAGACATTGGAATGGATATAATATAAGCGTGGGGACTTCAAAATAGTTTGTGTATGTGGGTGAAGACGTGTAGCTGCGAGGGAGAGAGTATGGCTACAAATAAGGTAAGTATGGCTCCAAAGGAATCAGTGTTGCTATAATGGACATGAGTCTGGCTGTTAGGTAGTCAATGTGGCTACCATTGTAGTAGGTATGGTTATCCTGAAGAAAGGAGCCTTCCTTACCGTTACTATAACATGACCATTGGTGTGGATAACTGTTGCATACTTTAAAGAGATTCAGATATGGTTATCTTGTAATGAATTTATGACATGATTATCGAAAAATAGATCGTATACAGTGATATAATATGAGTGTTAATCCGTCAAAATGGTGAGTAGCTGTGAATTAAGAAGTATGGCTTCAATTTAGAGCCTATGGTTGTGTTTTCAACAATTTGGCTCCTAGGGAGTGGGTGTGGCTACAAAGGAGGTGATTATGACTAATGGGAATTAGTGTGGCTATAATAGCAATGAGTATGGTTGTTAGGGAGTACGTATGGCTACCATTGTAGTGGGTATGGCTACCTTTGGTGTGGATAAATGTTTCATACTTTCAAAAAATGGAGAGATCGTTATCTTGTAATGAAATTAAGATATGATTATCAACAAAGAGATGAGATCAAGTGATAAAGTATGACTGTCAGTGCGTCAAAATAATGTGAAGCTGTGAATTAAGAAGTACACCTTCAATTTAGAACCTGTGGCCGTGTTTTCACCAGTATGACTAGTAGTAAGTATGGTTATCATGAAAATTAGTCTAAGAATTTTCTTAGAAATTCATCAACAACATAACTCAAACGGAGACACACTAATTAAGCGCAAAAACATAGACTAGAAAACCTAATCACTGTTCAAGATATTAAATAATGATCTGTCTTATCAAAAAAGAAATATTTAATTTTGAAAGAATAGAAACTAAATAACCTAATCATTGTTCGAGATATTTAATACAAATCTGATTTATAAAATGGGAAGCAAATGATTTTGGAAAGATAATGACACCGAATCGGTGAGAGATTACCCTTCCTTCGAATTTCTCATACTGTCCTCGCGCATCATTTGGTTTAATGAAATAATGGGCCTATACTACACGTGTACCATCTTGATCATACCACAGATCCAACGATGTGTAACTGTTCTAACTTTCTAACACTAGATGGATGTTCTCGTATGATTTATCTTCTATATGTATATATATATCCAAAACTAAAAATTTATATCTAATAACTTTGAATTTTTTCTATCCCAAATTCAGTTTTATCCCACAACAATATAATACTCTAATTATATTCTTATTCTTCGTTCCTAAGTTTATGAAAACTCTAATCCAGATTAATGTTTTAAAAGGTAATTACACATCAGTATATTTAACTATTAGTCATTCTCACCTCATTATTCCGAACTAAAAAACTAGATTTTACACTTACTCAACTATTTTTTTTGGTACACTTAGCTCTAACAAAACTAAATCTAACATAATTTTGAGGTAAAAGTACTAAAATGTCTTTAGTAATTTTGATTTCAAATCAGGGGGTTTGATTGATTCAAATTAAAAACTTACTCACTTTTATTCAATAAATAATCATTACAATAAATATTATTAATTAAAATAATATCATTAATTAGAAATAAATAATTATTAGTGATAAATAAATGAATAACTTCTTTATTCAAAATTGTTGATCTATCGATTACCTTCGATTTAATATACTATGAGTCCGAGTTATGGGAAATTAGGAAATATTCAAGTACTTAAAAGTACCAGTTATATCCGAACAATTATGTTGAAATTAAGTTTTATACCTTCTCTTCTATTATGGCTTGGTCTTTTTATGGCAGATATTTGCGCACAAATCTCTTTTTTAATATTTTCAGAGAAAGAAAATTAATATACGTTCTATTTGAAGCAGCCACCAGTATGAGAATGATGCATAATTATTTTCGTATTGGAGGAATTGTGGCCAATGTACCTCATGGTTGGATAGATAAATAGTTAAATTTCTATGATTATTTTTTAGCGGGGCTGGCTGAATATGAAAAACCTGTTACGTACGAAAGAAAAATGCAGTACATTATTAACAGTTATTTATTTATATTATTATTATTATTATTAAATAATAATAATAATATTTTTAATTACAAGACCCATACAAATATATGTCACTGTATGAAGGTGTATTTTAACTAGCACGTTGTCACTACCCGAACGGTAGATTTCATGAATACGTTGTCACTACCAGGATGGCTAACTATTTCAAGTACACCGTGACCGCTCCCTCATAAGTTTGATGTCCGTATAGTTAACTTAATGGTGAACAACGAAATAGGCCCAGCTCAATTACTGTCGAGGCCTAAAGTAAAATTTATAAACAGAAAATTATGGCCTATATTCTTACACCAAATTTTTTATTTTGAAGCCTTTTCTAAAAGAAAATTGGGTTAAATTATTAACAGAATTTGGCATATTTTTAGTGGGCCTAAAACGCTTGCCTTAGTTGTTGTCGCTTATTGCCGGCCCTGCACAGAAGTTGACGGACCACCGTGATAATAACGGTATCGTACCCCTGACGGAGGTATAGTGGCGCATTGTGACGGCGAACCACGTATGCTATCACAATTAATCACGGCAGATTAAGGTAGACGGATGTTAAGAAGACAGACGTTGGCCTTCACTACCAATGACAACGGTATGGCCTTCACCACCATCACAAAGGTAAAATCTGGCGATGAATTCCGAGTAAACTATCTCCAAAATTAATAGCTGCTTGATAGGAACGTGCGTCGGTCTCTCGTCTTTACTGTGGCTATCACTGATTTCGCTGTGACATATTCAGTGCCAGCTTCAAGGACAAGTCGTTGCTGATCCTCATGCCCTAATAATTTAAAGGCAGTGTTACTTATACGACACGCTACTACATTAATATCATTAAAGCGGAGTAACTTGCTACTCTTCGATGAGACATAAATCATGGATTTCCTAATGAGAAAGACTCTGATTAATATATAATTGATGCATAATAATTAATGAAACAAAAATAAATAAATAAATGCTTACATTAAATATGAATAACTCAAGACGAGTGAGTCTCTGTGTTTCTCTATGCCACTGTCATGAAGCTCTCATATTCTCCTTTGTCGTCACTTACAATTATTCGCCCAAAATGCAAGCTTTTCGGTCACAAATCTTGTAATCTCAGAACAATATGCTCTCCAATTTCTCCTTCACTTGGTTTCCGCAGTTACAATGGTCGCTCCGATTCTAAAAATATCTCCACCAAACATTACAAGCTTAATTTCATTCGGGTACATTATTTATTTTACCTACAATGTTCTTACTTCACCTGTGCACGTACATTTTTACAATCAAAAAATTGTAAAAAATCTCCTTGTAATTATTATTTTTCACAAACTCTTGTTTCACGGTGTTTGTTTAAGAACTCTCCTTATTCACTCGTGTTATTTTTTATAAGAACTCTCATTTACTCGTGTTCATTTTTGCATTGTTTATGCAAATCCGTAAAAATTAACGAGAGTGTAATTTAAAGTTTTAATTAAAACATGTTTAGGGGTGGGAATTTTGGCAATTGAACCGGAGACCGGAGAACCGAAAAAGAGGGTAACGGTTCTGGTTCATAAAATGGAAGCTAGCTCAAACGTTCAACAATTAGGTGATACTTCCGTTAATTTTCATGGATTTGCACAGATTGTGCAAATATGAAAATGAGTGAATTTTTTTTTTGCAAAAATACAGTGAAGTACAAAAAAATTGTTATAAGAGGAATTTTTTGCAATTTTCCCTTTATACAACCGTAACCAAAAGCTTGAATATATTACAGTTTGAAACTCTAAATAAAAATAGTTTCTCTGATCAGTGTTGCACTCAAGCTGAATCTGATCCAATAGTGACAAGAAAAGCTCGCAATTTTTGGGAAGTATGTTTGCAATTTCTTCGCTCGTATTCCATGAAGGGGACATTTATAGCGTCCACGTAAGTATATATCGGAGAAAGAAAGAAAGAAATCATTTGATTCATACTCGTAATTCCAAGCAATTAACAAAAATCTTATGTCTTCGACAGTTCTTTGTTTGCGAGAGCTTTGATGGAAAACCCGAGTTTGATACATTGGTCACTAGCGTTGAAGGCACTCTCCGGCCTCTTTGTTCTTTTGTGTGCAAATGGTTACACGGGCGTGATCAACCAAATCTACGATATTGACATCGACAAGTATGGAATTTTGTGCCTCATGTCTATATACTTCAATACAATTTGTGTACATTAATTATGAAAAATTTCAGATAATCCCCCTAACTATACGCGAGTCTTACATGAACCCCCTTAAGTACAAAATAAATTTAAGAGGTGTCATAAGTATTAAAAAGTCCTACTTTTCCCTTTTTTGTAATCTTTTTAAAAAATTATGTTAAGTTTCTGTAAATGACTAATAACCATTATATCTGAAAAATTAAAATAAACAAGTAAAAATGATTTTGACTTTTTTTTCTAATTTTCTATTTGTAAAAAATAATGAATAAAATTCTATTAGTAGTAAAAATATTTTTAAAAGTTCTTTTTTATAAAAAAATTTATTTTTAAACATTGTTTTTTTATTAATTTTATAAAAAATAATATTAAAATATTTTTTATTCTTTGTTATTTTAAAAATAAAATTAGAATAATAGAAGTTCAAAATCATTTTTATTTATTTATTTTAAATTTTCAAATACAAGGTTATTTTCATCATTTCACAAAAACCTAACATAATTTTCTTAAAAAAATTAACGGAAAATGGTAAAGTGTGACTTTTTAATACTCATGGCACCTCTCAGATTGATTTTGTACTTAAAGGGGTTCATGTGAAACTCGCGTATAATTAAGTGAGGTTCACTGAAATTTTCCTAGAAACTATTACTCTAAAAGAGGGGAGGCTTCTACAGTTGTTTCCCTTAGAATTAAGTTCGAATTCTTAGACATGTTGAAATTTAATTTGATGTCAGCCCGTGATGGATATACATACATGCATCCTCACATCGGGTCAAAAACTCATTATTATTAAGTTACGTCCAAGTCATATAAAGTGGAGAGTTTATGTCATTGTTCAGTAACTTAAATCACTATATGCATTTACCTATTAGATTGAACTTTTTGCTGGATCGGGCTTGATCTCTATATGTCATCTGTTTTTGGCTTAAGTCTCATGGATCAGAGGGCGTTCATGTTGTCTCTGCACCCCGTTTGTCTATTTTCGCGTGCAATTCAACCCGGCTTGCACGTAAGTGGGGTGTTACATAGTGTTAGATGTGAATCTGTTCATCAAGTTGAATAACAGTTTTTAGCTCCATCTATTAAATTGAACTTTTAAGTGAATTAAGTTTTTTGCAGTTTCAATTGGACATGCACGTAGAAGGAGTGTGATTCTTAGATAACGGTTTTAGCTTTCATCAATCATCTTGAGCTTTTAGGGAATTGAGTTCTAACAGTCTCAATTGAACATGCACGTGGAAGTGGAGTGTGTAGCTTAATAAGTTTTGGATCTTCACCTCAAATTGGGTAATTATCAACTAGTTTTTAGGTGAGTGGAACTAAAAGTCTTGGTTGTTATTTTATCGGCAGGATAAACAAACCTTACTATCCCATACCGGCCGGAGATCTTTCAGTTGAATCAGCATGGTTGATGGTATTGTTTTCGGCATCGGTTGGACTTGCAATCGTTGGATTGACTTGTGGTCCGTTGATAACTTGTGTTTACGGTCTTGTTCTCTTGCTGGGCACGGCCTACTCCATTCCTCCACTTAGACTGAAAACAGTACCTTTCGGAACTATTCTCTATCTTGCCTTGGTACGTACATATGCTTTAATTCTTGTGCGCAATTCATTTAAACCGTCAGGTTTAACTGGTGATCAATTGATAAATGACAGTCGAGGGGCATTCTTTTTAATTTTGGTGTGTATTATTCCTTGAAAGCTACACTTGGACTAGCATTTCAATGGAGGTGCGTTGAAATTTATCATGTAACTTCATATACTGTGCTTGTTGATAATGTTATGTTTGATTGTGATTGAAATTTATTCATGAAGCCCACCGCTGGTTTTCATCACAATCTTCGGAACTATTATGGGTGCGGTAGTAGCGATAACAAAAGATCTTTCAGACCCCCTTACTCTCTTGAGTTTGAAAAAATTTCACCCCTTTATGTATTCATTTGATGAAAAATTTTCAGAATGAATAGATTCAAAAATTATTTTTGAAGTTAAGAGAGTCAAGGAAACTGATTATATATAATTAAGGGGGTCATGTAAAATATTTTATATTTTTTATTAAAAAGATTCACGAACGGGTGAAAATAGAAGGAGCATGCTCAAATATCATGTTTAATTCCAGTCTGATTTAAGTTTTTTTATTGTTAGCTTGGCGCTTATATACAGTTTTGTCAAGGTATTAAATGTCTATTTAATGTTAGTTTGATAAATGTGTATGTATATTGGATATATTATGTTTTACAGGTTTGGGATCACAACCTTAGCAACCAAATTTGGAGTTAAAAATGTTGCATACATTGGTTGTGGGATTATGCTATTCTACTATGGTGCTTCTATCGTAACGGCTGTCTGTATGCCTCAGGTATGGTGATAAAGAATTCATTTATGTTTAGGTTACTTCTCAAGTTTAAATAATACAACAACGAAGGAGTTCTTGTTTTACAGGTTTTTAGACGGAGTTTGATGATAGCTGTGCACTTAATCTTGGCATTGCTTTTGATTCATCAGGTTAATATAAATTTATATATACTTGCTCTTGCCCGGCACCTATCATACTCTCATGGTTTCTTTTAAATATTACGTCGTTTTACCAAACCACCTAAATATCTTGATGTGTCTCAAATTTTAGTTTAAAATCAGGAAAGAAACTAACAGTGTCAACCATTAAGTCACCCTCATACCCTAATTATAACTTACTTTCAGCTTACTAACTTGATCTAAACAAAATCTTTGTTGGTACTCTAACTTTCTTTTTTCAAATTTGTTAACACTGTACGTTAAAACAATTAAAACTGCAATTCTGTTGTCAAACTTTCATCCAATTTATAAATTTATGTTGTTGGGCAAGTATTTAAGCATTGGTTAGACTCTCCTCTCCAATTTGCGTTCCCCACACCCAACATGACCATTTCAACTACCACATATATAACTGATCTAAATTAGTACATGCTAAGCAAAATGTATGAAAATTTATGTTTTTACTTTTTGTTTTAATTCTACTTTTCACCTAAAAAATTAACTCTCATGTATCCTTGTTATCCACGGTGTGTGCACAGTCGCAACCCACCTTCCTAGAACTCACTCAAAGATTGTGATCAAATTAAGTATAAATAACGGGTAATATCCGGATCAAATTTCACAAGGATCAAATATAAGTTTGAGTTCGTCACTTGACACTGAAAACTGTCAAATCTCTTATTAGCGACCATCTTAAAAATGATTACTCATCTTCGATTGCTTGAAGAGTTTCAATTTTAATACCAAGAGAAAGACTATAAGAAATTAATTCTCAATTTTGCTTAGGTCAACCCTTAATCCCACCTCCCAAAATTGATAAAGAATAAACCAAGGAATACTAATTAGCTAAGTTAACATTCATAAAGTGGAATCAAATGACACGTGCAAGAACGATTAAAAATCCAAACTTTTCAAACATAAAGTCATACAAATAGTCTAATCATGGTTTCATGCTTTTAGCCAAAATCATGGTGCTCACATTGAAGTTCGTACAAATAAGAAAAGACTTAATAGAGAGGGAGAACAGATATGCAAACTCATGAACCCAAAATGGGTTTGAAGGCTCAATTGATCTTCATTTTTTCCCTTTTCTCGATGACTTCTTGTTTTCTTGTACTATCCCCCTGTGTAGATGGTGAAATGATGATGAGTATCCTTCTTTTTCAAGCTTTTGAGCTTCAAAATGGAGCTCCAATGATAATTTTATAATTTGGAGAGAATTATGGGAAAAAGGTTGTAGGTTGTTGGGAGAGGGTCCTCAAAAATTCTAGGGCATGCTCCTTTTATAGGGAGGACAAAAAAAGGACGTGACGTTGTCACACCAAACCGTCACATGCTTGTGATGCCCCATTACTCCTTAGTCACTGCTCAGTGCTTGATTGTGACGTTTTTGGATGTAACACTTGTTATCCTAAAAACGTTATACTTTATAATTTCACTCCATTTCACTCTACATATTCACCCTAAAATATTAAAACATAAACTGGGACAAAACGACTCTAAAATAACCAACATGGGGACAATTCGGTGCTAAAAATATGAGTTTGAAGGGTCGAAATGGGACACAAACAGACCCAAGTCAATTCTCATGAAGAACCTGATTGAGAGGGTATTAAGATAAGTATAACTCTCAATTGACAACGGGAATGAGGTGAAAGGGTAACCACCTGATGAATAGGAAGCGAGAGAATTCTCGTCTGAGTAAACATATACTAGAAAGGGATATGCGTCAGAGAGGAAGCATCATTGGAATCTTAGGTCATGCATTTGCTTAATGACATCAGTTTATAAATTAAATGAAAGTTTGAGGTTATAATTACCATTTTACGTAACTTTTAATTATGTTAACAAATTTAGAAAAAAATAAAATTGACGATTAAATTAATAATATTATAATTATTTATAGAAAATTGTCATTTTCAAATTTTACTTACAAACAATCTCATATAAAATATTTATCTTCATTTCAGACACGGATGTTAGATCAAGCAAATTACTCAAAGGTAATTCCTGTTTGTATAAAGTAATATTGGAAAGAATATTACCTTACTCGAAGTTCTTTTTTTCTTTTATGATTTTCAAAACCAAAATAATTGAGTGTACACTGGGTTTTCTGCTAATCCCTTTTTGAGTGTACTTAGATGTGTATCTTTTTTCTTACTATAGATATGATAGTTCTTATCATCACTATAATAAACACTATAAATTTGTTTGAGTTGTGCAGGAAGCAGGTTTAAACTACTACATGTTTATATGGAGCCTATATTATGCTGAGTACATAGTATTTCCTTTCATATAGTTGATTACTGAGGAAATTTACATGTGGGAGAAAATATTTTACAAGTATATGGAAAGATCTCGTGTAAGACTGTTTAAACATGTATTGTAACTACTTGATTTCATCTCATTTTTTTTCTTTCCTGTTTTTCCTTTTCTCTTCACCTTTCCATTATCTTCACTTTATATATGGGTTGCTCTTGATCATGATTTTCAACTAAAATGTCAATATTATTTTTTGAAGTAAAATCGAATTTTAGTAATTAAATAGTAACTAACCCGGTATCAAGCTGGACATCTGAAACTACATATGGTGGGACATATCCCTCACCATAATACCAGCTACTGTTAGTTAAAAAAAAATATAGGCAATTCGTGAGTCGTTTGATTACGAGCAAAACAAAACACAGAAGTTCCGATAATGGATAGTACGCAACACCGTTCGCTAATGATTCCTCCAAAGTTATTCAGCTCGACCCGTTTAGCATTATGTAGAGCCACGGCCTCCAACTCGTACGGATGGAGAAACCTCGTGATCTTGCTGCGGACTGCTTTACACATGCACATCTGATAGCCCCAGAGATCAATAGACTCGAACCAGTTAGCATCATGCAGAGCCACGGCCTCCAACTCATGCGGATGGAGAAACCTTGTGATCTTGCTGCAGACCGACTTAAACCAACTTCCTCGATCAACCATGTGATCAATATGGCCATCGCGAAATTCAAATCCTCCCGGCTCATTGGGTTTAACCGGATCAACCCATCGACACCGGGGACCCCCCATTTTCTTCCAGTACCGATCCCAATAAGAAACTTATTGAATCTTGAGCAAGCCGAGCCCCCTAGTTCGATATGCTTGCATAAGTCTGTCCACCGACGCCAGATAACTCCGGTCCCCTCCCAGTACCGGCCTACCAACCAACCAAAAGCAAAACCCTCCCGCCCTCCATACTCTGCGTCGCAACCCAGGCGCGACTCATGTGCAACTCCAGCCTCACTCGTCTCAGCGCATCCTCAAACCACCCGACCTCGCCTATTAATTGGGTATGTTTGTTTCCTTTAAGTACATAATTTTTTTTCAATTTTTTTCGTATGGGTTTTAAGTTTTCCTCACTCTTGTATGTACGGGTTCATTTTCAGTCGTACTTGTATATCTATGGGTTTTCATTTCAACAATCGTCCTCACATGCAGCCTCATGATCCACACTTACTTAAATTGACACCCACCTTTACCATGTAAAATTAGGGTTTTTTCTCTAAAAGTGTAATCAATAAAATGTGTTACTTTTGAAATTAATTACAAATATATTTTGGGCTTCTACGCGTATGGCATGACGTGTCAACGAGAGATGGAAGGATGTATTGTTTGACTTTTAGTGTAGCCAACAGTGTTATGAAACTCGCCGGATTCCGACCAGAATCCATTATTTATGGCCACACGGAGACGAGTTCTCCAAAAAAACTGGACAAATTCGGTCAAAATTGGTTAATGCGGTCAAATCCGGTCTAATCTGGTCAAATTGGCCAATTTTGGTCCAATCCGTTCTAATTTTGGGTATTAATCACGTTTTAACACTTCTCAAGTCTCAATATCAATATTCAGTCTCATTTTCAAACCTTATATTAGGTCAAATTCCACAGAAAGCTCTCCCTGTCCCGTTTTGTTCCCTGCCTGTGAGTGTGACTTCCATAACGCTCTGGCCACCGTCGTCGCTTCTCCGGCCCTCGTTTTCACATCGCACACTGACGCAGTCACGTAGTCGCAGGTCATCTCCGTTCTTCAATCCTTTTTTTATCTTCTTAAAATCTGTGTTGGTGTTTTGTTGCTTTACTTGCCTCTTTAAAGAATATTACTTTTTTATAAATAAAGAACATTGAAGATGTGGTAAGCAAGTGGGCAGATAAAGAGTTTATTAATGCTTAGTTAGTGGTTTCCAACGTGATGCTTAATAATAATAATTAATGATTCATGAGTATAAAATATGATTGAATGGTTTTGGACATTTGGTGGATACTGGACAGTTAGATAGTTTAGTTATTTATTGTAGATCATAAATGGTGGAAACTGAACACATTATTGATTATTGATGTTAATTTATTATATTTATTGATTGATTTGTGTAGATATGAATAATTCGTCGTCTATGACTTCAAATTCTATACTATCGAACGCTTCTATACTTTTAAGAAAAGATGTTGGTTGGTGTCATGCGGAGATGGTCGATCCACCCAACGTGAGATTACTAAGGTGCTTGAAATGTGCTAATATATGTCAAGGGGGTGTTACTAGAATGAAAGAGCATATTGCTAATGTAATTGGAAATGTTGTTCCATGTCCAATGTCCACCGAAGAAGATAAAAAGAAGTGTTTAGATGTTATTCATGTCACAAAAAGACATAGAGAGTAAAAAAGGAAGCGTATAAATGATCTTGTAAATGAGGTGCGTATTTTCGAGACTGAAGAAGAACAACCGAATCTGAATGCTAGGCCACGTGTTTCTGGACCAATGGATAGGTATGCTAAGCCTAAACCAATAAATTTTGGTGCAAATAGTAGTCAACAAATTGGTGTTCAAGAATCAACTTTGAAGAACAGAAAACTACAAACTCAACAACATGTTTCCCGTTGGATGTATCGTGTTGGTGTTCCTTTTCATTGCATAGATAATGTCGAATTTGTGCAAGCTTGTCAAGCAATAGTCCTATGCGGAATTGGCTTCCGGCCTCCAAATCAACATCAGTTGAGGGTGACTATGTTGAAAGATGAGGTTAAAGTAACAAAATTGTCACTCAAAAAGCAAGAGAACGAATGGAAAATAAGTGGGTGTTCGGTGATGATCGATGCTTGGAGCGATCGAAAACGAAAAAGTGTCATGAATTTATGCATTAATTGCAAAGAGGGGACTTCGTTTATTTCTTCGAGAGAAGACTAAAACTCCTCGCGTACGGGCAAGTATATTTTTTATCATGTTGACGAACATATTGAAAAGATTGGCGCGGAGTGTGTTGTTCAAGTGGTAACGGATAATGCTTCAAACAATATGGTCACGGCGGTTCTTATAAGAGATAAGAGACCGCTATATTTTGGAGTTCGTGTGCCACACACACGATAAACCTCATGCTTCAAGGAATCGGGAAACTTGAAAAGTTTAAGGAATTAATTGATAAGGCCAAGCAATTAACGATATTCATTTACGCCCATATTAATGTTTTGGCCCTTATGAGAAAATTTACAAATTCAAGAGACATTGTTAGTAGGAGGGTTCATATTCCAACCAAAAACCGGCCCAACCGTCCACCTGAATTGGCTTGCGGCCCGTTAGGCTTCACCCGCGGGTTTAAGGGCGGGTTGCGGATGAAAAATGCCTAACCCACTCGAGAATGGGCGGGTTGCGCGTTGAATACATCAAAACCGTGGTTAACCGGCCCGCCCGCACTACACAACTTTAAATCCATTTAATTAATTTAGCCCAATAAATAAGGTAGCCTATTTAATTTAGGAGGCTCATGTGAACAACTCTTCACATCCACAAACTGAACTTGTTGACTAGTGACTACCGATTCTCCTTTTCCAGAGAGTTTTTTGTTCTATTAAGTTTGCGTCTTCTCACTTTGAATGCTCCAACTACCAAAAACATTTGCAATCAATATGTATTGTTTTAATGAGTTTTAGGCCTAATATGAAATTAAATTTTCGTTTTTGAAGTTTTATATTATTGTGAAAATTTAGGCGGGTGATGCGGGTCGTCAACCAATCCAACCGCAAACTTGTGCGGTTTTTAGTATATCAGACCCGCTCTACTTTGGGCGGTTAACGGGTCAGTCAAGTCCTAACCGCATCTCTATAGTTGGGTCAATATATTTACATTTGGGCGGTTGAACCACTCATGAACACCCCTAATTGTTAGGCCAGGAATCACTAGATTTGCTTCATCTTTTCTTACTCTAGTAGGTATAATGGATAAAAAAGAAAGTTTGAGGCACATGTTCGTGAGTGATGATTGGAACAAGAACCCGTGGTCCAAGAGTGACCAAGAAAAGTTCATGTCCGCGATGATCGTTTCGCACGCGCAATTTTGGAGTGAGATTAAATTATGCTTGAAGGTATTTTAGTTTATTTTAGCTAAAGTTTATGTTTTCAATTATAAAGATTTGTTTTTAATTTTGTTTTTATCTTAAAAGGTATTTGAGCCTTTAGTCAAGGTTCTCCGACTTGTTGATGGAGATAAAAAGTCATCTATGAGTTTTGTGTACGGAGAGTTATTAAAAGAAAAGGAGGAGATTAATCAAGCATATAAGAATGTGGAGGTCTTATATAATCCGATTCTAGCAATTTTAGATGCAAAATCAAAATGGAGGCTTGATACTCCATTGCATTCAACGGCCTATATGTTGAACACGTACTATACATATAAAGATCGTGCTGCAGTAGAAAATAATCCAATGGTGAAGACGGGTTTCACAGATTGTGTTGAAAGGATGTATCCTGGTGATTCCGAAAAACAAGATTTAATTGGCAATATGGAGGCTTGGAAGTACTTAAACCAACAAGAAAGTTTTATCAAACCAATGGCACACAAAATGTGTTCCAAGAGTATGGAGTTATTTTATCTGGGTATGTAATCTTGATTTATATGATACATATAAACATATATTCACATACATTCATTGACTTTTCATTTTGTTTTTTGAATAGCGCAATGATGGAATATGTGCGGAGATGAATTGTCTAACTTAAAACGCATGGCCTTACGAATCTTAGCATTGACTAGTAGTTCATCGAGGTGTGAACGAAATTGGAGCACATTTGAAAGTGTAAGTATAGCTATATTTTTTATACTATATTCATACGTCATAAATTTTAATTTCTCATATATTGATTTATTAGGTGCATACCAAAAAAGAAACAGATTAGAATCAACAAGATTGAACGACTTGTTATTTATTAAATTCAATAATATACTTCTCAACAAAAGGAGTCGGGCAAATAAAGAAGGCCAAGATGTATTGAGTGCAGTTGATGATACTAGTAAAGCTGAAGGATGGATGAGAAAAGATGAAAGTGGAGATGAAGATGAAGAATTATGGGAACCAATAAGTGAAGCTTCTAAGACAGGTGATGCATTAGAGTCGGGGACGAGTAGGAAAAAATGTTCAAATGAGACTACTAGATAAAGATGTGGTTGACTCGGAACCGAAGATAAAAGAAAATGCTAATATTGAAGTTGAAGATGATTAAACACTTTTAATATAATAACGTTAATCATCTACATTTTCATATGCTAATACTGCAGTTGAAGATGATTAAACCTTTTAATATAATAGTGTTATTCATCTACAATTTTATTGTTTCAGATATGCAGATGATTAACACTTTTGAACTTTCCAATGTTTATAACATTTGAAGTAAATAAGTTTATGAGAATGAAATTTTATTATTTACAAATTTTTGAATTGCAAATAATTATGTATAATTAATTTTGTTAGCCAATAAAACAATGCTACAGTAAAAGTTTAAATTTAAAAAAAAACACTCCTATATTTTTTATATTTAATTTATATTAATCATATTTTATTGTATTATAAAATGTACACTTACAAATTTATTTAAAAATAACTTTTTTTCATTTATAAGGAAATATATAACTACGTACGAATATAAAATTATATTAACTATATGATTATTGAGAGATAAACTAATACTCATAATATACATTCCATTCCGTGCTCAAATGTAGTTATTTATTTATTTAGAAATATATTCGTCTTCATATATAATTACATTTTAACTATATTTAAATTTTATTATAAGATATAATTAATATGCATTAAATATGGAAAATGATATATTATACGTCTAGTTTAGTAAAAAAGATACAAAATATCTCTATTTCGTCGTCATTAGAGTGAATATGAGTCTCGTCAAACCACCCGACCCTCCTTCGGCCATCTTACCTTCTTCTTTATCAATTTTTGTGTTCAACCTCCCCGCTCAAGATCAGACGGGATGTCTTCAATTTGTACCCCAAAAAGCTCAGCAAATCCAAAAGATCCTTTGGGTTTGCACTTTTCAGAAATTAGAGAATGTAGCTAAGGCTATAATTGCTCTCAAAAGGTCACGTGTCGATCATGAAACCCTGATAGTTGCCAAAACTCACGGCTCTCAAAAATTTCTTCGTCAACCTTCCACCACTATCAAACTCAGGGTTGATGGTCCCCCTCCTCATCGACCGATCCGCTCATACAAGGACGCCTTTATTAACAAACCACCTATACATGAACCGAACCCTCCTCCTATCCTTCAATGTGTTGGTCTTCCAAAAATTTCTGTAATCAGATACATCGACTCAAACGTCCTTGATGTTGCTCATTCAAACATTAATGTGAATTTAATTCAACACCAACTACAGGATGAAAATTATCAGAGATCTCTGTTCACTTGTTGGGAAATCGACTTTTCTTGTCTCCTTCTCCTCCATGAAAGTACAGAAACTACACACAAAAGATGGTTGGACTCAGATTAATTATAGGTTTCTCGATGTGCTTCCATCCTCCCATTTGTTCAAGCAGTGTAATATTTGCTCGCACCGCAGGTGCTCTACTGGAGCCTGACCTGACCGAGCCGAGCCGAGCCGGACAGCGGCGACGCACGTGTGCGTTTGGCCATACCTGCAGGTTACCCCTAAAAGGCCCACACACAACTGATAGAGGAAGGAAGACTAACCAATATAAACAACAAAAATGTTTTACATTTAAGCGATGTGGGATTCCAAGTATAAGAGAAACCGAACTTACTAGTGTATAGTCTAAACTTGTGAGTGTATAGTCTAGACGTGTGAGTGTATAGTCAAACTTATGAGTATTGTCTAAACTTGTGATTGTAATGTTCAAACTTGTGAGTGTATAGTATAAACTTGTAGGTATATAGTCTATACTTGTGACTGTATAGTCTACACTTGGGAGTGTATAGTCTAAACTTGTGAGTGTATTGTCTTCTCTTCATACACCCAAACGTCTAGACTATACAATCACACATCTAAACTATACACTCACAAGTTTAGACTATATGAGTGTATAGTCAAACTTATGAGTGTATTGTCTAAACTTGTGATTGTATTGTTCAAACTTGTGAGCGTATAGTCTAAACTTGTAGATACATATTCTATACTTGTGAGTGTATAGTCTACACTTGTGAGCAGTGGCGGATCCAGAAAATTTCATAAGGGGTGGCAAAATTTTATACTAAAATTTAATTAATTAATAATATAATTAATTAATTAAAAATAATAATTTTATTAATAAAATAATTACTAAATGTATATAACAGAAATTCATTCAAGCTTAATTATTTATTTTTTAATTGAGTTTAAATTTAGCTTTTATGTATATATAAATACAAAGTGAGTCGGTTTACGAGCCTTACAAAATCTAATAGTTTGAGCTCGAGTTTTATTCATTTATCAAACGACCCACCATTGGGCTTAATCTCTGCATAAATTTTCTTAGAAAATTCACAAATTTACAATAATTAAAAAATAATTTAATTAATATAATGCAGTCGACAAAAAAAATAGCTTAATGAAAAATGAAAAAACAATTTAACTAATGCAATAGTTAGTACAAAAACTAATTATACCTATGAATAAAAAATAGGGTTTTAAAAAAAGTAAATAAGAGAATAAAAGATGTTCTATTTTGAAAGCCCAACTATTAATATAAAGGGATAATTTCATATGACTACACTTGAATATGTCACATTACCACATGACTACACCTAGAATTTTTCGTGTCAGGGTGAATACCCAAGAATTTCATTTTTCTCACCGTTACTCATTCCGTCCATTTCCGTTAGTTTTTAACATTTTTAACGCGTGAAAAGACTAAAATACCCTTCAGAGGTAAATAATTATTTTTAAATTGAATGAAAAGACTAAAATACCCTTCACTATTCATTTAATTTTCAAAAAAACTACCCCTCGTCCTCTCTCTCTCTCTCTCTCTCTCTCTCTCTCTCTCCTCCCCCTTCTCCACCACCGCTACTACCTCCATCTCCTCCATCACCATCACAACCACCACCACCTCCATCACCACTACCACCACCACCATCTCCTCACTCTCCGTCGCCACCACCTCCATTACCTCCATTTCCACCGCCACCCCCACCACATACATCTCCTCCCCCTCCGTCGCCACCTCCGGCCGACTTCCGGCGAGGCTCCAATGGTGGTGGAGAAGATGGTCGTGGTGGAGGTTCGGGGAGGGGATGGTGGCGGCAGTGGAGATGGAGGAGATAAAGGTGGTAGCGGTAGTGGTGGTGGAGGAGATGGAGGAGGTGGCGACGGGAAGGGGAGGAGTTAGTGGTGGTGGAGGAGATGGAGGTGGTGGTGGTGGTGGTGGTGGTGATGGAGGAGGTGGAGAAGATGGAGGTGGTGGTGGAGATGGAGGAGATGGAGGTGGTGGTGGTGGAGGAGAGAGAGAGAGAGAGAGAGTGAGAGAGAGAGAGAGAGAGAGAGAGAGAGAATGAGGGGTAATTTTTTGAAAATTAAATGAATAGTGAAGGGTATTTTAGTCTTTTCATTCAATTTAAAAACAATTATTTACCTCTGAAGGGTATTTTAGTCTTTTCACGCGTTAAAAATGTTAAAAACTAACGGAAATGGACGGAATGAGTAACGGTGAGAAAAATGAAATTCTTGGGTATTCACCCTGACACGAAAAATTCTAGGTGTAGTCATGTGATAATGTGACATATTCAGGTGTAGTCATCTGGAATTATCCCTAATATAAATTAAGGCCCAAAGAACACACAACCATTAAGAATAGTGTCAATTCCAAGGTTTGAAACTAGGGCCTCAAGGATAAATCACTACATCTTTACCACTAAACCAAATAACATTATATATATATCAGAATTTAAGGGAGGCATCCAAATTTCGGAAAAAATAATTTTCTTTCAAAATTCGCGGGCAAACCCCCCTCCCCCCCCCTTTTTGGATCCGCCACTGCTTGTGAGTGTATTGTCTACTCTTCATACACCCCACACGTCTAGACTATACACTCACAAGTTTAGAATATACACTCGTAAGTTTGGTTTCTCTCACACTTGGAATCACACATCGCTTGGATGTGAAAGTTTTTTGTTGTTTGTATTGGTTTGTCTCCCTTCCTCTATCAGTTGTGTGTTGGCCTTTTAGGAGTAACCTGCGGCTACGGCCAAACCAACATGCGCGTCACCGCTGTCTGTCCGGGCGGCTCGGCACGGGCCGGGCTCTAGTCTCCGGTAGAGCACCCGTGGTGCGTGCAAACCAACCTTTTGGAAAAATAAAAGGGTCGACATTATACTTAGAATCACGACAATATACCCAATATACCGTTAATGTTTCTGGGCACAAATAAAATTTAATTTGGTTTAGGTTAGGTCGACATTATACTCAGAATCGCGACATTACACACATTATTTATGTTTCATGTGAGTGTAGTGTTTTTGTGGAAAGTAGAAATTGCCCTTACGGAACCGCACGACAAGTTAACGTTGGAGTGTGTCTCCGTGTCAAGCATCCGTACACCGCGCAAAAAATGATTGGCTGGATCCCCTGTTCGAATGGATTCAGACATGTATGGGACTTGCACCCGAATATGTATATATATAGACGACCAGTATGTGAATGGATGATGATCTCGCTCTAGTAATCATAGCTAAGGAGTTACTAAGCCATATCATAGATATCATTTCGAGAAATGGTATTGGACAACCCGATTTGAGAAATGTGTCATAGATTAAGTCATGAGCATTCTCAGTTGTCGTAGTATCATTAAATCCTGTAAGGTTTTTTTTGGAATATAAATTCAAGAAAATGTAGGATTTTATTGAAAATAAAACCCTAACCCCATGTCTATAAGAATAGAGCATTGGATTACTTGAAACCTAATGTGGTTTTTGCAATATTAGTCGTCCACTGACAAACTTCATATCTGATTAATTGTTAATTAGATATGATTTGAGAAGATCATAGGTTTGAAGGTAACAGGTTGAAAATTGGAGTTGAAAATCGTTTTAGAAAATTCTGTAGCAAAGTTGAAACCTTCTGGTGGTGTAAATTTCTCGTTCGAGGTCTGATTTGGGCCCATAAGATGTCGATAAGGACTGATTTTGATGATACTTGAAAATTTTCAAGGTGTGACGCGTGTCACAACATCCCAGTGAGTTGTGACGTAATGAATGTGACATGAGTCACATGGGTAATTGCAGACTACCTCCTATTTAATCCCATATTTTACGTAGATCCAAAAGAGGAAGAAGGGAGGACAAAACTCGAGCCACCACTGACTTTTTAGAGTGAAATGCACCAAACTCCTTCCTTGTAGGCCATTTTTGGTACTTCACGAGAGGAGTTCCACTACCACCGCCATGGGAAAAAACTAAGGAGGCAAATAGCTACAAGTAAGAGCTTGATTAGAGAGACTTGAGCTTCCCCAAACTCATTCATAGGGTTCAGGGTCTGTAATTTTATTTCCTTGTCTTCAATATTGGGATTCTTTGTAGTTGAATGCTTGAGCACCATGATTTGGGGCTAAAACTCTAGGCCATGTGAGTTAGACATTGTTTATGTTTAAAACTATGATATTTATGGTTTATTGATTGTTATTTGCATGATTGTATTCTACTTTGTTCCTCGTGTCGGGTGCTACTTATTTAACTAGTATTCAATTTTTTATCTTTTCTCGACCCCGAGAGAGGCTTGTGAAGGTTGACCAAAGTGGAATTGAGGTGTCGGGGCTTAGCACCCACATCTTGGCTCAAATATTGTCATGTTTAATGCTTTCAACGGTGAGTAATAACATCCCAGAGTAGCTCACCCGAGATTATGATGTTTCCAATGTCGAGAGACGGACTCGGTATTTACGACATAGGCTAAATGATTAATTGATTGTATGTATGTAGATGAGTGAATGTCTTGTGATTGAATGAGAATTTGTTGAGATGTGTGTATGCTCATTTGAAATCTACTTTGTGCATGTGCGTGCTAGTTATTGATTACTTAGTATGTTATCCTTTGTCATGACTCGACTCCGAGAGGAGCTTGTAGAGACCAACCAAGTAGATTCGAGGGGCCCGTGCCTGGCACCCACTCCTTGATTCAAAAAAATTTGTGCATTCATATCGTCGAAGAGTTAGTAATAACATTTTGAGAGGGTCGCTAATTCCGACATGTTTCCATCACCAATATCAAGAGACGGTGCCAGTATTTGAACATAGACCAAATGAAATTGCATTCTTAATTAAAATCTCACGTAATTGCTAGATGATCATGAACCTAGTTCCCTCGGTTCTCACCACCTCGAATCTAACCATCTGCCCCCGTTTACTTTTATTGCATTGAATGTACTTTAGTTGTAGTTAGTTTATGTTAACTGTAGCTTAACCTTCTCTCCTATTTGTACATTTTCTTTTTCAGTCATGTCGAGAAAGAGAGCGCGAACTTCGGATGATAAAACCTCTATTTCATTCCTGAGAGTTTGATCGCGTAAATCGGTGTACAAATTAACTTGATAACAACTGTGTTTTGATGTGCGCGTTGGGAAAGGGGCGCAAGGGCATTGTGTGCGCACCCGAGGACCACATAGATCCTGACCATCAAGACAACGTACATGATAAGCGCAACACATGTGTCTTGTTCGCTGCCATAATAAAGGCAACTTACATGAACGTGCATGTTGCCATTATAAAGGTCGCCTACATAAACAGTTAACTTTTCTGAAAATTTTGTTAACTATTTTTGCGAAATAAAAAAAATACCCTACCATTAAAATAAATAAAAATAATTTTGAACTTTTTGTTTTCTTATTTGACTTTAAAAAAAAATAATAAAACATTATTTTAGTATTAATTTTAAAAAAATTAAAGCGATGTTTAAAAATCATTTTCTGATTATTATATTTTATATAAGAAAATAATTTAAAATTATTTTTACTACTGACAAAATTTTACTTTTTATAATCTATAATGAAAGTATTACAAAAAAAAAGTTCAAAATTATTTTTTATTATTTATTATAATTCTTTTAATACAAGTGTATTTTCGTCATTTCGCAAAAAGTTAACAGAATTTTCAAACAAAATATTAACATAAGAGGTAAAGTGAAACTTTTTCAAACTTAAGGGACTTCACAGTTAAGAGGGTTAAGTGAAACTCGTCCATAATTAAGAGGGTTATGCAAAATTTTCCCATATAATTTTGTTCAGTAAATTGAATTATAAAAAAGTTAGTGCTATTTATGTATTATATAACTCCATTAATAACTTCTTGACGGGCACGCTCCTCTCTCCTCTTTACCGTTTTCATCACTGACTTAATGGTGTCAAATTCAGTGCAACAACCATGAAAGCTAGTCTTCATTCATTTGCATGTTTATGTAGTTTAAAAGGACCAAATGAATTGTGTGCTTACTAATATCCATAAATATTATAGTTTTCGACTCACAAATTTATAAGTTTTGAGTTCAGTTGTTAGAGGGTTAGTTATTAACAGTATAAATAAAATTGAAGCACGATACAAGGTTGAGTCTGTCTTTCTCTTTTGACGCTGAAATGATGCTCGCTTATTCTCCTTTGTCCTCCCTTACAATTGCTAGCCAAAACTGCAAGCTTCTCGGTCGCAAATCTTGTAATGTCAGCACAATTTCTCCTTCACTTGGTTTCCACAGTTACAATGGTCGCTCCATTCCCAAAAATACATCCACCACACGTTACAATTGCAAGCTTAGTTTCATAAGGGTACGTTATTTATTCTACATTAATTAGAATCTCGTACCTATGTTCATATTTAGCTTAATTATTATAGCTTGCATGGTTTCATACACATACACATTAGAACTCAACTCTTATCCAAAAGAATAGTCTAGTAAGTTTTAAATTTAATGCGTGTATATAAACTCTCTTTATATTCTTATACTTCTGATGTGAGACCTAGACTCACACGTGAAATCTTAACATTAGTAACTATTATTTATTTATAGTAAGTATTGATTTGAAAGTTGATTCTCTCAGGCATGCACTCAGTCTAAATCCGAACCGATGATTACAAATGGAGTTAGTAATTTTGGAGACGCATGTTGGAGATTTCTTCGACCCTATACCTTGAAGGGCACAGCTATAGGGTCTTCGTAAGTACATTTGTCGTAATTAATTAGACACTATATATGGTCAATAATTTCTCTCTGTTTACATGCTATATGTCAATTACTCATAATTACATGCATTTGAGGGTCACCTTATTGTTCTTGACAAGTGCAATATTGGCCAGACTAGTGCTTCAAAACCCAAATTTGATACAGTGGTCGCTAGTATTCAAGGCACTTTCTGGCTTTTTCGCCCTTGTATGTGTCAATAGTTACGTTGTTGGGATCAACCAAATATACGATGCTGACATCGACAAGTATGGAGCTCTATATCTTATTTTTAATATATATAATTAACTTGGGTAAGAATATCATGTTAAAACAATGTGAATTATTCGCGGCTTTAGAGATAAATTGAATCTTTGTCAATTATCTAAAGCTCTTAATAAGAAGTATAAGAGTTTAATGTTACAACTTGCAGTGATGTGAAGTGTTTTATTTGACTTTGTTATTGATTTTGCAGGATAAACAAACCTCATCTGCCTATAGCGGCGGGAGACCTTTCAGTGGAATCGGCGTGGTTATTAGTATTGTTTTTTGCGGCGGCAGGGTTTTCGGTCGTTGGATTGACTTGTGGTCCGTTGATTACTTGTCTCTATGGTTTTGCTCTTCTCCTTGGCACGGCCTATTCTATTCCTCCTTTTAGACTCAAATCTATACCTCTAGGAACAATTTTTACCATTGCAGTGGTATGGTTTATTTTTTAATTAATGACATATCACATACGCTCAAAGTTGTCCGTTTTTAAAATCAGTACTCCAAATTTAAAACTTTCGTTAAAAATATCTCAAGAATTTCAAAACATTCAAGGTAAATTATGTTCAATCTAACAACAACAAAATTTTAATGTCGAAAATGCTCTCAATAGTTCTGATGTGAAATCAGGTTGGTCTGAATGGCTCAAATCCGATCAGATCGCTTTAAATTTAGTCTGACTGGTTCAAACTAAAAATTAATTTATTTTTATTTGATAAATAATCATTAAAATATTTAATTTTTAATAAGTATTATTTTTTTGAAGTTGATAAATATTAATTTATTGATTATTTTTATAATTTAAGCTCATTACAAAATAGTAATTAATATCAACTATTATAAATTGATAATGCTTTAAATTTTTTATGATTCTATATTAAAAATATTTTTTGAATCATATATTATTACTATTAATTACATATTAATAATCATTACAAAATAGTAATTAAAAATAAAATATTTAAAAAAATTATTATAACATTTAGTAATAATAATAAATATTTTTGAGTTTTATTTTATTTTAAGTAAATAATATTTTTTGAATTGGTTAGACTGGGTTTGAACCGATCAGACCAGTCTAAAGACTTATTTTAGAAACGGACATTTTTAGGTAAAGTGATATGTTACTATCCTTTTATTTTTTATCTACTATTCATTTCAATTTTATCGTTTAATTAAGCTTGGCTGATCGCGTGATCAATTTCAGAAGCGGGGATTCCTTCTTAATTTTGGTGTTTATTATTCCTTGAAAGGATTTGGACTTCCATTTCAATGGAGGTATGTTATAGTTTATTTTCATTATGTGACTATGTATTATAATTTGTTGAGATATTTTTTGTGAAGTTTAATTGTGCTCTGGTTTTATTCGTGAAGCCCACCTCTGGTTTTTATTACAATCTTTGCAACTGTATTTGGTGTGGTGATTGCAATAACCAAAGATCTTACGGACGTGGAGGGAGATAGCAAGTAAGTCCATTTATTTTATTTATTATGATCATATATATATATGTGTGTGTGTGTGTGTTTGTATGTGTGTTGGAACATTTGTATAACATATTGCTATAATATTTATAGGTATGGGATCACAACCTTAGCAACAAAACTTGGAATTAAAAAGGTTGTGTTTCTCGGTTCTGGGCTTTTGCTGTTAAACTATGTTGGTGCTATACTAACAGCTGTTTATATGCCTCAGGTAAAATTAACAATAATCTTTGTCATATTTTAATAAGGTCTCGAGTTCAAATAATGTATATTCTAACCAATTTACAGGCTCTCAATCGTAACTTAATGATACCCATGCATTCGATATTTGCTTTGAGCTTGATTTACCAGGTTCGTTTCTTTCTTGAATATCTTGTGAGTTTAATTTATACATTAAAATTGTGAAACTACATATATTACATCTAATGTCTGTCTTGATTTCAGACTCGAATGCTAGAACAATCCAACTATACGATGGTAATCTTTAGATGTGATTTTTTTCTCGATTATAATATGTATAGTTTTAATACCGTTACTGATTTATAGTAAATTTGTGTCTTGCGCATGCAGGAAGCAATCTTGAAGTTTTACATGTTTATATGGAATCTTTTCTACGCCGAGTATATCATATTTCCTTTCATATAGCCAATCCGTGAATAAAAAGACAATATTGGTATCATATCCAACTTTCTTTTGAACCTCACCAGGTTAAGCATTCTAACATGCATGCGTGTTTTTACACATGAACATATTTATGATCTGCTGCTGTATGTATAATAAATATCGTTTATGCAAATAATTAAGAGCATATATATTTGGGAACACTTTGTATTCAAAAACATTTGTGTAAAGTTTTACCCAAATAAAATAATGCCCCTTCTTTTAATCCTAATATATATAAAAGTTACGTAACATAACAAAAGATGATATTTAATTTGGTGGTTATAAGTGTGGTATCATAAACAAATGAAGTCATGTGTTCAAACTTTGGAATTGACAATTTTTATTTATAATAGATGTGTACTTTTGTTAATTATGTTTGAGTCTTTATAGATTATTAGTTTATTTTGTTTTTGTAATTTTTTTGTTTGATTATTATAATTTATTAATCATTGAGATTTTGTTAAATTTTCAAAACAAAATTATGATGATGTTGAGCGCAATGTTAGGTCATTTGATAAACGAGTCAACCTATTACGATTTGTAGTGCTCGAGAACCAATTCGCTTCGTATTTATATATAAATGAAAGTTAAATTTGAACACACCTACTAAATAAACGATCAACCTCGAGTTAGTGTTTTGTTAATTACATTCATTTATTAATTATTTGATTATTTAAATTAACTTTTAATTAATTATATTGTTAATGAAAATAAAATGTAGTATAAATTCCCCCACCCGAAAAAATTTATGGATCCCTCACTGCCTCTACAAAAATAGTGGGAGGCCCAACCGTTGTGATGTCTTCTTACAAACAAAGTTGTAGAGTCACGCGATGTGCGGTGCTATTTGTAATATTTTGTCAAATAAGTAAAATTGGCTTATATATAAAAATTTTAAGAGATTAGAGAAAATAATAAAAGACACAAAACGTAAATTCATTCTCATCCATTTTCTGAACAACCAAAGAAATCAAACATATAACACAAAAGCAATAGAATTAACGTCGGTCAAAGAGTAGTCGAGCAAAGATCCAGAAACATAAATCTAGAGCTGAAAAAGTTTTTGTGAAAAAAAAATTCAGTTTTGAACATTGGTCATAGATCGTAAGTGTCGTGTAGATGAACCTACATCATTTTTTCCCTGAAAATCAACATGACATATTAAGTCGTATAATCAAATGCATCATAAAATTTATCGGAATCTAATAATCGAGTTAGGTTTAAACATATATCGTTTTGTTCGGTTAATGAATCGTATTTTAAATAAAGATATTAATGAATCGTATTTTAAATAAATATGTGTGATTAACACGTATTCAAGATAGTTTAAGAAAATAAATGTAATTCAATAAAATTTTATTAAGAAATTGTTATTACCATTAGATTTTCAAATTAGTTAAAAATAATTGTAATCTAACTTAAAATTTTAATATATTCTATAAAATAAAATAAAAAAATACCTATTATAAAGCAAGCAGACGTCCAAGTGGCAACAGATGATTTTCCTTTTCATAGATAAAAATAGATTTTTAAACTAAATTAAGTTTTAATACAATACTAAAATGCATTCGTTCATCAATGATCAAACTTGCACACTTCAACCGACTCAGCCCTCATGTGGACATTTGCAGCCACCTTTACGGCTCTATACATGATTTGAGTTCATTTGGTGTCCGTATGAACACTTCTTTACCCATATTTAGTGTTGAATTTCTCTCGTTATGCGATTATTTAGAGCCGTTTGTATCACTTTACGTCTTCGAGTATGTTTGGTGCAATTGTACATATTATAGGTGAAAATGGAGTAAAATAGAACTGAAAATCGTCTAAGAAAATTTTGCAGGAAAATTGAAACTATTGAATGACGTAAATTTCTCATCCGAACCTTTATTTGGGCCCATAATATGTCGATTTGAAAGGAATTCAATGATCTACACATTATGAAATTCGAGGGGTATGGAGATCGCCACATACAACCAGAAAGTTGTGGCGATCGCCACATCAAAAGCCACATGGCAAAAATTGCCTATAAATAAACTTTCATACCTAATTCTGCATATCTGTCACCTTATTGGTGACTGGCGATCCTATCTCTTTTCCAAGGCGATTTTGGAGGCTCTAATCACCGTTATTCGATCTCCTATCGATTCAACAAGGAGATAAGGAGTCATCATAAACAAATCAGTTGAAGAGTGCATGATTATCCAACTCCAATTTGGGTTTTGAGCTTGATTGTTCTCTTCCTTTCTTGAACTGAATCTGTCTATGATGAATTTATCTGTAATCACCATAATTATGGGCTAAAAATTCTAACCATGATTGTTCTCTTCATCCCCGTCACACATTTGGAGGTTGTGCACATCGAAAAGAATTGAGGTTTGAGACTCACCTATTGCCATCCCTTCTATACATTTTAAAATCCTTACTATAAGTGTGTGGATTACTACTGTAGAGAAGGCAAAAAAATCCGAACTCAACGGATACCCAATGAACCTGCCCCTATCGGAACGGGTGCAACCCAAATATTTTCAAGTTCGGGTTCTTTTAATAGTTTTTTAAATAGGTGTGGGTCGCCATGTGTCTTGTCTGTTTCGACCGGCGGCCATACCATTTTACTTTTTCTTAAAATTTATATAATATTATATAAATAAATATGATATAAAATTTATATAAATTAATTAATGTATTATATTATATTTTGGTTTGGACACCTGTTCACGATGAACGAATATTCTACGAGGCGGGCACCAGTTGGGGTCGATCAAACCCAACCCGCTGTCATTCTTAATTACTGGCCTTTTCTACGTCAATTGTTGTTGCCTTATTGATCCATAACTATGGGCCCTTGTTCTTAAGTGTATTACATAATAAGAAAACACAAGTCTCGGCCCGATAGCTTCCTACAATCTTCTTTGAGAGTAACCATCCATCAACTCTTCGACCCCACTCAAAATGCTTCACTTCAGCATTGTCAACATCAACTACGTATATATTCATGTGAAGAAAACAAAATAAATCATACACCATGAAATCTATATCTTTAATTTGCCTAATAAATCTCCATAACTTTCTTAAAATGGCTAGATTTTTAATTATTCATGACAATCATTCGTGTCTTTTTTCCTTTGTTTTCGAATATATTTTGAAGCTGGCAGTGTTGGATTTAAGTGGTTGGTTCTGTCCCTAAAACAATAAAAGATTAGGTAAATTCTTGAGATTTGGTTGTCAATTTTAAATGGTGTGTATGTAGATGGATCAGCATCTAACATTGACCCTGGTAGAGGGTGACAGTCCTATATGTGTAGGGTACATAAATTATAATAATGAAAACTTGGACCCCAAAACCCCCCACCGAATTAAAGCACCCTTCCTACAAATCTTAAATCTCTCACTACTATATATGCCGTTTGGGTTTAGCCGTTTAGGACCCTTATGGTCCCTAAAAGATAGCTCAGGTGCCATTAGGTAGGGTGCTGCTAGTAAAGTTGAATGGTAATCAAATTTATTCAATCATTTTAATCCATCTAATTATAATTTAAGAAACGGTACATTACAAATAATCATTTGTATGAATTGTCAATTTTCATGTATTTATGGAGAATTTTATTTTAATAAAACCAACTTAAATGAGGCTACAATTTTAGCATCACGAGTCATGCATACAATTTGTTCAATGGCGCTTCTCTTTGATAATTAAGTATCGTCATTGATTCGGTCATGATTCCCTCATTTTCGAGTCAAATTTGACGTTGACAACTTATTTAGAATTATCATACTTAGTCTATGTTGTTGACATGAACGTTAAACAAAACTATATGATCATACTTGTACAAACTAGTGTTGATAAAATGGATTTATTTTCTGTGAATATCAAAACTATATCGAAAAACTCTTATGAATTGTTACGAGCATCGACAACTTCATTGAAAATGGAACAATCATACGTAGGCTTATGTCAGTTGAGCAGTATTAAAAGTAGAAAACAATCGCAAGTGCGTGTCACGAGTCAGAACCAATGCTCCTCAACTAAATATTCTTGTGTACTGCTAAATCGCACTCTTTTTCTACACTACACTACACACTACAGTATGGGTCTCTCTCTCCACCATTATTATTCTTATTCATGTCCTCGGAATAAGTATTGTCTTCTTCTATTTACGAACATGCCATTGGTTGCCTTTCAAGCATTCTACTTTCTGGGCCATCCATCTTCTCTTCTCTTCTCCATATATTTTATGGAATAATATATATGTAAATAAAACATTGCTGTACCTGCATGTCCCAAGTCCCAAGTCCGAACCAACAAATAATTAATAAGAAATCTTACAACATTCGCTAGAAAACGGGCAATCGATGTCATGATTTGAAACACTTTATGCACATGATGGTATTTTATATTATGTGTATATATTTTAGTCAGTATTATTTCAAATATCATTAAATATGTGTTTTAGTCTCTCAAAATAAAAATAAATTCGTTCTTGTATAATTCTCTTGTGTTTAATAGTTACAATCACTTTGAGTTTGACTGTGCTTGCTCCCTAGCTTCATACTAGAGTTCAAGCTCCAAAACATATAATCTAAACTTATTTAATTTCGTTGTGATTATAAAGTAAAGAGTATTTTATCTAATGCGGTCTCTTTTTTCCTAGTTTGACGATGATTAACAACATGGTCATGGTCATGGACAACATTGTTAGTATATATTGTGAACGAATAATAAATGAAATGAAAGCGCAGCACGTGCAAAATCAGATGAGAGAAATAAAGCAACCATAAATTAGGGGTGCATTAAAAAGAAATGTATAAAAATAAAAGAGAGAAGTAGTGCAAGTAAAGAAGAAGAAGAAGAGTGTGGGTCCCATAGGAAAGGATGTGGACACGTCACCCACCTTGCCTCCCTTGCAAGTTCACTCTTTTTCAACCAGATTCTGTGCACTTCCCTATCCCACGCGCTCCTCTTGCGGTGCCCCACGCGATCCACCTAAATTATCAAATATTTTAATATTACATTTTAGGTTTATTCACATTCTTAAGGTGGCTTTTCAAGACAATTTGTACAGGTATAAAAGATATCCATTACTTATTTTGAATGGAAAATATTACCTCTCGTTTTGTTGGATCGGACTACAAAGTCCTACGTTAAAAAAATATTTGTTGTTACGTTTGTTATTGACTTACTTTTTCAGCGATACGTAAGATGTCGAGTATATGGTCAGAAAATATGTCAAGCGTTTAGTCTCTACATACTTCGTGATTTTTATGAATCGTAGCATTGAAAATTTTGCTTAAATAAGAGACATATTACGATTGGAAAGATACAGTTGTGTACAAGGCTTTTGGTAAGTCTTGATTGAGTCATGATTCTGGAAAGCTTCCTGCCGTGATAGAGACTTTGAAAAGATATCAGCAACAAGAACTTGGGAAACCTAAATCAACTAGAATTATGGTAACCCTAATGCGTTCCGAAATTAGTTTTGCAGCTGCTATAAAAGCTTAGGCTTCACCCTTAGCATCAAGAGTGACTCATTGTAGTTTCTTCGGTGGAATACATAGAGCTCTTAGACGTGCAGGACTGGCGGGCTGAGAGGTTGTGTGTTCCCCGATGGACGATTGTGTATCACTACCAGAATCGGAAGATCAAGTATGAGTGATTGAGGTTTTCCTGTGAATGCGTGATTGCAACTCCGAAGGCATATTTCATGAGTTCTCTGCCCCAATCACTCCTCGACAAAATGGGATCGTCGAGCGCAAGAATCGAACATTGCAAGAAATGGCTCGAGTTATGATGTTGGCTCAAAACATTCCTACTCATTTTGGCGCAGAGGCACTTAACACCGCTTGTCACATTCACAATCGAGTTACACTACGTCCAGATATGTCTGTCACTCACTATGAACTCTGGAGGGGAAAAAACCAAATGTAAAATACCTTCACATTTTTGGGTCAATATGTTATATCTTAGCTGACAGGGAACCACGACAAAAGTTTGATCCAAAGAGCGATGAAGGCATATTTCTTGGATACTCGAGGAACAGTCGGGCCTATCGAGTTTACAACAAACGCACTAGGACAATGATGGAGTCAATTAACGTGGTGGTCAATGATGAATGGGTAGATGTCCAACCAAATGTTTCTGAAGAAGACGAAGTTCTCTCGAAGTTTGTTCTTAAAGATGTTAGGAATAATGTTGCTAACGAACCTGAGAACTCGGATGTCAAGAAAAATGTCGAGGACAAAGTAGACGACATTATTAGAAATGAAGAAGAAACTCTTGTAACCGGACACAAAAACCCATCTAGAAGGATTCAAGCAAATCACCCGGCGTCTGAAATAATTGGAGATATTAATGAAGGTGTGCGTACTCGTTCTAAAGCTTCTATCAGCTACAGGGATATGATAGGCAATATATGTTTTGTTTCAATGATCGAACCGAAGAATGTTAACGAAGCCATCGAAGATGAATATTGGGCTAATGTTATGCAAGAAGAGCTCGTCCAATTTGAGAAGAATCAGGTATGAGAACTGGTGCCTAGACTAGAGAATGTCAATATTATCGGTACAAAATAGATTTTCAAAAACAAGTCGGGTGAGCATAGAAACGTCACGCGCAACAAAGCTAGGTTGGTAGCTCAAGGATATACACAAATAGATGGCATGAACTTTGACGAGACATTCGCACCAGTGGCTAGACTCGAAGCAATAAGACTTCTACTAGGGATCGCATGTCATTTAAAAATCAAGTTGTTCCAAATGGACGTAAAGTGTGCATTCCTAAACGAATATCTCAATGAGGGAGTCTATGTTGCACAACCAAAGGGATTTATATACCCACATTCTCCCGAACATGTTTATAAATTGAGAAAAGCACTCTATGGACTGAAGCAAACACCTAGAGCATGGTATGAGCGATTAACGAGCTTTCTGATCAAGAGTGACTACACTAGAGGGGGAGTTGATAAAACCCTGTTCATAAAGAATGAGGATGGAAATCTGATGATTACCTAAATATATGTCGATGATATTGTATTCGGCGGAATATCAAGAAAAATGGTGGAACATTTTGTTCAACAAATACAATTAGAGTTTAAAATGAGCATGGTCGGTAAATTTAGTTTTTTTCTGAAATTTCAAATCAGGCAGATGGTCGACAACATTTTCATCTCTCAGAGTAAGTACGCAAGGAATATAATGAAAAAATTTGGATTGGAAAAGACCTCTCACAAGCGAACCTCCGCCGCTACACATGTCAAACTCATAAAGGACGATTCCGGGGAAGCTGTTGACCAGAGCATGTATAGAAGCATCGTTGGTAGTCTTCTCTACCTCACTGCAAGTCGACATGATATAGCCTATGTTGTAGGTGTATGTGCACAATTCCAAGAAAACCCTAAAGTAAGTCACTTAACCCAGGCCAAAAGAATAATAAGGTATATCGCTGACAATGCTGATCTAAGTTTCCTATACACTTTCGATACGTCTTCCACCATTGGTTGATACTGTGATGCAGATTGGGCAGGTAGCACTACTGATAGGAGAAGCACATCTGGAGGCTATTTCTACCTAGGTAATAATCTTATATCATGTTACAGTAAAAAGCAGAATTGTGTCGCTCTATCCACTGCTGAATCAAAGTACATAGCTGCTGGAAGAAGTTGTACACAACTTCTGTGGATGAAGCAAATGTTGGTAGAGTATAATGTCAAGCAGGATATTATGACATTATACTGTGACAATGTGAGGGCTATCAACATCTCCAAGAATCCGGTCCAACATAGTAAGACCAAACACATCGATATTCGACATCATTTTATTCGTGAGTTGGTTGAGAATAAGAAAACTATTCTAGAATATCTCCACACCGACAAGCAGCTTGCTGATATTTTCACGAAGGCCTTGGATGTGAATCGTTTTGAAAGCCTAAGTTCGTCACTTGGGTTGTGCTCTATGGACTTATGACAACGCAACTGTCTGAGGGGGAGTTATAGGTGGGTACCCCCTCTGAAACTACATGATCAATCCCAACTGACCGACAGTTCGAACAATGAGTCTATCGAGAGCAAGAAGAATATGATTCAATGATACAATAGTGGTTGTAAAGTAGTGGTTTGTGTGATAATCACCTATATTTGTATGTTTTGAATGGTTCCATTATAGTGAAATCTTTCCACTGGCAAAGCGCCCCCAGACGTAGGTGAGTTGCATCGAAGTGGGTTAACAATCTCGTGTGTCGCTATTTGCTCTTTACTCTTCATATTGTTTTTGTCCGAATCTGTTTGCGGACAAGTTGTTAAGAACATTGTCTTAACATTGTTCTCGACATTATTTTTGACATCTTGTCTAATTGTCATAATCAGAATTTCAGGTACCAAGGTGGTTTATATACACATTAGATTCTACATGTAAGAAACTAATTTTTTTTTAGTTAAATGTGGGTTGTAATATGTAGGTAGGCTTTCACTGGATACTCCTCATAGATATGACCCAGATTTCCAACAGTATTTGTCGATTGACTGAAACAAGTAATTTATTATATTCAAATCTTTCAACTTTAGCTCATTAAAAATAATCTTTTCTATAGCAGACACTGGATGTTTCGGATTTGGCTCAGAGTAACCAGATTCAATGAGGTTCTAGTATTCTTTAGATCTCAATAGTTTCTACATCAACATATTCCAATCCGTAGTCTCCGTCAAATTTTAGAATATATAGTTGAGTAAAACTAATTTATGTCATCGCAATTCACTCGAGTGTTTCACCCACACAAGTCACTCTAGTGTTTCACTGTTTTTAGTATCATAAAATTATAAAGAGAGAATATTTGATTTTTTTTTTTCATTATGAATGACTATCTATAAAATGCTAATTTGTGATGAAATTTAAATTAAAAATGAATACGATAGATAAATATTAATTTTTGGACGGACTAAAAATGTTAGTTAAATAATAAAAACTATATGAACACTCTTATGACTATTTAGAAGAAAGAGATCATTAGTAGAGTAATACTTTCCGTTTAATTAAATAAATGTATCACTTAAAAGATAGTGTGTGAAGTTTAATGATCTTCACACCCCAATTATGATGATAGAAAGCCTAGCAAAAGGAAATTGGATTAGCCATATGGAGCCACGTGATTTATGTACTTTTTAGCTCTTCTTTTAGGGGGGAATATACTTTGTGGCTAATATGCACTATGTAAAGTAGAACTAAAAGGACATGATGCCTCGTTTAGTTAAGCATTTGTTCTTAACCAAGAACCTAAAGAAGTGGACAACTCATTTACTTTCAATTCCAAAATGTCAAAATCATTTATCCTCTTTATGAAACGCTTAAATTTAAACAATGTTATTGGAAAGTGGCATTGTGCCCAAGTGCCCCTCGCTGAATTTAGAAAACGATCATTTTTTGGTGCACGTCATGTACAAGAACAATTAGGGGTAAACGATTCGAATCGAGTTTCATTTTGCAGGATTTGGTTCCGATCATAAAAAATATGTTCCGCTCAAGCTCGAACAAACTTATGCAATTAAGCTCGAGTTCGACTCAAAATAAAATAGACAAATTCAAACTCGAGTTCGGCTCAATTCAATTCACTTAAATTTCAATATAAATACTTATTAAAAATAAATAAATAATAAATTTTTTATTAAATAATACATGACTCAACTTGAGATTGGCTCGAATTGATTCGACTCGTCTAATTCTATCATGAATATTTATGAAAATTTTAAAAAGTATATTAATGTCACTATATAATTAATTGAATATTCAAACGAGCTAGCTCCGAGCCTATTGAGCCTTAAACGGTCAGACTAGAGCTTGACTCGTTTATTAAACGAGCCCTTATCTTGAGCTCGAATTCGGCCTGAACTCAATTATAACGAGTCTGAACTGAATACTTAATGAGCCGATCTCGAGCGACTCGTTAAAAGCTCGACTCGTTTACAACCCTAAGGATAGTAAAACATCTCGTCTTCGATGTTCAGCGACGGAACCAGTTACTTTTGGTAGGGGACACAACATTTTTTCTTAAAATTTCGTATGATAGATTTAAGCGTTTAATCATTTTAATTTTCTTTTATTCCTATCTACCCATCCAACCCAAGCTCACCTACACTAAGCCCAACCCAACCTATACAAAGTTCTTACCCCACCCTCTAAACTATACCAATCCATAAATCCTCCTACGAGACACACTGTGATCTGATCTCTGGTCAAGGCCAGAGAAAGAATAGTCTGGACCACAAGAGCCAGGGTTTAATAATAGTTACAAAATACAAATTAAGCAAATTGTAAAGAAATTCAAACTTGCAAAAAGAAGCATCACGTCTTTTCTACCTCGTTCATAGCATTTGGAAGAAATTTGCAAACTCTGTTAATGCACGCACCACCGCCGGAATCACAATGGAGAATTTGCACTGAACCAATATGATAGTCATGAGTCTAACGTCCGTAAAAAAATTTGTTATTGGTATTCACCTTATTTTTTAGAGTACCCGCATTACACGTAGGGAATCGTACTTTGTGGATATGCTCATGCACTTCTCAACAATCACGCTTCTTCACAACACAAAGTGTATATGGGAGCATACCAATGTTCGTCTCTTGAGGGCACTAATTTTTCCGCACTTTTTATTCTTGAAGAATTCTCTGGGTTTTCTCATAAATTTTAGTCTTCCCCCTAGTCCTAGAGTTATGCCTATAACATTGTCACATACATTCTTCTCTATGTGCATCACATCGAGCACATGTCTAATGAGTCTTCCAATGATCCAATTCTCACTATATGCTTATTTGAGTCTAACGCAATAGACCACTTTGTCATCTACTAAACTTCAAATGCACCTAGAACATGTATTCTATATAAACCAATGGATCGTGACAAGTCGTTACTACTAGCAATGACTTCCTTTTTCATTACTTAATTCTTTTTATATCCCTCTCCCTTGTTCTCAGTTACTCATCAAATGGCACTCGGGCTATTTTGGATAATGATTCTGTATATTGCCTTAAGGACTTGAGTGCCAGAAAAGACATGGTGTCGCATGTTTTGTGTCGACATGTTCGTTAAACGCAAGTGTCATGCTCCGAAATGTTCTATCATGAGATAAAAACATGTGCGCGCCCTGATGAGACACTATTGATCCATGTATAAAGAGCATGCCTTATAACTTTTTATTTAAATACCTCCTAACATTTCAAAACTTGAGAAGTCACTGATATTTCAAATTAGAGCAACGTGCATTATAAATACTTTATTTTTATAACAATCTCATGTGGCAACTCCATGATGTCATAACTTATTCAGCTCATCAATAAGTGGATGCATGAAGTGATTCAAACATTTAACATGATATTTCGGCCCAGATATCAACATGGTGAGGATGTTGTATTCCTTTTCATAGTCATCGATGGTAAAAAATTAAGCATAATATCGACTATAGGCCATAGACGGTAAGATTGCGCATTAAGCACAAATGGTCAGAACCACTCAGTTGCAAGGGCGAGGTGGACGTTCTTGATTTCTTTTGAAAAATTTAGGTAGGTCACATTAAACTTGATCCAATCATTACAGTGCGAGGGATGTTCTAATATATCCTCATTCATCTTTCCCGCTCACTGTTTCATCACATCCACTCTGCCATCTCGGGTGTTATAAATAACTACTGCAGTCGAGCCATCAAAGAGAAGTACCAAAATGTCTTTCTCGCAAAAAATAAATTTTCGAAAGGCTCATACATATTCTCTCTACGAACGTGACATTCTTTGTCTTCTGAATGCTCTATGTAGTACAAAATGCATCTATAAAAACACACATCATATTTTATGCATGGCAGTTTGATTGCCTTCAATTTTTATTTCGTTCTTTCGTATCTCGATATATACATAATATGTTACGGCAATGTACAGTAAATATCTCCTTTGATGTCGTCAAAAGTCGTATATGTTATTATGATCTTTTTCTTTATGAACAAAATCCATAACAATCATGTTAAAGTCGTGTCTACGATATTTTCGTACAATGGGGTATATAGCTCCATCATCAATCAGCAGCCGACTGTACCCCATCATCAATCTCCAGCCGATTGTACCCCATCATAGTTACTCTAGCGAACGACTCCTCGACTTCGACGACCGTATCGTTTCATCGTTTATTTCCACCCAAAAATCATAAGATGGGTCTGCATCATCAACGAGTTGTTGCACACGATTGACGTTCAAACTCGAAGAATGCATTTCTGCGAACTAGATGATACACTTACTTCTCAATTTCGGCTTTTCCTATTGATATGTGGATTTTCTAACACTTATTTAAGTACTTTTTCTCCATATATTAACTTACTTTTCTTCCTATTTATAATTAAGATGCCTTCTTTGATTCCATTTTGTGTTTCACGACATTTTAAGTTTATTTTGCATAATACATATTTTTAGCTTAAATGGAGCATATCCATGAAACACAAGATTTAGAGCCCCAACAAAATCTCCAGCCGAGAAGAAACAAGGTGACACCCAAATTGAAAAAAATCCTATAAGAAAAAGGAAATCAATTCGTCAAGGGAAAAGAGAAAGCACTCGAACCCCGTGCATTTGTGTGGACACCAAGCTTCTCACTAACCCCTTTCCCCTGTGTGTTTTCCCCTATAAATAAAGGACTTGTTTTCTAACCTAGGGAGCCTCTCTGAAGCAATTTTTGGTGAGAGAGTTCAACATGCATAAGAGGGATAACATAAAAACAAGATTCAATATTTTATGTACATTGTTTATCAAGACATGGTGTTTTCATAAAGATTTATTTATCAATTGGTTTTATCTGTGTACTATCTCTTTGTTCTTATGAACAACTGTTTTTATCATATGAATATGTTTTATTTTGCCATGAGTAACTAAACATCAGTTGATTTGGGGTATGGGTTGAATGAAGTAGTGTATGAATGCTTTAATCATTTTTACTTGCATATAGCTCCGCGTTAGAGAATTTTCAGTTGATTGATATTAAGGTTTTATCTCCTTTCAAGTTTTGATAATTGATATAGCTTATTAAGTTAACATTTATAATACATAAATTGTAAATAGAATTAAAGTTAATTGAAATTTTGGTTTAAATCTTAGCTTGAATGGCATGGTTAACACAAGTGCAATAGCCATAAGCTAACCCCTAAAAGATAGATAAATTCAAAAAAATTAGTCAATTCAATTCTTGTAGACCTAGACTCTGCGAGTTAGGCCATCGTAGTTTAATTAGACCATCTAGTATCTTACAATGAAGTCGAAGTTGATCCTGCAAGAGATGCAGGAAACGTTGAAGAAGATGTTGCAGTAGATGCTGCAACTGTTGTCGCGGAAGTTGGTGCGGTGGATGTTGCACAAGAGGTTCTTAAATCTTTGAAAAGGAAAGTTCTCATCGATGAGCAAGTGAGTGTCGCTGCAATGATGAAAGAGGAAAAGAAGAAAAGAAAAAGAAGGTTGGAAATTCGAGTAAAACGAAGAAGGTGAGCAGCCGAGATCCCGAGAAGAAGAACAAGGGGAAGAAGCCCATGCAACCCACAAGGAAGCTCATAGATAAAGATAGCAAGGAGGAAGAAAGTGAAGCACTGCTCGCATAAGAGGTCAAGCCGGTTGCTGGACATAAACTGGCAAATAATGTGCCCATAGTATCATTCCACACTATTAAAGAGGCCAACAGACATAAATTTGTCTACCATCGGACAATCTTCCCAGACAAGGACTGTCAACCGAAGCTCTCGGTCTGGTAGTGATAATGGAACTGCTAAAGAAGGGTGAGCTGATCAAGACGGTGATAAACAAAGGTAACCACTACCCTCTTCTACTTAAGGAGTTTATGGTCAATCTTTCTATTTCTTTTGATTCTCCTGAAGATCCTAAATATGAAAAGGTTTTTGTTAGAGGACAATGTTTTAACACCTCCTCTAACATTATTAATGCCAACCTGGGAGAAAAACTGTGCAACCCGATCCTATTCCTTACCTAGATCAAGTTGCTAAGGAGATAACAGGAAACAAAAACATGGTTTGGCCATCCAAAGGATCTATAGCTGCCTCAGACTTAACTGTGAAGTACTCCGTGATGTACCGCATAGAACTGGCAAATTGGGAACCTCTTCAAACGGGTCCTTGGTCAAGGCTGAACTGGCAATCCTCATACACCAAATTGGTACAGGCTCTACATTTGATTTTGGGCAGATTATTATTGACGACTTTGTGCGTCATGCTAGATCATTTGCTGTCAAACGCCCTATTGGTTTTGCTTCTCTTATCTCTGGTATCCTCCTCTATCAACATCCATCTATTCTGAGGAGTACCGATAAAGTGGGGAAGAAACCTGGAGTCATTGTGATCAGCCATAAGTTGTTTGAGGAAAAGCATACCCTGGACCTTGTAAGGAAGAATGTTGAGCCTACTGTCAAGCGAAATGTCGAGACCGCTGTCAAGAAGAATGTTATAGAAACTGGAGCAAGTTCCAGTCATACTGTGGAAATTGGTCCAATTTCTGCTGCTTTCCACAATGATGTTACCATGGACATGACAAGTGAGATCGCCACGATCGACAGGGACATTGCCAACTTACAGCATGTGATCCAGACCCTGTGTGCGTAGAAGAAGAGTTGTGAAGGTGTGCTTCCACAGATGTCTGATCCTACCAATGAGGAAGAGGAAGACAACTCCAGTTATGAGGAAACTAGTGATAAAGAAGTTTCAAGCAGCGATGATTCTGCCTGAATGAATCTCAAAACACTCTTTTTATGTTTTTTTTTATGCGATGACTGTGATGCTTATTCGAATCGCTTGTACGAGTTATATGATGACTCTTAAATTTGGGGCAGGCGCCCAGTCGTTTAGTTACTATACATTGGTTTTTGATTTCCTGTGTGTGCATGCATTATCTCTCCCTTGGTATTTCTTTTGTGCCGAAGGTCTTTTCTCTTTTTGAAGCAATCAGGGGGAGACATATGAGTTGAAGAGAGAGATGAAGCACACCCAAGGTCAGATTAAGTGAAGTGTTTGCCTAAAAAATAGCCAAAGGGGGAGATTATTGTTACGATATTGGTTGGCTTATTTCTTAGGCATTGGGGAAGATGTCGAGGATCTGGTCAGGGAAGATGTCAAGTGTTCTGACACAACATCTTGTGTGTCGCAGTATTGAAAAGTTTCCTAAATATGAAGACTGGCTGCGATTGAGAATCTAGAAGATCTCCAACTGTGTTCGAGACGTTTGGAAAATCTTGATTGAGTTATGATTCTAGAAAGATATATGTCATGATAGAGACTTTGAAAAGATATTTGGCGATAAGGAATTAGGAAACTTAAATAGTTAAAATTAAGAAAACCCTAATACGTTCAAGGTTTATGGATTGTGATGAAACTTTTTCACCAGTAGCAATGGTCAAATAGAATCGGTTTATTCTAGCCACAGTTGCGTATTTCGATTATGAAATATGGCAGATGGATATCAAAGCCACCTTTCTTAACGGGAACTTAACTAAGGATATATATAACACAACCTTAGGGTTTTGTCGATCCAAAGTGAAATATGACAAATGGATGTCAAAACCATATTTCTTAACAGGAACTTAATTAAGGATGTGCATATAACACAGCGTGAGGGATTTTTCGATCCAAAGTGAAATATGGCAGATGGATGTCAAAACCATCTTCCTTAACAGGAACTTAATTAAAGATGTGTACATAACACAACCTGAGGGTTTTGCCGATAAAATAATCTCGAAAAGATATGTAAGCTACAAATATCCATTTAAGGATTGAAGCAAGCTTAATGAAGTTGGAATATTCGTTTTGATAAAGCTGTAAAAGAATTCGGCCTTATCAAGAACAAATATGAACCTTGCATTTGCAAGAAAGTGAGTGGGAGTAATATAGTATTCCTAGTGCTCTATGTCGATGAGATACTACTCATCGGGAATAACATCCCGACCTTACCACCAAAGCTTGGTTAGGGAAGTGCTTCTCGATGGAAGACTTAGGCGATGCTACATTTATTTTGGGCATCAGGATATATGGAGATGATTCTGAAAGGAATTTTATGCCTAAGTCAAAACACTTACATAAATAAAGTATTGAGAGGATTCTCAATGCTTAATTCTAAAAGGGTACATACCCGTGCGTCATGACAGTAAACTCAACAAGAATCAGTGTCCTAGGACACCTGATGAGCTGAGAAACATGAAGGAGATCCTACATGCCCTCGGCTATAGGATCTATCATCCATGCCATGTTGTGCACAAGACAGGAAGTCTCGCTCGCGCTAAGCTGTACTAGTAAATACCAGTCTAACCTCGGTGAGAAACACTGGATTGCAGTAGAGAACATCCTCATGTACTTTAAAAGCACTAAAGGATATCTTACTATTGAGTTAGGGTTTAGATGAATAATAAGTCGTTGGGATACGACAATGTTAGAATAATGATTCGAGATCATTGTTAGGTCATGTGTTTTGTCGCAATGGTAGCATTGTCGAGCTGGAACGATTTCAGGCTGGCCACCATTACTATTTTGCAAACGAAAGCATGAGTATTTAGTTGTTGCGGATGCAGCTAAGGAGGCCGTATGGATTAGAAGCTTTCAGATGGGATTAGATGTAACGCCGCGTGCGTCTGATCCGAAGAGCTTGTTGTGTAGCAACATTGGGGCTACATCACTTGCTGAAGAGTTGAGATTTCACAACAAATCCAAACACATACTCAGGAAGTTTCACCTTATCAGAGAAATCATTGATAGAGGTGATGTGGAGATAAGTAACGTTCTGACCGATGATAATATGGCCGATCCCTTGACGAAGGCTCTAGCTCAGCCTAAGCATGGGAGACATGTAAGGTCTATGGGAATATAGTGGAACTTAAGTTGGGACTAGGGGTAAGTGGGAGATTGTTGGATTTGTGCCATAGCCCAATGTAATAAGTTATCTATTTGTAATGTTTTATCATCATTTGAAATAAATAATAAAATGACATTATATTACTAGTGTGTTGTAGTAATATATTAAATGTGATTCGATCTATGTCATTATGCGTGTCAGTAATAATAGTAGAACTATAGATCGAAAAGAATCACATTTAATGTGTCCCTGGTCATACATGCTTCATTAGAAGCGGCCAGTATGAGGATAATTCTATATGATCACGCTTTACTGATCATGGCAAGGCAGTGCTGGAGTTAGATCATGGATATCATTCGGAGAATGATATTGGACGATCTGAAGGTTAGTATGTAGCATAGATGTTGTCATGAGCATACTCACATATCGTAGCTTTTCAAAGTATCCTTAGACCAAGGAGTCTTTGTCGTTACTATGTAATCAGTAATTTAGTTTGACGTTGCTTAACATTATATGTAAAAGGGTACTCATAAGGGCTCTGATTGGCTCAATTATGGATTACATGAGGGAAACGAAAGACGGCTAATGGATTTATCCCTCATGCTCTGGCATGAGAAAGACATATGTTTGGGTCACTTGATGAGACTGACTAAAAAGAAATGCATGGCTATGCTAGAGATACGCAACACCAGGATTCAGTCATCTCACAGATCAAGAAACGGCGATTGATTAAATAAGGATGGCGGCTCTATTCCATATGATCAATCTGGATATCTAGAGATAAAAGGATAATGACTTGGAAGATATAAGGTTAAGTCGAATCATCGATAATCATGAGCGTTGGGTAATCATAATGCTTTACTAGAGGCCAATTATGATAGGAAGGGCAAAATGGTAATTTTACGCCGATATGCCAACATGTTGTGAGCCTAGAGGGTCACACACTTAAGACGATGAATATAGAAAAAGAGGATTTCGAAAGTCCAACTGAGAAGAGATAAGAAATTTGGGAATTTCACTTTCCTGTTTAGTTAGACCAGAGCGGTCTAAGCTAAACCGGAATAGATTAGACAATTGTCGGTCTAGGTTGTAAACCAGACGGTTACAGAAATTGGTCTAAGTGAATTATGGGCTGATTTAATTCAAGTCATTTAGTTAAATAATCCTAAGTCTAATTGGGCTCAAAAGGATTTAATTAAATGGGTTTGAACTATAATGAGCTTAAGTCTATTTTAAGATTTGATGAATTTTAATTTTAATTTTAATTCAAAGATAATCCTATATTGGGAAATATAACGAAATGGAAAGATTTAACTAAAATTGAATTTTGGAAAATCAATAAAAGGAAAAGGGGATGATTTTGGGAAATTGGGAACATATTCCCAATATCCCAAAAACCGATCCAATCTCTCTCCCTACCCTATTCGGTCGGTTCTTCCCCTCTCTCCTCTTTCTCTCGGTTCTTGCTCCCTTCTTGCAAAACTAGTAATACTTGCAAGAAGAGTTTTGATCCCAGATCAAATACATCGTTGTGTGGACGAGCTCAAGAGAATACATACTTTTGTATCTGTCAGATTTGCAAAAGGTATAAACCTGTTTTATGATTCTAATCTTATGCTAAAATTGATTTAACATGAATATCATATTTTATTTGGGATATCCATGGTTAGAATTTCGCCATTGCATGAGTTTAATCGCATGTGACCCCATGGAAAACCCTTCATTGCTATGTGTGATGATCATTAATACTTGTATGTTTTGACTGATTACATTATAGTGAAACCTTTCCATTGGCATAGTACCCCCAGACGTAGGTGAGATTGCACCGAACTGGATAAATATATCGTGTGTCATTGTTTACTGCTTTGTATCTTTATTGTTCGTATATGCTCACTGACAAGTTGTCAAGAACATTGTCTAGACATTGTGCGTGACATCTTGTCCTGGTTAACTAATCAGAATTTCAATACGTAATTACAAAAATACAATATATTATATACACAAAAACATATAATTAAACATATATTCTAATCAACACAATTAAAACACCTTCTTTTATAAATTCCAATGCACGACAACGACGGGAAGCAACACCACGAAAAGAGAGAAGAGAAAAGGCACAAAGGAGGAGAGAAAGAAGAAGGGCTTGCATCTTATGTAATTTGTATTAGTGACGACATACCTCCTAAGTACACCATCATTAATATATAAGGATGACATACGAGACAACGCGTGTCGTCGTTAACTAATAGTCAGACCAACTATTCCATTATGAATCGTTAAACTATAACGATACATTTCGATAATAAGTCAATCCAATAAGGACATCGTACTAAATATGGTATGTCGTCACTAATAACTGTAGTAAAGGTACTGCCTAATTGGTACACCGTCGTTAAGGTAGTGACGACGTACCCCATCGGTAGTACGTACTACCCCATTGTTAAGGACGTACAAACTAGGTACACTGTCTGTATAGAAATAGTGACGGTGAAACTCTTATTTTCGCAATCTTTAACAATATATTGTCAGTATATCATTTTTGGTACGTCGTTGGTACGATAAAATTAACTATAAACTTAACAAAAGTGAAGTTACATGAGAAAAATAATTTTCCCCTATCTCTCAGAGAAATTTAATCAGGTAAAAAATGTGCAAGTCAGAGGTAAACTATACGAGATTATGTTTTAAAGGATTTTCTTGTAAACTATAGAATGTACATGGTCGAATAACTGGTACATGAAATGTAATTAAATGTACCGCATCTCATTTAAGTTAAACTGGTTGGAGAGATGTAGACGCGCGGGAAGTGCGAGTGGGAGAGTGGTACTCCACCATGAGAAGAGCAGTGATGCCACTCAATGTCCTTGCTCTGCTACCTCCATTAAAGACCTGCAGGAACTCTGGTACCTCCATTAGCCCAAAAGGAGAGCACCCAGAAAAGAACCAACCCAAAAGCAGAAAAGCAAACAGCTCCAAAACCCAGAATAGATGAGAGATACACAGATCGAGCTACTATGAGTAGTCGTCTCGCTCCATTGTCAGAAGAACCCATCGACGACGACTCCACGACCTCTTCCAAGAAGACCCTTTCTTCTTCCTCATGGAGGACCTGGCTCAAGACCCATTTCTCCTTCTCCAAGAAATCCGACCTCAAGATCCTCCTCAGCGTCCTCGGATGCCCTCTCTTCCCCGTCTCCATCGACTCCGAGGTCCCCCAAAACCAGGTATTCGAAACAGAGCGAATCCGAAATCGAAATGCTTGCTTTGAAATTGACCTGCCCATTTGTCTGTGTTGAGAATGATTAGGTGTCGTCGTCGGCGCAGTACATAATACAGCACTTCGTGGCGGCGACGGGGTGCCGGAAATTGGAGGGGACGGTGAAGAACATATTCGCGACCGGGAAGGTGACGATGGGTATGGTGGACGACATGGGTTCGGGGGGCAATGTTGGAGGAGTGTCGGAGAAAGGGTGTTTCGTGATGTGGCAGATGAATCCGAATAAGTGGCTGATCGAGCTGGTGGTGGCAGGTCACAAGGTCGTCGCCGGGAGCGACGGCACCGTCGCCTGGCGCCACACTCCCTGGCTCGCCGTTCACGCCGCCAAAGGTGCCGTCCGTCCTCTCCGCCGCGCCATTCAGGTCTCTTTTCTATTTTGTCAATGGCTTGTGTGATTCAACTAGAGAATGAATTTGAATGTTTTGCTACCATTTCTTGATGCCTCAATGCTTGTGCATATACCATCTATGAGTTCAAACTCAGATCTCAACACTTCTTGTACCCAATATTCTACTCTGAACTCAAGTTATAATTGCTTTGTGGAAGTTTGTGATCGAATGTTACTGGACGGACCAGATCCTTATTCCCATGATCCCGGATCTTGCTTTCCTCTAGGTACAATGTGGAAGAACATGAAACTGGTTCAATTATTTGCTTCACTGCTTTCTTATTCTTAAGGTTATGTCAATTGTCAACCTAGATACCACATTGTGATTATTTTAGACCAAGCTGATCTGACTTAAATTGTTTATGCCATTTTTAAATGATTTATGTGCATTATTCCTATAGGGATTAGATCCTTTGGCGGTAGCTGCCGTGTTCTCCCCATCTCAGTACATGGGCGAGAAGCACATGGCTGGCGTCGATTGTTTCGTGCTGAAACTCTCCACGGACCAAACAGACCTCGTTGACCGCAGCGACAACACTGCGGAGATGATCAAGCACGTTATATTCGGGTACTTCAGCCAGAGGAGCGGCCTGCTGGTCTGCCTCGAGGATTCCTACTTGACGAGGATCCAGTCTCCGGGGGCCAACCCTTTGTACTGGGAGACCACCATGGCCACGAAGATCGAGGACTACAGGACCGTGGAGGGGGGCGTCTTGATCGCCCACGCGGGCCAGTCCAGCGTGATCATCACGAGGTTTGGGGACAACCTGAAGGCGGGTTCTGCAATCACGCGGCTGGAGGAGAAATGGACGATAGACGATCTCGCATTCAACGTGGCCGGGTTGTCGTTGGATTGCTTCATTCCTCCCAAGGAAGTGCAGAAAGACGAGACGCAGGAGGGCAGCCTTGATTGGAGATCATCGCCATTACAGCAAGGAAGGTGAGGATTGCGATGGAACATGGTGATCTTGATCGAGGTGATTCAAGTTTGATGGTGTTGACTTTTGACTAGCTTAGTTGACTGTCTGAATGTTTCATGAGGGTTCAGTATATACATTTACTTATATATACACTGTATGTGAGGAATGCTATTGGCCTTTTTTGCTTTTGGCCTTAGAGAAATTCCAGCATTCATCTCAAACAGTGCAAGCATATGTAATGCAACTTTGGAACATAACAGAAACACATGGATTGGAATATTTCTAGTTTCTTTAACTATACAAAAAAGCACACTCAATTTGTGATGTTTAAATTTTAGGGCAAATTATGTAGTGTCCCTGAATTTTTCAAATTTTGTAAGAATTGAATGTGAACTTTTATTTTTTTAAAATTGAATGTATAATTTCATTTTTATAAAAAGTGAACAGGAATTTATTACTTTTTACGAATTGTGTACATTTGTCTAAAAATGACGGAAATATCCATGCACCGCCCTCGAGGCGATTAGCACCATTTGCTGGGCGGTCAGTTTTTCGAAGAAGATGTACGACATCGATTGGAGGATCACCATGTAAGCTCAGATGGATCTGGCTATCTCGAACTCAAATTTGGAATTAATGTCGATCAACAGTCTCCCATTTCGATGTGTATTACATATATGTACTCGTATATGCCTAGAATCTGAATTCAAAACAACAATTTTCAATTTTTGTTTCCATGACTTGAAAATTGAAATTGTGCCGACTAAAAAGAGGGAGATTTTTCATATTTTGTGTATTAGGCTGTTGCTCTTTCACCAGTGAGAACATTTACGAAAATGCCATCCATATCACAGTGTCGGCGTTGGGCATGGAGGTTCACGCTCTCATTCTCATCCGCATCTTCTGTGCCGACCGGACCCGCCCCACCTCCTATCCGAGTCATGCTCACCGGCTCAGCCGGACGAGGCGTGTTCGCCACTCGGAGGATCGGAGCCGGAGACCTCATTCACACGGCACGCCCCCTCGTCTCTCACCCTTCCCTCTCCAACCTTCACTCCGTCTGCAACCTTTGCCTCACAAAGCTCAACAATTCCACCAATTTCCAACTTCATGGCGTTTCCTTTTCTTGTGAAGATTGCAGAGAGCAATGCAAGGTGTGCTGGCTTTGTTCTTTACTTTATTTCTGTCCAAACTGTAGCTCAAAAATTATATATTTCTGTTTGTTTGTTCTTTCAAGATAAATTTGTGGGGTTTTGAATTGTATGGTGAAGTAGGTTGGGAGATGAATTATGGTAAGATTAAAGAAGTGCCCGCAACCTGTTCGACGTTTTGCTTCTGAGGAAAGTAGTGTTTTGTGTCAAACTTGAGTTGTTGTAGAATCAGGAATATACTTTTTCATCTCATAATTGATACAAAAGACACTTGGAAATCATACTGATATTTAGCACTATGCATTAACTCTGAACCGTTGCTACAATGAAGAGAAATGCATCGGTTTCGTCTGTATAGAGTTGTCAGGGAAGAGTACTTCATTGGGACATCACTTTGAAGTCACAATTAAGAATTTTATGTGGTCGTTCTGGCTAAAACTTAACACGGGGAGGAATTTCATTACTTGCGTTGTGAAATATATGAGATACGAACGATAAACCAAAGAAAATTAAAAAGAACAGAAGCGAGTTTATGTGATTCGGTTAATGTGTCCTGTGTCCGCAGCCCCTTTTATATAGTTACTTTGTGGGCAATCTCTGATTGCCTTTTGGGACGATGATCGCGAGCTGCCACAAGGGCTAGGGGAAGTTATGACTGCACCCTACGGTCTGATAGGTTGTTTGATCATGAGAGCCCTGACTGGATTTTTGTTTTTCTTTTGCACTACCTTTTGTGTCAATCAGGGTTTCCTAATATACAAACCTAAACCTTAATGGGCCTAACATAATACTAACACTAATTTACCCTGATTAACACGTTTCATAAAGATTAACACTTTGCAATGGTAGGAGAAATGCACAGTGGATAAGTAACTAAGGTGAAAGGAGTAGACTGCTATGTGTGATTTAATGATGTCTAAATTTTGTTATATATAATCTGCTTATGGAGATACTTGAAGTGTAATCACGAATACAGTGTACCCCAGGCTCAAAATCAATTGACTTGGTCTACATATGAGTTTTGCTATTTTCTGAATCGCTCCTACATTTTAATTACTTGTACATTTGTTTGCTGGTGGCTGTTCTTTTCCTGCAGGTATTTATAGCTCATTTTTTGAAATTTCATGGTTTTTAGGTTTATCATGAAGTTGAGTCTAAAGTAGACTGGTCAGCGTATAATGACTATTGCCGGTATGGAAGTCTCTAAAAGATCGGTTCTCTGTAATTTTCTTATTGCAATTCTAATCTATGGTGTTGGCATATTACACATGGACTTGTTTTCTCCAATTTTCTACTTCATATTGCGAGCCCCAAAAAAAATCTATAATGGGAACTGTGTCCCATACAACAAGAGGGCATTCTAACATGCCTTATACAGTGAACCTCTTAAAGTTCCATGTCTTACCTTCTTTAATATTGAGATTCCTGCAAGATGCAAAGTGTATGACATGTTTTGTAGAATCAAAGAACTTGTATTACTATGCATAATGCCCTACGTACATAAAGATTGTAATGCAAACTATTCAAATTAAACTTCTATGAGATTGAGGATGTTTCACGCCGAATTTCTTCATTCACTTGAGGTTTTTGTGTTAGGGGTCCACATCTGAGTCTAGATCTCACATCGGATAAAGATGGGCTTATAGGAAACCATTCACTTGTTACTCTTCTTTGGTAGACATGTTCTCCCCAGTCTTTTGATGATCTACTTATCCCTTCATTGACTTTGCTGATGAATTGTTCACACCATTAGGCGTAAGTGTATACCACATTTCTTACTTTATTTCTCTTTTCAAAAGGACCCAAGGTCTAAAATACCCACTTATGGTGAAGCGGTTGGCATGTATGGTTGTATCAGGAGCTGCATCTGCAGACAGTCTTGACATACTACAACCCGCTGCTTTGTCTCCTGCTATGATTTTAGAGGTGAGAACTTTCAAAAAGGTTGTGCATCAACTAGACATCCCAAAATCCAGTATCTTAAATGTTTAGAAGTGCATTTCCTGGCTAATACTCATTATATTTGCATTGACAATCTCCAGATGGAAGAAGGCTTCCGCTTACTGCATAGTGCCTTCGGAAAGGCCAATATCAAAAAGGAACAAATGTCGTGTATCCTTATTTCTGATTTTCATTCTAAGTTCCATCTATTTTATGTAGCTCCTTGACTATACTAGTCGTTACTAAACAATGGTACATTAGTGTATTAGCACGGATTCGTATTAATGCATTTCGCATTGAATTGGCTGGGGGGTCATATGAAGATCTACTTTCACTAGCAGCAGCATGTGTAGATACCGAAGCTGCTGTGGGCAATGCAGTTTACATGCTCCCCTCCTTCTACAATCATGACTGCGGTAAGCTTTTTCGTTTAAGTTCCTTTTTCCCTGTTCATCATAAGATGCTAGAACTAACATTATTTAAAACCTTTCTCATGAATTCATTGAGAAGAAAACACTTAGTAGAGTAAATAATAAACATAACTTCTGAATGTTGTTATTTGCTTCAGATCCAAATACACACATTATATGGATAGATAATGCTAATGCAAGATTGAAGGCCCTTCGTGACATCGAAACAGGTTTGTATTTTTTTATACTTTTTCTCCCCTTCCACTGAAAATTGGAAATTCTTTCAGTTAGGAACCTACAAAATCATTCTTCGCACTGGGATTGAAGAACAAATGAACTCTGTTTTGTTCCAGCCACTGATCAGTTCAGCGTGGATAAAAATCATTTTTGGGTTTGTGGCAGGTGAGGAGCTTCGGATTTGTTATATTGATGCAAGTATGGACCATGATGCTCGTCAGTCTGTCTTATACGAAGGGTTTGGATTTCAATGCAACTGTCTTCGCTGTTCATCTGGGGATTAAAAATAATTATCTCCTCTCTAAGCGATATCATAAATGACAATGACATGCAATATATTCTGAAATGACGTACTTCATCAGAACAATGCATCCAAGAGAAAAGAGTGCTTCTGTTCAAACTCTCGTTTTAGGCTCCTACAATTTTGTGTCAGTGAAATGAAAGTGATGTTATTGTAAAATGACTATGCTTTTGAACTTCTGTTTGAAATGCTATTTGTTGAACGATTTCCATAGTTAAATAGCATTGCAATATTAACTGTCTTGTTTCCTTCTATTTGGCCATAGTTAAGACTTATTGCTTTGTTCTTTCAGGTTCTGGCACATGCCAAGATGAACTGTACAAAAATGTGATTTTTGTAAGTCAACAACTACACTCATATGCTTCCCATTTTACGTACACAAAAACTACACATTGCATATGAATTCATTTGGTGGAAAATTTCTCTCCTATACATAGGTATGATTTTTATATTAAATAATATTTCTCGCTGCAGAGTTTAGAGGCCCTTGATTCGAACTAGCGTTGAGGTTGCCCGAACATCAGATGAAACTTGTATCCCTCAAATATGAAGCAAGAACCACAATTGAATCTCTTGCATTTCCTTCCATCCCATTCATACCCTTTTACCGCAAATTTTCTCTAGAAAATTATCATAGATAAGGGTTCAAGGCAAAGATTGATAATCCCAAATCAAGGATCAAAGAGACTGATACCGCCATGTTAGCCGTTGGTGGGTGGCAAAAAGAAAGCTCTTTTGCCAACACACCCAATTATTCAATTTTCACCAAACTCTCATCTCCTTCTTTATATCTCAAAGAACCATACCATCCTCTTTATCTATAAAACCTAACCTAACCCATCTCTTTTCTTTACTCTATTTTAATTTGGTTCACATTAACTGATTAGTTAAATTTCAAGTCAACTGTTCTTTAACTGCGCATCTTTTTTAGTTAGCACCCAACTTTTTTTTGTTCTCTTAATTTCCTTGCATTGTCTTTGTTTGCTGTGATGGGAGCTTTGTTTCTAAATTCCCTCACCTCAGTTACTCCACAGAACCTTGTACTGCTGTCCTCTGATAACAGTAGATCCTCGTTGAGGAGGAAGAAGACTATTAGTATCAGTACTGGTACTGGTACTGGTACTGGTACTGGTACTAGTACTAGTACTAGTACTAGTACAAGTACAAGTAGTGTTGTATACTGTCAGGTTGGTGGCAGTGCCATCAAGTCTAGTGACTTCTCTTCTCATGTTGTGACAGAAAGATCATCAGGGGCTGTTCTAGCCGATGCTGGGAGCATGATTTTGTCTCCTAATGGGAAGAGCCAAGCTGCAGAGATTGCCATGAAGGATTTGGTGCCTTGTGGAACTGATGTGGCAGAGGGTGTTGGTATTATCAAGTTTCTTAGAGGCAAGGACTTTCTCATAACTGGTGCAACTGGGTTCTTGGCAAAAGGTACCTACATTTCTGTAAAGTTGTTCCTTGACAGGATTCGGAAAGTAAAATAAAAATTAGAATTTACATAATGCATGGTCTTTTTTGGTCACATTTATGTGTGCAGTTCTTATTGAGAAGATTTTAAGGACAGTGCCTGATGTGGATAAAATATATATCTTGATCAAAGCCACAAACAAGGAGAGTGCAATGGGAAGATTAAAAACAGAAGTATGTTTTCAATTAGATGCAAGATAGTTTTGATTTCATTTGTCGTTGCAAGTACTAATTTAGGGTTCTTATTGATAACACGCCATTTGTGTATGTATAATTAGATCATAAGTTCAGAGCTTTTCAAATGTCTACAACAAACCCATGGAAAGTCGTATCAAGCTTTCATGTTAAGTAAGCTGGTTCCTGTGGTAGGAAATGTTTGTGAATCCAACATTGGGTTAGAGGAAGATTCAGCTTCCCTGATAGCGGATGAAGTTGACATCATCGTGAATTCTGCAGCTAGTACAACCTTTGACGAAAGGTTAATGATACTCTTTTTCGGAAGAAAAAGTTATGTATTTTTTATAGTATCATGAAAATTTGTAATGCATTTGTGATGTGAATTATACCATAACACAAACTATGCAGATATGATGTTGCTATTGACATAAACACCAGAGGGCCATGGAATCTTATGAAGTTTGTAAAGAAGTGCAATAAGCTAAAGCTCCTCTTGCAAATATCAACAGGTTAGTTTAATGATGTAACACACTTGTTTCTCGAATATATGATGTTCTTTGCCGGTTATTAACACGCTTCTTTCATGGGTCCTCGTGTTCTTTGCCTATCACATTACAGCTTATGTTAATGGAAAAAGACAAGGACGAATCATGGAAAAGCCATTCAGCATGGGAGATAGTATAGTGAGGGAGGATTTAATCTCCTTAGACGTAGAAGCCGAAATCAAATTGGCCATGGAGTCCAAGGAAGCTCTGAATGACAGCAGCACAATAGCTCAAGCAATGAAAAAAATGGGTTTGGAGAGGTTAGCACAGAAAAAAATCTTGTATTCACGCCTATTCTTTTCACGATCATTGATAAAACGTTTGACTGACTGATCAGGGCGAAGAAATACGGGTGGCAAGACACTTATGTGTTCACAAAGGCGATGGGAGAGATGGTAATTGACAGTATGAGAGGAGATGTGCCGGTAGTGATCATGAGGCCTAGTGTCATTGAGAGTACTTGCAAGGAGCCGTTTCCCGGATGGATGGAAGGAAATAGGTATGTTCCTACATTCCCGAGATCCTAAATAGCGTTTTGTTTAATCAAAACCATTTTCTTGCTTAGGATGATGGATCCTGTAGTTCTTCACTATGGAAGAGGACATCTCACAGGCTTTCTTGTAGACCAGAATGGAGTTCTTGATGTGGTAAGTAGTGATGAATATGCACCTTCTTGGAGATTTTAGCTATGTGAAGCGCAAAATCGTGTAAAACAATCGCAGGTTCCGGCTGACATGGTTGTGAATGCGACTCTAGCTGCCATAGCAAACCATGGAATGGGCGGGAAGGCAGGCGTCAGCGTCTACCAGATTGCATCGTCAGTTGTGAATCCACTTGTATTCGGAGACCTGGCGAGGCTGCTCTACGAACACTACAACGCATTGCCGTGCATAGACCCAAAGGGCAGGCCAATACACGTACCATTGATGAAGCTCTACAGCTCCATGGAGGACTTCTCCGCGCACCTGTGGAGGGATGCAGTTCAAAGAAATGGGTTAGCTGCTATGGCCTCTTCGAACAAAAAGCTCTTGCAGAAGCTTGAAACAATGTGCAACAAGTCCGTTGAGCAAGCCAAGTACCTGGCCAACATATATGCGCCTTACACATTTTATGACGGAAGGTAACGAAAGATTTCTGTACTTAACCATGTTTTTTTTGTAATTTTTCCAAGTGTATTTCAACAATTCTGAAAGGGAGAAGTTAATGTAATTAACGCGTGCAGGTTCGATAACAGCAATACGCAGAGATTGATGGAGAGGATGTGCGAGGAAGAGAAGAGGAGTTTTGGGTTCGATGTTGGGAGCATAGATTGGAGAGAGTACATAACAAATGTCCACATTCCTGGTCTCCGGAGGCATGTCATGAAAGGAAGAGGAATGTGTGCATAGGTAATGTATTAAACGTTTTATATAGTAATTGGTATATTTTGTTGTTTCAATAGAATCAAAATGTTCGATTTCTAGCACTACTTGTTATGATTAAGAGAATCCATATTTTTTATCGTTTTATTAATTCAAATGCTATGGGTTTGTATTTCAGATTATTCTCATTTGTAATTTTGGACGATAGGCTATGGAAAATAGAAATTTCACGGAAAAAATAAAAAAAATTATCAAGAAATTCCATATCTGAAATTTTTGTCAAAATTGAACAAAGCTCCCCACTGTGCATATCTCTTGTGTAATCACCAATTTTTCTTTCTATTTCTTGCCTATCTTGATTTCATGAATAACTTTTGAGTCGCAGGTCTTTCTCACAAGGCCTAGCTCTTCTTGCTTTGATATAGACTAAAAGTAAGTGGCATGGTTCGATCTTACCATATTTATTTTAAGTGATTAGATTTGCTATGTATGTAATTTTAGTATTATAGACTAGTGTGACGCTTCGACAGAGTCCAATATACTTTTGTATACACGAAATGTCATTTTGCAAGTTTTGCACAAGTACTACATGGCGTGTGAATTTTTCGAGCTGTTTATCGAAGCACGACAATCATAGTAGTACGACGGGTGTGAAAGCATGAGGTTACATGCTATTCCGTAGAAGCACGACGTGATGAAGAAGCTCGACGGGACTATAAGCACGAGATAGCTCCTTAAAGCCCGAGGTGGCACCTCCTTAGAAACTAAAGAAGAGGAGGACGCGAGTCATTTCTTTTAAGGAGGAGGTGGCTAGATTTTAAGAAGATAAGATGAGTAATCCGTCGCGTTTTATCACGCTAAGGAGAAGGAGGAGGTGGATAGCTCCTAAAAATTTTTTTATCCTAAATGAACATTAGGAGAAGAACTTGTACATACAATAAATAGGAGTTTAAGTAGCTTGTAAAGACATCTTACTATACTTGTAATTCAAATCATCTACTGTAAAGACAAAAACTTTTGTATAAACTCCTTTATAATTTTCGTTAGTATCTTGTTCTCATGTTTTAATTTAGGTTGGTTTAGATTTATTCAAACGTCGGAAGCTCGAGTCTAAAATATATCAAGTCAAGAACAAAAAGTTATGAAAAGTAAGGATAACCTCTTTAACTATTGTCGAGTTTCACTTAACCCTTTCAAGTTCAAAACCAACTTGTGTACTCTCTTAAGTTTGAAAAATATTTCAATTACTCTTTTTAGTTAATTTTTTAAAAATAATTTAATGTAAGGGTATATTTGTTATTTCAAATTTTTTTTAAAGAAAAGTTAACTGAAAAGGGTAAAGTAAAACTTTTTAAAATTTAAGAGACTCCACATTTTTAAGTTAAGGGAGTTATGTGAAACCCGACTATAATTAAGAGAAGTTAAGTGAAATTTTCTCTAAAAAGTATCCTATAATATATGTGGCACAATATACTTTGAAGATTTGTTGGTCCGAGTGGTGTTGTTAACTCAGTTTGAGGCTTCATGATTTAAGGTGTGTACTTTTTATATTTTAAAAGCAAAATCGGTAAAGGGAAATGACTTATTTTATCTGGGTTTCTGGTATACCCCCCCCCCCCCCCCCCCCCCATGTAATCTCTGAGGGTGTTGGTGATGTTGATGGTGTCGGCGAAGTCGACGATTTTTGGGAGGAATAGCAGAGGTCGGAGTCGCCTGTAATTTGGAGCGTGTCGTCGACACGAAATTCCTTGGTGCGTAGGAACTTCAGGAGGACCACGTCGACGCAGTTTTCACCGCCAAGAGGGATGTTCCACATGACAGGTCCGGCGGCAACGAGTTTATTCTTGAGCTCTTGGAGGGATTTTGATTTTGTGTATGTGTTTTATGAGATTTTGGTTCTAAGATTATCACTTGAATTCTCGAATTTGTTTGGCTATCTTTGTGCTAAATTTTTAGTGTATGAAGTAGTTCGTTTTGTTGATTTGGTTTTGTCTGTTACTCGAGTTAAGTTTGAGAACGATGAACACATACTGAAGAAGGGAGTGGTGGGACAAGGAGATAATAGTCATTTCACATGAAATATAATTGTCAATTTTTTCTTTTTAAATTAATCTTTTATTTGTTTAAATGGAAAGACAAAAATACCCTCCATCTATTAGTTATCATTATCATTCATTTGAAGGTAAAATAGTCTTTTCAGATTATCAAAGAATTATACATTTGGAACATTCATAAAGAGGACATTTTAGACTTTTTACAAATCACATCAGTTAAATCTAACAGAATTTATCTTGAGTGTAACTAAAAATATGTTAGGGTACCGAGAAATTCTTTTTCAAAGTTGGGTGTAATGATTTTAGAATGAGGTTTAGACGGATATAGTAATATGTAATTACCTTTTTTTTATTCTTGTGAAACTTGATCAGATGTTCATGGAGTAAATTGATATTGAGTTAACATCCATTTTATATTCATGTTTTGAATTGACATCGAGTTAACATCCATTTTATATTCATGTTTTGAATTGACATTGAGTTAACATCCATTTTATATTCAGGTTTTGAATTTTTGTTAAATTTGGAAATGCCAGTGCAATAAATCTGTTGAGCGTTGACTTCCATAAATGATGAGAAACTTAGTGGTTCGTCTTTAGTCATGTTATTTTATTTTACGGGTAACCTCACACTTGTAAGTATGCATTTTTATAAAGGTCACCTAATCTTTTTCTTTGTTTTTAATTTGGGAGATCTCCTATAATATAATTTTCTCTTTGTTATTAATACCGTCAATTTTTCATTTTTTTTATTTTTAAATTTTAGAAAATGAACTAAATACTCTTCCTGTTATCGTTAAACATTATTTCAAGTTAACATTACCATAATGGGATGCACTCCTTGACAAATACCTTCTTAGATACAAATATAAGAATAAGCAACATCCGTTGGATGTAACTAATAAATGTTTGAGATTATTTGTTATTTACACACGCTGAAATTGAGAGAACCTACGCAAAAGGGTAATTTAATCATTGGCGACGATTGTGATAATTAATTTTGTGCGATAAAAAAGGAAATTTGCGTTACAAGGGCTAACGAATCAATGAGATTTTGAAATCTCTTTGTCATTCTCTCTAATCGAAATTGGATCTACAACAATCTCTTTGTGTGGTCAACGAAGATGGTGGCTTCTCCGATTGAACTGCTGAACCCAATTGTAGAAGACGCCGGTAAGCATGATTCCATAACAGTTTGGCGTAGATATCATATAACCATGTTTTAACCCGTTCCATATTGAACAATAATGTAATTTTTAGGTTGAAATTTGATTCTACGAAGAAGCATGAGTGGAAGAGTCTAATGAGTACAACAATGACGGAGAAGGATACGGTTACGGAGTGACGGTGGGTATTTCAAAAGAAGATCTGTAAGGTATGAAAAATGATGACATGATTCCATAACATGTTGTTGTATTTCCATCGTTCCATTACAATTGCTGGTGGACCTATTATTGCAAAAACAAAGGCATAGAGTACATGATTCCATTAGAAATTGTTATGGTTCCGATCATGAAAGAGGATAGTAAGCATATTTTCGTAAGCATGTTGATGTTGATTGAATGTAGGTTTTTTGTCGCGAGGTTTGTATTCATCATTGATGTATCCGTCTCGATAAAATTCCTTTTTTGTGGAATTGTAGGAGTCGAAAACGCTCCTGAATCCAATTATGAAGGAGAATGAGACGATAATGTCATTCCAGTAGATCTAACCGGATGAAGATATTGAAGGTTGGAACAATAATTCCATGTTTTCATTAGAAGTGTAAATATTTCCATTGTTCCATTTGCAGAGTTAATATTTCTATTCTTTCATTAGCACTTTAGAATAATTCCATTGTTCCATTAGTAATTAGTAGTGTGAATAATTCCATTGTTCCATTAGCATTTAAATAGTTAAAGTATTCCATTTTCATGTCCAACGTTCCATTTGAAAAGGCACATACTGATTATATTACTGATAGTCAATTATGTTTCATTGTAACACGTGTACTGAATGCGTAGTGGCGGTGGCTGGGGGATGAGATAGAGATGCTTTTGGTGGTTACACTCCCCGCTGTCCCGGCAAGTTGAAACTCACTGTTAGAATGAGATTCAAGACACTTGATGAATGGATCCAACACTATCGAAAATATAGCAGAGTGTGTGGATTTATTGCTCGCCTAGGGACTCAAAGAAATAGTTGTACATATATTATTGTTATGAAGTATGTCGTCTGCGCTAAGGAGGGGGACAAATATGTGAGAGATTTGAATGAAGACGGTGAGTTCAAGCAATACAACAAGAGGCGATGTGTGACTACACGAACAGACTACAAATCAATGGTTTCATTCAAAATTCAAAATGAAAACGAGTATTACATTTCCAAATTTATTGAAACACACAATCACCCCTTTTACACAATAGAGGTTTTTCGGTATCTTCGAACAAATAGAAATTTAACTGAGACACAAGCAGTTTCTGAAGTGATTGAGGTGATGTGGTTAATAAGAATTGTGTTTGAGGTACTTTGTTAGAAAAGTGTGTTTTGCGTTTCCATTTCGTATTTGGATCACCTGTCAATATTCAACCATATTGTTCCACGTTTCCATATAGAATTATATATTTGAACACACACATTTTCATATTATGCACGTTCCATAAAGGTTTGAAATTTTCAACTTTTCAGATGCACGTTTCCATGATGGTTTGAAGTTATCCAAATTTATTTGATTAACAATATGGAATATAGTCCATAGCTAAACCAGATGACAAAAAAAAATCACCTTTTCATTGAAAATGTTGAAATTTACCCATCGTGAAATTACTAATTTTATTACTCATTGCAATATATTGGAAAATCTAATACACAAATGATATATGAAAATATTTCCATACAATTTATCTTCAAGCAGAGTAGTAGAACATACAATAAGAAAATCAGAACAAAAGCAAACCCGTACAATTTCAACTTGTATGAAAATATGTCCACCACAAAAGGCAAGAGTATTGTGCCCTAACCCCAAAAAGAAAATCAACCCAAATTTCTTCAATGAGTCTAGAGCACTATAAAGTAATATCATCAAGCAAACGAAAATGAGCAACTAAAACTTATAAAATAAACACATAGATGCAAATCCTAGGTCCTATGGTCGTTCCTGACCTTGAAGTCGAGTCACACGTCATCATAATATTTAATAGCCTCAGCATATAACGAATGCATAGTACATTCCTCGGTGGCATTATCGGTGGAATTAGGGGTTAAGCTCGTAACAATTCGGCTGCGAGTGGTTGGCAATTTGAATATGCTTTTCTTAGGAAAGCGCATGTAAGAAAGTACTATAATTTTCTTGGCAATTCGGTGTGTAACATGTGTCTGTTTTGCATATTATTATGTAGAAAAGTAGTATCGTCTGATTCCAATTGTTGACTTTGAAGCAATTTTGGTATGAGATGATTCACTGCAATGAAATTATGGAAAGTAAATGAATTTGAATGGAATTATGAAAATGGAATCATGGAATCACTAATACATTTGAATGGAAGAAAGGGATTTGGGTAATTGAAAACATGGAAAAATAAACACGTGTTTATGTGTAATCATGGAAACACCAATTCTTGTGCTATTAAATATCATGTGATTATGTTTACTCAATGACATTATGTGAATGGACAGTCAAGTTATGGATGAAATGGAATCATGGTAATATGGGTAAAAAGCAGTAATGGATATATGTAAAAATTGAATCATGGACTTATGTACATATGAAACCATGGAATATAGCATATCAGAGATTAATAAACAAGGAAACCAAACCATAAAATTGGATGGAAAAATGCACATAAATCAAAAAATACCCAGTAACTAGCTAGGACCAAAGATAGGACATGACTTATGAGCAGTTCAAAAATTGCACATAAAACACTAGATATCGATAACAAATCAAATAAAATTGTTGTAGCAAAATGATGAATCTTTGGAATCTCTGAAGAAAAATCTCTTTTAAGAAATAACCATTGTCAATTCAGTTATCTAGCAAACCGACATTATCAAATAATTGCAACATAAAAACCCGCAATATCTAGGTTAAACACATGCCCAAACCATAAAAATCGAAATTACCCAAAATCGCTAGATAATCAAATAATCATGGAATGAATCTACCATGCACAACTGATACACAAACAAAACTCAAAAATCACATGCAAATTAACCAACTAACAATGGAGACAACTAAGTGCTAACCTTGATTTTTAGATTTGGATAAGGTCAAAATCCTCTGAGATTTCCGTTAATTGGAGTCATTCCCGAATATCCAAAGCAAAAATTGCAGAAGGAAACGTCGCCACGGCATGAATGTGTGTGGAATGAACAAATAAGAATATTGGGGTGAGAGAGCAGTAGGGTTTGGCGATTCAATAAAAGGAAAGAATCCCTTCTACATCAAATGACCAATAATTAGGGAATTCATTCTCGATTTGAATTTCAAGCAAGGTAATAATGCGATATTACCCCTAGAAGATAAGTTTGAGAAATATTTGTTCTATTCTTCGATTACAGGGACAAATTTAGTTGCGGAGGCTAGTGAATGAAGATAAGCAAAAGGTCGGATCAAGTGGTTGGACCAGTGGAGGAGTCGGAGGAACAAGCGGAGCTCGTTACCGGTAACGTCCTAAACCAAATGGTTGACATTAAGGCTGTTTATAATTCTAGTGCCTCCCAGATATAGAGTAGTAATCCATTGCAATTATAGTTTTAAAAGCCTATTGAGACTCGCTTCAAGGTGAGGCGGTTAAAAATAGCGTTTGAGGCTATGCCTCTCATCTGTGTACTGAGGCTAACACCTTTGAGACTAACATCCAGCAAGTAGGATTGTTAAACGGTTCTAAAATTGAACCAAACTGAACAATTCAATGAATGAGTTGCAGTTAAGTTTTAATCGACCAACCGAGCGGTTGGTTCGATCAGTTCTTTTGTTTTCTAGAAAATTAGTGGGTTTGTGTTTTGTCCTTTGTCAACCCAATTTAATAAAAGTTCAAATTTTTATTTTCAAAAAATTAGCGGGCTTGTGTTTTGGCCTTTGTCAGCCCAATTCAATAAAAGCCTAGTTTTACAATGAGTTTCTAAGTTTTTTGCCGTCAATATTTTCATACAACCAACAATGAAAACATGTTTACATAATTTTTTAATCATTAATTTGGGGAAAATTCATTGACAACCAAAAAAGAGAAGTCAAAACCCTCAATTTTATAAGGGAAAATGACACTTTTGTGCACCTGAATATACACTGTTGTCACTTTCATACCCTAACTTTTTTTTTCTTTTTTTCAATACCCTAAACTACATTTGGGGACACTTTACTCCTAAAATACTAAAAATACCTAAATTACCCTTGAATTGAACCAAAATTAAATCTGGTCTAATATGTTCCAATTTCAATTATGTAAAAAGACGAAATTACCCTCAACTATTCATCAAATTTTCAAGTGAATGTCACTCTCTCCTTCTCCTCCGCCCCTCCTCTTCATCACCCTTGCCTCCGTCCTCTCCTTCGCCACCGCCAACAACCACTTCCATTCCGTCGAGACCCAATTAAACTTAGGGTTTGCTATTTCACTCTCGATTTCCGAGGAATTGGATGTGGAGGAGCAGCAAGATGGACGAGTCGCGAGCTGGAGGGGCGAGGTGAGGTCGTCGGAGGACTCGTCGGAGCTGGAATTGAAGTGGTTAGGTCTCCGGCGAGGAACTGCCATCGTGGTGTGCTTTAAATTCGCCGGAGGCTTCTCTCGAAACAGGTTCGACTCTGATTCCGAGGACATAAGCTTGCAAACGAGCTCTCCGGCGAATTCGAGGTCGAGGAGGGAGGCGGCGGAGGAGGGGGAGGGAGGTGCAGAGAGTGGCATTCACTTGAAATTTTGATTAACAGTTGAGGGTAATTGTTGGGTTTTGTGCCCTAGCACAATGTATTTTCAATCTAATCATGTAATAAAGATTATTAGTTGAATAAAAATCGGCATTCATATTACTAAGTGTTGTAGTAATATCTTAAGTATGATTTGACTTGTATCATTGATGTGTCAACACATAATAGTAGATCTACAGATCAGATAAAATCTTACTTAAGCAGTCCCCGATCAGAATAGCTTCATAAGAAGCGATCGGTATGAGGCTAACTCTAAATGATCACGCTCTACTGATCATGGCCAAAAGGGGGCCAGAGTTAGGTCATAGCATCACCAGTCAGGGGTGATATAGGACGACCCGAATCATGAGTATGTTACATAGACACAGTCATGAATATACTCATATGTCGGATCATGAAATCACATCCTCAGACCGAAGGACCATTGAGGTCAATATGTAATGAGTGACGAGTTTGACTCAGTCTAACGTCTCCTGTAAAAGGGTTACAATAACGGCTGTGATTGGCTCGATCACAAGTTACATAAGTTGACTCAATGGATCTCTGAAGGATTTATCCCTCATACGGGCGTGTGAGCAGATATCAGTTTAGGCCACTTGATGAGTACAACTGAAATACAATAGCATGGCCATGCAGACGATACGTAGTATCAGTTATAATTCAGTTAACTCAGAATCAAGAAACAGGACAATAGAACGAGGATGACTTGTCTATGCCTCGTGGTTGTCAAAGATATCAAGAGGATAAAAGGATAGATTCATGTACGACAAGGTTAAGTCGAAATCTCGATAATCACAAGCGTTGGGCAATCATGATGTCTTGCTAGAGGCCACTCATGATGGAAAGGGTAAAATGGTAATTTACCAGTCCACCGACGTGTCGTGAGCCTAGAGGGTCACACACTAAAGGTTGAGTAAAACGGATGGAATCATATGGAGGAATCATGAGAGAGACAAAATCCGGTTTTGGATTAAACTGGATTAGACCGATTTCGGTTTAGGATTAAACTGGAATCAAGAACGATTTAGCATGACTAATTAATTATAATATAATTAAATAGATTTAATTAAATTAGCTAAACTGGGTCTAGCCAGAATGGGCTAAGCCATAATGGGCTTCTCTACACAATTAATTAAAAGCTTTGGGCTTTAAGCCCACTAAGGCCTTTAAATAATTAAAGTCCAAAAAAGGGTTATAAAAGGGAAATTTTCAGATCTGAAAATTAAGTGATTAATTTTACAAACCCTAGCCGTCACTCTCTCTCTCCCCTAGCCAATTTCGGCCGGCCCCTTCCTTCCCCGCTCCGTCCGTTTTGCTTGCTTCGATCTTCTAGTAAGGATCGTTGTGAGTATCCACGGATTGCTCTTCCTGTGTGGACGATCTTTAGAGGTTACTAAATCCTATTTAGTAACAAGGAGTTTTTTGATTCAAGGTAATTTATTGAATTTATTCTATTCTAGATCTCATGATCAATTCATGATCATGCAAGATCCGTATTAAAACATGGAACTTTGAGGTTAATTTCTTGTATGGGCATGAAATTAATTGTCTGGAACCCTCAAATAATTCCTTCAGTAATTTTGTCTTTTTATGTAATTTAAATTGGACCAGATTATACCAGATTTAATTTTGGTTTAATTTAGGGGTAGTTTAGGTATTTTTATTATTCTCATTTGTAATATGTCCCAAAATGTAATTTAGAGTACTGAAAAAAAGAAAAAAAATGTAGGGTATGAAAGTGACAAAAAATATATATTCAAGTGCACAAAAGTGTCATTTTCCCATTTTTTAATTGTTAATGATGAAAAAACCTTAATCTATAGCAAAAATAGTAATTGTTTATCTTTCATCGACAATTCACTTCACTGCTTCAGTACTTCACCACAGTACCATGATCATATTATAAAATACAAACAAACTCTATAAAATGCAAAATAAAAACAGTAATATCAACACCTCCTTCGAACACTAAACATATTAGCAGATTCTTCAAAATTCAGGTATGGCAGTAAAAACACATCTTCAAGACTTCGAAGTTACAAAGTTAAAGGGCATTCAACTGAAAATACAAACAACACAAATGAATTAATAAATTTCACAAACAACAGTAGTTTTGAATACTTCCACACAAAAATACTTATGCATATTATAAAAGATAATAATCTTAAATACTTAAACCAACTTCAGTGGATACTCATAAATGAAACAATAGTGAGCAATGAGTGAGCACTTATGCAACGGATAAATATTCAAGTTAAATAAAACAATAGATTGAAGCAGATTCAATATTCAATCTTCAATGTAAAATTAGAAAAACATGTTTAAGAATATATTAAAGATTTAAGAAAATGAATAAAAATATAATCAAACAAACATATAGATAATACAGATCCAAACATCCAGATTATAGATTATACACATATAATCCAAACATCCAAGATATATATGATACACAAACTATCCAAACATGTTACTATAATCTGTTCACAAACATACTACTATAATCTGTAAACTGTATTGTAACATAAATTGTCATCAATTTACAACTTCGATAACTATTCATGGTAGAAAAAAAAATAGATAGTGAGCTCTAGAAAGAGTGCATACAAACAAACATCAACAAAAAACCCGAGCCTAGAATTAAACATGCAACAAAGAACAAACAACAGATTTAATCAAATAACACAGAATACATATACTGATATGCAACAAAAAAACTTTAACTTGAATATTAAAACTCTAATCTAAAAATTCAAATCAGATTCTTCCCAGTCAGGACATGCAGTGCTTATTCCTGGACCCGCTACTCAGGGGGCTGACGAAGATGCTCTCGGACCATTGTGCCATCAATTTAGGTGTTCAGGAGGCAGATTGTGGACCCAACCCGAAGAGATTTCTCAACGCCTGGATAGATCACCCGGAGTTCAGAGCCTTTGTGACCGAGAGATGGACGTCTTATCAGGGCATTAAAGGTTACCCTAACTACATATTATGGGTGAAACTCAAGTGCTTGAGATTTGACTTTGGGACTTGGAACATTGAGGTGTTTGGTCATGCAGATCAAGAGATCTCTACAGTCGCTGTCAGGATCGAGGAGTTGGATGCCATAATGGGGGGAGTCCACTGACTGAGGCAGATGAGGTAGAGAGTAGCAAATGCAGAGCTGAGTTAGTTGCTCTGGTCAAGACTCGAGCATACATCTGGAGGCAGAAGTCGAGGATTTAGTGGGATCTTGAGAGGGACAGGAATATTCGGTACTTTCACAGGTGTGTTGTCTCGCGGGAGAGAGATGACCACATCTCGAGCATGATGGTTGATGGTCAGGAGCAATCGTAGCCAAAGTTCATCCAGAGGGCATCAGTTGAGCACTTTGCGGACAGGTTTACTCTCGATGCTACTTGTAGGCCGACTCTTCCGGAGCTTCCTTCAGGATCTTGCCTCCAGGGGCTGCTGATAGCCTCAAAAGTGGGTTCACAAAGGATGAGATCGTATCGGTATTGGTAGAGTTCAACGGGGATAAGGCCCTGGGCCTAGACGGATTTACCATGAGATTTTTCCGGGAGATGTGGGATGTGATCAGAGATGATGTTTTGGGCTTCTTCCATGACTTCCACTCGTTCGGGAGATTGGGAAGGGACTTAACGCTTCGTTTATAGCGTTGATCCCAAAGATTCAGAACCCAAGAGACTTCGCTCATTTCCGGCCTATCAGCCTAATTTCGGCACCGTATAAGCTTCTAGGTAAGGTTCTATCTATCCGTTTGAGGTTGTATATGAACGATCTTATAGGGAAGGTGCAGTCGGGATTCATCTGGGGGAGGCATGTGGTTGACAGAGTCCTCGTGCCGAACAAGGTGATTGATATGGTTCACACTCCAGAGAATGAAATAGGCATATGAACATGAATAAAAATTTGAAATTTTACCTTTAAACCTTGAATCAAAACAACACAAAAACTATTGTGTTATCTAGATGTATCCACATCTAAAGAACACCATCCTTAAGATTTCTTTCAACAAATTATGCTAGTTTTTTAGGGAAGAAGAAGTAATTTTTGAGAGAGTGAGAGAGCAAGAAAGAGGGAAGGCAATAGGTCTAGGGTTTCAGCCAAGAGGGAATTAGATTAGGGAGTCTTTTGACGAAAATCAAATATGAATTATATTTTATTTTCCAAAATATTATTTCCCTAAAATCTCTCTTATTTATCTTAATATATTGATTTAATATAATTCATATTAAGAATGGGCTTAAAGCCCAACTAGCTAATCTTTAATTAAACTCATTTAATTGGTATCTAATTAAATGGTTTAGCTAGACCGATTCAATTCCCTTAAACCGATTTCTAGTTTAATCTAATTCGCTCCGATTTAATTAAATCGAAAGGCGACTTATCCTGATTCTCATACTTCTTAAATACTGACTTGTACAAGTCCCTTTTGCTCTACCTTGTTTAAAGTGTGTGACCCTCTAGACTTACGACCCATTGGCAGACTGGCAAAATTACCATTTTGTCCTTTCCATCAGAAGTGGTCTCTAGCAAGACATTATGATTACCCAACTTCCATGAATATCGATGATTTGATTTAACCTCTTACCGTCCATGTCATTATCCTTTTATCACCCCGATATCTAGATTGATCAAAAGGCATAGAACCGTCATCCATATTTATCAATTATTGTTTCTTGATATTTGAGACGACTGAAAACTGATACTAAGTATCTCCCGCATGGCCATGCAATTTCCTTCAGTCATACTCATCAAGTGGCATAAGCAAATATCATTCTTATACCGGAGTATGAGGGATAAATCCCTTAGCCGTCTTTCGAGTTCACCCATGTAACTCATAACTAAGTCAATCAAAGCCCTTTTGGCTACTCTTTTACAGGTAACGTTAGACTAGGTCAAACTTAAAAATTTATCACATAGTGATCACAAAGACTCCTTGGTCTAAAGATACAATGACAAGCTACGATATGTGAGTATGGTCATGACAAAATCTATACCGCATACTCACCATCGGGTCGTCCAATATCATTCCCCTGATGATATCTATGATCTAACTCCGGCACTACCTTGCCATGATGAGTAGAGCATGATCATTAAGAGTTGGCCTTATATTGATCGCTTCTTAATCAAGCTTAACTGATCAAGGACGCATTAAATGTAATTCTTTCTGATCTGCAGTTTTACTATTAGTGATAACACACATAATGATACAAATCAAACTACATCTAATATATTACTACAACACATTAGTAATATGAAGCTGATTTATTTGTTCGTAAAGATGATAAAACATTATAATTGTAGATAACTTTTACATTGGACTAGGGCTTAGCTCTAACATCTAGATAGGTAATGAGGAGAGAGTCTCGCACATACGTTGCTATTTGTTGAGCTAGATCCTTCTCAACTCTTCCGGCTCATATTGGTGCTCTAGTACTTCGAGTGGGCATTCGGCCTGAGGATCAACTTTGATAAGTCTTTCTTGTTGGGGTTGAATCTAGAAGATGGTGGTGATCAGAGGTTGGACAGAGCCTTCGGTTATGTGGTGGGTCAGTTACCTTTGCCTTATTTGGGGTTTGGCTTGGGGCGGATCCTAAGAGGGTAACGACTTGGGAGCCGGTGGTGGCTAAGTTTAGGACTAGGCTAGCCACGTGGCAGACGAGCTTACTCTCTTTCAGAGTTTGTATTACATTGATTAAGGCAGCTCTCTCGAGCTCACCTATCTTTTACATGTCTCTTTTCAGGGCTCCGAAGACCACCGTGTCGACTATGGAGAGCATCATGAGGAAATTGTCTAGCGGGGTAGGAGAGACTAGAGGGGTTACACGAAGGTGCGATGGTCGGTGGTATGCAGGTGCAAGAAGAAGGGGTACTTGGCATCGGACATTTAAAGGAGGCCAGCAACGCTCTATTGTTGAAGTGGTTGTGGAGACTCGCCTCAGATCCGAATCCCTTTTGGAAGAGGATTCTGTGTGTGAAGTACGGGTGGGACATGGCAGCATGGGACCTTTCTGCTCTCCCTTTCTCCGGTCATGTCGCGTTGATGGCGTTGCAGAACATTCTGGGGTTGGCATCACATATAGCTTTCCCCAGGGTGTTTGGGAGCGGGTGCATCAGGTGGAGGCTAGGCGATGAAAAATAGATCAGGTTCTGGAATAATTGCTGACTGGGTGATTTCTGCCTCAGGATCAAGTTTTAGAGACTGTACAGATACGTGAGTAACCCGAGCCACATAGTCAGCGATGCTTGGGAGATGTGTGGTTGGTCGATCCCCACTCGTGGGATGCTCACCTCAAGACCAGCAGAGAAGCTTGCAGAGTTACTAATAGTCCTAGACACCAGGTGGCCAGTGGAGTACATGGAGGACTCCATTTTTTGGGTTCACGACAGGAGGGGATTTGCCATGCTGACCAAGGACCCCACAGTGGAGCCGGTGGGCTCGGCGGCTAGACTTGAGAGCATGTCCGTTCTTCCGAACTTTAGGAGCTTTGGTTGGGTTGTTCTACAAAGGGGCTTACCGACGAGAGAGGTCTTGACTTTCAGGAGGGCCCTCTTGATTGATCAGCGGTTCTGCGTCCTGTGCAGTGGGAGTTTGGAGACTAGCGAACACCTCATGCTCACATGAAGGTGGGCATAGAGATTTTGGAGGGAGCTATTCAGGTGGTGGGGGCGTACCGTACACCTTGTCGCAGACAGTCCACGAGCTTTTCATGAGTTGGACTGCCAGAGTTAAGGAGAGAGGGGCGCGCAGAGTTTGTAGCAGGTTGATCACTTTGGGCTTCTGGTACATCGAGGTTACCAAAAATGGCAAGATCATCAGGGAGGAGGTCAAGACCCCATGTGACATTCTCATATCGTTGCAGATACGCTACTACATGTTGATGTAGGCAAATGAGGGACGCGGAATCCAGACTTGGACAGGTGGAGGGAGAGCGTGCTACCTAACTGGTGCATAAACCCGATGGCGGTTTTGAGGTCTCTTTTCTCTTAGGCTTTTTGCCCCCTTTCCATTTTTTTCTTCTTTACTTTATGGGAATTTCCCCCAGACGTTTGTACATGTTTTTCCCCATTTATACATGCTTTCTTGCTGATAAAACAATCATAAAAATAAAATTTTAAACCCTAACCTAAAAATCGAACGAACCCATACCTTGTTAGTATTCAATGGAGAATGAGATGTTGCACTCGTACTCGGCAGTAGAAGTGGAGCAGATTTTGAAAAATAGTCTGACCCACGTAATAAAGGAGGATTGCTGTGACTTGATGAGTGTGACCCTGGTAAGGGAGTGAAATGTTGGGCGAAAGTGTGATCGGTTAAAACCATACTTACTCTACGCAAGTATACACGATTGCAAGTAATAAACCGATAAAAACCGGGTCAAATTCCACAGGGACTAAAATAATGGGTACTTATTTATGTATCGTATGCGTGTTTAACCAAAATTAAAGCTACTCAATTTGATTTGTTGGCGTGTAAAAGTAAGAAAAAATAATGAACACTTAAATCGAGCAAGTAAAGTGAACAAAGTTGGGAAAATTGGAAATAGCAATGAGAAGCAAACCACGGGTGCTAGACAATCATACGAATCAAACTATAACTGAACTAAAATCATAAGCATGCAATTTAGTTAAATGACATATTATTTAAAATACTAAGCCTGTCTCTCGATATTGGTCTTAGGTTAGTCGCGGGTCAATCTTACCCTCTCGGGATCAAATGTGACTTGCTACCACACAAAACATGACAATCAAAAGGGCATCTTGACATGGTTTCGAGGCATAATCCTCTACACTATTTAGGTCTGTTACCACTCGTTCCTCTCGAAATCAGTATAGTAGTCCATGATTTCTAGCTTAGGTGATTAATCTAAGGTATACACAAGTATAATTTAAACAACCAATCATGTCTAGAACTAATATCTCAATTAAAATAAAGATAATCCATATGATATCTAGCACCCATGGCTAAGAATTTTTAGCCCTCAACCATAGTGTTTATAGCAAAAATCATGGAAATAAAGAAAAATACAAAAAATGAAAACAATAAGAACAAATCTAAATCAAGAGATAGAAAGAATTACTCATGTCTTCTATTTTGCTCCAATCTCAAATATTTTGTGGTTTCCCACTTTTGGTTCGGTGATTTTTTGCAGACTCCTATCACCAGCAAGTGCAATTTCTTGGATCCCTCCATAAAACTTATAAATTAGTATTAATGTGAAACTAACTTGATAACTAATCTCATAATATATTGAAAAGATATTTTTATTCATTATAATCAAATATCGAATCAGATACACAAGATAAAGGAAAGTAAGCATAGAAGCCAAGAGAAAATAGACGCCGAAATGTTGAAGCAAAAGACATGAAGCGTTAAAAGATGATTGGAGGGTTAATGGAGGCTAGAGCAAGAAAGTGTGGGTCATTCCTCAAGTTGGTCATGACCTTGTGTTCCAAGGTGATCCAAGCCTCCATCCCTTTCCCTCTAGCGGTCTGGTCCTTGAGCACGACCAAATTCCTACCCGTGGGGCCTGCTTCCCCAGAGGACCCAACCCACACGGGCCTCCCGAGCCCAAAGTCGACGTCATCAAGACCCAGATTGACCCAACTAGAGAAGACATAAATCTGCGGCTCATTCACCGCATAGATACCCTCCACCATCCTGACATTACTTTCTACTGATGCGACCGCCTCCTCCGGGCGCAGCTCATGGTTGGAGTAATACTCCTTGGTGTTGGCCACTGACTGGCTCAGCTGATCCACCAAACTCGCCAACTTTGATTCCTCGTCGCCGCATGCCGTAATTGACCACCAAAACTTGTTCCCCACACGCCACTCCTTGGACTCCTTCCGCCGAAGATTCACTGCTTGGCACACCACGGACATTCTCTCCTTAGGGTTGGACCATGCCATGACGCTTTTCCATATGAATCCCGAAACCGACTGCACGCGGCTCGGGCGTTCCTTCTGCATGTTAATTTATTAGCCACTCATGATGATGTATAACTGTAAGGATGAACTAAATATATATAAACAAAACCTTGAAGCGCTGGTGATCGGTGGTAGCTAGATCCGTGAGCCGTGCCAGGGCGTCAGGGGAGAAAACGAACCGCTCCGTTCGAAAGTCTCCTTCAGAGAAGTATACTTTCTCGCAGATAGAGGCGTATACGCCCGGAAGCGGATCCTCCGCCGGGAACAGAAACGACAGGTCGTTTGGATCATCCTCGCTGTCGCTTCCACCATCTTGGCGCGTATTGGAGGCCCAGGTGTTGATGAAAGAAACGAGGCACGCGGCGTCGGTGAGTTTGTGCGACGCGCAGACGCCGATGGCGAGCCCTCCGCCGAGGAACTCGGTGACCTGCACGGCCAATTGGGCGGTGGTCGAGCTCGGGGGGCGGTAGGGGAGGCATGGGAGGAAGTGGTCGAGCCACGTCAACTTAGGCTCCGACAAGAACGACTCCATCGTGGACGACACTCGACCTCGGAGAAACGGCACGCCCGTCTGGAAATCCTCCACGATCAGGTTGTCTTTCACCACTCCGGCGAAAGGGTAGAAGCGGTTGAGCGCGTGGCGTAGCGCGGACTTCAGGCGAGCAGCGAACGAATCAGAATCTTCCCGGGAAGGGTCGGGTTGGGGCGGGAAGAAGAAGATGAAAGGGAAATAGGTGGCCGGAGTGATCTGGTCCATGAGCGAGATCCGGAACGGCTCTCGATCTTCGTCAAGGCAAGGCTTGATCATTTCCCTACAAATGATGCTCACTTCCATGTTTTTTTAATTTCCCGATAATATTAATGAACTGATCGAGTTTTTTTGCTGTTGGACTTCTTCAATCCATCGACCTGTATTTATAGGCAAATTTTGGTTCGATCCAAATTATTTTTTAAAAAATATGTATTTTCGAATATTCTCAGGTAACATTCTTTATTAGTAAGAAAATCACGTCCTGTCATTATGGTATACATAGTTGGATCGATCATAGAATACTATATATAATAATGGGATACTCCCCTCAAAAGTATTTTATAACATTCATTATTGCCAACGACTTTGCGATGGTTACAGCTATAAGATACACATAATAACTCATACATATAGTTAATTAATTTGTATAAAAGAGATCAAACGTTGTTCACGCGAAAAGATTTGGCGCCAAAGTGTGTTGCGCACGTAGTTTAGAAAATATTTTTTTATAAAGAAGCTATCATGGGTTGGTTTGGTGTAACAGGATAATGAAGAAGAGGCTCCATGTCCGTGTTGAGGAGCATGTTCAAGCTTAGGAAGATTAAGAAGGTGAAATTTTTAATCACTACCCTCGAATTTGTAGCTTTTGCATGTCACTGTTTTCGCTTGATTTTTGTTGCACGCTACCACTGTATGTTATCATTTAGTTGTAACGTCCATCACAATGTTAAATTTGATGTAAAATGTCTATAATATCCTTATATTAAAAAAATCAAGTTTGTAATTGACGTAGTTTAATATATGAGTATTATGAACATTTTACATCAAATTTAACTCTATAATGCACGATAGTGATAAGAAATTTCTTCCATTAAAAATAATGAGCTGAAGGCCAAGGCAAAGAGAATCCCAAAGGGTCCTAAACCTGGTTTCATGCGCAACATTACTCCTACCCCATGTAAAGTTGTTAATGATCTTAAGGAAGGATACTAGTAGTTGATATGTTTTTTTGGGTTTGAAAACTCAATGGACATGCATGTTGTTTAGTTTTGACGAGGAGATGATATAATTTTCAAGTGTCATAAATAATTATGGAGAAAATGTCACTTACTTCCATTGTAATATATACACGATTTTTACTTATCTCCCCAAAAAACAGAATGTGTTATGTGAAGTTTGTGAGCTATATCAACGGCGTTAGTTTGTTAAAAATTATGTTAACTATTTTCGAAAAATAATGATGAAAATGCCCTTGTATTAAAAAAATTCAAAAAATATATATATATATTCTTCTATAAAATAAGTAATAAAAAAATATTTTTTTAAAAAAATAAAATATTATAAAACATAAATAAACGATGTTTAAAACATGTTTTTCGTTTTTAGTATTTTTTAAAAAAATTGAAAAAATAATCTTAGAATCAGTTTTTATTATTTATTTTATAAAATATATTTTTTAATGTTTTAAACACAGGGGCAGTTTCGTCATTTTGACTAAAACTAACGTTGTTGGAGTTAAGTGAAACGTTAATATAGTTCGGGGACTCCACATAATGCATTCTGATTTTAGGGAGGTGATTGAAAATTGTGCGTAGTACAGAGGAGGTAAGTGACATTTTCCTTTAATTATGATTTAAAGTTAATTAAATTCAATTATTTTTGTTGTCTATCCATATTCTGTTCACTATCCATTTGAGTTGTTGAGTTGAGGTGAATTTTGCAAGGATAAGAGAGATACGACTAGAATGAGACTAACCCAAGTCGGCGTCGATTCCCTTTTTGGCTGAACCTCCAACGTTGTTGTCGATGACTCTAATGTGGACGAATTTGGGGTTCTTAGCATAAAATTAAAAAGTCGTCGATTCTTCTTATTCATCGGTCGATAATTTGAAACCCTAACGTTAGAGATTCACCATTATCTCGCCGCAGACACCGTTTAATAACCAAGCTTTTTTCTTCTTCGTCCTTGTCGGGATTCAAGCAAATTAAGCTCTAATTTATTGGTCATCTCGTCGGTGTTTCGATGTGATAGGAAGTCAGGTGAGGTGAAATCTGTGGCGTGGTACTGGTGGTCACTGGAGAGGTGGGGTCGATGTCAATGGAAAGAAGGGAGCCCATTCGGCTGCGACGAAACGAGAAGGTTTCTGACGAAGGAAAAAATGCTAAAAGGTGTGAGAGATAGAGCGCTTGAGGTTGGGTGGGGGAATTGAGAGTGGGAGGTTGGTTTGAGTTCCGTCACTGTATGTTGTTGAAGCTTCAATGTTATCCTTTTTTCTGTGTTTTTTTTTTTTGCCGTGAAACAAAAGAAATTAGTGTTTTGTAGTTTTCAGCAACCACCTACTCATGGACCGTTATTAAACTTTTTAGATTGTGCTTGAATTTGATTTAATGTTAATCAAATTAAAGCATTAGCTGTAAATTTGATTGATGGTTCACGAGAGATACAGAGGGAGAGTGGTAAAAGACGTACCAATGAAAATTACAAGTGTAGGTGAAAATATTATAGTCTTTTTAATTTAATTATAATTACTCAACTCTTAAGGGTATTTTAGTAATTTCCCAAGTTGAAAAATGTTTTTTAAGAAAAAAAACGAATTTTATTAATTAAATAGCAACTAACCCGACACTAAGCCCGACAACTAAAGCTACAGATGGTGGGACAGACCTCTCACCATCAAATCCCAGCTATTGTTAGCTAAAGCAATATTGGCCATTTCACAAGCCATTTGATTACAAACAAAATATCGCTGATAGTCTCTCTAATGTTGTTCATCTCGACCCGTTTGACATCATGTAGAGCCACGCCATCCACCTCTTGCGAATGGAAATACCCCGTAATCTTGCTGCAACATGCTTTATACAGACATTCATGATAATCCCGGAATCCAATCGACTTGAACCCGTTAGCATCATACAGACACGACCTTCAATTTATGCGGATGGAGAAACCCTGTGATCTTGTTGCAGACCATTTTAAACCACCAAAGACTATCAGTAATGGTAACTCCAAAAGTAGTGAATGTTCACATAATTACCCCTATTATTTATTTTTATACCATCTGTATACGAATACACGTACATCTTCACTTTGTTCTCTCTAAAACCCTAACAATCGACCTTCTTCCCTCTCAAATCTAAATATTTCTCTGTGCAATTCCTTTTGTGAATCGATCCATCACCGTGCTCTCTTGTGATCGGGGGATTTCAGGTGGGGCTTGGGCTGGTGGTGGATGAAAGTAAATGGTGAAGCTCCAAGAGTTGATTCTGCGTTCATTGGGTTGCAGTGAAGCATGGTGAGCGTGGTGCGCGTGCATTTGCCCTCTGACATCCCCATTGTTGGCTGCGACCTCACGCCCTACGTCCTCCTCCAACGCCCTGACAACACTGCCACCACCCCCGACTCGGCCCCTCTCCAAGGCCACTTCCTGAGGTACAAATGGTCAGTGTTCCTCTCATCTTCATGCTACAAGATTGTGCTAAGTAACATGTTTTAGCTGCCAATTACTATTCATAATGCAACTGTTCAATGAATCACTAACTATTTTACAAGTTGAAAATCTGTTTCTTGATATGTGGTATTTGTATTAATGGTGTTGGTGTCATTCATGATTTTTTATATATGTTGCAAGAATCGTGACTGTTGGCATTTGGTATTGGTTTGCAGGTATCGTATTGAAAGTGATAAAAAAGTTGCAGTGTGTAGTATACATCCGTCTGAATCAGCTACGTTACAATGCCTAGGTTGCGTGAAAGCTAAAATACCCGTGTCTAAGAGTTACCATTGCTCACCCAAGTGCTTCTCGGATGCGTGGCAGCATCATCGTCTTCTACATGACCATGCTGCGAGTGCTGTAAATGAAAATGGAAATGAGGAGGAAGAGTTATTTGGGCGCTTTAATAGCTCGGGATCCAACACGACCTTATCCAGTTCAGCATCAAGTCCCAGCTTGACCAATGGCTCAACACCTTTATATCCTGCAGTACTGACACAACGAAGTGGCGGCGAGACTTGGTTTGAAGTTGGGCATCTTAAGATGTATACGCCAACCGCTGATGATATCGGTCATTCTCTTAAGTTCGAGTGTGTTGTAGTTGATGTAGAAACAAAACTGCCTGTCGGACATGCAAGTACTATACTGACGTCCCGAGTCATTCCAGCTCCCTCCCCCAGTCCGCGTCGCTTAATCCCAGTCAGTGGAGTTGGTGCTCTAGGGAATTTGGATTCAGACGGCCGTATTTCATCAAATGGGACTTTTACTGTGCTGTCATACAATATTTTATCGGATGGATGCGCGACAAGTGAAATATTCAGCTATTGCCCTTCTTGGGCTCTTTCTTGGCCGTACCGGAGACAGAATTTGTTACGGGAAATAGTAGGCTATCATGCTGATATTGTTTGTCTCCAAGAGGTACACTAGCGTGGATTCTTCTGTTCTTTGCTAACTTACTCATGCCGTCATGACTCATGAACAATTTAGAAACTCTCCGGCATGCACCCTTGATTTATTGATGTTTTTAGATGGTTCTAACTTTGGAAAATCTCTAATAAGAACTAGTGTATGCGAACATATGGTTTAATTTTTTACACTCAAGATTTAGCTACCGGTACATGAGGTGATGGAGAAAATAAAATAGTTTTTTGTATTCTTAAAACTTGGATACTGGGAAGCAGTTTTGACCCATTCGCATGTCAATTTTTCTTTTTTCCTTCTTTGTATTGAGTTTGTACAACCCTTGACATTAAATGTGAAACTTCAGGCATGGTTGTGTAAGTGATATGTTCCCTCTGCCCTGTTGGTTGAGCTTACTGTAGGTTGTTTCCCTATCAGGGTCATGGGTTATCAATGCACGCTCAAAATTATATCTGAAGATGTTAATTGTTCTAAAATGAATCATATCTGAATTCTTATTGTTAATATCAGCTTACTTTTGAGCTCTGTTGATTGTAATTGTCATTGATTCTAAATTGAAGCTTATAGCTTACAGAAGTTTCTGGTAGTTAAATATAGTTGTCTTTCTTAACTTTTCTGCATCTTCAATAGTCTAATTCACTATCTTTGTGAGGAACAATGTAGAAGCTATGTAATTGATTGTGCATTCGAGATCACTAACAGGGTTGTAGCTGCATTTCAGGTCCAAAACAATCATTTTGAGGAATTTTTTGCCCCTGAGCTGGACAAACATGGCTATCAAGCTCTTTATAAGCGAAGAACTAATGAGGTTTTAAGAAGTTCTTGTTCCCATATGTATTAGTTTCTAGAACACAATTTTTCGTTGACAATGATGCTTTTGTCACAGGTTTATACTGGGAATACCCACATAATTGATGGTTGTGCAACCTTTTTCCGGAGAGATAGGTTCTCACATGTCAAAAAATATGAGGTAAGCAAATGTTTTGCATGTATAGTCCCTCATGCTAGTCATATAATTAAACTGATATCTGCTGAGTGCAGGTTGAATTTAATAAGGCTGCACAGTCTCTAGCTGATGCTCTAGTTCCACATGCCCAGAAGAGAACTGCTTTGAGTAGATTGGTTAAGGTGATTTTATTGCATTTAACAATTTATACTTGTCTGTTTATGGGCTTCATCATAGAGCTTCCACAGTCTATGATCACATTCTAATGTAAATAAATGTATTCTGCATGTAGGATAATGTTGCCCTAATAGCGGTTCTTGAGGCAAAGTTTAGCAACCAGGGAGCTGATACTCCTGAGAAACGCCAACTTCTTTGTGTTGTAAGTTTCTTGTGCCTATATGTTATGCAAGCTTAAATCCCAGCAGTAGCATGTCAAATTTGTTTATGTTTAATCATTAATGATGAGTTTAGAAACATGTTATTTTGTGGTAGGCAGCATATGTTGAGCTGTTCTTGAATGGCCAGTTAGTTTCCTACGAGTAGCAGAAAACAAATTTCATGTGGCTTGACTCTAATTAAACAGGCTGATCTTGGTAGCATGATAGGTAAACGAATGAACTACTAGCAAAAAAATGCATATTATACTGTGTGTGTATCTAGATGTGGTGCTCGAAATGAAACTGTAAATATCACTATTGTTTGCATAGTTCCTGTTCTGCAGTCCCCTCTCAAGATAGAATGCTCCACATGGTCAATAGCCTTTTATCTTTTCATCTCCTGTGAGGGATGAAAATTATAGACATGCAAGAGAGTTAGCTAGGCTCGATATGGTTGGCCAATAATGAACAACCACTAGCAAAGTCTGATGAGATAATAAGTTGTGTGTTATACATATATTTATTTATTTATTTACTTATATAATTTTATTATATATCATTTTCCATCTTATTTACGTGTTTCGTTGACATACTCTAATCCTGTTGTTTGCTCTGCTGGTTTTGGGGCACAGGCAAATACACATGTAAATGTTCAACATGATCTGAAGGATGTAAAGCTCTGGCAGGTTCTTATATTATCTTATAGGTGTTTCCCCTTGCATCTTGTGATATTGCAATAGTTTTTGATTTTGTAAATTCCTGCCTGGAAATCAGGTTCAAACTCTTCTGAAGGGACTGGAGAAAATAGCAGCCAGTGCAGACATTCCAATGTTGGTTTGTGGTGATTTTAATGCTATTCCTGGAAGGTATGCGTGTTTGCTGTTTATCATTGTAGTTGTATGAGTAAATGCATACATGATACATGTTATGGTAAAGGCCTGTATCACTTTTTTGCAGTGCTCCACATGCTCTTCTTGCTATGGGTAGAGTTGATCCAATGCATCCAGGATTAAGTGTTGACCCAGCTGGAATTCTGCGGCCTGTGAACAAGCTCTCTCATCAGCTGCCTCTGGTAACATTTATGGTTACAATGATTAGGTTTACTGGAGAAGGGAGGTGGAGAATAAGAGGGAATGATAACAAGGGGGATTTCGCATGTTTTGTATATTATTTATGCCTTCTAATATGTGTATTACAGGTCAGTGCATACTCATCTTTTGCAAGAAATGGGGCTAGCCTTGATTTAGAGCAGCATCGTCGTAGAATGGATCCCACAACAAATGAACCCTTATTTACCAGTTTCACGAGAGAATCTATTGGTACCTTAGATTACATATTCTATACAGGTGGGCATCTTTCAACTACACGGGTTTGCACTATACCTGCTTTGTGTTTTCTACACAAGTTCATACACAATTACAAGTTGCTACAGAATTTGGTTGTTTAGCATGGTTGATGGTGTTATTCATTTTGTGGTTGCAGCGGACTCGTTAACAGTGGAGTCCTTACTGGAACTATTAGATGAGGATAGCTTGAGGAAAGACACGGCACTTCCTTCTCCAGAGTGGTCCTCTGATCATATAGCACTTTTAGCTGAATTCCGCTGCAAGCCAAGACCTAGACGCTGATATTTCCAAGGTATGCAAGGTATACTTGCTCTATTTGTTTGCATTCTTTTCTAAGACCAAATTTTGCTCGTGTGTTATGCTATCTTGACTGATATCATTCATCATTTCTTCATCATGGCCTTGATTTTCTTGTAAGTTAGTGTACAAGGTTTGGAACTATGCTTTTATTTGGTCTGTATTGGGTTTAACTTTTTGTAGATTTCATATTTTGTTGACTGATATTAATAAATTAAAACATGCATCCATATCAACTAAAAAACTGTAAACCAACTTCAATATTCACTGAAGAAAATCCTTGCTATTTAAAACTTGCATATAAGTGTATCTAAAGTAGCGGATGCTATTCTAAAGAACCTTTTTAGCGAGATAGCATTTTCCCTGTCATTTCATTTCCTATAGAAAGTGGTCAACGGTATTCAAATGATAGACTTTTTTCTGTTGTTGTCTAGTAATTAACTCTGTTTGTTGGATCATTATTCGATGTCTTCAGCCTTAGTGCGGTACTACTAAAACTTGATTATAGACATACTGATTTATATGTGTATCTATCTCTCTTATAAGAAACATACTTTTATGATGCAATTATTCTTGTTTCCCCTAAGCATTGCAATGTCAATAATATTTCTATCAGTTTGAATTTTGTTTTTATAAGAGTTTAATTTTCTTAAACACTGCTTGAAGGCCAGGTCGGAAGATACATGATAAAGGCCAAAAGAAACCCATGGATAGGAGTAAGCTTCTTGTAAGAATGATAGATGATGGTGCTCAGTCACAGCATTCTTTTCCGGGTATCTCATTGTGGGATCTCACATCTGATTTGTATTATGTCTCTTGCACATGTCTTATAGAAAAATGATGATTTTATGCCTTGATTCAATTGTCTTTCTTTTTTTAGTCATTGCCAATAGAGAAGTTTATATAAAAAATGGCAATGTAACCAGTAGGCATTACTACCCGCTAATTAAAATTTTGAGCATAATTGGTGGCTAATAGAGTATCCAAGGCCCTGACGGCTGTGTTCCCATCTTGTCTTTGGATTCTTTTTTCCCGGGATTTGACACAATGTACTTGTTGGTTACGGAGGAAACAGAAGAAAGAAATAAGATTTCATTTTTATTTTACTTTTTGTGTTAAGCACGTACATGCATGAGATAAAAATGTGAAAGAAACTATGTATGTATGGTTATAATTTGGAGATATTGCAGGTCACTATCCTGTATTATGTAATTTTTGTATGTTACTACTCTATTATTTTTAGTTGCATGTCACTAATGTAAGGTTTCATTTAGTTACACCGTTCATCATGTAAAAAATTCATAATACTCTTATATTAAAAAAATATCTTTTGAACATTTTTTTAAAAAAATGTTTTTATCAGATAAATAATAAAATACTGATTTCAAAATTATTATTTTTAAAAAAAATGGCAAAAAACATATTTAAAATAAAAAATTCACTTTTAACAACGATTTTTTAATATATTTATTTTTAAATTATTATTTTCTTAAAAAATAATATTCAAATCAGTTTTTTATTATTTATTTCATAAAAAAAAATTTTAAAAATAAGTTAAACAAATGAATTTTTTTTCCTTTTTTAAATGTAAGGGTATTTTAGTTATTTAATAAATTTTGAAACTGAAATATTTAAATGACTAAAATACCATTGTATTTAAAAAATGAAAAAGAAATCATTTGTTTAACTTATTTTTTTAAAAAAAAATTTCATGGAATAAATAATAAAAAATTGATTTGAATATTATTTTTTAAGAAAATATTAATTAAAAAACGTTGTTAAAAGTGGTTTTTTATTTCTAATATTTTTTTGAAAAAACTATTTTTCAAAAAATAATTTTGAAATCAGTGTTCTACTATTTATCTGATAAAAAAAGTTCAAAAGATATTTTTTTAACTTTTGAATTTTTTTAATATAGGGGTATTTTGGATTTTTTACATCAAACTTAACTCTGTGATGAACGATGCGACTAAATGAAACCTTACCGTGGTGACATGCAACTAAAAATAGCAGAGGGTAGTGACATGCAAAAGTTGTATAGTATAGGGCAGTGACCTGCAATTTCCCCTTATAGTTTCTGTGTGCTGCCACTTTTGCTTGTGAATCTTGTTTTTACTTACTACAAATAGTCTCTATAGAACCATTTATCATGAATTCCAAATCCAATCCAAGAAAGATGGATGAAGTTATTATGCGTTGATGGCTCCAAGTGATGCCAAATGATTTGCAAATATCCAGAGTTCGAAGAGCACAAGCCCAATTGTCGATGTAATCAGAGTTCTCGATGCCAACGATCGAAGAAGACTCGCTGGATGGACGGAGTTGAAGCCCGGCATTGGGCGGTTTATCGCAATGAGAAACTGGAGGATGATCTAGATGAGCCTTGGATTTGAATTTTCGTCTCTTGTGAACATGCGTAGAACTAAGGGAAAGGATCAAGACTTTGCCAGACCGAGGGTGGCGAGACCTTTTCCGCTTGGCAGAAAAAATTAAATTTGCAAGAAGGGTATGTAAGTTCATATCAGATGGCTCCATAGTGGGCTTCAAATCAAAAGAAGCATCATCAACAACAGGCCCATTTGACGGCCCATTAACCCCCCCACTGTCCAACACCAAGCCCATCACAAAAATTGGGTGACAAAAGAGGTCCAATAAGAGGAGGGTCATCATTAATCATCATTAATCCTAGGGTTAGAAGCCACATCATCAACATTAAATTGCACAGATGCCTTGAGAAGGCCATGCGCGGCCGGCTTCTCGGGGACTCCATCTGAGGCCTCGAAACCGACACCCGAGGCAAGAGGCATGCGATCGGGGCACACGCCGAGCGAGGCGACCGCAGCGAAACCCAGGGAGGCGGAAACCGAGGCGTCGACTGAATGGACGTTGACCGGCATTCCCACCAATCCTCAAATCCGTGGAGATCTCCAATTTCCACTCCACTAGAAGACCAACCGAGCTACACTCGTACCATCAAGAATACAGTAGTAGAGATCTCATTTTTTATTACGCTTGCATCAATTTGTATACTACTTTTCATCAGTTTATGTACATGTTCACGCAACTTTGCGTGCTATTTCACATCAATTTGTATTACCTTAAGAATGAGCGATAGGTTATCATAATCGCTCTAATCCTTCGTTGCACCACACCCAGAACACTAGTTACACTTGTTGAAACCTAACGAGGATACGGAGTGATCATAACAATCTATACCCTTGTTACACTATGAATTTTGTTACACTTTAACCATAAGAATTGAGTGTTAGGTTGTCATAATCACTCAAATTCTCCTGAAACCACAAACATGTGCATAAGCTTTGTATGCAATACCTCCTAATAATGTTTTGAAAATCATGCTACAATATTTTTTTAGTAACCACGGTGCAAATATGTTATAAAGTTGTAAGTTTGTTTATGCAAATCATGAACCCTAATATTGCATATACATAATAGTTAGGATCTTAGAACTTGATTCTCACACATAAATAATAGAAGAACAGAACTTACCTTGAACCATGAGAGTAATGAAAGGAATTGATTTCTCCTTCTCTTGACCCTTGAAGCTTGATAAATTTTCTGTAATGTCTAAGAGAACAAACGTAATAGACAGAGAAAACCAATCTCTAAGATTTACCATATATATACACACCATCAGGGTTTATTAAGAAATTACCATTTAATTAATCAATCAATATAATTTATCTAAATTCTTTAAACATGCAAACTCACTTAATGTGTTTTGAAATGAATAAAGTCTAACAAAAGTTTCATTGCTTGTTATTTAATTATTCAACCAAGTGTCTTCAATCAGTTCACGTTTCTGAAAATTGTCAGTACAAGATTAATATATTGCAAAGTTATGGTATATTTTGATGTAAACAATTATTATCAGGATTTACACAATCCTAACGTATATCAATCAATGTTTAAATCTATCATATCTATAGTGATTTTTTATTGAACAGAGTAGATAATTCAAATTTTTTGTTATTTACTTTTCAGTTTTTGCGAGATCGGTAGATAAAATGATGTACGGTAGTACACAAATTAATTTAAAATGTAACAGAAGGTGATGTGGGCATATACATAAACTAATGTAAGGTGTAAATCAGATGGAGGAGCGAGACACTGTGGCAATGAATCAGTCTCGCCAATTAGGATGTGGCAGCTGAAAACTAGACCTTCTCGACGTCCAGAATTTTGCTGACGTCTTCAACGGTCTACCGCATATCGTTGCCGAACATAAAATGTTCGCCAATTTCATGAAATGTACCTCTTTCTAAGAAGAGATTTTTCGGGTACTAGAGATGGCGGCGCCGGAGGAGAGAAACGGCTAGAGCCCTGGGACCGTTCAAGTTCCGTTTATAGAGATATTTTTGAAAATTATTACAACCATCGGACCAGGAGGTCTAATGTGAGCTCAAAGGGAAAGTTGAATTCGTCATCATCAAATGATATTCTTAAGATCTTTTGAAAAGAGATCTATATTTACGCTTGAAATTCAACTCCTTACATAATAAGGTCAAATGTTTGACCAGTTAGACAAATAAATTTTATTAGAACATATTAAAAGTGTTTGTGCATCATTGTTATCGAGGTGGAGACAAGTGTTTGGGAGAAGGGTCTACTAATAAAGAAATTCATGCTTGATCCACATTGGACTCTCCTTTGACTTTCGAACATGTGATCAAGACTCAATCAAAACTTCAAACAATACAATAATCACGACAGAGGCTACGCATATAAAGTATATAAAGAAAGGATAATCTCAGTAAGATGCATTCAACTATCATTAATTCTTAAATAAGTGGATTGAACTAAAACTTTCTTTAGAAAAATACATTAAACTTTCTTTTTCTCTTATTTTGAGAGACTCCGTTAACTATATATTAATTTACTTTTATTTCTTTGTAAAAAAAAATAAAATGCCCTTAGTTTTTTAATTTTCATATTAATGTCACCCGATCCTCACTTAACCTTTTTCTTCTTTGACCACTTTTTCGACAGTGATATCACCGAAGAAATTTTGGAAGTAATAAAAACTAGAGGTAGCAACAGTTTGATGATGACGTCTTGTCGGATAAGCAGCATGGATTTGAAATTTTGAAAACTAAACAAGGACGTTTTAGTCTATTCATGTGCAAGTCCGCGGACCTATTTCATGCCCTCCTTTAATATGCATTCAAATCCAACCAAGAAAAATCAACTATATGTAAGGAGCAAAGCCTAAAATCATACTTGGTTTTGTTCCTTTCCTCAAAGCAATCTCATAAAATAAACCAAACAAACATAGTCAAGAGTTCCAAAGTAAACTTGAAGGTAATAGAACCCCAATTGCTCAAAGTTATTGAATTTATGGACCAAAATTTGACGAAGCTTGAATCTAAAGGAAATACAGACCCAACTGAATTTTCTTTTCGTATCATTTAAACTTAATTCAAGTGTAGACATGAAAGGATGTTGCCGTCGAGAGGAAGGTAGTGGAGAAAGTGAGCCAGCGAGACCTTTTGAGTTTGAGGAGGACTTCTCACAGGGAATTGAGTAGAAGAAGAGATGATCGATCAGAGGCAATTTGAATAATAAGAGCTCAAGAAAAGTAAGAGAGAGAGTTAATTCGACTGCGGAGTTAGCTGGAGAAAAAGGAAGGCAGTGGAGAAGAAGAAAAGAAGAAAGCAAAAAAGTGAGGAAATTAAATCGATAAGAGAGGATATTTTGGTCTTTTAAAAGTTTCTCCGGAAAGAAATTACCTTTCTACTACTAAACCTCGAAGCAAAGCGAAGAGAACGAAAACATGTATTTATATATGTACTTCAAAGGGTGAGTAACAAATTCAGCATATATAAAAGGAGTGGGAGTGCTAATCCCAGGCGCTGGTGACACCAGCAGCTCCATATCCCCCACTCGGAACACTATACGCACTGCTATTGTTACCGTAATCTGCATTCCTACTATACGAGTTATCCTTCCTGAAATCACGGCCCCCGAATCGTCCCCCACCAGAGCGCCGGTTCCTGCCACCTCCCCCATATGCAGCCCTGGCTGCATAACGAGTCAGCCAGGCCGGCACTTCCTGGTTTGCTTCTTGCATCAGATCCGCCAGCGGCCTCGCCATTGACAGATTGTTGTCGTTGAAGAAGGCTGTTGCCAATCCTGATTTCCCTGCTCGGCCCGTCCTCCCTATTCGGTGGACATAATCATCAATGTCATTTGGGAGGTCGAAGTTCACTACATGAGCTACATGAGGGATGTCCAGACCACGAGCTGCTACATCTGTTGCTACCAATATTGGTGTGTTTCCACTCTTGAAGGACCGCAATGCTTGCTCTCTTTCCTGCAAACATACAAAGATCCAGGATAAATATTGTGAAATTTTAAGTTAACAGATTCAGTGGGCGTGAACTTTAGGTTATTTAGAAAATCTAACAGAAAAATATGGGGGGAAACCCCATCTGGAGAACAAAATTTGAGTGGAGAAAGGGCAAGGGCAACTCACCCCCCCCCCTCCATCCTATGATTGTTAATCGCATATAAAGTAATAATGGACTCCCTCAGTCCCAAAATGATCATCCGAATTAGTTACGCATGAGTTACTAATAATATCCTTAAATGAGTGTGCCACTTCAAGACAAGACAAATATGCAAATTCGCACACGGTGAATTTTACGTCACTTCATGGCATGCAACTCAAGCATCAACTTATATTTGCGGAAGGATGATGCACTATAGTAGTTCCAGTTTAGAAGTGTGGAATAAGAAAGAAGTCCAAAACTAATCAAAATCACTTAATTGGCCAACATAAAACACAGCCTAATTTTTTCCATATATTTCTGTTGATAAAATATTATTCCAACAAACCTGCTGCGATCTATCACCATGAATAGAAGTTGCAGGAAACCCATTGATACACAACCAATGCTCCAATGAGTCTGCTCCCTTTTTTGTCTCCACAAAAACTAATGTCAGGGCTTGCTGCAAATCCAGTGAACAGTTATTTATAATCCAGTGATAAATATTTGTAGCTTAACAAAATGTGAATGAATGGTTTATGAATCAAACAGTAAGTGGCCTATATAAGGCCATATTACCTTGCCATGAACTCCATTCTCTCTTTGAGCATGGAGAAGGTCCATGAGATGGCTTCTCTTGTCAGACTCGTGAACAAATTCAACTCTTTGGACAATCAGATCAGTACTTGAACCGACCCTTCCAACAGCCAAGAATATGTAGCTTGAAAGAAAATCAGAAGCTAATCTCTGCATGTCAATTAGTAAACAAACGGGCACAGGTCAGATAGATGCAACTTGAAAAGAGAATTTTCAGAACCACTACTTGTAGTCTTGTATTAACCTTCCTCGGAAAGGTTTACAAATTTTATCAACACATCCAAATTACCAAAAACAGTAATGACTAAGGAAAAGCATAAACAGTTGAATAAACCTATCAAAAAACACAGATGGTCAATAGGAGCAAACCTGTATTTCTTTGGGAAAGGTGGCACTAAATAACATTGTTTGTCTCATACCCGGTGGAGGCATATCCATCTGTTCCACTATCTTTCTAATCTGAGGTTCAAAACCCATATCCAGCATTCGATCTGCCTCATCAAGAGCCAAGTATCTAATCATCTGCAGTGACACTCTAGCCCTCTCAAGCAAATCTACCAATCTCCCTGGAGTCGCCACTAGAATATCAACTCCTCTCTCAAGTTCTCTTAACTGACGACACATACAGAAACCATTAGTTGTTAATGCACCCAACAAACAAAAGCACCAATATAATCAAGACACCAGTCCCCCAGAGATATTAAAAATATGCATGCATAAGAACAAACATTAGGAAAACTTGTTAATAAGAAGACATGGCTCACATTTTATACTACATGGAAGTACTGAAATAGAAGGGAAAAAGAGGCAATGATATTAAACAGTGACCACCAGAAAATATGCTAGGAAATTAATGAAGACAAAATGACAACATAAAATCCACACGGAATGGTGTGCCAAGATTATTGTCATGTAATAAAAACCTGCTGGTTAATTGGTGCTCCTCCATATGCAACTACTACTTTCACACCAGTTTGATAAGAAAACTTTCTTGCTTCGTCATGAATCTGTAAGTTAATTGCAAAAGTAATCATTATACGAACATTTTAATGTTATATGAATATATATACGCTCAATGTAGGTTATAGGATAAATCCCACCTGACAAGAGAGCTCCCTTGTAGGAGAGAGTATAAGGGCAAGAGGGTAAACGGTTCTTCCTCCGCGTGGTCTCTGTGCATATTGCCCCCGCATAATTCCACTGATGATTGGAAAGCAAAAGGCAGCTGTCTTCCCTGACCCTGTTTGAGCACAAGCCATCAAATCTCGCCCACCAAGTGAAATTGGGATGGCGTGACGTTGCACTGGGGTTGGTTTCACATACTTGCATCTCCGAATATTTTGATTCAGTGCCTCTCCTAAGTCTATCTCCGCAAATGTATTAACAGGTGGTGGTACATTGTCCCCACTAGTCTCTACAGGGATATCCTCGTAAGCATCAAAATTGATGCCAGTGTTTTCTTGCTCAAATTGACTATCGGCACTGTCATCATCATCAAAAGGGTTTACCTCACTACGATCTCTCCCACGATCCCAGCCCCCACTTTTACTGTTCCAGCCTCCACCAGTTCGGCCACCGGAAGTATACCCTCCCTGGCGCCCTGGAACTGACCTCGAACCACCCCCACTCCATCGGGATCCACCTGCAGGCCCATCATAACCATAACCAACCCGATCATTGGTGGGCTGCGGCAAAGCAGGCTGTGCTGGAGCTGGGGGGTTCGTTGTAGTCGGTGGTGGTTGTGCTGGTCTGTTCCTGAGATGTGGTGGAACGTAAGTTGGCCGGGTAGGGCGAGCTGAACCATTGTTGGCATCAGAAGAACCAAAGGCTACATTTTCAGATGAGTTAGCCACAGAATCAGCCCATGAAGTCCTCATAACTGCCAGAAAACAACTTGCACCTCTCTTGACGATGGCCTGAAGACCCTGAATTCAGATACACAATCACACCCTAAACCCTAACCTAACAACACGGTATTAAGCAAAAACCAACCCCAGATCAGATTTTCTTTTGCGCCTTCAGCTCTATGTAACTTTCAGATACCAATCCTGATCAGCCATCAACAATAACACATAAAAATTACACCCAAAACATCTATTAACCAGCAACGAACCAGAATAAGAAAATGAAAAGTTTTTACATGGAAAAATCAAACCCGTTGAAACAAACAGATCAAGGTGATACTAAATTTTCCCTAAAAGGTCATCATATTCCCCAAAACATGTCATCTTACAGAACCCCAGAAATGAAGCACGATTTCTGAGAAGAGCCATGCAATGAACAATGTGCAAATCTAGCATGCATGTAGACGAAAACGAAATGAAGGTTGAGGAAGAGAGCAAGAACCTGGAATTTGGAGTAAACCCAAAATCAAAATCGAGAAACCCCTAAATCGATTGGATCGGACAGAGAGCGAGAATATAGCTCTGCTGGAGAGATCTTCTCAACAATTCTCGCCTATCTCTACGCGAAATCAAAATCTAATCGATTCGCTGCTCTTTAAATGGAAAATGTAACAAATTAGAAAAACTATGAGGAATTTGTGTCCGTACAGGTTGGGGATGGTTTGTCCCTCAAATAAAATAGGGAAGATAATATTTTGTGCATTTAAATATATATTTTTGACATTTTAATATTTAATTTTTTTTAATACTTTAAATTTCATTTTGGGACTATTGACCATTTATTTACCAAAAATACATAAACTACTCCTGAAATTGAACTAAAATTAAATCTAGTGGTCCAATTTCAATTGTTGCGATACCAAAATGCCCTTAAATCAACTTCAAATTTTCAAAACATATTCTTCCTTCCATCTCTCTCCACTTCCTTCTTCTGTCGTCCCCTCATTCTTCTCCTCCCCCTTGAAGACTCCGGCGATGCCGACTGAAGTAGCTGAGTTGGAGGCGGGAGTGATAGACCTGGCACCCGACGGAGACGACGACGCAGAACTGGTGGAAGTGGCCGGAGTGGTGTTGAAGGTGGCCGGAGCGGTGACAGTGGTTGTGGTCGACGCCAGAGCTGAGACGGTTGTGGTGAGTGTCGACGAGGGAGAGGGAGTGACCAGAGTTGGTGTCGGCGCCGGAGAAATCGTCGGAGTCGGGGTCGCCAGAGCAAGGGGCGATCTAAACCTAATCTGTTGTCGGGAGGTGTCGTCGAACTAAATGGAGAGAGTGGATAAGAAATGAATTCAAGAATTCAAAATTTTCACTCGTCGGAAAATATGTTCCGGCACACTTTCTAGCGAGTGAAAATTTTGAATTCTTGAACTCATTTCTTATCCCCTCTCTTCTTATGATTATGTGAGACTGAGCATTCGAGAGGTGCGGGTGTGGTCAAGCTTGACCAAGCATTAGAAGGACAGCCACTTAGAGCATACGCCTCGGAGGCGGATAAGGTTGAGCTTGGAATTGAGAAGTTTGGCGATATGTGACAGTAAGTTTCGGGGCAGAGGGACGACCACAAGAGAAGGAAAGGACAGAGAAATGGAGAAAGAAGAGAGAAAATAAAAAATATAAATAGTGGTATTCATTTGAAAATTTGATGAATAGTTGAGGATAATTTCGTCTTTTTATACTCTTTAAAAGTTGGGCAGGTTCTCTTCATTAGACCAGACTTAATTTTGGTTCAATTTTAGGCGTATTTTTAGTATTTTGGAATTATTGTCCCAAAATAAAATTCAGGGTACTTAAAAAAAGTAGGGTATGAAAGTTCAAAAGTGTGTATTTAGGTGCACAAAAGTGTCATTATCCAATAAAACAATAGCTTTTCTCATGGCTAATGCTGAAATTTCCAGCCATTGTTTACTAATGCATAATTTATGGTACACGTGTATTTAATTATGGGTGCACTCCAATACAAATGTGGTGGACTATCCAAACTGTTCGAACCATACTAAGTCGTTGGATCGCTGAATATTTGCGCGAGAGTTATCTCAGCGCGGGACACGTGACTAGTGACGGATCCAATGGGGAAACCCGCCGCCCCCATTGGCCAGGAATTTGAAAAGAAAAAAAACAAAAACTAGATATACCCCCTAAATAATGATATATTTATTTATTTATATACAGTAGATATCAAATACAAAACAGGAAAATGTCCAAACGTCCAAACACTGCCTCAGCCGTCTGATTTTTGCGCGCACAACATGACTGCAACACCTGACTCGAACGGATTTGATACCAACTTAACAGAGACAAACGAATAAGCCGGGGCAGTTGAGTCATTTTGCACAGAAGACCTGATACAATATGTGAAGGTTTTGTTTTTCTGAAACAGCGATCGCGAGGTTGTACTGGTTGCAGAGAGATTTCGACTTTATTTTCGCACTTGATTGTGATCTCGATTCTTCAGAGACGGTGCTACGTGATCGTTTTTGTCTTTGATTCGGTTGTCAAATCTCAGTAAGTCGCGCGATTTTCGATTTGAGCTTATATCGATTTCGTAGTTTTTGAGTTTCGATTTGTTGTTTTTTTATTTAAGCAGATTTGAATCCGATCTATGGTTTTTTTTATCATCATGTTGTTATTAATTTTTGATTTGTTATTTAGAGTTTTTTGTTTCAGGTACAACAAATCTGAGGTGCATAAGATGATGACAACGAAGATGACAGAGATGAAAAAGATGTTGCATCTGTCTTTTTGTTTATGTACAACATGTAGATGTAATGTGTATAATATGCCGGTTTATACTGTATAACTAGTGTGATTAAATAATGCTAAGCATCACATAAAACGATTAACCATCTTCTGTGAATTTTTTTTTGTATTGCTTTTGTAAGCGCTTGTCATTTGAAGCAAACTTTAGATTAATCAAGTTTGCAACTGTCTTTTTGTTTATGTATAACATGACGTGTTGTATCAGATATTTTAAAGTTGATTCATATTCTTGATGGCATAATCGTCTATTAGGTTGATTGACTTATAACTTATTTCCTACTTAAATATATGCAATTAATGTTCAATTAATTTGGAAATAAAGCTTCAATAAATCATCAATATATTTGGTAACAAATAGTTGATTGATTTTGCAAACCGATATTTTTGGAGATACATATAATTAATTTATATTCTTCAATGTATTAATAATTTTCGAAATACAGATTTGTTATTGGACATTTATTTATTTAATTAGATAATGTTCAGCAACACATACGGCGGTTAACCACCTTAGAGGTTTATTTGTAATTGTCTGATTGGTTATGTAGAACATGGTGGTGTACCATGTATAACATGTTGTTATATATTGTATAATCACTGTAGTTAGATGATGTTCAGCAACACATAAAACGATTATCAACTTTCAGAAGTTAGTGTATGACTGTGTTATTGTCGATATATAACATGTCGATGTATCATGTATGACATGTTATCACATATTGTATAACCAGATTAATTATATAATGTTCAACAACACACAAAACAATGGACGACCACTCTCTAAATTTAGCCTATTTTTAGCGTGAATCGCTGAATGATCGCGGTTTAAATGCGTGATCGCGCTTTAAATGCACCTATTTTTAGTGTGAATCATTGAATGATCGCGCTTTAAATACACGATCGTGCTTTAAATGCACGATCAGCACACACAATATGATGTTATACACCCAACACAGAAAGTTATACATCATATCTGATATTGGAATGACGAGCGTGCCCTCATCTCTCCGTATGTTTGTCACTAACAGGGTCAGGGAACTGCTCCGCCACGTGTCGCTTAATCCTCGCTCGCGAAAAATGGACCGCCATATGAGGGTTTGGACGTTTGGACATTTTGTGTGAGTTTGTATTGGAGCGCATCTGGACAAAGTGTAGTGTGAAACATTCGGCTGAGAACCAATTGTAGTGTGAGAACATGAGAACCACTAGACAATCACTTAATTATGTTGGATATTCATTTCTTTTCAATGGACAAAGTGTTTCCATTAGACATTCACCTATTTCCATTGGACATTCACTTTCATTGGATATCACCATTTTCATTGGACATTCACTTACATTGGATATCACCATTTTCTTTGGACATTCACTTATTTCCGTTGGGCACTCACTTATTTTCAATGGCCAAAGTCAATTCTCATGTTCTCACAAAAGGGTTTAGTTCTCACCTAATTTGTCCCCTTTATATATATATATATATATATATATATATTTATATATATATATAATTTGTTTGGTTGAGTGTAGGGGTGTTAAAAAAAAACAAACCAAAAAATGGTCGGTATTAGTCGGTTCGTTTTTGGTCGGTTCGGTTCTGGTCGGTTTTGTTCTTGGTCGGTTCGGTTTCGGTTCAATTTACCAAAACCGATCAAAAACCGAACCGTCTGACTCCGGTTCAAATTATAATGAATCCTCCGGTTTATACTTCAATTTAGGGTATTTTTCAATTGAATTTTTCTTTTTGGGCTTTATCAACGTTTTATTTTAGTTCGTGTAAAGTTATTATACATAATTTGAAATCTAATCATTTTTTGCTTGATTTATGATTTTTTTTGGTTTTGTGGCTAATTTTCGGTTCAAACTGAAAACCGACCGAATCGATCGGTTCGGTTTGACAAATCGACCAAATTTCTCGGTTTGATTTCTTCAAGAACCAAACCGGTCGGTTTGGTTCGATTTTGGTCGGTTCGGTTCAGAAACGAAAACTGTAAACACCCCTAGTTGAGTGGTAAGTGGGTAATATATTTCATTCACGTGATTATGGATTCAAACCTTAGAAATTGACTTTTTCAACTTACTTCAATGTGACTTGTTTTATTCTCTTTTTATTTAATTGTTCATGATTATATTATTTAAATATTTTATTTCACTTTTCATTAATTTTTTGTCTATATTATAATTTATTAATTATTAAATTCTAAGCAAAATTATGCTAAGATTGATCTCAGGGGTATGTCATTTGATAAAAGAATCAAAATCAAACCAAACTTATTGGAGTTTTTAAAGCTCGTGAACTGACACGCTTCGTATTTATATATATATGAAAATTAAATTCGAACCTAATTAAAAAATAAAAAATCAAGCTTGAATTCAATTTTTTATAGGGGTAATTCCATGTCAGTACCCTAACTTTGACTCATTTCGAAAGCAGTACCCTAAGTTTAAAACTTTTTTTGCCGGTACCCTAAATTTATTTACGTTGCAGTTAAGGTAACGGAATTTGTGTGCGAAATGTCTAAAATGCCCTCAATAGTTTTGGTCTGTAAAACTGGTCTGATTGGTTCAATTGATATGATTATGAAATTACTATTTTACCCCTAATTGAATATCAATTTAACTGATAAATTGAGGGCAAATCTGACTTTTCACTTATACAAATAATAAATATAATTCTTTAATATTTAAATATATATAATATTATTATTAATTATATATTATTATTATTATTAATTAAACCTAATTAACTATAATTAACCCTAAACCTACTTCATGCCGCCACTCCCGTCTCCATGTCGCCGCGACTCCGACCGGCGACTCCGACGCCGACCTCGGCTCGCCGTCAACGCGCTCCGTCGAAGCCGCGTCGAAGCTCTTTACGATGCCATCAAAGACCTCGGCTCGAACCAGAAGCTGGAGACTCGGCGATTTCAGTCGGCTCGCCATGGATTGTCGCCTCGCCATGGACCATCGCCTCGAGACTCGGCGATTTTAGTCGCCGCGGAGGAGGACGTAGGGGGATGTCGCCATGGATCGTCGCGGAGGTCTTCGACGGCGAGGGAGGACGCGGCCGCCGGACACCGAAATCGACGACTCTCCTCGAATCGGTGAACCTTCGCGAGTAGGCCGTCGCGAATTGGTGATGGAGGGCCGTAGCCGTCGCGAATCGGAGGTGATGGAGGGCCGACAGGAGCGACGGCTACGGCCCTCCTCGCCGACGGCGAAACCACCAAATCCTCTCCGATCTCACTCCGGCGAGCTTAGCTTTGAGCTCTTCACCGATCGGCGAAGGTTTCAGAAGCCGATTCACGACGGCCTTTTCGCGACGGCAACGGCCACGGAGGAAGGTTCCGTCGAATCCGTCCCGAGGCCTCCGATTCGATGGCCACGGAGGAGGCGGTCGGAGCAGGCGGTGGGAGAAGGCGGTCGGAGCAGACGGCCGGAGACGGGAGTGGCGGCCGGAGCGGGAGTGGTGGCGGAGACGAGAGTGGTGGGAGGGAAGGGTTTAATTAGGGGGTTAATTAGGTTTAATTAATAATAATATATAATTAATAATAATATTATTATATATTTAAATATTAAATAATTATATTTATTATTTGTATAAGTGAAAAGTCAGATTTGCCCTCAATTTATCAGTTAAATTGATATTCAATTAGGGGTAAAATAGTAATTTCATAATCATATTAATTGAACTAATCAGACCAGTTTTACAGACCAAAACTATTGAGGGCATTTTAGACATTTTGCACACAAATTCTGTTATATTTAACAGTCGTTACCTTAACTGCAACGTAAGTAAACTTGGGGTACCGGCAAAAAAAGTTTTAAACTTAGGGTACTGATTTTGAAATGAGTCAAAGTTAGGGTACTGACATGGAATTACCCCTTTTTTATATGTATTTAGTAGATATTTTATCAGTAAAATATTTTTTAATTAATATAATTAAATTTTAGTATGATATTTTTTTCTTCCTTAAAATTTTTTTTCTGGACGTGACAAAGAAGTTTTACCACTGGGTCCATAACATTCTGCTCATTTGGCCTACTATTCTACTGGGTCCACAACATTCTACCCATTTACTTCAACATTTGAACGGTTTGAGCAATTTGAACCTAATTATAATTCTAATTAATTAAATAAATGAAACAATTTACTCACTTGTCAAGTATTCTTACGAACTACCTTCAATTCAAGATATTAATTTGGAATAAAATCTAAAAAATCTTTTGTTATATTTTGGTTTTACTCGGTTAGATTTATTTTTAAAATCCAAATTGACCTTGCAATTTGTTTGACTATACAATTTTATGGATTTTGACCTCATTATTTATCTGGCCAAGGGTTATGCAATGGGAAAAAAATGTCTATGAAGTCGTGAGATGGAGTTTGGCAGCTTACGTGTGAAGTTTAGTCTGCGGCTTGAGATTTCTATTCACGTTAGTCAATGGTTGATGTTGATGCTAGGAGGAATGGATCGAGTAAGCTGTATTTTAAAACATTGGGTTTGGTCAATTAAAAATGTTGTTAGAAAACGTAGAATCTTCTATTTTTGTAGACATTTTACACAATTTAAGGTTTGTTTGTTATGGTTTGATTATAATCATACTGAAACAAGGTCTATGTTTTTAATCAAACCCTAAAATATACACGATAACTCATGTTGATAGTAGAGATTAATCGATGAACTCATTTAGATTTTGATTGATATATGTCGTAGTCAAACTTGAATTGAGGCATAATGACTAGCTGGAGTTTGATCGATATAAGCACTGGTCAAACTTGAATTAATGTAGAATTGCCGGCTAGAGTTTGATTTATATTGTTAGAGTACCACATCTATAATCGGAGTTTGGTTGGATTTTGACCGGACCTTTATGTCATTTGTTTCGTTTTTTTTTATCAGCAATAATGAATAATATAAATGGAAAGAGCAGAGTACAAATGGAAAAAAAAGGAAAACTGCGCCCCAAAACAAAGAAAAAATGACAGAGCCCCGAAAAAACATGGCCTAAAAAAAGAGATAAGCTAAGAAAGAATAGTCTGGAGTACCAACCTCGGGTTCGCGCACCAGGTGGCTAAAGTGCGCTCCCCCGTCCAAGACTGGATGTCCCGTCCCTCGTCTGCCTGCACCAGAGTATACGACCGCATCTAAAGTAGTCTGAGGGTCTCTCCAGGCGAACGCTCCTCGTCCCTGAAGATCCTGCCGTTCCTGGTGACCCCGATGTACCAAAAGCCCATCGTCACGAGTCTGCTCCAGGCCCTCCTCGCTCCCATGTCTGCTACTCTGGCTCTCCACCCCATGAAGAGATCATGAACTGTCTGAGTGGGAGGGAGCTGGATACCCCACCATCTGTGTATCTCTCTCCAGAATCTCCTAGTCCACCTGCAGGAGAGCATAATGTGCTCTGTCTTCTCCTTCCTCCTATCGCACAGAGCACACATGTGATGACCAATCGGGATGACCCCCCTGAAAGCAAGAGCGCCCCTGGTCGGTAAACTTCCCTGAAGAACCAGCCATCCAAAACTCCTGAAGTTTGGAGGAACTGGCGTATCCCACAGCCTCGAAGCCCAGTCTACCGGAACTGCCTGATCTGTCCCCAACAACATGTGGTAGCCCCTACTCGCAGTGTATTCTCTCCCATCAGATGGCCACCAGATCTGGTCACGAATCCCCTCTGTCGGTCTGACCGTGCCAAGTACCGTAAGTAGCTCTGCAAACTCCAACCCCGTCCTGGCTGGCAGCACCCCACGGAAAGGAATAGACTAACCCTCGAGAACCCATGCATCGTGAACTGAATGGCCCGGGTGGCTCACACATATGTATAATCTGTGAAACCTGGTCCGCAAACAAAAATCTCCCAACCAGCAGTCATCCAAGAATCTGATCTGTCTGCCGTCACCAAGTCTCCAACGAACACATCCCGGTCCAAAAATCCTAGGAAAAGCCTGGAGAGACGAGAGACCAAGAATATCCCGCAAAGCCCTCGACCCTGAGTGACCAGAGAAAGGTAGCAAAGAAAAGTCCCATGAAGACCTGTCCCATTCGTATTTCACACACAGTATCCTCCTCCACAATGGATTCGGTTCTGTTGCGAATCGCCACCACCATTTCAACAGCAGAGCGCTGTTGACCTCCTGAAGGCGACGGATGCCCAAGCCTCCCTGTCTGATAGGTCTACAGACACGCTCCCACCTAACCTTCGCAAGTCCCCGGCGTCCACCTTTGCCTCTCCATAGGAACCTCCTCATAATGGACTCCATCACAGCAGTGGTAGTCCTGGGAGCCCGGAAGAGAGACATGTAGAAAATAGGCAAGCTCGAGAGAGCCGCCTTGATCAGCGTGATCCGACCTCCAAAAGAGAGTGTGCTCGCCTGCCACAAAGCTAATCTGGTCTTGAACTTGGCCACAATCGGTTCCCAAGTCGCCACCCGTCGGTAATCTGCCCCCAAGCCGAAACCCAAGTAAGGTAAAGGAAGCTGTCCGACCACACAACCGAAGGCTCTAGCTAAGCGTCTGTCACCGCCCTCCTCCAGATTCAACCCCAACAAGACCGACTTGTCGAAGTTGATCCTCAAGCCTGACGCCCACTCAAAATACTGTAAAACCAAACGGAGCTGGAACAGCTGGTGGGGCTCGGGCTCAACAAATAAGAGGGTGTCGTCTGCAAACTGTAGATGTGAGACTCTCTCCTCATCACTCATCCGGATCCCCCTGAAAAGTGCAGCCTCCTCTCCACGCTGAAGAAGAAGGTGTAACCCCTCCGCAGCTATAATGAACAGGAGTGGGGATAAAGGGCATCCCTGCCTGACTCCTCTCCCGATGTCAAACTGGCTTGTGGGGGAGCCATTGACCAGGACCGAAGCAGAGGATCCCAAACAAGAAGAGATCCAGTGTCTCCACCTTGGGCAAAAGCCCATAGCGGCCATAACACTCCAAAGGTAACCCCAATCGACCCGGTCAAAAGCTTTCTCAAAATCAAGCTTCACTACAGCTGCCCAGGAGTGTGTCCTGCGAACCATGTCAATCAACTCGTTCGCCACCAGAACCCCATCAACTAGCTGTCTACCCCAAATGAAGCCAGACTGAACTTCGCTAATCAAGTCATCAATATACCGTCTTAGTCGTATGGAATGAACCTTAGCCAAAAGCTTATAAGGCCCCGAAATAAGACTAATCGGTCTAAACTGCGCGAAGTCGCGATGGGTCTCAATCTTCGGAATCAAGGCTATGAAAGAAACATTGAGACCCGACCCAATCCGTCTTGTGAGATGAAAATCATGAAAGAAACCGAGGACATCCTCTCTAATCACATCCCACATCTCGCGGAAGAATCTCATGGTGAAGCCATCTAGGCCTGGGGCCTTACACCCATCGCACTCAGAGAGGGCTGAGAGGATCTCCTCCTCAGTGAAAGCAGCCTCTAGAAACTCTGATCCTCCCGGTGGCAAAGCCCGGAATGGGAGTGGTGGCAAACTAGGTCGCAAAATAACATATGGCCGGAAACGCGCCTGAAAGTGATCCATTGCCGCTCTGCGAATCTGCTCTGGCTGTGTCTGCTCCTGGCCATCAATAACCATACATCTGATACGACTCCTGTTGCCTCTCGTCCCAGCGCATCTGTGAAAGTACCGAGTGTTCCTGTCTCCCTCTAGAGCCCAGCGAACCCTCGACTTCTGCCTCCAAATGTCCGCACGAGTCTTCGCCAATACCCGAAATAACGATATAAGGTAAAAAAAATTAATGCAATAATATAATTTGTAGCATAAATTAATTAAAATAGTCTATCCACTCATTAGAATATCATAAACTAACAAGTGTATAGTTACGAGGAATAACAACGTTTTCACCAAACATCATTAAATCTCCAATAAATAATAGAAATAATGTACAAAATAATATTATTGATATTATTATTATAAATTACAATATGAGAGATTTTTATATTAACTATGGATCAAACTAAGTAGGAAGACTAAAAGAATAGGAAAACTTAAGACAACCATAATTTGATTTGAATACTATTATTCTCTTATTTTGCGCATATGTGATTTTTTGTGATCGTGTACTTTCATGGTCACATTTATTTTGTTATTCCTTTTTCACCAAAACGTTTATTTAGGAGTATAGAAAGTTATATTATTTTTGTCTTTTTAACTGAGGCTTGACACCTATTTAGATCAATAGCGCTTGACGTCTAAGTGTATGATCTATAATTTGGGTTTTAAAAAACTCATTATTACTTGACGATTGATGCACTTGTCATGTCATATTCAAGTTAAGAATCTCTTTGGAGATTTTCTCATGTCAGAGCCATTGGTGATGAAGACTCCAAAGCTGAAATGAATGAACCCTCACTTGTGGTTGAAAATATAAGGAATAGTTCTCGCCATGCAATCATAAGTGTTGATTGCCCATCATTTATCGTGATAAGAAAAGAAACACATCGAATATAGAGCTTTATTTTCCGGAATTGTTTTTGCACGGATAGAAAAATGAAGATGATGTTTTGCGGGGATTGCATAGTGGTTTGTTGTTGCGCACACTTGATGCTTTTGAAAAAGATTCACCAGTGTGAAAAAAAATATACACTCATCACTCATTTGGCAGTTGTGAGCCCGATTATGGATAGGCCCAAGTTAGGGTCAGATTGTTCAATATAGGAAAATTTCCTCTTTCAAGTAATGTTGCAAAGGTGAAGCTTGCCGAGAAGGGCCGTAGACAAGGCTTGCCGGCTAGAACAAGCTCCAACCGAGGTCCTGTTTTTTTAGGGTTTTTTATTCATAAAAAGGCGTTCAGGTTTTCAGTTACAAAATATGAAAGGTTTTCATATTTTAGAAAAACCTTGATCTGAATTGTTTATAAGTTGATACATTTGAATTTCATGAAATGTGTCTTAGAAAACCTGTTCGAATGTAGTTCTTCATTGTTTGGACATGTTTTCAGTTATATGAAAGACTTTCAGATTTTCAGTTATATGAAAGGCTTTCAGATTTTCGGTTATATGAAAGGCTTTCAGATTTTCATTTTTTCTAATTTCTCATATGAAATTCATGATTGACTCCTTCAAATAAATGAAAATGACGGTGATTTTCATTTGAAGAAAATATTCCACATTTACATCCATCTATCTCTCTGTCCCAATCAGAGTCGTCGAGCAATTCTCTTCACATTCCCGCCTCTGAAATCCCCAGAATTCAAGTCATTCTCTTGCCGATTCACGGTTTCGAGCCCTCGTCGCCGCCGATCGAGATGTTGGGGTCAGATCTTCAGTTCTGGAGGAGTCGTGGCGAGGATCAGTTCAACAATTCGGCGGAGGCTCATCGGAACCGCGACGGATAGGATGAAGGATGGAGGAGATAAGGGAAGAAACCGAGAATTGGAGGGAGGAGAGGGAGTGCTCGGCGTGTTTGAGAGAGGAGAGCTGGGAGAGAAGCCCAAATTTGTGATATGTTGATTTTACCTATATACCCTTATGGGTAGTATTTGATTATTTTTTTTTTGTAATAATGGGGTAACTAATGGAAACCATTTGCATCCAACGGATGGCAGTGGTCCATTTGTACATATTTGAAACATGATTTCTAGCGGATTGCATCCCTAAAGGATTGATTTTTTTATAGGTAAAATGATTGGTTTTGTTATGTTAAAACTAGTTTTGGGATTCGAATGTTAAAAATAAGCCTATTAGCATGGCAGACCGGATTGTCCCCAACCCACCTCAACTAAATCGGGTAATGGGGATTTTAATCTCTAACCCGCTCCTTATGTGTGTGTGTGTGTGTGTGTGTATATATATATATATATATATATATATTTCCTTGTTTCAATATAATAAATTAGATAAGTTATAATCGTATATAAGATAGCATGCAGTGACGGATCCAGAAAATTTCATAAGAGGGGCAAAATTTTATACTAAATTTTAATTAATAAATAATATAATATAATTAATTAATTAAAAATAATAATAATTTTATTAATAAAATAATTACTAAATGTATAATAAAAAAAATTTATTCAAGCTTAATTATTTATTTTTTTAGTTGAGTTTAAATTTAACTTTCATGTATATATAAATACAAAGTGAGTCGGTTTGCTAGCCTTACAAACTCTAATAGTTTAAGCTCGAGTTTGATTCGCTAATCAAACGACCCACCATTGGGTTTAATCTATGCATAGATTTTCTTAGAAAATTCAAAAATTTACAAAAATTTAATTAATATAACATAATCGACAAAACAAAGACTTTAATGAAAAATGGAAAAAAAATTTAACCAATGCAATAATTAGTAAAAATAATAATTATACAAGATTTGAAACTAGGACCTTAAAGGTAAAACACTACACTTTTACCACTAAACCAAATAACATTTATTGTTTAGATGCACAGTTTTTGTGTACATATCAGAATTTAAGGGGACTATTTATAAATACCATTTCATTAAAAAAATTAAAATTTTAAGTTTTTAAAAAATTACTTTTACTACTATCATAATTTTATTCTTTATTTTATACAATAAAAACATTATATAAAAAGTTGAAAAACCATTTTTATTAATTTATTATAATTTTTAATAAAATGGTATTTTTGTCATTTCGCAAAAAAGTTAACATAATTTTAAAAAAGTTAACGGTAAAGGGTAAAATGAAACTTTTTCGAACTTAAGAGACTTTAAAAGTTGATTTTGAAGTTAAGGAGAGTTAAGTGAAACTCGGCCAAACTAAGGAGGAGTTAAGTGGATTTTTCTCAACTTCTAAACTAGACTTCTACTACACACACAATAAATCAGGTATGAGTGTTAAAAGTGTCGCACACTATAGAGCTTGCTTGCTCACCACATATATTTTTAAATTCAAACTCAATTTGGTTTTGTACGGCGTGGTAAACAAGTTCTATGCCATCATACACTCTTTGCGTTTGGCTCTACGACGTATTGCATGTTGGAAATAAAGTTTTATTGATTTTCCAGCAAACATTTCGATCAATTATAGTAATCAAATCGGTTAATGTGTATAACCGTTGTGTTCACCTTTTCGAGAACTACAACTTAGGGTATACACAGTTATAAAAATCAATCAAATATTGAATGAGATAATAGCACTTAAAGATGCTACAAATTATATAATTAAGGGGTAATGACAGTTGGCTACACCCAACTATGTCACGTTTCAAATTTAATACCCCAACTTTCAAATTTTCATTTGAGATACCCAAAGATTAAATAAGCGACACTTAGCCCAACGTCTGTTAAATCTAACTGAATTGGTATGTTAAAAAGACTAAAATGCCCTCAAATGTTTTGTTTTGAAATTAGACTGGTCTGACCAATTCAAATTAAATTTTTAATAATTAATTTTTGGTAATTGAAATAACTATTTCACCCTTATTTAAAAATCAATTAAAACTTATGAATAAAGGGTATAGTTAGGGCTGTCCATTTTTACCCGGTACCCGACTCACCCGACGACCCAACCCGAGACCCGACAAAACCATGTGAGAAACGAGTTGGATAGACTCGAACCCAACATCAAGTGAGTCGGTCCTCGGGTCTGATTTCTCAAACCACCGAGTAACCCGACTCACCCGACACCATATAGTAAAATGGGCCAGCCCCTTCATTCCACCCAAACTCACACAGTCAAAGCCCAACACATTCATCCCTTTCCGATGTGAGATGTGTAACAAACATTTTAGAAAGAAAATTGACCATTGAAGTTATCTATTAAGTTGCACTCACAAAATTCCACAACACAAGTTCGGCCCAATCATCCAAGCCCGGTCATAATTACTGCAATTACAGCCCATCACAACAAAGCCCATGATACCACATAATGACCAACAAGAGAGAAAAGAGGTTTACAAAGAATGTGAAAATTTCTTATGTTTCCGATGTGGGACTTTAGTGAAAAATATGAGGTGAGTGAGGGTAGGGAGGGAGTAGCGCGCGCTGAAGATTGACGCGTGGCATGCGCTTCTTTCCTTTTTTTTCATTGTGTTTAGAGTCCCACATCGGTTGTGCATCAACTTTTCCTCCCTTCCTCCCTCTATATAAGCCCAACTTGTTTTAAGTGATAAGCCATCATCAATCATGCCTTGCATATGCTCTTGGCTGATGTAAGTTTTATATATTTTAATAAATTTGATTATATTATATAATCAAACTAAATAATATATTAATTAGTTCATATATTGCATTGCTCAGTTGGGTCTATCGGGTGTGTTGGGTTGGACCCGACTCACCCGACACCCGATTCACCCGACACCCGACTACCCGATGTCTAACTTGAGTCGAGTATTGGGTAAGATTTATTGGACCCGACAGAGGTCGAGTCGGGTCCAAACTCGGTCGGGTCTACCCAACCCGACCCGATGAGCACCCCTAGGTATAGTTGTCTTTTTAATTAAACCAAATAAAATTATTAATTAAGTTTAAAATCAATGAGTAAATTAAAATTATGCCCTCTCTCTCACCAACCTATTCACAGACCTAATCCCCATCCCCCATCTCTTCCTCTTCTTCTCTCGTCTTCTTCTTCACAAACTGACAAAGGTCGTCGGAGGTCCTGAGAGTGAGGTCTGATGGTTCGTGATGGAGGTGGAGGACGCTCTTTGGCTCAGAGATGGAGGACGCTCCTTCAAAGCACGAAGCAAGAGTCCTCTCCCACGGATGAGCTCGGTGAAGAATCAATCTCCGGCGAGATAATCGAGCTGGTCTCCAGCGGGTTGGGGTTCGCTCTTGCGGGATGGGCTTCGGCTATTCAGATCTTGAACCAATCGAAAACCGACGGAGCAAATCAAGCTCCAACAACTTAGATCTGAAAATTTTCAAATCACGATGGTTTTGGTCAAAGGCGAGGCGGCGGTGATGGCTTGATAGGACCGAGGTTCTGGACCGCCAAACTACTTGTCGTCGCGTCCAAAGGTGTGGGTTTTGTTACAGGTCCGGGGAGGGAGGGGCCTGGGAAGGACAGAGGATTGCGGGAGGCCATGAACTCGGGCTAGCCGTATAGAGCGACGGTGAGCTCCATGTCCTTAACAGCGCTGGCACCGGAGGTCCGTTAACACAATTTCAGAGAATGGCCAGTTTGATGGTCGGCGGCAGAGATGGGGTAGAGGGAGCAAGTGTGAGGAAGAAGAAGAGTTGATTTTTGTATATTTTTTGTTATTTTTTAATTATAAATTCATAACTAAATGTATCATTTTGTATTTAATATAATATTTGTCTTTTCACAATTTTTTAATTATTAAAAGTTATTTTTAAAAAAAATTATATAGTAAAACTATATTACGTATAATTAATTAATTAAAATGAAATTAATTTTTCATCTGAACTGGTTAGCTCAAATTTAAACCGGCTAGACAGTTCTTGAACAAATCATATTAGTTTAATTTAAAATTGAAACCATTGAGGGTATTTTAGACATTTTAACAGAAGTTGGGCAAAGTGTCGCTTATTTAATTTTTGGGTATCCCAAATGAAAATTTGGAAGTTGGGGTATTAAATTTGAAACGTGACATAGTTGTGTGTAGCCAACTGTCATTACCCCTATAATTAATATATCGAGTACCGCATCGCTCACACTTGAACGAATGTGACTTTTTATATTCTTGGAAATGAAAGCTTAAGGTGTGGCCTTTGGTCATCACTTAACGTGTAATGGGGAGACCCGCAGACTAACTCGGGTTGATAAACAACCACACGTGCGCAAATGCATCTGCATGTGCATCATGAACCATGGTGATTCATCCTTGAATCCTATGAATATGCACATGAACCTTACTGATTCAACTCTGAATCAAATGAATGCATCCATACTTGAACATTTTGGCTACAAAGGGAGTGAACGTCTTCTGGTTCAAGGGTCGCAACCTTCCCAGATTTTTCTATATAAAGATTTGAAGATGGATTAAATTTTCCATCTTCTCCATACTCTAAATACACATCAATCGTTAGATCACCAGACTTCACTATTCGTAGCACTCGTTAGTGGTTTAGTCTATTTTATCTTCAAAGAAAATTGCTCGAGATTACTTCAAGTGCCACAGAGGGAGCAATATTGTCTTAAGGAAACAGCAACCTGCTGGACTCAACGACTCTTTCACGCAATCTGCAATCTCCGTCTAAACAGTTTCGGTACAATTCTTACGTTTTCCTTATTCCATTTGCTATAACTTTACTTCTCTTTTATATTCATAATTATTGGTTTACATTGCACTCTACGGCTCGGTTATTTGGCCTCTCGCGCTCGGGTTTCGACTCTTTGGCGTCATGCGCTCTAAGGCTTCGTTTATATATTTTTTGATTATCGAATCAGGAAAACTCCATGTTCAGGATCGACCTTCCGGGAACCGTGTTATCGGTATTTAAACCCCTTTGTCAGCATACGAAGTAAAAAAAACTCGCATGTACCAAGATTCGAACTCAAGACATCACATATGATAGTGTGAGCTTTTTTTTTATAAGCTTCGGAATATTATTGCAATAGAAAAACAACAATACAGTAAAGGAAAATAGGAGAAAAATAAAAACAAACTACCCATAACCCAGAGAGTGCTAACCCTTAAAATAAAATAAGAGAATACAAGAAGCGGTGAGTGATTCCAAACATGTATCGTAGTATGAAGCCCGCTCCGATCTAAATATTATTACAAGACTCTGCAATGAAAGGTAGGAAATCTGATTTCTCATACCATGCATTGATGAACTTAAAGGGCCGTGGCCCCAATTTTTCAAATAGGAATTGAGCAGGAAACGGTCAAGGTGGCTTGATCTCAAACCCGAGCCGTACCAAGTGTATTTACGTCCGGATAACTGGATCATTGATGCACCTGGTAAAAGCTAAGATGTCCAATTCAAATTGGGATCAACCTGAACGCTCCGAAAGATCGCATACTACGTTGAAATCACTGGTCAGAGAATGGGCTGATCGGTACTGAGTTGTCCAGAGTTGCATCTTGCCAGAGGGAGATCAATGAGCATATACACTCAAAAGAGTGCAATGAACACATGTGGTTGATGCATACTTGAGATAAAGATAGTGATGTTGATGGACGAAGTGCTAGTCATGGAGAATACGAGTTTGAGCTAGGCCGAATGTGATCCCCCAGAGTTCCCAATAGAGGGAATAAAGAAAAAAAATTTCAATCTCGCGAGAAGTTACAAGCTCTGAATTGAACATGAAAAAACTCTTCACATTTAGTTTCGTGAATTAGGAAGATCGATGGACGATGATGGGATAGGAGGGTGGCAACATCACGATGCTTCTAGGTAGAAGAAAGTCTTCGAGCATACCAAGAGATGATCCTCATGTCGAGGATCAAGTCTACGCTCGCTAGAATCAATAACATAGCTAAGATATGAGTTTATTTGCTCGATGTGTGAGATAATATTCTTTCTCGGTATCCTTGACTTTGAAACCAAGAGACTTGCAATATGCTCAGGTTTGTTGAGCCTGAAGCTTCGACTCCGCCAATGAGGTTGAGCTTGCATGTTTGGCTCTGACTGATTTCTTAATTTTCGTTCCATACGGTCGTAAAAGAGGCAAATTGTAGTTCAGATTACGAATACCCAAGGTTGGGGGGGGGGGGGGGGGGGGTTAGGAGGCGCTGAATTGGAAGATATTGATGTGGTTGGTTGTGTCTCTTTGAGTGGAGGGTTCTGTTGAACATGCTAGTCAGAGATCACCGGAGTTGCAGAGCTCTTATCAGCACGGTCGTTAGGGTCTGGGAGAAAGTCAAGCTCCTCATCCGAGTTAGTGCCCTTAGCTGAATCTGAATTATTGTCAACCGATTCGTTCCCATTATTGGAATCAGCCTCGTTCTCATCTTCCTAGTCCTCAGAGACTGTTTCCCCATCCGAGCTTGATGTTTATGTGGTTGTAGCTTTATACGAGACGAGTGGGGCGTCTTTATTATCAACAAAATTCACCTGTGAGCTTCTTACCGCTTCGTTTATATGATGTCTAAAATATATGTTATTGCTTTTATTGATTGTTGGAGGATTAAGATTTGGATTTGAAATAATATAAATTTTATTTATGATAAAGTGATGAAAGAAAAAGATTTCTTGCTCCATTAACTAATTTAAAATCATAAGATAACGAGTGAGGAAAACAATAAGGTCAATCAGATCTCCTCTGATATCATGTTTGAAGTATTATTATTGTATTGAATTGATCTGTTCATCACAATAAAAATAGCTCTTCATACAAACATTAGACATAATCTAAATAATCACAATAAAAAACTTAATCAACATGCTCTTATCTAGAATTGACTAAATATATTTTCTAATAAGTCTAATTTATAGGTTCAATCTCCCACTGCAAACACCAGTTTTTTGGTTTATGGATGCTCAACTTTATTTATTGGGTATATTTTATTACTAAACTGTCATACCAGTTTAATGCGATTTGTACAAGGCGATACAATCACAACGCTACTGACAAGGATGTTAGGCACCAGTTTGTAGGTGGAGGCAGTTTTTTTATTAGTTAGCAGTAATGATTTGGTTCCAACTAGTACAGAACAAAAACAATATATATATATATATATATATATATGTTGAAATTAAGAGGTTTGAGTGAACAAACATTTGGATTTATTAGTGCTAACCTGAATATTGTTGAAACATATTAGTGCTGTTCATGTTCATTTGATAACCAGAGGATTTTGGTCTCATGCTTAAATTATTGATCTGATATCTTAATTAAAGCAACGTATATACTTTTATTCGTATCAAAACTACATATATGGGTTTGATTCCTCTTCTTTTTGTAGCCACGTGTGATAACAAGTGAAAATGGCCTATACATGAAAAGCAACCCAAAAATAATGATAAAATGTACTTGGAAGACAAAAAGAGTCCTCCGGGTCCGGCTACCGTGAGGCGTTTGGTAGACAGCTTTTTTCTTCTTTTTCAAAAAATTTTAGAGATGACTGACAAAATTCTCGAATTCAAATAGAAACTGAGCGAGAAATCCTCGAATTGGATGAGAATGAGGGGTATATATCCCCACCCCAATATATTAAATATATATACAATTTTAAATTACAAATTATATTTAAAAATACTATTAATGAAAAATAATATATTTTCATTAAAATAATATTTTATAATACATGTTTAATAAAAAAAATAATATTGTAAGTATATATTTTTATTCAAATAATAATTTTTAATACAAATTTTATTAAAGAATAAATATGTTTTAACATTTTTTTGTTGAAAACATTAAACGGAGAATCTCAAACTCGACGGGGAGTTCTCGTCTCCGTTCAAAACGAAAAATCTCCAATCCGTTTTCAAGCAAGTGAAAATTGTCAAATCTGAAACATACCCATTCCTTAAAAAACTCCACATATCTTCGTTAATTCGCAAGATTTTCCCTTAACTACCCAAAAAAGCATTTTGTGGTGAGTTTTTTGTCAAAAATTTTGAGTTCATTTCCTCTATGATTGTACGTGAAACATAATTAATTACCACAATCTTATCGTTTGATAAGCGAGCAGCCAACTTCTATGTATGAATAATACATTATGCATCCAATCAATAAAATGGGTCGCGTGAATCATTATTGAAGGTCAAATCCGACCCTCATAATAAAACAAAGGGTATATCTCCTCCTCTTAAACATAATTATATATTTTGCCCGGTGTTCTAAAAGAAGGCCGCCTAGGCCGCCCAGACGACGCCCAGGCGTTGTTTTTCACCTCACCGCCCCGATTTAATCTAATTAAAAGGTGGCGAACATTTTGGTTCATCAGGCGGTTTAGACTACCGTTTAGGCCGTTCAAGCGGCCGTTCAGGCGTCTAGGAGGCCGTTCAGGCGGACCAGAACTTTATTTTCTTAAAAAAATCAATTAAAATTTAAAACTTACAACATTAAGAATAAGAAATCTGACAGAGTTGCTTCGTTCCATTATCTCGCCTTAGACCCTTACGCCCTAAACCTCTTCGCCTCCAACAATTGTTTGTCGCCCGCCAAACCTCTTTTGCAAATCAATCGAAGTCAGAGCTCCCGTGCTTTAGACTTCACTTCATGTTTATCCTTGAAGTTGTTGTGATCACTTATCACTATTTTATATTGTCTCAGAAAGATTATGGTTGATGATTTTTATATATAAAACATTTATTTTGATAAAATACAATTCATTTTATATTAAAAATACAAATCTGATTAATTCCGTTTAATCCCGATTAATCCTCTCAGGGTGCTGTCCGCCCGATTAGCGCCTAACGTTTTTTAAAACTTTGATTTAGCCATGTTTTATAGTTTTTTTTTCTGTTGTTGTGGTTTTTGTTTTTTTGTTGCTGTGATTTTTGTACAATCAGATCATGGTGGTGACCTTGATTGTTTTTATGTTGATGTAATTTTTGTTGGATACTGCATTAGTCCACTTCTGTTGAATACTTGTGAACACAAGTATCAAATAACATGAATCCATTGTATTTTGATTTGTATTTTAATGACTGACTTGACCAAGATTGTTATTATTCAATTATTCCATTTTGTAGCCTTGTTGTGTAACATTATTCCAATTTGATGTATATTCCACTGCTCCATTGTCGTAACAATGTGATATCTATTGATGGCATATATCTATTGCATTGTTATGGTAACATGATTCCATTGCATTATATTGATACCATCACTCCATTTCAGTGTTTTTATATCATGATTCCATTATAATTTTCTAATTCCAATCCAAATGACCGTTGATTCAGTCGGTACATGCCATGATTCAGTTTAAGTACTTGTCCATTACAATACCCCAATCTGACATAGTTGCGTTCATCCATTTAACTATTCCATTATTCCATTTTTATGTTGGTCCATGATTCCATTCCCATAGTCTATGTTTGTATTTCATGTTTACATTTGCAATCACTTTCAAGAGTCCATTACACTTCCATGATTCCTCCATCTCTCCTTGCAGTTTCGGCAATGGGACTGGTGAAGTGAAAATCTCAGAGGATTAATTCGTCAAATCCTTTTCAACACACACTGTAGCCGACTCGAAACTTCCAATATGCATAGTTCCCCGGTTGATCTTCGTGAGTGACTCCATCAAAACGAAAATTGCAGAAGATTTTTAATTTGACTAAGACTAAGAAGGAATGTTAGTATTGTATTGGCTTCACTCGGTGATTTCGATAAGTTGCATCTGATTTTTAGGTTAAGTCTTACGTTCATCGTTACCTTACACAAATCGTCATTGTAATGTTTCCCTTTTGAGAAAAGTAGTTTGAACCCTATGTTTGATCGAGTTTAAAAAATGTGTGATTTTAGGCTTTGTGTGTATATAACAATGTAAAATTTGTGGTTGATAGATTTTTCAATATTTCATGGTTCAAGTATCATTTGATTCAGATATTGCTATTTGTATTTTTTTTTATTTTATACATTACTGAAGTGATGTTATAACATCTGAATATGTCTGATTGCTCAAATGGAATCATGGAATCAAGGAATCATTATAATCATAAAATGGAATCATGGAATTCTACATCAATGATTTCAAGTATTACTTGTATATAACTACTATTCCTTAATTCCATTTCAAATGGAATTGTGGAATCATTATAATCATAAAATGGAATCATGAAATCATTAGAATCGTGAAATGAAATCATGAAATTATTTAATTAAGTCATAATGCATAAAATGGAATCATGGAATCATTTGATTTCGTGTAAAATGGAATCAAGAAATCATTTGAATCGACTATGAATGTATGAAATCATGGAATTATGTGATGTTGTGCAAAATGGAATCATGACATTAACATATGAGATTATGTGCAAATTCCATGATTCTAGTTGCACGTAATCTCATGATTCCATTTTCATTCTTAAGTCGATTCAAATGAGTCCATAATTACATTTTGCACATAATCACATAATCCCATGATTTCATTTTGATATTTTACTGGTGTCATTACACGTTTCCATCTTCACTTATTTCGTTCACTTTATTTCAAATTCAAATTCCTAGAATTGTGCTAATTTATTTCTCAATTTCCTATTTTAATGCATATCATTGATTATCAGAATCAAACACAATGACCATTATATCCTTTTATTGATTTTTAATTAATAAAACCATAAAAGAATTTGGACCATTAATTGTTACATCTAATAGATCTGCATGATGCTAAACGGGTTGAGCTGAACAATTTTGGAGGAATCATTAGCGAACGGTGTTGAATACTATCCATTATCGGAACTTCTGTGTTTTGTTTTGCTCGTAATCAAACGACTCACGAATTGACCATATTTGTTTTAACTAACAGTAGCTAAAATTTCGGTGAGTGGTCTGTCCCACCATATGTAGCTTCAGTTGTCCGACTTGATGCCGAGTTAGTTACTATTTAATTAATAAAATTCGTTTATTCTTCAAAAAAAATAAAATATATGTAATTTATTTCTATATTTATATCTGATCAACCATTTGTAGGGTAGTTCATCCCTCGTCCATAAAGGTAACTAATAACTAAGATAATGGTAATTAATAACTTAGAAATTAACACCGATGGCCAACGCTAACTAGATAGACAGGCGGACCACCGAGGGGAAGTATCACAGTGTCTCCATGAAACTGACACGTGTTGAACTCCAAGTGGTCTCCCACTACCATGCGAGTCCTGTGACCTTTTCTCGCGGGTCATCCGACACTTTACTCTCTCCCTTTCTCCGATCTCTCTCTCTCTACTATTAATGGAAACAAATTGCAATGTTCTCTCTCTCGCTTAAGTTGGATTGAAAATGCTGCTTTGCCTTTTTTCGGAGACAATCGCTTCTTGAGCAAGCAAGTAAAGAAGCTAAATCCTCTCTCACCTGTGCATGGATGATGATGGTTTTGTCGTCTTCGTTGTGAATCTTCTTCTCCTTCGCTCGGCGACTGAGTCAGATCTCTCCATTTTCGTATTCTGATTCTCTTCAGGTAGGGCCTCTCTCTTTTTTGTTTCTGTTATGGACATCTCACCGTGCCTCTCTGCTTCAGTTTCTGCAATCATGATTACTTCGGTACCTGGAATTTTGTTTGGTTGCATTTTCTCAGCCGTGGAAAATTTTGATTGCGTTTTGTTTATTTATTTATTTTCTCTTTTTGTTGTTGTTTGTGAAGTACTCAATTGGAGAAACACGTTTATGAATCTCGGTTTCAGTATATATTGCTTCTAATTTTCTTAGATTTTTTAATTTTTGAAGTTAGCATTTAGGACATGTCGATTTCTGTTAGGAACTGGTAAAAGGGAACGCTATTGATCGTTTTTGAAGTAATTGATTAATAGTGGAGCATTTAGGAGGTGATTATCTGATCGAGAGACTAAAGAACTGAAGCTGATTTTTGTTTCAGTTGATTGGCTGTTTAACTAGAAGTGACGATGGCATCCAAACAAGGATTGAAATCAAAGAAGTCATGTCTAAGTTCATCTAGAGTTGCAGATTCTCCTTCATCTTCTACTACCACTTCTTCTAAAAGGTTTCTGGAAACATCTACTGACGGTCAGAGCTCCCCTGCTTCTTCATCTGATAGAAGTAAGCCTGGGCTCGCTGGGCATATGCATTCTGAGAGTGTAGAAGCAGAGAGATCCAAAGAGAATGTCACAGTGACAGTTCGGTTTCGCCCACTCAGGTTCTTCTGGATATTCAGTTTTCCAGTTATGTATATAATGATTGTGTGTTAAATTGACTGTGAATTATGTTTGGGATAGTCCTAGGGAAATTCGACAGGGCGAGGAGATTGCATGGTATGCTGATGGAGAAACTATTGTGCGGAATGAGCATAATCCAACAATTGCCTATGCATATGGTAACTTTTCTAATTTTGGAAATTCTTATTCGACAATGAGCAAGCATTGTTCAATGCTTAGCTTTAGACAACACTATTTTAGAGATCGGATATAGAATGGATATGCCAAAGATAATATCGTAGGACAGATACTGGATCAAACTAATTAGATAATTCATGTCTTTCTATTTTTGATATACTATATCAAAATGAAAACTTTTAGGTTCCAAATCTATGTTGATCAGTAACAAATAAGGGTGTATGATGGATGTAACATTAATTCTCTTGCCAACATTATTAAAGCTAAGTTTATTTGTAAACTTTATGAATATATAAATTCATAGTTTTGATTTTTTTCTCTTGTAAAATATAATTGTTGCAAGATAGCTTGGTAACTAATGATAATCTGCTCCAAAGACTACGATTATATTGCTTTTAGAGGTGCATATAATCTTTAATCTCTCTCCCCAAGTAATTTTATTTAAGTACCTACAAAATAAAAGTACTTGGTCTCTATGAATTTTGCAATGTCCTGGGGGCGAAACTAATAGTTAATTGGTTATTAAGCAAATGAATTGTTAAGTCACCATGGTGTGAACTCAATTATCATGAAATTGACAGCATAAATTTTTTACTTACTGAGTTCTTATATTTGAGTCTTTCATAATAAGTTTGACTTCTAGTTCAGACTTCAACATATAATTTTTTCCTGTATTCTGATTTTACTTTTACTTGAGCTTTCTATTTCTAGAAGATATTTTCTTACATTTCTCAACCAGAGGGCTTTGACTGGTTAATGTATTTAGTTAACACATTGTTTCTTTCCTTTTTCCTTTCTGTGCTTATAGACCGAGTTTTTGGTCCTACTACCACAACACGCCATGTCTATGATGTTGCTGCTCAGCATGTCATCAGTGGTGCTATGGAAGGCATCAATGGTAAAGATCAAATACTCTTAAGTCGGTGTACTTATTTCCTCAGCTATTATACATGTGATACTTAAACTTTTGGAAAATTGGATTTTCCAACACATTAGGGTTCATTCACAAAAGTGATATAATGGCGCCTGGAGTGGTTAAGCGGCCTGGTGATATAGATTAAAAAGACTAGAGGTTTAAGCTGTCGGATTACAGTGAATGGCCCCAGTGGTTTTGGAATGTTGTGTATTTGTGTCCATTGTCACTTTACGCAGGGATCATTGTTATGAGCAATCAACTGGTAATTTATACTTTCTAGAAATTAGCATGGTCTTAAAATCAACACTTGGACATTGTATGGTTTTGGGGACTGAATTCTGGGGTTATAATATTCTAGAAGAGGACTGCATGCAGCAGTGCAGGTTTGATTCTATGACTGTTTGTAATGAGTGTTTGAGAAGTTAAAAGTTTTTTTCTTCTCCTTTTGATGAGCAATGGCTTTCCTGCTGGCAGTTTGAATATTTTCTAAATCATTGTCTGGCCATTTCAGTCATTTATGTATTCTATGTTCTCTTCCATTTACAGGCACAATTTTTGCATATGGTGTGACAAGCAGTGGGAAGACTCATACTATGCATGTGAGATTTAATATTTGTTATTGACTTTTATTTGATCATTATATACTTGGTGTATTATTTCTATATGGATCTCTCCTTTTGATTCACTTCTAGAACAATTTAGCGCTGCCATATTGTGTTCTTTTTCAAGCTTCCAATTTGTAAAGTTCCTTCCAGGTTTCTGAAATTTAGGCATTTTTAGTTATTAGGCACTAATATTTGTCTTACCATGCCTGATGGGTTGACCATTGGTTTGACAAGATTTTCTGGGCAAGAGGCTTTGTGCTTCTGTCAAACTAATCATTATTAGGCAAGTTCAAAAAAAAACATCAGCGGGTTTCACACTGTTCTGTACATTGACTCAATTAGTGCACAGATAACCTAGATTTATGATTTAGTAAATTTAGCTACCTTCAAAAAATGTTCTAAGATTTATGTTATCTGATCAATGTTCGATGACCAATATTTGCTAGCCAAAGTATTTTTAAGGTATAGTGTGTATGATGTGAAACTGATATTTATTAAGACCCGTTAACATCGTATCTTAGTTTGTCACTAATGTCCTCATTAAATATAAATTGAAGAACTGCATAGATAACCTCGACTTCATGCTTGTGTTGCCTATGCTTTTAAATTTTTAGAGACTTCGTTTTTCTTATCTTACTTTCAATACGGCTTGCATTTTTTGTTGAACTTTGAAATTTCTTTTGCCAGATAGTAAATATATTATATATATTATGCCAGTGCTTGGGATGGGAATAATAAGGAATGTCAGTCAAGCTAGGGATAGGATTTAAATGCTGTTTTTATCTGGCTTATGTTGGTGTTGCACCAATTGCAGGGTAATCAGAGATCTCCTGGAATTATACCACTTGCAGTGAAGGATGCTTTTAGCATCATTCAAGAGGTACTTTATATGAGATGTTAATCCTTTGAGCAGCTTCTCTATGTGCTACTTCTTGCCATGTATCCTAACATATGTCTCTGTCCTAGACTCCAAATCGGGAATTTCTTCTTCGTGTTTCATACTTGGAAATCTATAATGAGGTAGGCGTCTTGCCATTCCTTAGATGCTTTTCATATGATGTTATGATAATCTAAAGCTGCCAGTTGTATTCTATCCTGATATTCAATTTTTGGTTTGCCATTATGAACTATCTACAATGCTGCTTTTGGGTTTTTTCCGATGATATTACTATCCTTAAGGTTCTATATTTTTCAGGTTGTAAATGACCTGTTGAACCCAGCTGGACACAGTCTAAGAATTAGAGAGGATGCTCAGGTACTACTTGATTATCAATGCAACTCTTCACAGCAACTTCAAACTTACTTTTGTTTGATAGCAATGTTACATATTTGACAATATCAAATAAACTTCCTTGCATGTCTTATTCTGACCTGTTGTTTTATAAGGGCTTCTCGATGATATGTTGTTCCCTAAATTTAGTCAGTTTGAATATTAAATAAGTATTTTCTTATTGCGTGGTTGATGATCATAGGGAACCTTCGTTGAAGGAATAAAGGAAGAAGTTGTACTATCCTCTGCTCACGCCCTTTCACTTATATCTGCTGGAGAAGGTGAATTGGTCAATAATCTTTATATCTATTAAGACCATTTTCACTTCTTTTTTAATCTTGAGAGGCTAATTCTACTGCATACACAGTGTTTATAAGTCAAAATGGAGAGTAGTCTTATCTATGGTCATATTATAGATTTTTATAAAGATTGGTTATCTGTGATACCCCAGTACTCCAAATCTGATGAAGTACTCATACCAAAACATACCAGTGTGTGTACGGTCACAGGATTTGTGAACTTAAGTGAACAAACACCACAGATATGGGCTGGGTATGGGGCTTAATATGGTTCCTTTTATTGCATGTCTCATAGTTATAATATTATTAATATAACTCTAAAAAGACTAGTTTTTGTTTATCTTATTTTATTTGAATGTCTCATAATCGTAATGAATTTATTCTTTATAGTATTAAATTTGGTGTACTGTGGTATGTACCCGATATCTCTATCCAGAATTCCAGACCTCTGCTTCATAGGTGGTTATGGTTTAGGTTGCGTGTCTTGTTATCAGTAACAGCATTATGTTTGTCTACTTTACAGTTATTGCTGATAATTTATTTTATAGCTATTATGTATAATTTGTGTGTGTGATCTGATGGGATATTTGCAATTGCAAACAGAGCATAGACATGTGGGTTCAACAAATTTCAATCTACAAAGCAGCAGGAGTCATACAATATTTACATTGGTATTTGTCTTTGCACTGATTCTCTTACTGCAAGAATAATTCATATCGCCATTCCTCTTCTATTTCCCCCTTTATGAATCCGATTTTAGGTGCAAAATAATTTTAATTACTTCAATGACGTGATGCCTCTTTGTGAAGCATTATATTGCATCTCATGAGTAACTATAATACTTCTTTTCTTTCATAAAAAAACAAATAGATTTCTACTTAAATGAGTTCATTTCTTAATCTTTATCATTCTAACCTTCTGTTTTCTTTCTTCATTCACAAACTTGTCATTAGATAGTAGAGAATAGCCCATACAATGAAGGGGGAGCTGTAAATCTGTCGCAACTGGTAATTTCTAGGACTCCCATTTTACTTGTTAGGCTCTGAATTGGAAATTTACCCGTATGCTTAGTTGAAAGTATCTCCAAGCTTTATTATTTATACCATGTATTTCTGGGCACTGATTTTTTGTGACCCCTATTTTCTGCTTATACCTGCAGAACCTCATTGATCTGGCAGGTTCTGAGAGCTCAAAAGCTGAAACTACAGGTGTAAGACGTAAAGAAGGATCATACATCAATAAAAGCTTGTTAACTCTTGGAACTGTGAGTCCTCATAAAGTTCCTTTTCTACTGGTTTTTCTATCTGGACTATAATTTATTTGTTCTACTTTGTAATTTTAAATTTGCATTCTACTTTGTGTTTGGCAGTTTACTTCATCAGCCTTTTGAGTTTGGTTTGCATTCTACTTTGTGTATTTGCATTGTTAATTAAATATTCTATTATTATACATGTTGTTTTTTCCGATTATTGCGGCATATGCTAATTTCTGGTTTTCATAGGTTATATCAAAATTAACGGATGCAAGGGCTACTCATATACCGTACAGGGATTCAAAATTGACGCGGCTTCTTCAGTCTTCATTAAGTGGACATGGGCGTGTATCTGTAAGCTCTTTTAAAGAAGCTTTCTGTAAGATATGCATGGGATATATCTACTAATATATCTCAGCCGCAGTACTGGTTTCCATAGTGCTTGAAATTCATAGTTACGCCGTTTGTTCACCTGTGTACGATGTTTGGAATTACAGCTCATTTGTACTGTTACTCCTTCATCAAGCAGTTCAGAAGAGACACATAATACATTGAAATTTGCCCACCGGGCAAAACATATTGAAATTCAAGCAGCACAGAACAAGGTTACTCCTTCATTTTTCCTAACGAAGTGTCTGCGTTTCTGAAATGTATTTTTGGCTGCTGTAAATTAACTGTAGTAACCCCGCAGATCATTGATGAGAAATCACTTATCAAAAAGTACCAAAATGAGATTCGCTGTTTGAAGGAAGAATTGGAACAGTTGAAGAAGGGTATTGTTACAATTCCTCAAAATAAAGATATGCATGGAGATGACATTGTGCTCCTAAAGAAAAAGGTACTCTTCCAAATTTAGTAATAACTAGCCGCATACCAATAATAATATTTTATGCATAGGTAATAAATTTCCATATGTCTGAGGTCAAGTCTGTATATCTTGAAAATTAATTGAAACTGTCTGTAAAACCAGTGTTTAATCTCCACGACACTTCACTTGAACATAATAAGCGCGACCAGAAAACCAAATGGAGAGGGTGCATCAAACTTTAGCATATGAGATCTTACTAACTTCTGCTATATCCTGTATCGTATCTACTTCTGAGAAATAGATGTACCTGAGGTTGGTATAACATTACAGTAGATCTGTGCCTTATTTTCCCGTTTCCATGAATTTTGGCTTTTCATCATCTCTGCCGAAACTACTTTTACCATCTTGCTTGTCATGTATATTTTATTCATGGTTTCACACGAGTTATCAATTTGGGCTGTGGAATGATTAAAAGGAAAATGAGATGAAAACTTGTGTACAACTCTTAATGACTTTTCATTGATGTATTGTGATTTGTGAAGCTAGAAGATGGTCAAGTCAAGCTGCAATCAAGACTGGAACAAGAAGAAGAAGCTAAAGCTGCTTTACTGGGCAGAATACAACGGCTAACTAAGTTAATTCTGGTCTCCTCAAAAACCTCACAACCGTCAAAGCTTTCTCACCATCCCGGTCCAAGGAGAAGACATTCATTTGGAGAAGAAGAGGTACAGGGATTGACTTCTCCAAATTATTTTTGTAGTTTCAGTTTCCTTTTCTCCTTCCTGTATGAGTACCCCAATAATCTCAAGTTTGACATTCTGCTGGGGTTAAAATTCATTTCTATCTGTTCTCAGTTCTTTGCCAAGTTTTCTTGATTCAATTGCCGTGAACTCATGTAAACATATCCGCAGCTTGCATATCTACCATACCGGAGGCGAGACTTGATGTTGGATGATGAAAATATTAAATTGTATGTTTCTGCAGAAGGGAATGGGGAAGGATCAGATGGTACACTTAAGGAGGAGAAAAGAACCAAAAAGCACGGACTTTTAAATTGGTTAAAAATACGGGTATGTAAAGTCTGAACCTTCTACAATACATTTCACTTATTTAGTCATTGATTTATTGGTTCTAAATGAATGTGGGTACTGAACAGTTTAGCCATCTATTTAAACTGATATGCAAAGATAAATTATGTATTGGTTCTACTTACATTATGAAACAAGACACACAATTTATATAGTTGTAAACTCCTGACATTATTCCTTAAGGCTTGCCTCTTTTTTTACTAGTTTTAGATGATATAATCATAAATCGTCAAGTGGGCAAATATTGGAAGATTGACCATTGATTTGAACAATGTTAATGTTTTAGGTTAATATTTTAATAGTGGTAATAAACATAAAAAAATATAACTGATCCTTCAATTTGACAGTGCAAAGAGATTCAATATATAGCGAATGAATTTAGTGACTTTCCTTTTGGAACATGTTTGACTTTTTTATTATGTTTTTCGCCCTCTTTCAGAAGATTTTTAATATGTACAATTTTCTCTTAGAAACGCGATAGTGGCTTGGGAACCACGATAAGCATTAGTGATAAGTCCAGTGGAGTGAAATCGATTAGCATGCCTTCAACCCCTCAGGCAGAAAGCAACAATTGTCATATAGAATCGAGATTTTCCCTTTCTGTACTTGCAGAAACTTCGTCATCTGCAACTGCATATATTTCATCTGAGGCTAGACAAGACAGAGAAGTCCCTGAAGATCATTCCTCGGGGCAAGAGACACCCTTGGTACTTCCTTTAACATATCTTTTTTTATATTGTACTGTTTCAGCTGACTTATATTTGCAACATTTTTTTGCTCTTCTTATTGGTAGAACAAGTTGCTACCACTATCTCAGTTCTGTATGCAATTAAGACAGCGTGTACAAATGCTATGAAGTATCATAAAAGACTTGGATACTCTTATTACAGGATGTTAAATTAATAATACATACATCTTACCATTTTTATATCATTTTCAATTTCAGCCCATGTTTTCTCCGCATCCCACTTCATTTGTTTGGATTAGACTTGAATATTTAAAAGGGAACCAGTTTGTTACTTTACCTTAGGCACTTAAGTAGTTCTGGTCGTAAGTTTACATTTTTATTGTATATACTTCTATTTTTCACTTTGCATCTCTACTTGGTCTTAATATACCACGTCTTTTTTTTATGACAGGCCAGTTTAAAATCGATTGATGAGATTGACCTTTTGAGGGAGCAGCAAAGAATTTTGTCTGGAGAGGTGGCACTCCATTTAAGTGCTCTAAAGAGGTTGTCTGAGGATGCTGCCAGATATCCTCAAAGGGAAGAAATAAAGGTAACTTGTTGATCCCTTTCCATCCAGTTGACTAATTGCTATTCACATGTAAGGAAAAACTTTAACTAGGTTTTTCTAACATATTGAAGGTGGATATTAGAAATTTGAACGATGAAATCAAGAAGAAAAGTGAGCGGATAGGTTTGCTGGAAAAACAAATTGCTGATTCTTTCATTAGTTCCGAGAACATGGATAAATTTGACATATCTCAAGTATGTTCTACTCCCATTATAGTTTTCAGCTGCTTCTCCTTATTACACGACATAAATTTGACATGTTACAACGTCCAAGTATGCTTTATTCCCCTTATAGTTTGAAGCTGTTTGTCTTATGTTGCATGATCATCATCATCATCATCGTTCTGCTTGTTTTGTGCTAGTCTATAGGCGAGCTGATGGAGCAATTGAATGAGAAGTCCTTTGAACTTGAGGTGCGTAGGCAGTATGCTTCGACTTAATCGCAACTTATTAGTCTTTGCACTTTTTGCAGCTGTTAGTTATCTTTTATAGGGCATATTTAGTATCCAGTTGAAATATAGTAATCGTTCAATTTGGTTTAGAAAGGCCCACTAGGGCTGGGCCTAGTTGGTCAAGACGAGCATTATTTCATACGAAATTTAGTATTTGGAGTAGGGAAAATGACACTTTTGTACACATGAATATACACTTTTGTCACTTTCATGCCCTGCATTTTTTTTTTCAGTACCCTAAATTACATTTTGAGACATTTTACTCTTAAAATACTAAAATTACCTAAACTACCCCTGAATTAAACCAAAATTAAATATGGTCTAATCTGGTCCAATTTCAATTGCGTAAAAAGACAAAATTACCCTCAACTATTCATCAAATTTTCGAGTTAATGCCACTCTCTCCACCACCCTCCTCCTCCACCGCCCCCCCCCCCCCCCCCTCTTCCTCACCCTCGCCTCCGTCCTCTCCTTCGCCACCGCCAACAACCACTTTGAATTCGCCGGAGAGCTCGTTCGCAAGCCCTGCCCTCGAAATCAGAGTCGGACCTGATTCGAGAGAAGCCTACGGCGAATTTCAAGTACGCCATGATGACGGTTCCTCGCCGGAGACCTAACCACTTCAATTCCAGCTCTGGTGAGTCCTCCGGCAACCTGAGCTCGCCGCTCCAGCTCGCGACTCATCCATCTTGTTGCTCCTACACCGCCAATTTCTCGAAAATCGAGAGTGAAATTGCCAACCCTAACACTCTAATTGGGTCTCGACGGAATCGAAATGGTTGTTGGCGGTGGCGAAGGAGAGGACGGGGGAGAGGGCGAGGAAGAGGAGAGGGCGGCGGAGGAGAAGGAGGAGGGAGGTGGAGAGAGTGGCATTCACTTGAAAATTTGATGAAAAGTTGAGGGTAATTTCGTCTTTTTAAGCAATTGAAATTGGATCAGATTAGACCATATTTAATTTTAGTTCAATTCAGGGTAGTTTAGGTATTTTTAGTATTTTAGGAGTAAAGTGTCTCAAAATGTAATTCATGTACTGAAAAAAAAGAAGAAAAAAAGGTAGGGTATGAAAGTGAAAAAAAAATATATTCAAGTGTACAAAAGCATTCTTTTCCCTTCGAAGTATAATGGCTCACATACTTGGGAGCAAGTGGGGATGGGGGTCAGGTTAGGGTTATGTTAGATTTCCTGCTTTACTGGCAATAAAATGAGAATTTGGTTTGGAAGAGTAGTTGGAGGCCCAAGGGTTTAAAGATGTTAATGGGTTAAATAAACATTTTTGAATAATCAACAAGAGCCATGACAAGACAACACTGTATGCAAATTGCATCTGCAAAAATATGGTAACTGAGAAATTAAGAACTTTAGAAGTGGACCAAACTTTTCCCTTCTTTTTACTATATTCCTAATGAGATGCTTATAATTTTAAAGGACGCTATATTATTTAATTTTCTTCAGGTTAAAGCTGCAGACAATAGAATAATACAAGAGCAACTCAACGAAAAGGTACAAATATCACTGGAATAATCTGTATAGAGCTATATTCGTCTCATTACTCATGTTTTTGCCTGGAGCTTGTTGTAATAGGAAATTGCCTTTTTATCAGGTTGGTGAAATCGAAGAATTACAAGAAACTATTGCCTCCTTGAAGCAGGAGCTCTTGGATGCTCAACAGCTGGGAAATTTGAGGCCTGCGCTGAATTCACAAACATCCATTGAAACCCAAAGCTTCAGTGAGGAATATTGCACACACAAAGAAACTGCAGTATTGAAAGATTCAAGAAATGACTTGCTTCACAAAGCACAGGTTTCTTGTTTTTCTAGCTACTTCTATTTGTTCCTTCAACCACTTGTATGGTACCCATTTCTTGTTCTGAATGGATTTCAACGCGTCACTTTGAGCAGTTTAGTCAATTGAATAAAAGCATGTTCCTTACATTTGCTCAGGCAACTGAAATTGAAGAGCTGAAGCAGAAAATTGAGAAAGTGGCAGAGTCAAAACAACAACTAGAACTCTGGAACCAGAAACTGGCAGAAGAAAGTTCATATGCAAAAGGGCTAGCCTCAGCTGCTGCTGTTGAGCTCAAGGCATTGTCCGAAGAAGTTTCCAAGCTCATGTATCACAACGAGAGACTAGCTGCTGAGTTGGCAGTAGCAAGAAGCTTCCCCGCCCAACGTAGAATCATAGGTGGGGGTATAGTAAGGAATGACCGGAGAGATGGTCAAGGAAAACGTCACGATCAGGCCGGATCTCCTTCAGAATTGAAGATAGAATTGGCAATGAGTAGGGAGAGAGAGCTTGCATATGAATCTTTCATTGCAGAGAAGAATCAGAGAGAGGCTGAGCTCCAAAGAAAGGTGGAAGAATCCAAACAAAGAGAGGCATATCTAGAAAATGAACTTGCCAACATGTGGGTTTTTGTTGCAAAGTTGAAAAGATCACATGGCTCGGAAAGTGACGTCTCCGACGAAATGCATAGAGTTGATATAATAACTTAGTCTTGGTTAATTTGGGAGTGATTCTGTAGAAGATTGTGTGTGAAGTGGATAGAGCGCTAAAGCATAGAGCAATGTATAGAGATTGTGGTGTGCGATGTTAATGGGAACGCTGTAGACTACCGATAAGGCATTTCCCCTTAGTAATAAAAGCAGAGTTTATAGAACTTACATGACTGGAACTCCTGTCGGACTAAAGATCCAAACACCTGATTGCTTGGCTAAGTAAGCTTCGGTCAAAAGCACAGATAACTATAACATGAGCAAAATTTCTTCATTCAGATCCATGACTCAGAAACAGTAACTCCTAACACCAGAGTATGTCATTACATGTTAAGCTGAGTTCAGTACTTCAAATTTGTACTCAACTTGCAGACCCAAAATGCGTCAGAACAGCCATCCACATATTCAGCTACTTCAAACGATTGTTCAGCCGCAGCTTCTTCTAACGCCTTCTTATCAGGCAAGTCAGAGATCACAGTATCTGGATATTGTTTCCTTTCCTGCTCTAACATGTCCCCACCTACACGACCAATATGAACACAATCTCAGTAGGCGGAAGCAATGTGAAAGACAAATAACATCAGGATTCTTAAACATGGCTTCATATTCACAAATTATTAAGAAACATAGAAGCTGTTCAGTTTTCATTAGAGAAATCAATTTATTTTAGCATTTTCTAGTGAAGGAAAATATGCGTGAAGGGTTGGGACTAAGAAGATAAATTTGAAGCCCATAATGGAGGACAGTGTAATTAAATGTTCAAATATTGGTTCAAGAGCACTAAAAAATTAAGGCAATATTAGAATCATAGTGTATAATCGCGTAAGTTTTCTGAAGCTTACGTTGAACTGCAATGGGAGTGGGAGTGTGCAAAAGTATAACAAATCAGATCTTAGTAAGTACAAAATTACCTGGGGCAGGACAACGCGGGCAGAAAATAGAGAAATATGACATCCAAAGGCACCCACGATTCTGGTCCACAAACCCTTCGGAACCAATTGAAACCAAAACCCTTCAAGTCTCAACAATCTCCCCTGCAGATTAGTGTAACATTTAGTCCACATATGTTAAGAAGGTTAGAGGACAATCAATTAGTTGGTACACCATCCAAAACTCTATAACTAACAACTGGAAGAAATCCAAAGATCATTTATTTTCACAAAAACAAGTTATATAGCTCCAACATCATTAACTAATATTTTGAGACTGCTTCAGTATGAAAATTGTAATTTAGATGATGAGTCTTCACTGTAGGAAAGTCTAACCTTGAGATAACTCTATGCAGGTTAAGAATATGGATACTTGCAATCAATAATCTAAATGTAAATGGTGTTAGAACTTAAAACCCTAAAAAAGAGAATTCAGTGTTTTCTTATTCATCAATATTCACTACCATACTAGTGAGTATTGACTAAACAGGAAAATGTCTCCCCTGGTTACTGGGAAAGTGACTTTTGTCCTGACTATAAAAGTATTTTGAGAGATATGATACCCCAACTTTGTTTTGTGTCCAAGGTTAACGTGCTATTATTCCATGGAAAATACAAACCAATCTGCACTATTCCATAAAATAAATAAATGGATAATTGCTGGCAAAATCCTTTTCTCATTAACTAGCCTAAAATATTCTTTTAATTTCACAAGCTATCAAAACATATTTTTTTTCCTTATGTTATTTGTTATTTGTAAGAAATTCGTCTTTATGTGACTTTCGAAATTAAAAAATAATTTAGGCGACCTTGATGAGAAAGTATTTTTTCTAAGTGTATTCGGTTATAATTATTCCAAAAATAAACAGTTGAGCTATTCGTTAACTCACCTAGTTAAGGGTGCAAACGAGTCGAATCAAGTCTCAATTTGTTAGACTTCGGCTCGTGCAAAATTTTCCGCCTTGGGCTTGAACGATTTTATACAACTAAACTCAGCTCGAAATAATATAGAGAAGCTCGAGCATGGCTCAGCTCAAATTCGGTTCGCTTAATTGTTGATATAAATATTTATTAAAATTTATATAATTAATTACTAATAGAACAAACTCAAGATCGGCTCGATTCGAATAATTTCATTTCATTTAGATATTTATTAAAAGGTAAAAAAAGTATTAATTAAATATTAAACGAACCGGCTCGCTAGGATATAGAACCTTAAAAGATCAGGCTCGGTCTCAGCTCGTTTATTAAACGAGGTCAGCCTTGAGCTCGTGCTCGATTATAACAGGCTTGAACTGAATACTTAACGAATCGAGCTCGACCGGATTGTTAGAAGCTCGGCTCCTTTCCAACCATATGTGTAATGACATATAAGTGCAATTATGCATAATTTGTGTATTTATTTTTGTTATTTAACATTATTAAGAGGGTTAATTCGTGTGATAGACGGTCAAATGGTTTCTCTAAAATTTTAACAAGAAATAGTTAGTATCAGTCAATTTTGAACAATCATTATGCTCCAGTTAGCAATGTGTTGTCAATGTTATTTTAGCATGTTCCACAAAAAATCTAGTATGCTTATTTACTTTTTAAACCCGACCTGAATAATTTGCTTTACAGTACATTGATGATTCTCTTTTAATTATTTCAATAAATAAACTATTTATTATTTTCGTGATTTTGTGAATAGTGTGTGATTTCAGTAATGAAATTTCACGGTGTGACATGTTGTTTCATTAATCAAGTTTTATTATTATATACATTTACTTATTAATAAAGTTTCATACTTCTTCATGATTTCATTAGTAAGTTTAAGAGTATATGGGTTAAATTAGTAGATCGATAATATGTTACATACAATGTGAATGTCTTTTAAAGTGAAGTTGAATCCTTGATGTGTCCTCAACTCTGAATCAACTCCTTTAAAATATTCGAAGATTAAGAGCACTCCACTGTCAAAGATACAAAAAAATGAAACTTATCTGTTAGTCTATTCATGTTTTCCTTGGAGAAAATATCTCACAAACCATGCAAAAGGGCAAAACCAGTACTTCTTACTGGCTGTTTTTCATATACAACGTACCCTACTAAGAAAAGAAATTAAACAGTTATTATCTTCTTGATAGTGATTACGAGAGATTTGAGAGTTTGGTGTCTACAAATTAAATGTAATGTAGCGACAGTTGATTTAAGGAAGTTTATTACAAGAAAATGTATGTGCCTTGATACAAACATTAATGACGATAAGAGGAGAAGAGGTGAGTGAGTTGCATGGTCTATTGTGGAGCTTGGTTTGAAGAGTTATAGAGGGGAGTCAGAGCCTTTACTACAATTGTCATGTTTGGCCTGAAATCTGCTTCATACTGCACGCAAAGTGCTGCTACTGCTCCCAACTGATACAAACACAAAATTCAAAATCTTTAGTTTAAATGAATGTATGCTCGGAGACAATATTTATTGGGTTCAACTAAGAATTCTCAATAAGCAATTTCAAAATTTCTGCTAAACATTCCGGGCTCCTTGTTTCTTTTTAGGAGTCAAGTCTCGGCCCTACATGGGGAAATGTGAGGTTAAGAAGAAAGAGTATCATGTATCCATAACAAATAAAACTAGTCTTTTCGGTCAATGTAGTGTCTTATATACACGTTAACTTTTGTTTGTTGCTCGTTATTGATAAGATTCGCTCTCCCTATTATGTAGTATTAGAGTTTGCTACCCAAAACTCATTGGGTCAGGTGGGCCAATACGAACTGAAACCTACGGTAGATTGAGTTAGGTGGGCTAGCACAATCCTAACACTATTGGTGAATCGAGTCAGATCGACCAAGATAGGTGGATCAATGGGTGAATATAAATCTTCCTAATATCATCGAGAAAGAAAAGTCAGTGTATAAAGATCTTGACATTAATGATAGATCAAGTCAGGTAATCTACCGTGATCCTAGAGCCATGAGAGTGGATCATGTCAGGTTATTAGGTTAAGCAAATAAGTATGCAGGCTTATGGAGGAGCAAATCGATGTTATGCGAAACTCGACATGATGATATGAAGGGGGAAATTGTTAAGCACGAGTCTGTAGTAAAAGTAAGAAGATCATTCATTCGTTCACATATTCCAAAACACACTGCAAATCGTATTCCAAGGTGTTAAGGGGAAATGAAAGAAAACCTTAGCAAGAGCCTTTGGTGGGTAATCATCGTTGAGCTTGGGATCGACGCACTGCTTCACTTTGTCCTCACTCAACCTTGGAGTTGCCTACACCAACAATCACCCTTTACTCACCAAAACAAGTAAGCATTCAAAATGTGGCAAAAGCAGCAACAGGGCACACCCAAGTCACTAAACTCTGCTGCCCTTTAGGCAATGTGTGATCTACCGGCTTCCTCCCAGTTAATAGTTCTAGGAGAACGACCCCAAAACTGTAAACATCGCTCTTTAGCGTTATCTGCCCTGTCATGGCATATCTAAACACAAATCATAAACTATTATTACTGTCATCACCTACTCATCAACACAATGAATCAAAATGGGAGATGAGAAATGCTTACTCGGGAGCATGGTAACCAAAAGTTCCCAAAACTCTAGTTGAATGCAGCCGAGCTGCTGTATCAGACGATTGATTTGTCAAGTTAAAGTCAGCAACTTTAGTATGAAAGTCATCAAACAGTAGGACATTACTTGATCTAACATCACGATGAACCACAGCTGGCTGAACCTTTTCATGAAGAAACTCAAGACCTTTTGACGCACCATAAGCAATTTTAATCCTCTGGCTCCAGTTAAGAACTTGACCAGGCTCCGCCCCTTGCACGTTTTTTCTCCCTGAAGTAGCACTTGAAATCAAATCAGATCTTGGCAACGTCCAAAATCGAAGGAAAGCTATAGCTAAACATACCATGTAATAGGTCATGTAGAGAGCCCATTGTAGCAAACTGATATACCACGATTCTGTTGTTTGACTCCAAACAATACCCCAACAACTCCAAAAAATGCTCGTGCTTAAGTCTCGAAATCATCGATAGCTACACGCCCACAACAAGACATTGCATCATCAACTTGGTTAATAAGCTGTGGTTTCAGTTTTGTACATGTAAGTCACCCACCTGATTTGTAAAATTATCGTCGGGCTCTTGTGCAGTATCTAACATCTTTATTGCCACCTCCTTTTCATCATCCAACTTTGCATAGAAAACCTGGCCATAAGACCCTTCTCCGATCAAAGACTTGGCAGCAAAATTAGCAGTCAACCTATTGAGCTCATCTAGTGTCATCGCCGGAGATTCAATAGGCAATACTTTCTGGGATGCGCCAGATTTCAATGCATTGGCAGTCCTTTGTTCTCTGTCATTGCCTGTATATAAAAAACATTTCATCGAACACAATGCATGCACAACCATAAACCCATAAATAAATGATGAGGAGAGAAACAAAAGGATTGTATATTTACTGGGAGCTCCATATGAATTGGCATTTGTGTTTTGGTTGGGCGGCGGGCCATTATTTTCCTCCTCCGAACCTCCGCAGCACAACATTACTTCAGGTGGGGTTGGTCGCAATTCAATAACAACCCATCCAAAGTAATTGCTGCTCTAGCTAGAAAATTCCTGCAAAAAAGCCCAGAAAATTCACCAACCCATTTTCTTTCTACAAGCACAAAACAAAACAAGGGATCGTATAAAAAGTGAATTTTGTTTCCAGAAAACAAACAACATGGCGTCAATAATAATGTAGATGTGAAGAACAACAAGGGTACCAGAAAAGTGAAGGGGCTGATGAACCCAGGAGGAGGAAAGGGCAAAATGTTGGATTAGGTGAAGAAGAAGAAGGATTTGGATTTGGATTTGGATTGTTTCTTCTTTCTTTCTTTCTGCGTCTAAATGCGCGGGAAATCCGCAGTGGCCTTATTTTTAACCGTTGAAACGAACCAACCCAACCCAACCTACTCTTGACTTGACTCCCTCCTAATTACTTGCCTCGGACCATCTATAAACATTTTACTCCTATATGGTTATTACAAAATTTAGAGATTATTAATTATTTCCTTTTCAAACTAAGTTTTCTTATTTAGAATAATCATATGGGTTGACCATTTAGACCCGGAACTAGGAATCGAATTGGGACCGCTCCGTTTTGAAAAATAATTGCTATTTCATCTATAAGGTTTTCACTTTTGTTGATAAAAAAATTGAGAACGGTGGTTAACAACTCTGTTTTGGTTCTTAAATTAAGAGGACCATTTAATTTTGGTTTGTTTATGTTTCTTAAAAATTAGATCCGTCGTTAATCATCAAGAACCAGAATCGGTCCTAGATAAAAAAAAAAGTTATAAATTACTGGTATTTTATTTCCAAACTTTGTATTTTGGTTGCGTTGTAATAATTAAGTTTTATCATTTTATTTTCAATAAAACTTTTAACAATCTCATATTAAAAGTTTTTGTTAAAAAAACAGAATTAAAATCGTCTAATTCAAACTATAAATTAACTAATTAACAAAAAATAATTAGAATTGACCAGTGTTAATAAGTAGAACTGGAGAAATGAATCGAAGAACTGGATTTAAAACCAAGCTAGATTCTTATATAATGGTTTTAGGTCCAGTTCTTACAAAACTAGGGATTGATGGATCCGGTTCAAGAACTGTATCTGCCCCTAAGAATTATTATGAATTTTTTTATATCCACTCTTCACTCTATTTCAACTTAAGAATCACTATTCAGTTCAACACTATATTTAAGATTAGTTAAATTATTTTTTATTAGTTGTAGTCCATGGAAGAAAAGTTGCCCCATCTTCTTGGAAGTTTTTGGATTAACCTTTGCCCTCTATCTTACATTTTTCATGACATGTGATTATTTTCACTCGCAATTTCACAATGTATACATCTAACATAATCAAGTAGGTGATGACATACATATGTACTAATTTAAAGGGAAAATTGCAAAAAATTTCTTTTTACTGTGTCTTTTTTGCAGAAACTCTCCCTTCAATGTATTTTCGCAAAAACTCTCATTTACTCATGTTTATTTTTGCAAAATAAAACTCTCTATTAGTCATGTTTATTTTTGCACCGTCTATGCAAATTCGTGAAAATTAATGGACTTGTCGCTTAAGTGTTAACTCAAACATGCTTAGGGGTGGACACTTTGACAACGAAACTGGAGACCGCAACCGAACGAGCCGGAACCGGGACCAGAGAATCGAGAATCGTGGGTAACGGTTCCGGTTCTGGTTCTTATAATGGAGAATTGTGAGTTTTGTTTGATTTTTGACCGGTTTGGCCCGATTTTTTACTCATGTCCACCCCTAAACGTGCTAACTTGAACGTCCAACACTTAAGTGACATTTTCGTTAATTTTCACGAATTTACGCAGACGGTGCAAATTTGAACATAAATGAGAAAGAGTTTTTGCAAAAATACATTGAAAGGAGAGTTTGGGCAAAAATAACACGGTAGAATCTAGTTACTTAGGGTCAGTGAATCTAACGAGAAAGTTGAAATGAAAACTAGAAACAAAAACAAGGCTTAGTGAAAGATGGTGACTCCATTAAGTGGTAAATAAGAAACAAGTAACTGTTTTTATAGGTAAAAGAACCCAACACACACATAATGATAGGAACATCCTGAAGATTGATGATTTATAATAATGCAAGCATCCATTCCACACAACTGTATAGTAAAAATCCATTTCCCCTTACATTTTTTTCTCCTACTCTAACTCTTTTCAACAGATGCTCTTCACAGCAGCAGCAGCAGCAGCAATTATCCGACATGCTTTGGATTCAAATCGAGAGAAAAATCCAACCGGGACGGTTAACATGGAGAAAACCCTATAATGAAGGCTCACTTGTTGCAAGCTTACCAACCTTGACCAGGTTGGTAGGTTTTCATTCTTCTTTCCAAACGCGGCCTGTGACCCTCAACTTGAGCTCTTGCCTATCCCCTCCAGAAAAGTAGAGGGCCAAGTTCCTCTGGATGATGAGCCCATCCTGACTGTCGCGCACTTTTCTATGACTGTCCCGGATGCTCCTTGGAACTCCTTGCCATGTCAGCTTCCGCCCATTTCCCCCAACTTCCAAGCTGTAGCTGAACTTCTTTGCTTCGTTGTCATCCCCCATGAACCGCACAAACGCCATGTAAACTGGGGCTGTACCGATCTGGAATGCCTCAAAATGCAAGCAAAATTGTCTACCAAAACAATTGAATACCTGCGAGGAATATTAATAATATGGATCATGAACTGTTGGATAATCATGAAAATGCAATTTCTTTAAAGAATGCCTCAGCAAATTCAGACAATGCATGCAAGAACAAGAGAATTATCTTGTTTTCAATTTCATGTTGATACACTTCCTTATAAAGTACTTCTGTAAGCTTAGAAATGTAAGTCTTAAGAAATGGAATAATATAGACGGTGCTCGTATGTTATTTGTTGCGCACAGTAGAAAAGAGCTTACAGTGAGCATCCATGTAGCATTTTCAACTTCTTGTGGATTTGATTTCACATAACGGTGGTTGAAGGTACACCCATCATGCATGTCAACCTTGTGGTCGTCCTTAAGATGAGCAACGAGAGTTGGGATGTCACCAGTTATACAACACTCGGACCCAGCATAGGGGCAATTATATGGGCGGAATCGGCAGTGTTGTTCATGCTTGAGTTTGCTGTAGTAAGGGAAAATATCATGGCAGCCTAAACTCTGGTATCTGCAAGGGAGTTCCAACGATTCTGCAACTTTCTCTAAAGCCAAACATCTTATGTTTCCAAGATCATAGCGGCAAGTTGGGCAGCAATTGTGCACTCTCAATTTGCAGTTTGAACATAGAGTGTGGCCATTTGGACACTGCCAAGTAACATATGATACATAAAAGGAAACTTTCAACAACACAATACCGAGAAATACGATTCCAAGTAAATATAAATATATATATATATATATTTATATTACATTTTCAAAGCAAGAAAGTTGGATAGAAATTATTAGTTGGTTAACTATCACAAACCAGACAGAACTTTAGCAACATCACCTACAATTACGCCTCGATCCTCCATGACGCTTTTACAGACCATTTCCTCGTATTTATCTCCAGTCTAGTGTGAAGCAAATAGGCTTCCAAATATCATCTGTTTTAATGCTCTAAGTAAAATTCAAGTCACTCTAAAATAGCATTTTATTCATCACCAAACTATTGACTACCTTCCTACTCTTTGTAAGGATATCCCCAACAATGTGTTGAGACAAATCTATCCAGAAAAAAAAACCGAAAAAGCATCCTCACTAGGCCTGCAACTATAGTGGAAAAGATAGATATTTTCCACCAATATATGCTTGAAAGGTAATTAATATGCATTCCTTAGGATGACTTTACAAGTAGATTTACCCAATGCTATTAAATATCCAACAATACTTCAAACGTTTTTGCTGAATCAAACACAGTTTATCAGCTGCACTACTTTTCTTTATTTCTTGCCCTTTTCTATAGCTCAATAATTGAACTAACTCCACAAATCACCAGTGGACTCCTAATACCAGTATTAAAATGCCACCAATTTAGGCCCGTATAAGAATTTGATGACGCAAATACAGCAGTAAGATGCATTTAGTTATCAGCAAAAAGTAATCAGTGAAAACAATGACAAAGGTAAGGTTAACGGAAAAATCTTAATTCTTACGAATCTTAATATATTCCAGCCATAAACATACGCAATCATCTCACATGGCACCAGAAGAGAGATAAAAACAAACTCATTTCAAATTGTTTGCAGAGATTTAGGGAGAAAGTCATTTCAAGGATCATCTAGGTCCTCTATTCAGAAGAGGAAGATCAAGGAAAATCAAAGCACTTTTAGAAAGTGAGAACTTACCTGGTGAATGGGAGGGTACATTAAATTTGTGCAAACAGGACAATCAAGTAGTTCGTGCACACCATTCGTAGAACAAATTCCATGTTTGCCACCCATACCACCAGTTGCTTTGTTCAATGTAGCATCATTCTCAGTTTTTGTTGAAGCAGAATCATAATCTGATACTGTCATATGAGACTCGAGAACTTCTTTATAAGTGCTTCCTCCTGGAGCCATTACTCGTACAAAAACTGATATCTCTAGTTCAGCGGCAAACACTTAGACCACATCTACCCAATTATTGCAATCTACGCTGTGTGCATGTACTTACTCTGTCCAACATTATAAAAGTAGGATTTGTCAATATAATATGGCTCTAATACAGGAGAGAAAGTAAATGACTAATCCACCCTCAGTACAATCTGACATCAAAGGAGATAAAACAGTATAGCAGAAACAGAAAAACACAAACCATAGCATAATAGGGTACTCTTCATAGAGGGAAAAAAAGTTACTTGCTTTGGAGTTCTGATTATATTGGAGAGTTTGGCAGAAAGCTGACACAACTGACAGTTCCTAATCCATATCCACAGACTATCACTTGAACCTGACTCTAAATTGACCTGTTCGACTTTTCTCAGTCATGATTCCTGAAACCCATATTTTACTAGGACCAATATAACTTAATTAGATTCTTTTAGGCTTAATTTTAAGTAATCTTTAGGGTTTAAAATAAGACTAACTCCAGAAGATCAAAAGAGAGAAAACTAGTTTTTATTTCTGTGTAATTAATAATCAAGGAACCTTAAAAATCAAAACTGAATGACATGTCTCCCGGTATTGGTGTTTTAGCTTTTAAGTATGATAAGTATGAATCAACACATTTATAGTTTATATTGACCCTGCTCAATCATTAAAGCGTTTTTAGGTCTGTTGTGCCCCTTTAAGGAGATGATGAGAGATCTAGAAAATTGCAACTGAAAGCACCTACGTTTTGCAGAAAACTATTAATCATTATAGGCTCTAGAGAGAAAACAATGTAAACGTATGAATCATAATTCATAACTAGAATTAAGAACCAAAAGAATAGTTCCTTTATTTAGCAATGAAAACGGAAAGCCAAAAGGAATTAATCAGCTTGTGTACCATATGTATGGAACTGGAAATGAGAGAAGAACAAAGCAGAAAGCTAGCAACTTGAAAAAATACAGAAAAATAGAAACATTAAGACGGGGCTTTCCAAAAAATAACCTTCAGCATTTGCATCAACCATGAAAGATATCACATCAAAAACAAGCTATGCTGCAGAAATCAAGCCCCTTACACCGTCTAACAACGAATCAACATACCATTTCCAAGTTTCAACCAAATGCAAAACCAGGTTCTAACAAAAAAAAATCCATTTACCATAATACATGTTTCCAAACTAACCAAAATAATAGGCAGTAAACAGCTCAACAACACAATCACATCTCCAAACTCCAACCAAACTTCTACTTCTTGATCAAAACATAAACCTGGGTTTTGACAAAAACTACCATTTTCCTCCTCCGCAAACATGCAATAATCAATCAAATTAAATCACAAGTAACATCGGAAATGAAACAAACCCCTTAAACCCATTTAAGGATTTAGACTGAAATCCCATTACCAATCAAGAGAAAAAACAAAAACACACATAAAAAGAAAAAAACCAAGCCTACCCATTTAAGATTTCAAGCCTCGTGTCTTTTACAAGTAATCAACCCAAGCCACGGAACATGGGTTTTGCTCAAAATCACCAATACAAAATAAGGAACTCAGATTCTGAGCTAAATTCTTTCCGGAGGATCGTTAGCTAAGATTAAGTAAATAAAAATTGCAAAGAAAAAATCGTGCCAGGAACAGGAGCTCCGGGACTTACGCATATTACCCAGATATGGAAATTAGGTGTATTATTCGCCGTCTGTTGTCTGAATCGATCGTAGCCATGAAAATTGCTCTTCGTTGTCGCTGCTCTCCGCTGCAACGATCTCAAAATGTGTTTTTTTAAAAAAATTATTATCAATTTTCTATTTTCTCTGTTTTCTGAAAATAAAATAATTAGCTTTTGTATTTACCGATTTTGTCCCGCTGTGAGCAATGTCTTACCGACGCAACTTTTGATATCTTATTGCGACGTGTGGACATACTGTAGAGGAAAAACTTGACCTAGCCACCTCTAGATCATGTCCAGTGTTTTGGTACATGGCTGGACCTAAATATATTTTTGGGAAAATTCATGTTTAGTATCGGTACAGTCAACTATAACACATATATATTAATATTGTGAATTTATTAACATGTCATTGAAAAATATTTCTATGTGTCACTAATTTGAACAGAATAAATTTTAATAAAAAATGTCCATATTGCATTTTTATTAAAATTTTAAAATATACTTTAAACTTTAAAAAAAATTACTTTTATGAAATAAATAATTAAAAAATGATTTCAATATTATTACTTTTTTCAAAAAAAGTTTTTTCGAAAAAACCATTAGAAATAAAAAACGAATTTGAACAACGTTTTTTTACTTTCAATATATTTTAAAAGTAAAAAATAAAATAAATAAATAATATTCAAATCAGTTTTTATTATTTATTTCACAAAAAAATATATTTTAAAAAAAGTTAACAAAAATAATATTTTTTTAAATAAAGGGGTATTTTCGACATTTAATAAAATTTGAAAGTTGAACAATGTATTTTCCATCTGTTTTAACGACGTTAGGATAAAATGACACGTAAAAATAGTTCCCGTATTGAAGTGACACGTTAATAAATTCAGTGTATTGACATGCAAATGTGTTATAGTTCACCGTAGTGAACATGAATTGTCTCTATATCTTTTATCAATCTTAGGGGTGTATTCAATTAGAATGTTAATGGATTTAAAAATCTTTTCAAGTTTTGTGGTATTCTATTATAACTTTAAAAAGACTTTAAACTCTTGTGGTATTCAATCATTACTTTAAAAATACTTTTTAAATTTGATGATATTGGAAAAATCAAGGACTTTAAGAGATTTTAATAATGGGCGACTTTTTATCATTTTGAGAGACTTGATACACATATCAAACTCTTTTAGAAGTATCATCTCCTACCATGAGATTTGAAATCATTTCTTTAAAATCATCAATACTCTTTATAAACTTGAAAGAGTTCATGAATTTTTAAGAATTCATAAACTTTTAAAAGTCATTCAAAATCCTAATTGATTACACTCCCCAAAGATGTAGAGTTACTCAACATAGTGCATATACACCTCGAGTTGGACTAGATGAATGAGCAAATATTTTCACTATTATTTTTAGTATAACTATACAAATTCAGAGCAAATAAGGACAAAAAATGACAATGAAAAAATAAGAACCATATCGCGGCATGAGATGTCACAGTCGTGACACTCCCTTAAGAAGAGGTTGTGGCAATGATATTGTTACTGGCCAAGGCCAGAATCAGGAAGCATGTCGTGGTCGTGACATCCACCACATATTAACATGTGACATTTGGCACCGAGCAGACAAGAGACCGAGTCTAAAGACATGTCACTGCCGTGACATCCTGCGACACACAAGTCACACCATATCGAGGGTGGGCAGGTTTTAAAACACTATTTTCTCACTTTTAGGGCATCGAGCCTTTGGAGAAAATACACAGAGAGGTGCGGAAAAAAGAGAGTAGAAAAAGACGATCAAGTATTTAGAGGAGATTTGGCTTCCGTTAGAGACGATCTTTGAGCACTAGAATCGAGAGTTCTTTGAGTACAAAGAAACGAACAAAAGAGAATCAACCGATAGACGAGATTCAACCCAATTGGATTCTAAAGTTTTATATTTCTATCTTTTCTCCTTGTTTTGTAATTTGTATTTAATACTCATGGATTATAACCCAATGATTACGGGCTTATACCTGTCATCATGGGTGTTATGTTAATAACTTGTTAAAATTGAGATTTATCATATGATGTCGTCGAATGTTATATGGTTAACTGGTTGTTGCGATGTCGAGTCCGAGAGTGCCGGTAGGTAACTGACAAGTAGAATTTTAGAGATTTCAACTCTTCGGAACCTCATCATATTATTGTCGCTCTTTCAGCAGAGTCGAGGTGTGCTCTAGTACGAGATGATTAGTAGGAGTTTCGACTCTAGGCTAACTCCAATACTGAGAGGTGGAGTCGATATTTGCACGAGAATAGGATATCATTTTAGCGTATGATTTCTTGTCTTATAACTACCGAATTTTGTTTCGCTAATAACCTAACCCTTGTGATGTCTCTCTAATTAAATTATTATCCAAGTTCGTTGTTCGATTTACATCTCTATTTATATTATACTTCCCTATAATTAACCAAACCATATTAAGTATTTTACATTAGCTCTGATAACTTGAATTGATATTAGGGATGACAAAAAGATTCATATCCAATGGAATCCATGTATCTGATCCGATCGGACTAGATATATCCGAAGGCGAACAGATATGGATATTTTCACGGATATTTCATCGGATATGGATCGGGTACGGATAGACCTATATCCTACCCGTATCGTATCCATATTCGTAGTATTTAAAATAAAAATAACAATATCATACGTACCCATCCATACTCCTGTATACGTATGTTTTGGAATTGAAAAGGAAAATAACAATTGATATTGCAAAACGTAGTCTTTTCTATATCTACTACATTTTTTATTGTTTATTGTGGTCTTTTCCAATAAGAGGTAGACGTAGTTTTTATTAATAGCCTCAAGTATAAACTGGCTTATAGTTACGTTTCTTTATTTTTTGGTTTTCAATTCAATCAATTTCTTTAAAGTTCAATCGTAGCCTCAAGTTCAATTTTATTGTGTTTCTTAACTTGAAAAACTTTATCATGTTGCATTTATTTTAAATTTTAATTAATTATATATTTACTTTCGGGTACGGATACGAAAATTTATCCATATCCACTAGATATTGAATAGATCGGATACCCGATAAACGAATGAATAATTGAACGGATATGGATACCCGCTAAAGTAAGCGGATACATGTACGGATAAGGCCATACCCGATTCACATCATATCTATTGCCATCCCTGATTGATACGATTTTGACCCTCATTTGGTCCCTATGGAATTGACTCGTCTTTTATCTAGTTTAGAGATGACAAAAAAATTCGAACCCGACCAACCCGCCCCAATAGGAACAGGTGAAACCCGCAAAAATTCAGGTCCGTTTTTTTCTTTCAGGTCTTTGGTCGGTGCGGGGCGGGTGTGAAGGAATTATTTGGAGGTTCCAATAAATTAATTTCATACCCATACAAGAAATTAACCTCAAAGTTCCATATTAAATAAGGATCTTACATGATCATGAATTGATCATGAGATCTAGGCTAGAATAAAACTTGAATATTACCTTGATTCAAAATCTCTTTATTACTAAATAGGATTTAGCAACCTCTAAAGATCGTCCACACAGGAAGAGCAATCCGGGGATACTCACAACGATCCTTACTAGAAGATCGAAGCAAGCAAAACGAACGGAGAGGGAGGGAGGTGGCCGGTCGGCTAGAGAAGGAGAGAGTGGAGAGTAGCTAGGGTTTTTGGAAATAAAATTCCTTAATTTTCAGATCTGAAAATTTCCCTTTTATAACCCTTTTAGGCAATAATTAATTAAAGGCTTTAATGGGCTTAAAGCCCAAACCTTTTAATTAATTATGTAGAGAATCTCATTTTGGCTTAGCCCAATCTGGCTAGGCCCTGTTTAGTTAAGTTAATTAAATCTATTTAATTAGATTATAATTAATTGGTCCAACTAAACCGTTCTTGATTTCCGGTTTACTCCTAAACCAAAATCGGTCTAATCCAAAACCGAATTTTGCCTCTCTCATGATTCCTCTATATGATTCCATCCGTTTTACTCAACCTTTAGTGTGTGACCCTCTAGACTCACGACACGTCGGCGAATTGGTAAAATTACCATTTTACCCTTTCATCATGAGTGGCCTCTAGCAAGACATCATGATTACCCAACGCTTGTGATTATCGAGATTTCGACTTAACCTTGTTGTGCATGAATCTATCCTTTTATCCTCTTGATATCTTTGACAACCATGAGGCATAGACAAGTCATCCTCGTTCAATTGTTATGTTTCTTGATTCTGAGTTAACTGAATTATAACTGATACTCCGTATCGACTACATGACCATGCTATTGTATTTCAGTTGTACTCATCAAGTGGCCTAAACTGATATCTGCTCACACGTCCGTATGAGGGATACATCCTTCAGCGATCTATTGAGTCAACTCATGTATCTCGTGATCGAGCCAATCACAGTCGTTATTGTAAGTAACCCTTTTACAAGAGACGTTAGACTGAGTCAAACTCGTCACTCATTACATAGTGACCTCAATGATCCTTCCGTCTGAGGATGTGATTTCATGTGCCGGCATATGAGTATGTTCATGACTGTGTCTATGTAACATACTCATGATCGGGTCATCCTATATCACCCCTGTCTTGTGATACTATGACCTAACTTTGGCCCCCTTCTGGCCATGATCAGTAGAGCGTGATCATTTAGAGTTAGCCTCATACCGATCACTTCTTATGAAGCTATTCTGATCGGGGACTGCTTAAGTAGGATTTTATCTGATCTGTAGATCTAATATTATGTGTTGACACATCAATTATACAAATCAAATCATATTTAAAATATTACTACAACACTTAGTAATATGAATGCCGATTTTATTTCAACTAATAATCTTTATTACATGATTAGATTGAAAATACATTGTGGTAGGGCACAAAAACCCAACAGTCTTCCACTTGCCCTAGACCCAATTGATATTCCAATCTTAACACGTTCCCTTCACATGCTCTTCATGCTTAGGATGCGGTAGTGCCTTTGTTAAGGGGTCAGCTAGATGATCATGCGTTGAAATGTAGCTTATCTCTACTTCACCTTTATCAACCATCTCTCTGATGATGTGATACTTTCTCTCGACGTGTTTGGTCCTGTTGTGAAATCTAAGGCTCTCTAGCGAGTGCTACGGCCCCTGTGTTGTCACACCTTAAGCTCACGGGATCAGACGTTCGCGGCAGTACATCTAATCCACTCAAAAAGCTCCTGACCCACACCGCCTCCATAGATGCCTCTGACGCAGCTATGTATTCTTCCTCCGTGGTAGAGTCGGCTATTGTCGCTTCCTTAAAGCTTTTCCATCTTAAAGCTCCCGCTTTCAATATGAACACATACCTACCTTGAGACTTAAAGTCATCTGGGTCTGTCTGAAAACTAGCATCAACATATCCAGTGATGCTTAGTTCTCCTTCTATCCCGCCATACACTAAGAAGGCGTCCTTTGTTCTCCTCAGATATTTGAGGATACACTTGACGGCAGTCCAGTGATCTTGGTCTGGGTTAGACTGAAATCTGCTGGCACGACTGAGGGAAAACGATACGTCAAGCCTCGTATAGATCATGGCATACATGATGGATCCCACTACCGAAACATACGGGATTCCCTCCATCTTCTTAAGCTCATCAGGTGTTTTAGGACACTGTTTCTTGCTGAGCTTGATGTCATGTCTTACCGGGAGGTTCCCTTTCTTAGAGTCAAGCATTGAGAATTTTCTCAACACTTTATCTATGTAGGTGCTCTGACTTAGGCCTAAAATTCTCTTGGATCGATCTCTATAGATCCTGATCCCTAGAATGTAAGCGGCTTCTCCTAAGTCCTTCCTGGAGAAACAGTTCCCTAACCAAGCTTTGGTCTTAAGCAAGGTTGGGACGTTAATTCCCATGACCAGTATGTCGTCGACATACAACACCAGGAACACTATGTTACTCCCACTGCTCTTCTTGTAGATACAAGGTTCATCTGGATTCCTGATAAACCCGAACTTTTTTACGGCTTCATCGAACCGTAAGTTCCAGCTCCTTTAAGCTTGCTTCAATCCATAAATGGATCGTTGCAGCTGACACACTTTTTCGGGATGTTCTAGATCGACAAAACCTTCTGGCTGGGTCATACAGACATCCTCCTGCAAATTCCCGTTAAGGAATGCGGTTTTGATGTCCATTTGTCATATCTCGTAATCGAAATTTGCTGCAATGGCTAACATCATCCGAATTGACTTAATCATGGCCACTGGCGAAAAAGTCTCATCATAGTCCATGCCTTGGACTTGACGATAACCTTTTGCAACCAGTCTTGCTTTGTAAGTCTATGGCTTTCCGTCCATATATGTCTTTAACTTAAATATCCATTTGCACCCTATGGGTTTTATCCCAGGTGTGTTGTCTACTAAGTTCCAGACCTGATTGTCTTTCATGGACTTCATTTCCTCATCCATGGCATTCTGCCATTCTTTGGAGTTGGGACTGGACAAGACTTGTTGAACTGTTGCGGAATCATCCTGATCCACAACAATCAAGTCATTACCCTATGTGGCTAAGAAGCCATATCTGACTGGGTTTTGACGAGATCTTTCATACCTCCTTGGTTCTACAGGAGTTTCTGTTAGAATAGGACTTGAATCATTTACCTCATCGGGTACCTCTATATTCTCTGTAGGATGTTCTGTGTTTTCTCGAATTTCTTCAAGAAGCACAGGACTCCCACTAGGATTTTTGGATAAGAATTCTCTTTCCAAGAAAACCCCACCTCGAGCAACAACGACTTTTTTCTCTTCGGGTTTGTAGAAGTAGTACCTCATGGTTCCTTTGGGGTACCCTACAAAGACACACTTATCTGCCTTGGGTTCGAGTTTACCACCAAGCAACCGCTTGACGTAAACGTCGCACCCCCATATCTTTAGGAAACACAGCTTGGGAGATTTCCCTTGCCAAACCTCAAATGGAGTGGTCTCCACTGCCTTTGTAGGTGCCAAATTCAAAATGAATGCGGTCGTTTCTAGGGCATGGCCCCAGAAAGATACTGGAAGGTCGGCGTGACTTATCATGGAACGAACCATGTCAAGCAAGGTTATGTTCCTCCGTTCGGAAACACCATTCAGCTGAGGGGTTCCTGGCGGAGTTAGTTCCGAGAGTATACCGTTATCCCTTAGGTGACTGAGAAATTCTTGATCTAAGTACTCGCCACCTCGATCGGAACGAAGTGCCTTTATACTTTTACCAAGCTGGTTTTGTGCTTCATTATGGAATTCTTTGAATTTATCAAAGGACTCTGACTTATGTCTCATTAAATAGACATACCCATACCTACCGAAATTGTCGGTAAAGGTTATGAAGTATCTGAAACCTCTCCTGACTTGTGTACTCATGGGCCCACATACGTCTGAATGTATTAGGCCCAGGAGATCACTCGCCCTTTCACCTAAGCCGCCAAAAGGCGTCTTTGTCATCTTTCTCATAATGCAAGATTCGCATCTCTCGATTGGTGTGAATTCAAATGGGCTTAATAGCCCACACTTGTGAAGTGTCGAAACGCGTTTCTCGCCTATGTGGCCTAGACGACAGTGCCACATCACTGTCTGGTTTAAGTCATCCAACTTCAACCTCTTATTTACGTTATAGTTTGAACTGTAGTTAGAGTTATCAACATTTAAAATGTATAATCCACCAGCCATAGATGCAGTGCCATAAACAATTTTATTTCTTGATAAAGTAAATAAACCATTGTCTATGGTGAATACAAAACCAAGTTTGTCCAAACTGGACCCTGAAATAATATTCTTACTAAAAGTAGGTACACACAACACATCGTCCAAAACTAAAATAAGCCCTGTGGGAATCCTAAGACTAACAGAACCGACAGCCGTCGTTGACACCGAACTGTTGTCTCCGACTCTCAGATCCCGCTCGCCTTTCCCAAGGAGCTTCTTACTTTCCAGATCATGCAGATTAACACAAATGTGAGTTTCTGCTCCGGTATCAACTACCCATGTATATGAGAAAGTAACATTGAGATTATACTCAACAACGTAAATATCATATCCAGGTCCTGAAGGGTGTCCTCCCTTTTGCAAGCTCTTCACATAATCCTTGTGATGCCTGCAATCCTTCTTCCAATGACCTGGCTGCTGGCAGTAGTAACAGACTACCCCTGAGGTCGAAGTACTCCCTTCGGTTCTAGGAACCGCTTGGATCTTTGGACCCCTGGGTGCCCTTATCTGCCCAGCTAGGTGCATTAACGCCTTACCCTTACCCGCCACTGCTGGTGCCTTGCCCTTGTTGAAATGTCCTGGTGACTTGCCAATAGGTTTGCCAGCTCTTTTGAAGTTGACATCCTTATTAACCATCAGAACCTCAGGGGTCTTGCCCTTGAGATTTTTCTCCACCGTCACCAACATCCCATGCAGTTCCTTGATAGTCTTTTTCATATTATGGAGATTGTAACTTGTGATCACATCTCCATAAACCTTTAGAAGTGACATCAGGACTATGTCTAATTTCAGCTGCTCTGTGAAGCTGTGACCTAGACTGGCCAAGCGATCAAAGAGCCGCTTCATCTTGAGGACATGCGGGCTCACTGCCTCACCAGTATTCAGCCTACTGTAGAACAACTCCCTAAGAGTGTCGTATCTTTCGACACGAGCATTCTTCTGGTAGTATACTTTGATTTCCTCCATCATCTCTTGTGGGTTGTCCATGAAATGCATGAACTGGTTCTGGGTGTCATTTTCCATGGACCCGACCATGAGGATGCCAACATCTTGTCGATCACTTATGTACTTGTCATAAGCGTTCTTATCGGCCTCGCTGGCATCATTTGCAAGCACTTTTATAAGGTTATCCGTAAGGATATACTGCTGTCTGTCATACTGAAGGGCAAGCTTCTGGTTCCTCTCCCAAACCAGGAAGTTGGTCCCTGACAGCCTGTCACTCGACATAAGAGACTTTAAGGCTTCACTGCCAGAACGTGTTCATTTGGGTTGCAACGGTGCCATTAATCTACACATTAAAATAAATTCAATTAAATTCTTAATTAAGTTGAAGTGAGAGATACTTGATTATGAGCATTTCTGATTCTTGAGTCTGAATGTAAACCAAGATCTCCGCATACTCAAAACTGAAGTGAGTTAATCTCATCGTCCCAGTTTTTGACATTGGAGTGAGACAGTCCAGTCCTTTCACAATTCCATGTGATTCTTGGCTAGGGCTTATACATTGTATGTATACGACATTGCCCTATATCAGATACCCTGGCTCAGATCATCTAAGAATCGCAGCCAAGTCAACCATCTTTCAACGCATGGTCCAATCTGCATGGTTACTACGCTAATGCGCACGTACCCATGCAAGATTGTCCATCTTCTATTAGAACCCATTCCCATGAATCCACGTTAATCGTATCCACCCATGAGTTTGAGAACTAATCGAAGTGATGAAAAGTGGGCGGTATCTCGCTTGACTTGAAATTACTTGCTTTTTAAATGTCCATTATCACTGATCATTCTTTGATCTTAATTTGAAATTATCATCTACAAATCCATGTAGAGATACTTTTAATTCCAGTTTACATGTGTGTGATTAACTTATTATTATTAGTCTTTACACATGTGGGTGATGATCTAATTAACATGAACTTATGAAAATTAAATCATACATTCAGACATACATTCATAAACATAAATGTAAACTTGCTTCAGCTAGCCCGCTAACCCTACTGGAATAAACTAAAACCTATACTAGGTCTTGTCTTTCCTCATTCTCCTGGACTCCCACTGGCTCCACGCCTCCTCGGGATTACCGTTATTCTCTTCGGTTCTTCTCGTCTTGGGACTTCGTAATTACATTTAATTTAAATAAAATAAATGCTGTGACACGTAGGTCACAATTAAATTACAATGCAAAAGCAACTCGCAGGTTGCAAACCGAAATTAAATTCTAAATTTGGGCTAACTTAGCAATCATGTTGCAAACACCGTGTTATCAAACAATCATGTTTTCAAACAAGCATGTTATCAAGCAAGCATATTAATTCCAATTTTATCTTGATTTAAATCATAAAATACGGTTTATCAAAACCGTTATCTTGAACCGGTTAATTTCTGAATTAAATCGGTTCGCGCTCTAGTTTATCGAAACCGAACCAGTCTGAAATTTTAATTAGTTATTGCTGAAAATTTTGGATTATTTTGGGTCGGTTCTGACCCAAATCTCTTCCGGTTTGACCAAACCAAAATTGACCCGAGGGCTAATTTTGGGTTCGGCCAAACCCTAGCCGCCATGGCTGGCCGCGCTGTGACCGACCAGCCCGTGAGGGTTGGCCGTGGCGGGCCGCCTGGCCGGTCAGGCCGTGGCCTTAGGGGCTCGGCCAGATCTGCCACATGAAGATTTGGTCGGCTTCCTCGTTCCGACCGATCGGCCCGTGGCTCGGCTAGCCTCGGCCTCCCGTGGGTCTTGATCCCGATCTAACTCGATCAATTTTAATTTTTCAGCAACAATAAAAACAAAAAAAATTCCAGCAACCAATTCATTAAACAAAAACATAGAATTTTCAATTTTAAATTTACAACACCGAAATAAATTGCAAAATCAAATCCAGCCTATCATGCTCGAATACAAAATCATGCGTAACCAAGCCTCTGATAGCACTGAAGGAATTATTTGAGGGTTCCAATCAATTAATTTCATATCCATACAAGAAATTAACCTCAAAATTCCATATTAAATAAAGATCTTACATGATCATAAATTGATCATGAGATCTAGGCTAGAATAAAACTTGAATATTACATTGATTCAAAATCTCTTTGTTACTAAATAGGATTTAGCGACCTCTAAAGATCGTCCACACATGAAGAGCAATCCAGGGATACTCACAACGATCCTTATTAGAAGATCGAAACAAGCAAAACGGACGGAGAGGGAGGGAGGTGGCCGGTCGGCTAGAGAGAGAGAGAGAGAGAGGAGACTAGTTAGGGTTTTTGGAAATAAAATTCCTTAATTTTCATATCTGAAAATTTTCCTTTTATAACCTTTTTAGGCAATAATTAATTAAAGGCCTTAATGGGCTTAAAGCCCAAAGCTTTTAATTTAAATATATAGAGATACCCATTTTCGCTTAGCCCAATCTGGCTAGGCCCTGTTTGGCTAAATTAATTAAATCGATTTAATTAAATTATAATTAATTGGTCCAGCTAAACCGTTCTTGATTTTCGGTTTATTTCTAAACCGAAATCGGTCTAATCCGATTTAATCCAAAACCGGATATTGTCTCTCTCATGATTCCTCTATATGATTCCATCCATTTTACTAAACCTTTAGTGTGTGACCCTCTAGGCTCACGACACGTCGGCGGACTGGTAAAATTACCATTTTACCATTTCCATCATTAGTGGCCTATAGTAAGACATCATGATTACCCAATGCTTGTGATTATCGAGATTTCGACTTAACCTTGTTGTACATAAATCTATCCTTTTATCCTCTTAATATCTTTGACAACCATGAGGCATATACAAGTCATCCTCGTTCAATTGTTCTGTTTCTTGATTCTGAGTTAATTGAATTATAATTAATACTCCGTATCGACTACATGGCCATGCTATTGTATTTCAGTTGTACTCATCAAGTGGCCTAAACTGATATCTGCTCACACGTCCGTGTGAGGGATAAATCCTTCAGCGATCTATTGAGTCAACTCATGTATCTCGTGATCGAGCCAATTACAGTCGTTATTGTAACCCTTTTACAAGAGACGTTAGACTGAGTCAAACTTGTCACTCATTACATAGTGACCTCAATGATCCTTCCGTCTGAGGATGTGATTTCATGTGCCGGCATATGAGTATGTTCATGACTGTGTCTATGTAACACACTCATGATCGGGTCGTCCTATATCACCTCTGTCTCGTGCTACTATGACCTAACTCCGCCCCCTTCTGGCCATAATCAGTAGAGCGTGATCATTTAGAGTTAGCCTCATACCGATCGCTTTTTATGAAGCTATTCTGATCGGGGATTGCTTAAGTAGGATTTTATCTGATCTGTAGATCTACTATTATGTGTTGACATATCAATGATACAAATCAAATCATACTTAAGATATTACTACAACACTTACTAATATGAATCCCGATTTTATTTCAACTAATAATCTTTATTACATGATTAGATTGAAAATACATTGTGCTAGGGCACAAAAACCCAACAGGATGCGGGTTGCCCTATATCCGACCCGAGTTCCACCCACACCCGGGCCATTTAATTTTTTTTTGTAATTGTTTAATAAAAGAGACGAAGCGTTGAAGACCAAACCCTACCCTCATCTATCTTAGTCTCAGATTGTTGCTCTCTCGCCTCTCTCTGTCGCCGACCCTTTCACATCTGCCGACCACGCCCCATCTTGCCGCAGCTGGCCACGCCTTCTCTCGCTCCGCCGCGCTCCCCTCCGGTGTCTTTCCCGGAGTTTGTGGACTGGCGTTGACAGAGATTAGCTTGTCTTCGTCTAATTTTTTTCGATATGTGCTGCGGGAGGGCTTGTTTGGCGTCGACAGAGACCATCTTGTCTTCGTCCTTATTTTTTATTGTATTTGTTTACTGAGCTGAATATAAATAAACCCAGAACAACCAGTGATTTGTTGTGGAGTTCTCAATACTTTACTATCTAGTGCTCTCTGTTTTTTTTTGTTTTTAAGTTGCAAAAAGAAACTAGAAGTTGTGGGCGTGTATTGTTTATTTATTTGATTTTTCAAGCTCTTGACCTTCTTGAATTATTGATGGTAGTTGTTTACTGGTTCTCTAGTTTGAGGGGAAGGAGGTTAGGAAATTTAGAAATTGTGTGCTTGTACTGTTCAAAAATGGTAAGAAAACGATTTTTCAAGTTTCGGGTCACGGGTTTCACCCGGACCCGACGGGTTATTTACGGGTCGAGTGCCCAGTTAAACTGAGCTGGTTATTTGCAGGTCTGGTGCCCGTTGCCTGCGAGCGGGTCCGGGTTCAGGTTGGGCCGAATCCGACCCAGACCCAACCCGTTGCCATCTCTAGTGTACTACTTATGGATCATGTGCTTGCGCGAGGTCGTAAGGCGTTTGGTGGATACTTGAATTTTACAAAACTGTTATCGTTACATTTTCTGTTAGGTTTCGTTAGATTTTTATTTTTTATTTTTGCGAAATGATTAAAATACTCTTATGAGATAAACTACTTTTTCTAAAAAAATTAAGGGATAATGTCACTTTGTTACACCTAACTATAGTGAAATAACACTTTCATACCTTAACTTTTTTTTTTCTCTTTTTTAGTACTCTAACAATTTTTTTTGTGACAACTTCCCTCTAAAATGTCTAATATATCTAAAATACTCCTGGTTCAATTGAAAAAAATAGAATTGAACTAATAGTAAAATCAAACTGGTTAAAATTGGACCGGTTTAAATCAGATCCATTCACCTGATTAGGGATATTTTAGGTATATTAGACATTTTAGAGGTAGGTTGTCACAAAAAAATTGTCAAGATATTAAAAAAAGAGAAAAATAGTTAAGATATGAAAATGTCATTTCGCTACAGTAGTTAGGTGTAGCAAATTAACATTATCCCAAAAATTAACTGAAAGGATTAGATACTCTTACATGTTAATCTAATTTTCAAACTCACGTCAGTCTCCGTCTCTCTTTCTGCTCTCCCTCTCCTCTATGCTCTTTCCCCCCTCTCCTATCTCTTCTCTGCAGTCTGACAATAACAATGTAGATTTTGAAAAGGAATAACTTTAGGTATATCTGACCCTTCACATCACTCCTCTCGCTCTCTTTCAAACACAAGAAGCGTTTCACCGCCAAACTCCTCTCGCTCCCATCTTCTTCCTCTCAACACCTACCTTTTGCTTCTTCTCAGTGATCTTGCCTGTGCAACTATGGAGGAGTATGAGGATCAGAAGGCCATGGATCTGGTGAAGGAGCTCGTTCGTCGCCTTCTCTCCGACGCCAACCCTCAGAGCCGCAAGCCCGACCCTGATTCGCCCGAGTTCCACAAATCTCTTCGCTACGCGATTCGAATCCTCTCCAGCCGAATGACACCCTCCGTCGCCCCCGACGCCGACGCCATTTCCGAGTCCGTCAAGCGCCGCCTCGCCACCCAAGGTAAATCCTCTCAAGCCCTCTCCTTCGCCGATCTTTACTCCAAGTTCGCGTCCACAACCGGTCCTGGTAGCGTTAACAACAAGTGGGCTCTTGTCTATTTGCTCAAAACTATTTCCGAGGACCGGAAAGGTATTGAAAATGGGTCTGATTCTTCGGTTTTGTTGCCCAATTTGGGGTCTGCTGATGCTCAGATTAGAAACAGGGAAAATGGTTGGAGTAATGGGGTATTGTTGGTCTCTAGAGACCCAGAGAATCTCCGGGAAATTGCGTTCAGGGAGTTTGTGAATCTGGTTAAGGAAGAGAATGAGGTGCCTGAAGAAGCTGTGGTGAGGGATGTGTTGTATGCCTGTCAAGGAATTGATGGGAAATATTTGAAATTTGATAGAAATGCTGATGGGTACGTTTTCTCAGACTTAATTAAGGTTCCTAGAGCTACTAGAATTATGGCCAGGAAGCTTTGTGAACTTGGGTGGCTGTTTAGGAAGGTTAGAGGGTATATTTCTGAGAGTATGGATCAGTTTCCTTCTCAAGATGTGGGTACCGTCGGGCAGGCCTTTTGTGCTGCGCTACAGGATGAGCTTTCAGAGTATTATAAGTTGTTGGCAGTGCTTGAGGCACAGTCAATGAATCCAATTCCATTGGTTTCTGAGGCTGCAAGTTCTGTTAATTATCTTTCTTTAAGGAGGCTGTCAGTTTGGTTTGCGGAGCCAATGATAAAAATGAGGTTGATGGCTGTTTTGGTTGATAAATGTAGAGTTTTGAGGGGTGGAGCAATGGCGGGAGCTATACATTTGCATGCTCAACACGGTGATCCACTTGTTCACGACTTCATGAATCGATTGCTGCGGCGGGTGTGTTCTCCTCTTTTTGAAATGGTGAGGAGTTGGGTCTTGGAAGGAGAGTTGGAAGATATTTTTGCTGAATTCTTTGTCGTGGGTCATCCTGTGAAGGCTGAGTCACTTTGGAGGGAAGGTTACCAAGTCCACGCTGGAATGCTTCCTTCTTTCATTTCACAGTCTCTTGCCCAACGCATTTTGAGAACTGGGAAATCAATAAATTTTCTTCGTGTTTGTTGTGAGGATCGCGGCTGGGCAGATGCTGGAACCGAAGCTGCAGATGCTGCAGGGACAACAACAAGAAGAGGGGGTCTTGGGTATGGTGAAACTGATACACTTGAATCTTTGGTCATTGAAGCAGCAAAGAGAATTGATAAGCATTTGTTAGATGTAATTTATAAGCAATACAAGTTCAAAGACCATTGCCTGGCAATTAAGCGTTATATACTACTTGGGCAGGGCGACTTTGTTCAGTACTTGATGGATATTGTTGGACCAGAACTTTCTGAGCCTGCTAACACAATTAGCTCATTCAAGTTAGCTGGGTTGCTGGAAAGTGCAATCCGATCATCTAATGCTCAGTATGATGATCATGACATATTGGATGGGTTGAGGGTAAAGATGATGCCACACAACACCGGAGACAAGGGGTGGGATGTTTTCTCATTAGATTATGATGCTAGAGTTCCTCTCGATACATTGTTCACAGAGTCTGTGATGGCAAAGTACCTGCGGATATTTAATTTTTTGTGGAAGCTTAGACGAGTAGAGCATGCCCTTATAGATGCATGGAAGACAATGAAACCAAATTGCATCACCTCTAATTCATTCATCAAACTTCAACATGGAGTTAAGTTGCTGCTGCTTTCAACGTTGAGGCGGTGCCAGGTTCTTTGGAATGAAATGAATCATTTTGTTACAAACTTTCAATACTATATCATGTTTGAAGTTCTGGAGGTTTCTTGGTCCAATTTTTCAAATGAAATGGAAGTAGCCAAGGATCTTGATGATCTACTTGCAGCACATGAGAAGTATCTCCATTCTATTGTAGAGAAATCCCTCCTTGGTGAACGATCCCAAACTCTTTACAAGTCACTATTTCTCTTGTTTGACCTTGTATTGCGATTTAGAAGTCATGCAGAGCGACTGTATGAAGGTATTCACGAGTTGCAAGCCAGGTATTTATCTCACTATACTACATTGCTTTTATATACATTGGCAGTGCTTTTAATATGTTGAAAAAATTGTTTTGACTTTTAGATATTCTCTTTATATTGGATACCTTACCAATAAGTTGTTATTTATTTTAGAACCATGGAGTCCTCTTTACCCTCTCGAGACAAGAACAAATCCTCAAGACAAGCAAATGATAAATCATTGGAGGATGGGTCTTGGGTTATTGATGGGAGAAAGGCCTTAACACAACGTGCTGGTGAATTTCTTCGAAACATAGGACAAGATTTGGATTCAACTGCAAAGGAATATAAAAAATTGCTTGAAGGTTTCTTAACTCAGTTGCCCGAGCAGCAACACATTGATCTAAAGTTCCTTCTGTTTCGGCTAGATTTCACTGAATTTTACCAGCCGGATGTGTCCTAGTATGTAGGAAACTGGCTGTCAATAGGTATCAGCCCATTGAATTGTTCAGACAAATTGCTTGAGGGCTCGTGACTGACAAATTCATGTGGCAATTGCTGACATCAGTGCCGTATCAGTTTGTATTTTGTTTGGTTGACTGCTATTGGTAGATAGACACATCAATTCCAGTGTTTGTTTTTCATAAAATTTGCATTACATTTATTTTGATTGCTGATGTCAATGTTACTTTTTCAGATGGTGGTTGCTCTTTTCTGATGGCTAGCTAGGAACTTTTGCAGTTGGGTTAAGGTATATCTGTATCATTAAATGAGGGTATTGATTTAGTAGTGCATAGGCGTTCTTTTAAACAATTTTTGCAAGCAGCCTATCTGAGCTTGCATGTTTGTACCATAGTTCTGCATTTAGTTAATGATAAGCAATGTTTGATTGATCTATACTTTTTAACTGTCATCCTAATATTAATGTGACATGGCATAGGAACTGAGTTGCAGAGGGTTATATACTGTATGAGCTTTTCTGCAACCCACTAGGCTGTGATACGGTCCCTCGCCTTGGATCAGGTTATGGGTCCTGTGTACTCTGAACTGCTGCTGTCTTCGTCGCTCCGACGAAGATGCCCGGCCTTCTTCTTCCGTCCTATATTGATAAGGTAGAGTTCATTATAGAGAGAACCCAAGATCTCTTGATAAGTAACTATTTGGTAAAAATTGCTCAATGCTTTATTCATTTCTTCCTCAGGTATTTATAGCCCAAGGTAGGTATTCCAAACTAAACAACTGATCAAGATGAACCTGATACTTGATAACAACTAATTCAAAATTCCAAATCTAATAAAATAAATCAATAACTTAGAAATTCAATTAGAACTTATCTCCAACTTTTTTATTCTTGCTTCTCCTTATCTTTCTTCCGTTGATAAATTCTAGAATAATGGACTCGATCGGGAATCCTAACAGGCTGACCTGGTTGATCAAGGCGAGCACTGTCTTTCATGAGATTCAGTGTTCTAATCCTAATGTGTCACCTGTTTAGGAGTAGGTGTGAGGTGGATTAACCTAGGCTAGGGTTAAGTGACTAAGTTGGTATTTTATTGCTTTCTGTGCAATTGCCCTTGCCGATACAAAAAAATGAGCTTTTCTGCAATGTCAGAATGAAAAATAATTCTCGTGTTTATTGATACAAGATGAGGAAAGATGGGAAACTGGAAAAGGAGTTCACATCTCTTATTCAACTAATGCTTGTGACTGTTATATATACTATGTACCATCATAATTACAGAATGACCAATCATACCACTTGTATATGGGACATACATGAAACCAAGAGAGCAGCTATAAGTTACAAGAAGGAATGAAAAACATGCAGGAATGATCGTGGTAGTAGTAGTAGCCTAAGAAGTGGAAAGATCAAACAAACTTTTGGATCATTTCTCTGACCTCATCAACCACAAGCCAAGCCTTGTGCCCTCCGATCACTTCTGCTTTCATCTCCCCATCTTTCCATAGCTGCATGTTTCGTACATTCAAATCATCATAATCATCATTTTATTGATTCATGTAAAAGATTCCATTGTTCCATATATTGATTCTTCTTTTTCAAGATTGTTTCTATATAGGTGACCATCTGTATATGGACTGGAAACCGCATAGGAAGGCAACGAACAAGTCAAACAGGTAAGACTAGATGTGTTCGTGCACAAATCAATTTGGATTATACGATTAAATGGTCAATTTTATTAGCTGACTTTAACTCTTGTGTTTATACTTACGTTTTTTTTTCTGAATTGTGTTTATATTAAGATTGTGTGAGCTAAAGGGAGAGCAGTTGAATATGTATATACCTGGATTGTTGGCATTTTCTGAACCAAAAGAGAAAAAAAATGATGATCAGAAGCCATGTCATAAAAACTTATAAAGCAGATTGTTCTTGGCCGTGGGTACTTACAGATATGTTTCCCTTCTTTACTAGAGCTTGAGGTACCTTGTTGACGTCCACATAGTAAAATTTGATTCTAACACAGTCAACAACAAGAAAACTAGTCAGTTTCTTATGAAAGTTAACAAAGAAACCCAGAAACAAGATCTTACTTGGTATCAACCTCTGCTGCTAATTTCTCCAGTTTTGGTTTCAGATAGATGCATTTCCGGCACCATGAAGCCATCCTAAGATTAGAAGAAGCTAAGTGTGTCACTACTAACCAATAGGCACTAATATATGTATGCACATCTATATAAACTACAGTAATTATCGAACTACTTTTTTATCGGCGAATAAAACGATTATATTAAATAGAAGAGTGACAATTCCCAAGATGGGAAAAGTAAAACTCTATGAACAAGGACAAAGGAAAAGTAAAAGAAATAACCAAATTGAATACAACAAGAGTAGGGAAAAAAGAGAAAAACTAAAACCCTAGTTTATGGCTTGAAAGTCTCTTGCATTTTCTTCTTGAATTTGATGAATAGTTTGAATCATACCATCCTCGCTACCCACAATTGTGAATCCGATTGATTTGTAAAGCTCCACTCCAAGTATTTCTGGTGCTTGCAAGGAGGTCAGTGGTTGGAGGGCGATTTTTAGGAGAGCTCGAGACATAAGGTGGCTCTGAATTAGTGAAGGGATTAAATTTCACATTCTTGGAAACACATGAAATTAGGGTCCGAGCTCCAATAGCTATGTCTCTTTGTAAATCTCTCTCTGTCAACTTATGTTTGGGTCAAGATGGAGTGTTTGAACTCAAATCTTGATGAATTCAAAAGTAATAAAATAATTAATGATGTGCTCAAACTTTTCCAATTAAAGATCCTGCCAAAGATAGTTATAATCAAACTTGGAACTGAAACTGAAATTGAGCGGTTAAGTATAGATTCAACTTTTTAAAATTTGATTCACTAACAAGTCAACTCATTCATAAAATATTGATTAAAAATTCTAACAAAAACCAAAAACTTGGATTGAGCTGAATTGGGATCTTACTGTTTGAAATGGATTGGAGTTGGGACTTAACTTTTAACAAAATTGATCAGAGTAGAATTGGATATGGGACTATACATATATACATTAGTGCAAGAGAGAGAGGGACGGACCAGTCAACAACGATGGGTTGTGAGAGCTCTTGAGCGGCGGCGAGAATCAGATCAAAGTGATCGAGGTCGTTGATGACTTCCATGTCGACAGAAGTGGGTCTGGTGAGGTCAGGCCAAAATGCCTCCACTCTCACCTCTCTTTCCCTCCTCCTAACTCCCCCAATCCTTTTGACACTGTAATTGGTTCCAAAACACCAATTCTTGAGCTGAATCGGAGACTGTTGCTGTGGTTGGTCCTTGCAGTACACTTCTCTGCAGAGAAGGTGCGTATTTGCTGCCAATATTGACATTCTCAAAACTGAATCTGTGGATAAGCTTATTAGGAAGTGAGTGAAGAATTGAAAGTTTTCATCTTTGGTTCTGGGGTTGGTCTGAGAATGGTTGATTGGAACCAAGAAGCTTATCTATCCACAGTGTTGTTGGGGATGAGAATTGGAGAAAGGAAAGAAGCAGAAAATGCCATCACAATGGATGGGGTCCGCAGAAAATATCTCATATAGAAAGATATGGATAGGCCTCTCTAATCTATCACCCCTGAATCGATATTCGTCAAATTCATCAAAAATATTTAGTTTTCTTGATATTTTGGACTGCTTTTTTATCTCCGTTTAGCCACGTCGGAGGCTACGAACTAAAACTGGCTGTGGCGGAAGGTGATAACAGTACCAGTATGATTACGTCTCCCTAAATCAAAATTACATGTCAGCCCTCAACTTTTTTTTTGGGAAAAAACTAGTATACTATTAAGCAACTAATACGACATTACACCATACAACCAAAGCAACATATCGTGAGACAGACACCGCACATTGATCTCAGCTACTATTAGTTAAAATATACATTACTAAATTACGAGCCACATAATTACACGAACAACTTCCACTAATCATGATACCTCCAAAGATGTTCGACTCGACCTGTTTAGCATTATGCATAGTCACAGCCTTCACTTTATACGGATGAAGAAATCTCGTGATCTCGGTGCAGAATGCTTTAAAAAATCTATGATATTCTTGGAGCCCAATCAACTCGAACCAACTAGCATTATGCATGGCCACGGCCTTCAATTCATACGGATGGAGAAACCCTATAAAAACTCTGTATAACACATTAAACTAGTTTCGTCGATCAATCATGCAATCAATGTGAAAATTGCGGATCAATTTCAGCCCCCAACTTAAATCTCAGCATTATATCTAATTAAAGTAACATGTCAGCCTTTTGATATAAAATTTGATATTTTTCCATTGGAGTAACTGTCATTACACTTGAAAATAGTTCAAAATTATAAATTAATTGAGGAAATAAAAAACAAAATTATCATTAACCGTGTGATTTGAAGTTCACCACCCTCAACTTAAAAATCATTTTCACACACATTTAATGAAATAATATTTTATTAAAAATAATTTTTAAATGCATATTTTAAAATATTCTTTTGGATCATGGATGGAGAATAAGGAATCCATGTACCTCACCGTGAACGAGACAACATTGGGGAAATTCACGAAAAAAATCAGGGGCGGGGCAGGTTTGATTTACTAGATAGGCAGAAAAAACTCGTTCCAAATTTGTCTCATTATCCTCCTTACCATCATCAACATTGTTTTTTATTTTTATTTACAACAACAGTTATGTCATTTTGATAAAACAAAAAAGTGACATGACAGTGAACAATGATTTTTCTACTAATTTTAATTAATGACGTAAAAAAACTAATGATTGAAGATGTAAATTTGAACGTTTTTTAGTTAAAGGCGATAAATTGAAAAACATACATAGTTGAAGATTGTAATTTGTAATACTTCTTTTTTTGAAGGTGTAATACTTTTTTTAGTTAAACTCAAAGGTGGTAAATTAAAAAATAAAAATTGTTGGAAGTGGGAATTTCCTATGTTTTAAAGTTAATGGTAGTTTTTAGTGATTGCCCCAAATTATTATGATCTACCATTTCCTTAGAGTAAGCACACATAATTGTGTTTTTTTTTCAGGAGGAAATCAGTTTTACAAAGCTGCTCATCATGTACAAGTACAGAGTGCAAAATAAAATAGAAAAGACAATGGAGCCAGCAGAAGAAATAATAGGTAAAACTGAAAGAATTTGAGTGACAAAAGTGTCACCCAGAACAAGTTATGTGTCTACAATAAGACAGTAAGCAAACTCAGATGAATAATTTATTTGAATATTATGTGGAAACAAGCAGGAGAAAATGTTACTCAGATATATAAAGCTAGCAAGGTTATGTACAACTATAGTCGATGCAGTACCCATTAGTTCAATTACAGACCTTGCTCACCCTCAGGTCCCGGAAGAACAATCACCTTTTCATAGGGTTTGAAACATTCATATAATCTCACCTTGTGTTAATCAGCAGTTGAGCTGCTAATGGTGGATTCACAAGAGATTGCAAATTGAAGGCAATGGTCCCTTGCAACTTGCAAGGTATTGGGAAATGATTGTATGACAAAAGGATAATAAATAATTAGATGGAGCAAACCTAGTGCAATCTTCGCCTTCTAGGTGCATGAGAATCTCCACTGTCCACATCTGAAATCCTGGAAGCATCATTTCTTCTTCTTCTAGAAGATGAAGTTGAAAGGGATACCATCGAATCAATTTCCACCGCCGTGTCCACTGTTTGACTTTCTGGGCTTATAACAGCCGCAATGCTGGAGAAAGAATCCCTATCATCAATAGGAGGAGCCTGTTCTTGATTCCTTTCAACTGAACTCAATGCAGATGCGAGTGAAGAAAGTATAGTGTCTCTATGTGGCTGTGATCTCCGGAGTAACGGAGAACTCAATGCAGAAGTGTGTGGAGAAAGTATTGGGGCTCTGTGCTGTTGTGACCTTCGTAGTAACCCAGAATGAAAAGGCCGATTTTCGCGTGTTTCAGGGCTAGTCGTGCCACTCTGAGTTAAATCTACAAAGTCATCTGGGTGCCCAACAAGATATTGCTCCCCACGCATTCCAGAAGTAAAAATCCTGTTCAGAAAGGAACTTCTATCTGCTATTTCTCGGGCACTATCAGCATTCTGTTGAGCAATCAAAACGTGGCTATAATCTATAGTATCCTCAAGACCTCGAATCATATCCTCCACAGGGGAAGCAAGCGCAGCCCTCTGAATGGTTTGCCTCAAACTGTCAACTCGCCTTGCATGAGGCCTAACTGGGATTTTAAGACTAGAGTCATCCTCTGGTTCACGTGTACTGCTCCCCCGGCCATAAATCGGGGTCAAATTCTTAATTGACACCTCCCCTTTGCACACCGGACATTCCTTTGCATCCGAGAATACATGTAACCAACGATAAAGGCATGGCCAGCAAAACAAGTGACCACAAGAAGTCACAACAGGGTCCTTAGCCAAATCGAAACAAATATTGCAGTAAAAAAAGCTCCCATCATTGCCACTACCCTTTTCCGTATCAACCTTCTTATCAGAATCACCCTCTTCCAAGAAACCATTGTTGTTTTCACACGCTTTAGATACCTCAACTACCCGTTCTTCTGCTGCAACACTACCTTCACCAGCCTGCAACGAACCCTCATTACCAGAATTGGCAATCAATTGATTCAATCGCATCGAGATGTTCCGAGCTTCGGGTGGAATGTGCACTTGCCTCCATCTCCACCGATGCTGCCTGGCCCTAATAACAGCTTCTCTTATTCTCTGAGCAGGTTCCATTAATTCATCTAAACTAACAGTTTCAATTGGCATCGACCCTGATCCTAGCTCTGGCTCAATCTCAGATATAGGATCCAGATTCAAATCCAGGTTCATGGCGTCAGATGGCTCATCACCCATCACAAATTGAACAATGAAAACCAAAAACCCTATGTTCAATCACACAATTGACGGGACCCGAACCAGAAAAGGCCTAACTTGATTGAACAAACCTTTAATAGGGACAGGTCAACAAGATAATGACATTCAAATCCAGGGCTTCACGGGGACGAAGCACAAATTAGAATAACAAATACGAAGGCTTGAAAAAGAAAAACGAAGACCTGTTGTTGCTTGAACGAAACCTCGAGGACCAGCCATGGTTACCGAGTAGAGAGCTCGGTTATGGCTCGCTCCGCAGCCGAGTCATACCCGAGACGAATCGCCACAACTACAAGCATAGAGCATAGCTCTCTCCTTGGATCAAAGATCAATGTTAGAGAGAAATCAGATCCGAGACACAAGGAAGGACTCAGACTCACGAAGCTGATCTGTGAAAATCAATTCGACTCGCATATGAAGAGAGAGGGAGGAGTGATCTCCTGCGGTAGTGTTCACTGCAGACGCAGTTTAGTCCCTTTGATACTAATAATCAATGACTAATTGCGTGGAAAGATTGGCCATCTCATCGTTAATCTACCATATGTACAAAGCCCATGGCTCAAAGGATTTGAGCCCCATTACATTAGGCTTGTTTTGTGTGGCCCAATTGAATCGTGATTTTATTTTTCCAAATCACCCAAATCTTATCTACCTATAAAATCCTTCTTATCATTCCATACATAATTTGAACTGTGTTTTGTAGCAGGGAGTATTTTTTTTAAAACACAACATATCTTAAATATACCCTATAACACTTCCTCAACATGAGATTCAAAACTAAAACCTCTCTACAAATAATGCGAGACTCGATCCGTTGTACTGTCCCCTCGAGAACAGTACAATATCAATTTATTATAAAACTCACTGAATCTATATATCCATGTAGCTAAAAAAGTAATCATTTAAAAGTCTAACTATAAACACTTCATCTGTATTTTCTTTCCATCTAATACGGGATATTAATTAAACCATAAAAAATGACAATTTAATATACGTAATTATCAATCATTTTCACTTGGCTATATTTAAATTTTTTATCGGCAAATTGTATAAGATTTGGGCTCGACTATGTTATGATGAAGCAAGACAACACTAAACTTGTAATTGTTAATAGTTCTTAAGATTATTGTATCAAATTTAATTTTTTAGTTTACGTAGTACCCTAATTATAAACGTTTTTCCACTTTACTATGATCCATCTAATTCTGTTTAAATTTTTGTTGAAAAGAGTAATTACCCTTTCACACATTTTAAATTTTCAAAATTACCACAACCCTAACCAAACCTTATCTAACCCTAACTCTTAATTTTAAACTATTAAGTTTTCGTATGTTCGTTTAGGTATTTTTGGTATAAACGGTAAGTTCATCTTCATATGTTCGTATATCAGAGATTGTTAAACATAAATTGTTTCAAAAAGTGTTCGTTTTCATATGTTCGTTTATCCTCTTTTGAATAGCAAAATTTAACTCACAATTAAAGTGTATATTTTTCTTTTTAAATGAAAAGATAATATTAAATTACACGTCTCTCTCTCTCTATTGATTTCTGAAGATGAACCGTTTCAATTCTAAGAGTAGTTTAGGTATTTTTGATATTTTAGTAGTAGATTGTCCCAAAATGATAGTTAGGATACTAAATATGGGAAAAACTAATATGAAGGTGGAAAAGTGGTATAGTTAGGTGTACAAAAATGTCATTTTCCCTAAATATTAATAATTATTATTATTATTATCAAATAATAATAAATTTTAAAAAATTGATATCTATTAGTAATAGTTTATAATTATTATTTTAAATTTTAAATTGATTAATCATTTATTTACCACCTCCGGCGTTGGTTCGCATGTGACCACTTGGTCGCCACAACGAGCGAGTTCAACATCTCCGTCGTCTCTCTCGTCGGATCAATATCACTTTTCACAATTTTCAGTAGGGATGACAATGGATAGGATATGGACTGGGTATGGCCTTATCCGTACCCGTATCCGCTCACTTGAGCGGGTATCCATATCCGTTCAATCATATGTTCGTTTATCGGGTATCTGATCCATTCAATATCCAGTGGATATGGATAAATTTTCTTATCAGTATCCGTCCCCGAAAGTAAATATATAATTAATTAAATTTTAAATATAAAGTTTTTCAAGTTAAGAAACACAATAAAATTAAACTTGAGGTTATGATTAAATTTTAAAGAAATTGATTGATTTGAAAACCTAAACATAAAGAAACGTAAGTATATGTCAATTTATATTTGAAGCTATTAATAAAAATTGTGTCTACCTTTTATTGGAGAAGGCCACAATAAACAATAAAAAAAATGGTAGATATAGAAATGACTATGTTTTGCAATATCAATGTTATTTCCCTTTTCAATTCTGAAACGTATGTATACGGGATTATGGGTGGGTACGTACGATATTGTTATTTTTATTTTAAGTACTACGGATATGGATACGATACGGGTAGGATATAGGTCTATTCGTACCCGATCCATATCCGATGAAATATTCGTGAAAATATCTGTATCCGTGTCCATATCTGTTCGCCTTCGGATATATCTGTTTTGATCGGATCGGGTACATGGATATCCATTGGATATGGATTCTTTTGTCATCCCTAATTTTCAGGATGTTTATTTATTTATTTTTATATTTTAATTTTTGAAAAGATCATTATACTCTTAAATTTTGATTTCATGATGGTGGTACAATTGTCATTTCACATTCAATAAAATGAACTTTATTTGATATTTGATGGGTATTTATCATTTTTGGAAAATATTAACGGAATATCCAAACAAAATATCAATAGAGTTTACCAAAGTGAACAAAACCCTAATAATTAGGGTACTACACCGACTAAAAATCAAGTTAAGTGAAAATTAGTGATTCTTAAGCATAGTAAGGTGACATTTTCTCCAAGAGCATTTAGCATATATTATGGCATCAGATTTCACAGTAAGATAATGAAATACCATGAGCTGTATAAATGAAGATGAGTAACAAGTTTTAATCGGATACATAATTAGACTTTACAATTGAAAAGTTATTCTGAACATATTGTTATCTGATGTCCATTTTGATGATTTAAAGATGAACAAGATCAATTAGATTAGCTGCATTTGGACCAAATCAACTTCACAATCCTTGGACAGTAGCTGCATTTCCTACGTTTGATTCCTCTGTCTTAATCCCCATGAAATTAGCAGAATGAGAACTTCCACCAACTTGAGCATTTAGAACTTGCCTGCAATGGGTATCAAAAGCAGTACAATGATGCACACTGTACTCAAGTTAGAATTCATGATCTTTGGTTAGAGTTGTACTTACTATTTTTGAGTCATTGGTTTGATCTTTGATGCTTGCTGGTCTGCAATAAAATTCACTACCTTCCATCTTTTGGCTTAGCTCTTCCCAAACTTGAATCCCTCCTCCAACCAAGATCTTGTCCCTGGTCACCTTATTGTCCGAACTTATATACAAGGTATGATCAAAACCTTGCATTTTACCATGATCACTCGTACCATCCAAATCATCAGCAGACACGGCATATCCAACTGTTTCCTTAACTTGATGACCCACAACCTGACTTGGCGAAGATTTTGACAATTCTATGGAAAAATATGCATCACTGAACTGGAAGCTTGGATTTGCCAGTTCTTGATCCGAAGCAGCTCGACCATTTGATTGGTGATCAACATCATCATGGTTGATGCTAGAATCGTGATGGTCACAAACTGCACATTCCAAATGGGTGTCGAATTCGCATAAGTTGCACCTGTAGAGCCAGCCTTTGGAGCTTTGGCTGTTGCACAAGTCACAGAAGAATTCATAAGGAGGCGAAAACTCGAGGTGGAGAGTGTGGGGATGGGAGTTTGTTGAGACGGAGAGAGGCAGGGCCGAGCAGAGGATGTGATAGTAAACGTGGCATTCGGCACAAGTGTAGTACAAGCCGGAGACTTGGTTCTTGCAGGCCTCGCAGGTGAAGGCGCGCTTGGTGGAGGGATTTGTGGCCTCAAGGGTCAAAATGTGAAGAGGGTGAGCAGGATGGTGTGTTTTTGGCGGCAGGTTGTGGCATAGTTGGTGTAGGGAAAATTTGCAGGCTATGGTTGTGCAGGTGTAGTAGTCAGTGGACGCGAATATGGTATGGTTGCAGCCAGAGCATGTGATGGTGGGTTCGGGTTTGGCCATGGCTTGCTTCAGTGGATGGGCATGACTAAAATGGGTTAACTTGTGGTCATCATCGTTGGGATCATGATTATGGTCATCACCCATTTGTGTGGAACTTGTTTTGTGCTATATGGTCTTCTGTGAGTGGAGAGAAATGTGGAATATGGGTTAGGGAGTCTTCACGCCCAATGGGCAGAAGAGGTATTTGTATATGTAGTTATGGGTTTCAAGTTATTTGGATTCGCTAGAGTTGAACTCAAGATTTTACATTAAGTAAGTTTAATACCACTTGTTTTAACTTGTGTCAGTCGTTACTGAACAAATGATAAATGGATGAGTCACTAATAAAGTTAAATGAGAGTGAACTTGGATTATATCAAAGTGACACGTTCCGTGACTCAGACTTAGGTAGCTTAGTTGGTTCAGACGAACACTACTACTCGTATTTAAATTTTAGTATAAAAATAAGAATAGATTAAAAATTGCAAACACAATCGAGAATGAGCATATGCCCAACAAAGGGCTTGCCAAACTAAGACATGCCATATGGACCCGCCGGCGTAAAATGGGAAAAAACAAATAGAGATGCTGAATGTATTGTATGCAAGTTCAGTGAAGTGATTGAGATTGTCAATGTTACAAAACTATAGCTGGAATGAGTCACCTGAATCAGTTAGAGGGGAACATGTTAGTTAGTGTATTGTTCAATGGCTGTCTCTCTATTGGGAATCTTATACTCATTATTACAAGGGTAATTGTCCTATATGTTTGTACTCGAGAGCCTTGTGGTACCAATAATTAGGCCGAACAAACAACCACCACATGTTTACATCACCTCCCTTCATGTGCCAACAACAACAATTGGGTTTGGATATGAATTTTAACACAACCTTCTTGTTTCAACTTACCATAACTTTTTATGAACTTTGAATAAATCAAGAATTGATAAAAGGGATAATTACAGATCACTATATCCATCGAAACCTCATTTTAAGATCACTATACTCAATTTTAAATTTTTTTTTCTCGATCCCTCAAGTTTCATTACGTTACACTTAAGATAAATTCTGTTAGTTTTAACTGATGTGATTTGTAAAAAGTCCAAAATACCCTTGTTATGTAATTTTCAATCTTATGTAGTTATTGGGATAATTGTGAAATAACTATTATACCCCTAATTGAATGATTAAATGAATTAATATATAGAGGGCTAATTTGTCTTGAACTCAAGGGAAGAAGTGAAATAATTAAAATAAATAAATTAACCTATGAATTTTCCCTTTTACCCCTCTCTTCAACCTAACCCTACTCTCTGTACCATCTCTCTCTCTCTCCTAGAACCAACTCTTCGTCTGTCTCTCATCTCTCTCACCATCTTCATTCAAAGTCGACTCTCACCATCTTCATTCAAAATCGAGGAGCGCGGGCGGCGGCGGCCAAGGACCGTGGCGGCGTATTGGTCGGTCCAGATCGATGGCCAAGGAGCGCGGCGGCGGCCCTGGGCGACGAAGGTTCTGGCGATGAAGACTCATCGGAGCTCCAACTGTCCCGTCGACGCCTCCGGCAGTGGTGGCTCATCAACTCCTCGAAGCTCCGGTCGACTGACGTAGATCTGAACTCAAAGTTCTGTTCCTCTCGACTCGATGCCGCCGCAACTCTCTCCGACCAAGAGGCTTGCTGAAGAACTGCCATCGACGGCGGCGAAGAACTGCCATCGACGGCGGAGAAGTCACGGCGGAGAAACATGTTGATTTGTGTAGATACCTACCTTTTTAGATCTAAAAATTTTCAATTTTTTGATGAACTAAAATTGTGTAGTTATGAATTGTGAAAGTGTAGATATGCATATTACAATTGGTTTATGCCTTATTAAATTTAAGTTCTTTTGTTTTGGGTGAAATTATTACAAGATTTGCATAACAATGGTGTTGTATAGTGAAAGAAGGAAGATGGAAGATGAATCTTGAGAATGATATTTCAATAGAGAGAGGGCTGAGAGGACATGAGGGTATAAAAGTAATTATGATTTTAAAATTGTAGTTTTTTTTAATTTTTTATTTGAAAAGACAAATGCACTCTCACAACAAAAGATATTTTGTATTTTGTGGAGGGTAAAATAGTAAGTTCACATTTATAAAATAAGCATACCTCTATAAATTATATCCTAAGGGCATTTTGGGTATTAATTTTTAATTTAACAGTTTCCGTCACAGACTTACCTTAAGTGTAACGTAATGAAACTTGGGGAATCGAGAAAAAAAAATTCAAAGTTGGGTATAGCGATCTTAAAATGAGGTTTGAACGGGTATAGTGATCTGTAATTACCCCTTGATGAAACCCTACTTGGCTCAACATTAGATGGTCTTGATGATCTCCACTTTTTTTCCCATGTATAGTCCTACATGACAATAAATATTCACGTGGCATCAATACGAACCGTCAAGTCTATTACCAAAACAGAGAGGGAGGAATAAGAAAATGACTAAGTATTAAGTATATAAATCTATACCCGATTAACAAAAAAGTTAGTAGGGCATATAGTCAACTAAATTATCAGTTCGCCTTTCGAGCTCATTTTTCTTGTTTTGGGTCCAAAATTGCTCATTTTCTTTCAAACAATTAATGCTCTTGCATTTCAAATCATTCAACCCTTTTATTTCAAATAAGTAAATCCATTACATCAACTAACATACACAATTATAATAATATCAATTATCCTCAATCCCCGCTTTATCATCATTGAATTCATCTTCTTCGCATGTATCGTCTTCTAGTTGTAGACAGTGTGTTACTAAACGGACCAAAATCAATAGAGAAGACATCGTCGAATATAGGAATATGTTCAGTCATTCGCTCTTGATACGATTCTTCGACCTTATATGTTGGACCTTTGCTCGTTTTTCTAGCGAGTGTATATTTCTCTTTGTAACATGTGGTTTCCAATCATGTCCGTGAATCGGATCATCGACGTAGAACACTTATTGCACCATTTTAGCTCAAATAGAACATATTTTCATGATAATAGTCAGTGGATGTATCGATTCTAGTTGTTTCTTTCTTGAACCACATACACTTCAAAACTGCGACTGCCATCACTTTAGTGTACATCCGTTCGATCACTCGCAGAAATTTTTTGTAAAGACGTGTGCCATCTACTTCTACAATCACAACGTTATTTTGCGTCTTCCGCAATTTTTCTTGTTAGAAACTAATAACATGTCCACCCATATTCAATTATACGTTTGACAGTGAACGTAAACCTAAATGTAAACACATTATCTAATACTTTGCATATAAGGATTGGATAATAACCATACACAAAGCATAACCATGCCACGACAGAAATGGATAAAGTAACTTGGTTCAAACTAACACATCCTAAAAAGATGTTTCTGGTTCAAATTCTTGTAGACCCTGAAGAATTGAGGTAAAAGTAAATTAGTAATGGGAAAATTTTAACAAGGGGTAATTACAAATCAATACACCCGCCTAAACCTCATTCTATGATCAGTCTCCCAAGTTTGAAAATTTATTTCTCAGTCCCCAAACTTTTAAAAGTTAGCATTTAAGTCCATTTTGTAACGAAAAATGTCAGAAAATATTTTAATACCCAAAATGCCATTGGAGTATAAGTATTGAGATAATTATGAAATAATATTTTTACCCTCAATTGAATAACAAACTAACTTTAGAGTTATATGGCATATTTATCTTTTTAAATCAACACAATAAAAAAAAACTGAATACAACTATAAAATTACGTATTAGCCCTCCCTCCATAATTCAACCTCAATCCCTCTCTCTTTCTTATTATTTTTAGCGCCTTCACGCCTCCTTCTCCTTCCCCATCACCGTCAACGAGTTCATGCTCAAGATTAGTGCCTTTCCATGGACCCTACTCCCCTTCTCCCTACCCCGCGAGCATGTCATGTCCACCTCAACATCGCCACCTTGAACGTCGTCGTCAGCTTTATTTGAGTCCTCCTCCTCACAGCCAGGTGCCTCTCCTCCTCCTCCGACTGCGGCCACTTTTAGGACCTCCTCCTCGACAGGAGCCCACTGCCCAGTAGACCCTCGAGCTGCTAATCGAGCTCGTCGAGACGGAGCCAAGGTTCCTCTGGAGGCATCTGGTCGACGTTGTTGGGGCCATGCTCCAGATCGCTTAGGCACATGGACTAGGTATCTGGATGTTAAGCTCCGATCCATCGATCTCTCGCCCTCCGGCATCTCCTCCAGAAATGGGTTGCTGGGTCTGGTCAAGATCGACCTATTGATACGGGCTACGAGAAATAAGTAGAACGAGATGAGTTTGAAGTTATTTTGTAGTTTCTTGGGTTTGAAGATTTCGATCGAAGAAAGTGTAGAAATGGATGAGAAAAATAGGATATCGTAGAGAATGGGTTTATGGTTTGAGGAATAGAACCGCCACTTAGCCGGGTATAGACTAAGATAAGGTTTAACCGCCACTTAGCCGGGTATAGGCTAAGATAAGGTTTTTACGCCACACCTAGGATCCTCGGCCTAAGGTGATAAGTAAAATAAGACAAAGTCTCAAGCACAAATCTATAATTTTTATTCTCTCAAATCTGATTTTTCTAAGAGTCAAAAGTCTCTTTAAATACATGTAATTAGGAAATGACAACTAGGAACTAAAAAATAAAATAATAAACTATAAAGTAGGATACTAGGAAATTAAAGACTAGGAAATAACAATTTGGAAAGTAAATTACTTGGGCTACAAGCCACTTATTCTGGAAACTAAATATTAAGAAATATAAAATAGGTAATTAAAAAGTGTTGGACTCATGTGCTTAAATTTCTTAATGCCCCTGCGTCAAACCCCCAAAGTTGCGAAAAGAGACTTGTCCTCAAGTCTTTGCCATTGTAAGGACGTAGATCTTTATAATTGAAGGCATAAGACATTTCGCACTCATTTGGACATTCTCCATTGTTCTCAAACAATATCCTCAAGTCTCCACTAGCGTCGAAAGGGCGTAAATCAGCTATATTAAATGTTGTCATCAATTGATCTCCAGCCTCAAACGGACGCCAATCAGCTTCATTAAAAATAAATAATTTATATGCATGGAAGTTGACGTAATTCACAAGTTCATTTTCTTTCCATTTCTCACCATATTTTCCCATTCGCATATGATCATCGTAGGTTTTCTTCAGTGACATGGGAAAGAGAATATAATTTCCTTCATCGCGCACAAGAGAGTATTTGTTGGATACTTCATCATGCTTATCTGCTTGATCGAATTGCCATAATTGTCCATCTCGCTTTGAATTTATGTCACATAAAAACGGATCATCATAATTATGAGTGCTTGACAAACTCAACGCATGCTCCCTTATTTTTGTCGCAATTTCATCATCGAGCTCTTGTAATATATATGTCTCAAGGTGTTTATTTGTTGGTATCTCCAATTTGTCAGCGAGAGAAATATTACCAATAGTAGTGAAAAATTGTCTTTTAACAATAAAGGCTGTGTACCTTGTTTTGAACATGACAGCCAGTTTGAAAGATGTGTGATTTATTCTTTTCTTGATCTTCTTTCGCTTGGATATTCATAGATCTCGGTATAATTGATAGCTCTTCTTGAACAATACATGTGTTACATGCATCATCTTTTAATGTTGATTTGAATCCAGCTACCAATTTATCGTCGGCTTTAATAACAGTTTCTTCTCGCGACAACCATCGCCCCTTTGATTATGCCTTGATTTTCAGTGTGATCTATGCATGTTCCTTTGGTATGAAACATGTCGGTTCTCAACACATCAGCCTCCCTCGTAGGATTCAGACTCGATTTGAGACTTTCTTGCATGATTAAAAAATGCTCTTGATCCACACGTGAATACACGACATCGTTTGCCTTGAATTCAACAATGTTCTCGTCATATTCCTCATCGAGTATGTCATCTTCACTTGTCACATGTCCATCTTCCACGAGTTCTACCACTTCTTGATTAGGATACTCAGATGTAATACCCACTAAACATTAGTAATTAAAATAATTAAGTTTATTTGAAGAGTTTCCAAGGTTTACCTCATATACTTTAGTTTCTACTTTTGGCTTGATAGTTGTACTTGCTTCATATGGTTCATTTGCCACATAATGTTTGGCTTCAACAAATCTTCTAGATGCGTTAATTCTTCTCTGCTTGTTTTGAGCTTCAACTTTTAGTGCATACTTGATCACATCATTCAATGCGTAATAAAGTTGTAGATCGACCACCTTTGCGATGTCCCAATTTAGACCATCAATGAAACGATTGACTGAATGCTTCTCAGCTTCTCTTACTTCGGCTTTCATCATCAAGATCTCAAATTTAGTAACATACTCTTCTATGGACATGCTTCCTTGCCTTAACTTCTGTAATTTGAGATATACCTCGTGTTTGTAGGTAGATGGAGAATATTTTCTCGTTAACTCTTTTCTCATCTTATCCCAAGTTACGATCTTGGCACGACTATATCTTTCTCGTTGTCTTATGAGGTTGTTCCACCAATCTGAAGCGTGTTTCCTCAATCTTACAGCCACTAGCTTTATTTTCCAATCCTCTGGTGGTTTAGTATAATGGAACACCCTCTCTACGGTGCTCAACCACTCTAGGAATTGATCTTCATTCACGCGGCCTTCAAACTTCGGGATTTTTAGTTTTGGCATGTTAGTGTAGCCAAAGTATTCCTTATCTGGCCTCTTCTCATATAAATCATGATCTTCATAATGAGTTTGATTTTCTCTAGATTTTTCATGCTCATCATACCTCCTTGTCACACCTCTATTTGATTGGGCATGGGATTGAATCTTCTCTTGTTGCATGAAATCCTCTTCGAAATCAAATCTTTGACCTTGCCGTGATTCTCTCGCATTACCGCTCACATGAATAACCTTTTTGGAATTACTACGCGCCCTACGGAATCACTACCGCGCCTTTTACTGTCACCCTCCCCGCCATTAGCAACACCTGTAGATTTACCACCAACCATCCAACCAGTGTTCTGATACCACTTAATACGGGGATGGGTACGAAAAATAAGTAGAACGAGATGAGTTTGAAGTTATTTTGTAGTTTCTTGGTTTTGAAGATTTCGATCGAAGAAAGTGTAGGAATGGATGAGAAAAATAGGATATCGTAGAGAATGGGTTTAGTGTTTGAGGAATAGAACTGCCACTTACCCGGGTATAGGCTAAGATAAGATTTTTACGCCACAGCTAGGATCCTAGGAAATTAAAGACTAGGAAATAACAATTTGGAAAGTAAATTACTTGGGCTACAAGCCACTTATTCTAGAAACTAAATATTAAAAAATATAAAATAGACAATTAAAAAGTGTTGGACTCATGTGTTTAAATTCCTTAATGCCCCTGCATCACCTATCGTGCACAAATCTGGTCGAAATTGACCAGTCAAACTTGTCAAAGCTCTAGGACTCCGGCGTCGCAGCGGGGGCGAGGAGCTTGGAGAGTTTGTGGCTTGGGAGGTGCAAGATGGTCATGGATTTGAGAATTGAGTGTGCAAGATGGTCACAGATTTGAGGATTGAGGGTTAGGGTTTATCTCGATTAGGTCCATGAAAAATGGATCTGTCTAAGAATTGATTTGATTATGGGTTTGTTCAGAATTTGGTTTTGGGGTTTTTTTTATAGAAATAAATGTATGTTTATGTTAGTTTAATGATATTTTAGGCTTTTTTAATGAATTATGATAATGTTTATGTTATACTGTTACAATTTTGCATATCATCTCCATACACTGTTTGTACTGTAAAAACTCTCTGTTAACTTGTAATTTTTGCAACATTTGTGTAAATCTGCTAAAAAGACAGAAAAATTCAAAATATATTCAAAGTTTTATGCTATTGCGATTTCGCAAAGAGTCTCTATATATTATATTGTTTTTGCAAAACCTCTCCCTATACTAATGGATTTTTACAAAGATCTCCCTATATGTTTGTTACAAATCTTGTTGTCCACTTATTTTATTTGCACAATCGATCAAGTTATACCCGAAAAACATCATTGACATATGAATATTGTTAATGTCATTAGTGTTTGGGAAACTACTAATTTCATCTTGAGTTATACTTGAGATATTAGTTTAACTTAACTACTAAAATGATGATTGAAAATCGGTTCAGAACTCGGCCAACCCAATTATACATGATCAAAGTCGGTCAACTATTACTTTTGTTTTTATATATTTTAAAAATATTTGATTGTCGAAAAATAATTTTCGTCTCCTCTTCATGGATTGGTCAAATGTGGACTTGCTTGTTAACTTCTTAATCGTTGTTTAAACTTTTCTCATGTTTTTTTTGAATTATGAGTTGAGATTTTATTAGAACTTTTAAGTTTTTAAAAACTATCTTCTTTTATTAAAATATTATTATTTTTTCAATAATACATGCATCATGTAAAATATAAAACGAGTCTTGTCGATTTGACGATAATTTTTAAAAAATTTATTTTTCAACTCTTCAGAGTTTTTCGGTAATCGAGAGTTTTAGAACCTTGAGTTTCTATAAAAAAAATATTGTACACATAAATTTATGCAAAAACGCAATAATATGAGATGAGGAGAGGTTTTGTGAAAACAAATGGTATGCGAAGACTTTCGGTAAAAATGCAATAGTACATAAAGATATTTTGCAAAATTAATGAAGTTAACTTCAAAATTTTGAATATATCGTTTCTTTGAATGGATTTATGCCAACCATGCAAAAAAATAACAAGTGGACATAGAGGTTTTTAAAAAGAATTAGCATAGAGAGACTATTTGCAAACCTGTAACAATATAAAAGGAAAGTTTTTAAAAATACCAATTTGAGAAGAAAATAATAGAATATTTCATTAGAGAAATTATCAATGTGGATGTGAAAGAACACTTGCAAGCACCTCCATTGTTTGATTAATGTAAAATCAATAAGTAATAACATGGCGGCATTATAAACAATCTCTCCCTGCCCATCCCAGCACCAAAACACATGAACATCTTCAGAGGAAAAATGAAAGAATGTGATGTCCACTTGAACTCCAGACTTTATTATACCTCCTCCTCAGACTTTGTCAGCACTGCAAATGGTAATCAAGGGTGTAGGCGCGAATATCAGATGGGCTCGTGCCAGGCCTGCCAAACAAGGAATCAGCAATAAACCAAGAATATGTAGTGTCACTGAGTATGTATTCGTATTACTAGAGACGTACAATTGTATCAGACTACATTGTTACAGAACCCAATCTATTCCAGGCTTATTTCAGCTAATCCAGTAAACTATACACATATCTAGCTAATTCACTCAATGTTCGTATACTAATATTTGTTGACTGAAGTGAATAATCAAGATCATTGTTTATATTGTAGGTTTTGTTCTTCAAGAAATTACTGACAGGGAACGGGCGGTTCCAACTACAATGTATGTTTCTGCAGTGAATTAATTTACTTCTTTCACATTTTTCTGTGACCTACTTTAGATAGTTGAGATAGAATTAGAACATGAGCATATATGACATAATGGGAAAATAGAAAGTTTTCTCAATGGATCCTACACCATTCTCGCAAACATTACCTTTTATTAATGGTACCGTAGTGAAACTTGGTTCTTCCAGCCTTCATATCTTCAATATACTATAGCCACAAGAGGTGAGACTCAGTTAAATAAGATGATGTTGACAACGAGCAATGGAAATCTCATAAACTGTAATGTTCACAAGGAGCCATACCAAGTTTACGGTAACCAACATTGATGAAAATGCCAGAGAGTCAAAAGGTATATCCTCTATTTCAAATAGTTGGCAATCCGATGACTCTGGGCCTGGTGAGAAATGAGGCTTCTTCAGCTTCGCGAGGAACATTATGTAAGTCTGCTCGGAACAAGACAAGGCATAAGTAATCTATATATGTACACTGTGTGTGTAAGTGCACTAGGTATCAAATACGAGAATTATGAAGAGATGCTTCTGGCAGCTCACTTGACCAATTAGAGGTATGTCCAGTTGAGCAAAAGGTGACAGGACTTCGACTTCTGCACCTGCTTCTTCCTGGGTTTCCCTGATTGCTCCCTCTGCAGCAGATTCCCCAATTTCCAAGTAACCCGCAGGTAGGGTCCTATGAAATCATTGCAATTACATTATAACAAACATTATTGGCAATAAAAGCTACGTTCATCTTTATCATAGCAGATAAAGTGCTGGCTACTAGAGATGTCAGCATCTCAGTCCTTTTTTTACCCTTCATTAAAAAGAATACTCACACAAAAAAGAGCAAACATGATTTTGGTTCTTAAAAGATAATTTTGTTTGTTAATGGAGTTACCTACCAAAGACCAAATGATGGTTGAATGTTCCGCTTGCAAAGTAGGATCTTGTTGTCATGCACAATGAGACAACCCACAACCTTCAACAATTCATTCAGACACGAGTGATTAGCCAAAATGATTTTGCATTTCAAGATAGATTAAGCGATCTATATATGCATTGCATACAACATGATGAAAACTTTCCAAATATAATAATTGGACCGCACTCAAAGCCACAGTCGCTTCAACTCCACTAACAAAATTGTGTAATTTCATTACATTTTCCTTAGATATCCACTTGGTATACTAGAGAAAACTCGATAGAGAATGGAATCAATTTTCTGTACTGAGAGAACTCCAAATGCCAAACACTGGGGAGCATCAACCTGATATCAATTTTGAGTATAAAATCATACCATTTTAGGGTTCTGATATGCGATTTTCCCACAAACTGTGCAAATCGCTCTTGCCTTTTCTTCTCCATCAGGTGCCTCATACTTTGTCGGTCCACCACACCACTGACAGAAGTTTATCTTACGAGCATTGCCCTACATAATTAGTCATTTCAGGTCCGAGGAAGAATAACAGATAAGTTGATTAATCTGGGTAGCAAAGGGAGAAAGCATCATTAGAATTACCGAACTAGAATGCATCCTCTTACTCATTGATCATAATTTCAATTAAAAACATTCCTTCTAAAAAGCAAAAATTAGTCATTGCTACAAATAATTGCCGCAAATAACATTTCAAACTCTAGTTACCGGCAAAACTGTGGAGCATAATCATATGAGTTTCACACACGTAACGGCCGTGTCCCCCCATGACTACCATTGAGCAAATACCATAGACGGTCACTCAGGAAACAATTAAACATTTCTGATTGCAATGCAAAAGGAGCTCCTAAAATGTTTATTGACATGATTATATTGCAAATGGATATTCCAATAATGAAAGGTCCATGTCTAACAAGCATCACCATTATGAAACTTCATTAAAGCTTATGGCAGAGATTAAAAATAGCTTTGACTAGATGTGCCATAACAGTCAAGAGTTAGGCAGATTGGAGCTGAGGACAAGTTTAGGTCACCAAGAGAACAATGATTAAATGCTCTAATCCTGCGCTCTAGCCGACTTATGGAGGGATATTATATTTCGTTTAACTGAAGCAAACGTGACACTTATTTGGGGACATACTACTTGTTCTATGACGAATGAGCATTTTCCGAGGAAATCAATCTTATTATTCTCATTCTAACCTTAACTTGGGTAAAGAGAGCTCGAGCCGCCATCAAGCCAATGGAGGAGAATCAAGAACGGTATAGAGTACCCAATATATACATCAACACTGTTCATCCGAATTAACAATGAAAAATGAACCCAGGAGCAAGATAAAGTCCCAAGACAAACCAATGTCAACAATTATACACCCTATTTTCATCAAAACATGCAAGCGATTCCAAATTAATGAGAGAAACGAAACAAAACAAAGTCATAAACGCTTACAGACTGAACAGCAGTGGACGAAGAAGAAGCACCATCTGGGGTTGACTCGGACCGAGTCGCGAACAATCGAAAAGGTCTGAGACGAGACTTGCGAGTCGAGATTCGGGGAAAGAGAAGAGAAAAGGAAGAAACGGATCTCCTCGAAGTAGATGATGAAGATGGTGAAGTGGAGACTGAAATCGAAGAGAATCCACGACCGGTGTTGGGTTTTATCAATCTGGGCACGAACCCAGGAGATGAACCCATAATCTGTATGGCTTTGAGCATTGCTTCTCTTCGATCAATATCGCACAAATTGAAGAAGAAGAAAAATAAACTATCGAAATAGAATCAGTATCAGAAATGAAATGAAATGAAATGGGTTTGGATTTTGGATGATGAATCAGTGTGTTGTGCAGTGGAAAGAACAAAGGAGCGCACGAGTCAACTCAGCCACACTCTCAATCAAGTGTATTTACACGTACACGAATTTTCGGTGTGAGCGCTTGCTTAACGATTTATTCTCGGGGCGCTTAATTAATTTTCACTAATTCAAATAATTCGAATCCGACGGATATTAGATGCACCAGTTCAACCGGAGCAGGTGAACTTGAAAACTTTTGGGTGTAACTCGAGTGTGGGTTTTTTACCGGATTTTCTTGGGTAGGTGCGAGAGAATTTATACTCGATCCGAATCCAAACCCACACAAAAGTATTTATAAAAATAAATAATAGTAAATTTAAATATTATTTTTTTAATATTTATATGATATAATTTTGGACACCCGAAATTATTTTATGGATTTGGAACGGATCAAGCTCTTTTTAATATATACGGGTGAAAATTTGACAAAACCCAACCCGTTGCCATTCCTGCATATAAATAGAAAATATATAAATAAAATTATGACTAATTACATGTACTTATATAAAAAATGTGCATTGAAAGTGATAACTATTTACTTATTTTTTTAACATTATTATTAATGTGAAAATTAACCATTTAAAATATATTTTTTTCAAATATCAATAATTTTTTAAATGAAGATCGTGTGACGGTAAAATGACGCTGCCAGTTTTTCTTCATGCCGTCTAATCTATCAAAAGTTTAATCTACTATTGAGCTTAAATTCAGTATGGAAAAACTCAATTTTCTTCTCCCTCAAGCCTCTAGGTTCAACTCCCACATTTACAAGCGCCATATATGTTACATCGTCAACAACACTGAAATATCATCCTTTCTCGAGAACTTCATCTCTTCACTCTGATCAGTACTTCAGTCTCTTTTCCATTGCTGCGTGTCAACAAATCCATTCTCTCATTCATTTGGAAATAGTTCGTGATTCTCTATATGACTGAAGAAAATCGGATGATAGCGTGTATTGAGTCGATCGAGTACCAATATAATAATGTTGCTTCAATGATTTCGCTATAGACAAATTTCAAATTTATTTAACGATGAGATGTCACTCCGTTTAAATTTTAACAATGTATTTTATCGTTGGAATTAAACTCCCTTAATATTATTACTCGTAAAATTATGTACGTCAAACGTTATATTGTTATGCAAGCAGTGGAGTGTTTGGAAGTATCATTAATTACTCATACTCATACCTGAATGACGTTGAGACATATAAAATCTCGTATAAATCAAAGAATTGGCTTTGTTCCATAGTTATTTTTCGAGACAATAAAAATGCTTATCCAAGTAAACAAAAGTTGCAGGAATTAGAAGCTTAATAAGATAGTTTTGGAGGAACAATTGCCTCCAAGTTATGTAGTTGATGCATGATATTGCGTTGTGAAAGACTAAAGCATAAAGGACATGAATGATTTGATGATCTTTGCACGACACAGGCAAGTGTGCGAATTAAGAACATGAATTAGCGTATCTGGTTGATGCAAAACTGTCATGCTTCTGCTCTTGAGCACAATGCTGGGCCGGCCCAAATAGAAAAGAAAATGTACAGGCTGAATATGGGCTTCAAACCAATGTCCTAGAGGCCCAACGTGAGGTGGCGCGCAATTCATTGGTTGCTACACATTTTGGGTCTCCGTTTGCCGCCAAATAATTGACCGGTTCTTCAGGTAAAAAGGACCGAGTTTTAAGCAGGAACAGACATGTGTCAGCAAACGAGAGACAGGCCATTGTTGGAGGAGTTAAGACATAGGATCCGTTTAAGAAGCGACGGTAGAGACGAGGAGAGAGCTTCATTTTAAGTTGCAGAATCCAACTTCTGTGTGAGAACGAGTTTCATTTGCAAAACCCAAATCGCACATTCACATTCATAATCACATATAAAAGGTACTGATTCTCATTTTGAATAAGGGATTATAAATTTGTCTGGCATATAAATTGAACTTTTTGACATGACATGTCCAAAGACTAATTTGAATACGTTAATGATTACATTTTGATGCATGTATAGAAAATGGCCGATGAGGATATTCAGCCACTCGTCTGCGACAACGGTACTGGAATGGTCAAGGTAGGAAAAAAGTTGAATTTTGATCACAAGCCAGATGGAGAATTGAGAGGGTTTGTTGAATTTTCAGGCTGGATTTGCCGGAGACGATGCCCCTCGGGCGGTGTTCCCGAGCATCGTGGGGCGTCCCCGGCACACGGGAGTGATGGTGGGAATGGGGCAGAAGGACGCATATGTGGGAGACGAGGCACAGTCCAAGAGAGGTATCTTGTCCCTCAAGTATCCGATCGAGCACGGGATTGTGAACAACTGGGATGACATGGAGAAGATATGGCATCACACCTTCTACAATGAGCTGCGTGTGGCTCCGGAGGAGCATCCTGTGCTCCTCACAGAGGCTCCTCTTAATCCTAAGGCGAATAGGGAGAAGATGACACAGATCATGTTTGAAACCTTCAATACGCCGGCTATGTATGTTGCTATCCAGGCCGTGCTTTCGCTCTATGCCAGTGGCCGAACAACTGGTCGGTAATTCTATTCATTTCAATATTAATCTCAATCTCCGTTTATGAAAATGTGTGGCACCGTTTATTAGGAATTGTGCTGGACTCGGGTGATGGTGTGAGCCACACGGTTCCCATATACGAAGGATACGCACTGCCTCACGCCATCCTGCGGCTTGACTTGGCCGGGCGGGACCTGACGGACGCCCTGATGAAGATCCTGACGGAGCGGGGCTACTCCTTCACCACCTCAGCCGAGCGGGAAATCGTGCGGGACATGAAGGAGAAGCTGGCCTACATCGCGCTGGACTTCGAGCAAGAGCTGGAGACATCCAAGACGAGCTCCTCGGTGGAGAAGAGCTACGAGCTACCCGACGGGCAGGTGATCACCATCGGGGCGGAGCGCTTCCGCTGCCCCGAGGTGCTGTTCCAGCCCTCCATGATCGGGATGGAGGCGGCCGGGATCCACGAGACCACCTACAACTCCATCATGAAGTGCGACGTGGACATCAGGAAGGATCTGTACGGGAACATTGTGCTCAGCGGGGGCTCCACCATGTTCACTGGCATCGCCGACAGGATGAGCAAGGAGATCACCGCCTTGGCTCCCAGCAGCATGAAGATAAAGGTCGTCGCCCCGCCCGAGAGGAAGTACAGTGTCTGGATCGGAGGCTCCATTCTCGCCTCCCTCAGCACCTTCCAGCAGGTATGCGTATCTACACGTGCATCACACTTTATTTAACACACACCTCATTTTATCTTATCTCTATCTAGATGTGGATTGCCAAGGCAGAGTACGATGAGTCCGGACCCTCAATTGTTCACAGAAAGTGCTTCTAATCACAACTTCAACCTGCTTTCCAAATCTTCATACCTATTCTCTATTTTTTCCATTCTTTAATCCCTCCTTGTTTTTCATAACTATATCACTATAGAAGAAGAAGTTGTCTGCTGTAATATGATTTCAGTTGATATAAATCATTTATTTTTCCATCACTAAATAATCTCTTAAGCCTAAAACATGATTGATGAAAAAGGATTGAAGATGTGCAATAAAAATAAGAACTTAACTTACTCATGTTATTGAATTTGAGGCCTATAATTTGCCAATAATGCAAATTCTTTATGTGTAGAGGTCATAGAAAATAAAGTATTTTTAAGATTCTAGCTACCTTTACGAGGCCTGAAGGCCAACCCACCCCAATTCAATTTCCATGTGAAAGCAAATCTGCTCAAATCATTAACACTAATCCGGTACAACATCTATGATCCACTGTTTCAAGTACGTTTTCACTGCTCTTCAATATTAATATATGATCGAACAAAAGACTACAACAGAAAAATTAAAGTATAACTCCCTCCAAAAGTTTGATAGCCATTTACACTATTTGCTTCAACTCCAACCAAATTCATATATGGGTCTAAGTTGCAGCCAATTTACAAGTCAACTCTTAATCCACAGATTAAGTTACAACTGAAAATTGAACTAATTTACTGGAACTTGCTTGCCCAACCATAAGCACTTAAATATGTGGTTAGGAGTCAACATTCCATCATGCCATATCTCTCTTATCTTTACTCATAAAACTCTCACTTTTATAAGAGATGTCTTCTTCTTTTTTGTAATAGAGCCCCAGAGAATTATTATTCTGAATCTCGTGGAATTTAAATACCACAGAGCTTGCATAGTTATTAATTAATGATAAAAGTCACCACAGATTTCAAATTCACCCCATGATATTGATAACACAACCAAATAGGTGAGGGAAAAGTAATACAAAAATCTATCAGAATTAATGCTATAATATCCCGTGACCGGCTGATATACTGGTGATAGATCAATTTTTACAAGCTTTCCTAAATGAAACGGTCGAAATTGGTGAAAATATCGGTCAAACCCGGGTAACTCAACAAAATTCAAATTGATTACAGTCTAATCCAGTCCAAAGTAATTAATTTTGATCTACTCCAACTTAAATCAATTAATTTCGGTCTTGTCCAACCTAATCCGGTCTTATTCGGTTCATCTAATAATTCATGTTTGGAATTTGGGTTAATAAACAACGAATAAAATGTCCAACCCCCATTCATTTATCTTTTTCAGTTTCACGTTTGAATTTCGAGTTTATTGACAAGTTTGAAATTAAAAATAATTAAATATTATTTTTTTGTTTTTAGTGAATAATAAATATGGGTTATATATATATATATATATCATTATTCATTTATTACAAAATGTGTTTTGTCGCGATCTTCTCGAGTTTGTCAAATCTCTTTTTTTATCAACGGGCCGATATATTCTCACGATCCGATTTCTATAACCTTAGATCAAATTTAAGAAAAAAATAACATTTCAAGTAAAAATAGTATTCACAAAAAGGTGTGTTTTCAAGATTTCATTTATGTAGATTGATCATGATTTATCCGATTAAGTATGAAATGTTAAATTTTAAAATAAAAGAGGGAGGGCCCAACCAAGTAACCTATTTGATCTACAGTCAATTGCTTTACCACTAAGCTATGGACCAAATTGTTACATTGGCGAATTTATATTTATAAACCCAATTATAAAATTAACTATCTTATAATTAACGTGTAATAGTTTAAAGAGTAAATATCAAAAACTTTATATACACCGGAGAAAATCTATGTATGTTATGTTTATTTTAAAATCTTTTCGTTCACCTTGTATTTTTTGTATCGTCAATATAATTTCATTAAAATAAGAAAAAATATTAAAATATATTCATAATTTTAAAAATACGCTCACCACTTAGTATATGCAATTGCAAAAAAGTTTTATATAATATTACACTTTTGTAGAGAATTTTTGTATACAGAGCATTTTTTGCAAAAATCTACTGACCTCTTGTATTTTTATCTTCAAATACTCGTTGTGCTTTTGTGATTTTTTGCACCGGTATGTGTCAATTTATTGAGAGAAAAATGTTGTAACAAATGCACATGATGATTCAAATATATGGCCTCATGTAAGGCTTTGCATAGTCTTTATTCAATGAAAGATGCAAGTACAAGAATTAGGGATTCAACTATATACTGGGCTCTCTTGTCTCGATGTCAAATTCGAGTTTGCTGCTTCAATCATTATAAAACTAATACCTATTCTCTTTAGTACTTTAAGTGATTTTATGGTGTATAATGTAAGTCTCCTTATATGCAAATGTATTCATATGGCAACTATAGCCAACGAAATTCAGCGGAAACCACCGGTATAGTTTTGTTGTATTGTGAGTTGTTCTCCAATAAATAAATTCACAACATTTTGATGATATGAAGCTGATTCTCTAATATTCAATTTTCAAAATAAAAAAAAAATTAATCGAATTAGAATGGAGATTTAGAGCAGAATGAGACAAATAGAATGATAAGGGTGTGATGTAAAATTAAGTTTCAAGGAAAAACGAATGGTCTAAGAAAAGGTTTAACAAGAGGAGTATTTTTTGCATATTCAGGAAAAAGAAATTTAAAAACAAAACAAATTTCTTTTTTAAAATGTTGGTGATAGATGGAAAGAAGAAAAAAAGACATATCATCGACTACTAAAAACAAAAAGTTTAATCTTGAATGTGTCAAAATTTAAAACATATTTTTTAGGTATGTTAGTGTCATTTCTCATTTAATACGGAATCTCGTACCGTACCATTTGATGGAGACGACAAGATGAAGAAGCGTAGGCTTCATCCATGGTGGAACTAAAAAGTAGCCACACAACTGAATTGTCCAACGCCTAAAAATAGAAAGTAACATTTGTATATTTTTGGAAACCACCCACACGTGTTGGGAACTCCAGAGAAGTAGGATCCAATTCGTCTTTGGATCTTGATATCTCCTTTAAAAAAACCATCACCCTGACTGAGGTTGTTGTTGCCTTAATCGAGCGTGACAGAAAGAAAATAATAGATAAAATGCAGGCTATTAGGGAAACGGCTAGCAATATAGCGGCTTCAGCTATATCGGGCATGGAAAAGACCAAAGCCACCGTAACAGAGAAGGTATGTCATTTCGTCACACTAACCATTATTATGATTTTAACAACATTAAAATACCCCTTATCATGTTTTTAATTAGACACTGGCTGTGTTTATGTTAATTTGAAAGATGGAAATAATATCAGCACAACACCCAATGGAGAAGCAACTGGCGACGCAGAGGAAGGAAGAGAGGATAGCACAAGCAGAGAGGACCAAACTCGCAGCGCAAAAACACAACGCGTTGATGAGACAGCTGAGCGTCTCCGGCACCAAGGCCAGCGCCAACAAAGCCACCATCAGAACTCAGTCACTACCAGCCAAGATGGCCACCACGGAAGACATGGTTGGAAATATCAAGCCAGCGCCGGCTAGCGCCAGGTCAGCCAGAGACGGCGACACCAAGAGCAGCCAATTGATGGCTGATGCAGCAGCAGCAGCAAGTGGTGGCCCGACAACCAAAAGTAGCCAACCGGAGGCAACACAAGGCGCTCAGGTGGAGGAGGCTCCTGGTGCCAACACTAACAATTAAGCAACACAATGTGATTCAAAATTTACTGAATTAAAGCAACAATGACCTACACTTTGATAGAAATAAAAGCACAAGGATTGCTGACATAACATATAAAAGTTGAGTTGCACAAACAAAATCCAAAGCCAATAATTAGAATAACAGCAAAATACAAAATCAATGATGGTTTGAGAATAGAAACCAGAAGATTAGAAAACTCTGATATATCAATTCAATCGCTTGCTTTCACAGAAGGAATCTAAAGCTAATACAAGATTTCCATGTCACATGAACAACTACAGTCCTAAACTCCAGCATTGCGCAGCTCAGCAGCTCCATGTGCAAAATGGCATCGGTCTCCAAACGTACAAGAACCTTTGGTAAAGTTATCGCACAATTTTGTCTTAATATTGCTCCCATGAGTGCCGCCACCCCTGCCACCACCACCCATGGCTGGTTTTCCTTGCCGGGTCATTGAACCGACAGTCGCTATCAGCTCCCTCACCATGGTGCTTGCTTGGTTCATCTGTTCAAATGTCCCTTCAAGTTCAATGTTCCTCAAATTAGGATCTGACTCGTGATCCCGAATGGAAAGCTTGGCACCTGTTTCACGGCAAATTTGCTTGCTGTTCACTCCACCCTTCCCAATAATGGCTCCTGCGAGTGATGCATCCACACTGATCTTGGCTGTGGCCGTGGCACCAAAGCTAGCTGCAGGGCCAGGAAGGGGTGGCTCCATTCGCCCAGGCATACGCCCATAACCATGTCCGTGTCCATGTTCCATCCCGCGGGGATCATCATGGAACGGAGCAATAGGCTTACCAATTTCCCACTCACCGTGAGCAAAATGGCATTTGTCACCGAATTTGCATCCCTCAGCACTGTTGTATTTGTTGCACATTCGACTTTTTGTGGCGGTTGGAGAGGAACCATTTGGGATTGGTGGTGGGGGTGCCATGTTTCTAGACTGCGGATGACCAACTGGGCCCAAGTTCATCTGGGCAACAGCATTATAACCACCAGGAACATAATGCAGAAAATGGCAACTCTCACCAAATGGACAGCCCGAAGTGCTGCATTAAACACAAGTGACAGGTAAGATAATACAGAGCAAATCATGCCATAATGCTACATTATGCACCGTTATTTCAATTACATCATGTTACATAACTAGAAAATTGGATGCCTCAGATAAGGGCAATAGTAAATTGAATCCGCATTAGTGGATCTACAAATACATGTCAGTAACCTTATTCTACAATAAAAACACACTCCTGCAGATTACTCCCCATTAGCCTGATAATATCTGGAATTTCATCTATCTGATGATCCAATAAAACTAGATCTCTACTCCTAGAACATGTTAGTTTTTGTCTCCTTAGTCCTTGTCCTTGACAATGCTCTAGGGAAAACTTGTCCCAACCATTACAAATAACCAGCAACAATTTTGGCTCCATTTCCCTTCCTTCAGCAAAATACCTATCATATTTAGTAACCTAAAGTGGCAAAACTTTCTGACCATCTTCACTAGGACCCTTTGCTACATGAAGAAATAAAGATAATGTTTCTACCCCCTTAGCCAATTCACTTAATATTCTGGATTTATATATCTAAATTCCAAATTCAGCTGGATCCAGGGGGTACAGGTAGCTTAAGGCCATCCACACCATAACTGAAAGTCAGAAGCCATAGTACTCAGTATGTAAATGTGATTCAGTAACTACATCCAAACTATCCCTAAAATAAAAACTATGTACATAATTTATCACTCCAACAACATACTCGATTATAAAGTAGAGATATAGACCTATTTATTCATCTATACTCTAGTTTCAGTTGGATTTCCTGTATAGGTAAGTTAAAACCACCCAAAAATATATTGAACACAATAGCCATAGTACTGAATTTGCATGGGTGATAAAACAAAAAGCTATTTCCCAAAATTAAGAACATAATTTTTCATTCTGATTACATAACCAACTCATACTCTAGTTTTAAATACTGTCTTTTTCCCATGCAAATCTAGGAGACAGTCTCTACAAATAATCCTTACATTATTTGGAGAGTGCAATAAATGTTTGGTAAATTATTGATGTATCTCTTGATGTTATTTCATACAGTAAAGATTAGCAGTAGTTCAACCTTAAACACATACATTTTAGATTCACGTGAATATTTCAGAAAAATATTAGCCGATGACAGTAACTAATGTGACTGATATATGTCAAAAACAACACATTACTTGAGTAAACCGACAGAGTCACGAGAATATACGTAGAATATTTACCAGAGTTTTTACAAGAAATCCCAAAAGAAGAAAGAATACATCAGACACCCAAAAAAGAGAAGAAAACTAAATCTGATTTGTGAAAAAAACTAAGTAATATTACCAAAAGTTCTACTCATTGCTATTTCCCTCAACGCTTAAATGTATAAAAAAAATCATCTGAATATTACCAAAATTATACAAACTCACACAACTTTACCTGAATGTTATACTGAAATACAAAAGTTAGAATGTCCAAACTGGGTTATATGATCAGTTAGCTATAATTTAGCCAGTTGATCAGCAGAAGGGTGGACCAGTGCTGTAAATTATAGCTCAAAGATAGTCAATATCAACATTAACACCTTCACTTTCATTCAAATCTAAAGAAAGCATTATCTTTCTCTATTTGTAGATAAAGTAATATCTGGCATATGGCATTCGTTGACTTGACTACAGCAGAGTGTAGTATGTACCTGAGTAACAGCTACAAACCTTTCCAGTTCATTAGTGCAGTTCAGAGTTTTTTAATTGTCTGATAAGGTATATTAAAATACTCCAAGATCTTTTTTGCAAGAGGGTGCAAAATATGATAATTATTTAGATGAGCAAAGATTTGAACCTGAAAAACTTGGTGCATGGCTTCGATTTGCTTCCTACACCAGACTCCAATTCTGTTACAAGACATTAATTACTTTTTTTCAGTTACCTCTGGACTTTCAATCTACTTACTCTTATAGTATCAAGCATTCATTTATTTCATTAATACGGCTACAAATTACATTAAAATAGGTCTACAAAGCATATGATTAAAATTTCCAGCACTTACTTCGGTTTAATGTTTTATTCATGCAGATTCACTTTCTTCTAATTAAGTTTTTTCAGCCAAAACCGGTAACAGAATCAAATACCTCTTTTCTCTTAAATAGAGTGTCACATCAAATGCAGAAACTTCAAATCATTAGTTCAGAAATAAAAATTGGAGAACAAAAAAAGAAAAAAAAACCCACTAAAAGTTAATAAAATACAACTTCATACACATCCCATGAAATCGCCAGGACCAACCAGACATAGAAATATATAAAAACCCATAGCAAAATATTTCCCTACTCCTACGACCTCACTCTCCTCAACCCGATAAATCAACCATAAAATCACATGCAAAAAAAGCAAGAAAGTTGAAAGTAAATCCAGAGATTGATAAAAAATACACACCTTGCCTAGACTTCTTGACTCCGCCATTAGCGTTAGAGCCAGCTTCGGGCCTCCCTCTCTTGCGAGCATCCATTGGAGCCAAAGAAACCGCCACAGATCGAGATAGAAGAAGAAGGTCAGATCCAATGCAGTGAAGAGAGCTCGAAACCCTAGGATATGGAGCAAGAAACGGGTGGTGGGAAAAACCCTAGCCCTAGGACGAGGATGAGGGTTTTTGGAGGTTGAGAGGCTTCCAGAGAAATGAAGGAAAGTACCAACTTTAATATATTTGTTTCACGTAATAATTGGGGAAACTACAAAATTAATTAATTAATTAATTAATTGTCCGCACGTGAGCGAACACGTGCTCTCACCACCCACCGATGATGATGTAATGCTATTGTGATCGGGTCGGGTGAGGTCAACCCGGTGCTGGTTTCGGGCTCCCTGGACTGGACCACACATAGTGGGCCTCATTTTCTTGCTTAATGTTTCCCGCATTTCAAAAATAAAACAATAGTTTATAGGAAGGACTCGGCTACAAACGTCCCTGCTATACAAATATTAGAACGGTTTGTAGCCATGGGATGAAAGACATGAACGGATAAAATCAAAATGGGTGAAATAAAATAAATCAAAAGCTAAAAATAATAAGGGCAATCGTGTCTTTTGCTAAATAATTAATGTTAAATGTGACTAAATTTTAGGGAGTGATAAATCCAAATATTCTATATATTTGGGTTTTGAAAACTATTTATTCTCATTCAAAAAAGATAAAGAATGTAATATCAGAGAGAGAGATGGAAGACGAACATATGATCGGTGATGTTGTGATTGTTGACACTGAAACAAGTATGTAAACACTTATTTCTATTCAACTGCATCTTCTTCATATATATATATATATACTTCTACAAACATCTATTCATCTGCATCTTCTCCATCTATATATATATATATATAATTTCTCTATGAAATAATTTGGTATATATATAATCAACTGATATTGCAACTGCTTTTGGTGTGAAAAATTTATAATTTTCTGTAAAATGTTTTGATCAACCAGTCATTATTATCAGTCGAAAAATATAGTCATTTGACGTGAAATAATTGTTTCAATTTGCATAATCAATATGAATATGAGATATGAATGGGGATTACATTTCATGACGAGCCCCAGTACTAAAAAAAGTAGCAGGTTAGGTGTCACCTTGAAATGCGTCACATAGTCACGTGAAGGCGAACGTGCCCCAAAATCCGGTGACGATGACGATGAATTTTGTCAATATGACAAGAGAGATTGCTTGACAACACGAACCATATGTCGGACAATGTAGTTCTTTAAATTAGCTTCTTTCGGGTCGTACATGATTGTGAAGTTTATAGAAGAGCATAATCACCGATTTTATGGTGCCGAACACTTCCAAGAACTGTGTGGGAACATAAGCCTGACATCCAAACAAAGCGAATGAGACAAAAAAATTTCTGATCATGAAGCAAATTAAAAAGTGATGGACATGAAACTAAGGTCCGACACAATTTATGTTTGTTCATGAAACAAAATAAAAGTTTTGTTCATGACACATTCTGTGTTTGTTCACGAAACTAATTAAATTTTTGAAAAATATGAAGAAAATTAAAAAGTGTTGGTCATGAAACTAATTACAACTTCTGATCATGACACAATTTAGTTATTGTAATGACACAATTTATGGTTGTTCATGACACAATTTCTGCTTGTTCATGAAACAAAATAAAAGTTGTGGTCATGACAAAATTTGTTGGGAGAAAAACGAATCTAATAGAATAATTAGAAGCAGCGGAATTAAATAATTCTCCCCACCTGTGCAAATCTCGTAGGAATCTATCAAGCAGAGCAAATCAAGCAAGCTAATAAAATATAGGAAACAAGAACACAATAGGCACACACAATTTTAGCGTGGAAAACCTCCTCAATGCGAGAGAGTAAAAACCACGGGACTCTCGAGGCCGCTTAATCTCCACTATTAATATAATGGGTACAACGAGTTCTCTCTAAATACAATTAGAGGATCACAATATCTCAAGATTAACCAATCTTGACTCAACCCACAATTACAAGAAAGAGTAGAGAAACTTCACCGAATCGATGAATCACGATCCAAAAATCGTATCAAATCACTCAGACCTCCAAACGCAAATTCCAACGGTCAGAACGTAGTACACGTCTTCCGAACACTCTGTCCAAAAATCAGCACGATCCAACGGTGGATCGACCTCCGATCGGACTCGAGAACCTTGCTGGTCGGCCCAGAAAATAGCAGAAAATTCTGCACGAATTTCACTCTATTTCTCTCTTGAATTGGTCTTATTTCCTTCTCTCTATTGCCTCCTATTTATAGGGAAGCAATTAGGGTTTTCTTTTCCACGTAGGATACTAACTACATGGGTTTTGGGCCTCCACTTATTTAATATAGGCCCAACAAATCTCCCCCTTATTCAACTAAGTGGAGGGCATCGCCATCCCGGCGATCTTACGACAAACATCAAGCTTCTCCCTTGGTAAGGCCTTCGTGAACATATCGAAACCATTATCATCAGTGTGGATTTTCTCAATCTCAAACAACTTGTCTTCAAGTGCATCTCTAAGCCAATGGTATCTCACATCAATATGTTTCGACTTTGCATGAAACGTAGAATTCTTACTCAAGTGAATCGCGCTTTGGTTATCACAATAAACCACATAGCGCTGCTGCTTGAAACCGAGCTCCCCTATGAATCTCTTCATCCACAACAACTCTTTACATGCTTCAGTTGTTGCGATATATTCAGCTTCTGTAGAAGAAAGTGCAACACACTTTTGTAGCCTTGACTGCCAAGAAACTGCTCCACCTGCAAATGTCATTAAATAGCATGAGGTGGATTTTCTGCTATCAACATCTCCTGCCATATCTGAATCAGAGTAGCTAACCAGCACTGGTTCTCCACTTCCAAAAGTAAGTCTGTAATTAGAGGTACCTCGGAGATATCTCATAATCCATTTGACTGCATCCCAATGCTCTCTACCCGGATTTGACAGAAAACGGCTCACAACACCAACTGCATGAGCTATGTCAGGCCTTGTACACACCATTGCGTACATCAAACTTCCTACTGCTGAGGCATACGGAACTCTATCCATGTCGTCCATCTCCTTCTCCGTAGAAGGGCTCTGTCGTGTACTTAACTTAAAGTGAGTAGCAAGAGGAGAGCTCACCACTTTAGCCTTGTCCATATTGAACCTTTCCAACACCTTTTCAATATATCGCTCCTGTGACATATGCAACTTCTTCGCAACTCTATCGCGAGTAATTCGGATGCCAAGAATAGTCTTCGCAGGACCCAAGTCCTTCATTGAAAAAACCTGACTCAACTGTTTCTTCAATCTCTCAACTCTGGAGACATTCTTGCCAACAATCAGCATATCATCAACATATAGCAATAGTATGATAAAATCATCATCAGAGAATTTCCGCACAAAAACACAGTGGTCAGATTTCGTCTTTTAGTAGCCTTGCTCACCCATGACTGACTCAAACTTCTTGTACCACTGCCTTGGTGCTTGCTTCAAACCATACAAGCTTTTCTGAAGCTTGCACACATAGTCCTCTTTTCCTTTTACTTTGAAGCCCTCTGGCTGCTCCATATAAATCTCCTTATCTAAGTCACCATGGAGAAATGCAGTCTTCACATCCATCTGCTCAACCTCCAAATCAAGACTAGCTGCTAAACCAAGAACCACCCGAATGGATGACATCTTAACGACAGGAGAAAATATTTCATCAAAGTCAATACCTTTCCTCTGGCTGAAACCCTTGACGGCCAATCTAGCTTTGTATCGGGGACGTGAAGTATTTTCTTCTTGCTTCACTCTGTAAACCCACTTGTTCTTCAAAGCTCTTTTGCCTTTCGGCAACTTCACCAACTCATAAGTATGATTCTCATGCAATGATTTCATCTCATCTTGCATTGCTTCAACCCACTCCTTCTTGTTCTCATCTTCAAGGGCTTCACTGTAACTTTCGGGTTCTCCCCCGTCAGATACTAACACATACTCATCAGCTGAGTAACTTGTAGATGGTTGTCGATCTCTAGAAGATCTTCTGAGTGGAACAACTGGTGGAACATCTGGTACTGGCAACTGCTCATGAACTTCATTATCCATCTCTACCTCTGTAGGAGCATCAACATCACCTGCACTCTGTTGGTCATCACGAACTTCATCTTCAACTTGACTTGGCACAACTGTAGAAGGAACTATATCAAAATCAATCAAGTCAGTTATAAATTGCGGAACACTTTCTTCAAACTTCGCAATATCTTTGATGTCATGATTCTCCATAAATACCACATCGCGGCTTCTGATAAGTTTCTTCTGCACCGGATCATAAAATCTGTACCCAAACTCATCCTCGCCATAACCGATGAATATGCACGGTCTAGTCTTCATATCAAGCTTAGATCTTTCATCCTTTGGAATATGCACAAATGCCTTGCATCCAAATACCTTTAAGTGATTGTAGGAGACATCTTTACCTGTCCAAACTCCATTTGGAACATCAAACTCAAAAGGCACAGACGGTGTGAGATTCAACACATGGACCACTGTATTCAAAGCCTCACCCCAAAAGCATCTTGGTAACCCTGCTTGTGAAAGTAAACATCTCGTCCTTTCAATAAGCGTTCTATTCATCCTCTCAGCTAACCCATTTAGCTGAGGCGTCTTTGGAGGCGTCCTTTGATGTCGAATGCCTTGGTCCTTGCAATAATCATCAAAAGAACCACAATACTCACCTCCATTATCGGTTCGCATGCACTTTAACTTCTTCCCAGTCTGTCTCTCAACTAGGGCATGAAACTGCTTGAAGACACCACACACTTGATCTTTAGTCTTCAAGATATAGGCCCACACTTTCCTTGAATGATCATCTATAAAAGTCACAAAATAGAGACCACCTCCAAGCGTCTTGGATTTCATAGGACCACAAACATCAGAGTATACTAAATCAAGCATCTCTGGCTTTCTCGAGGGAGGGGATGATTTGAAAGATACTCTAGTTTGCTTGCCGGCCAAGCAATGCTCACACTTCTCTAACGGTTCACCTTTCATTCCCGGTAGGAGATTCTTCTTTCCCAAAACCATCATTTCCTTCTCACTCATGTGACTAAGTCTCTTGTGCCACAATTCAGTTGTACTCTCTTTCTCGACTGCATTAATAATGCCACCACAAACTCTAGCTTGTGTCACGTACAACGAAGCACACTTTTCACCTCTAGCCACGACCATAACACCTTTAGTGAGCTTCCATGAACCACCACCAAAGGTATGATGAAAACCTTCATCATCTAGCTTGCCTACTGATATCAAATTCAAACGAATGTCAGGAATATACTTAACATTTTTCAGAATAAGAATTGTACCGTTTTTCGTCTCCAATCGCACATCTCCTATGCCAATGGCTTTTGACATGCCTCGATTTCCCATCTTAACATTGCCATAATCACCAGAGGTGTAAGATGAGAAGAGATCCTTTCGACTTGTAGCATGAATGGAGGCACCGCTATCTACTACCCAACTGGTCTCATCACAAGCCAAGTTAACATCTTCTTCATCACACAAGAGAAGAAACTCTTCAGTAATAGTAGCAACATCATCGTCATGACTTGCCTTCTTTTCTTTCTCTTTGTCATGTTGGTTGTCTCTCTTGAGCTTTCGGCAGTACTTTTTAATATGCCCCTTTAGACCACAGTGATAGCACTCTGCATTGATGTACCTGTTCTTACTCTTGCTTCTGTCTCTACCCTTTGGACCTCTACTCTTGCTCCTTCCTCTTTGCTCTGTCACTAAGACTTCTGAGTGCGAAGAGAAACCTTGTGACTTTCTCCTCATCTCTTCATTCAGAGCACTCCCCTTAGCCAAATCCATGGTGATAACACCATCTGGAGCTGAGTTAGATAAGGACGTCCTGAACGTCTCCCACGAGTCCGGTAATGTACCTAGAAGCCACAAACCATGCACCTCATCATCGAACTTAATACCCATTCCTGCAAGCTGATTAATAATTCCTTAAAAAGCATTAAGATGATCTATCAATGGAGCCCCATCATGATACTTCAAACTCATCATCTGCTTTATCAAGAACAACTTATTATTACCAGTCTTTCGAGCATATAACTGCTCAAGCTTGCTCCATAAACTGGGTGCATATGTCTCTCCACTAACATGATTCAAAACATTATCATCCACCAACTGTCTAATATAGCCACATACTTGACGATGCAATAAATTCCATTCACCATCAGATTTGTTTTCAGGCCTAGCTTCACTGAAAACCGGTAGATAATAATCCTTCGCATAAAGAAGATCTTCCATCTTCCCTTTCCAGACATGATAATTTGAACCATTCAGACTAACCATTCTGCTTGTATTAGCTTCCATTATTTAACACGAGATACCGATTAAATAACCTTCCCTCTGATACCACTTTATTGGGAGAAAAACGAATCTAATAGAATAATTAGAAGCAGCGGAATTAAATAATTCTCCCCACCTGTGCAAATCTCGTAGGAATCTATCAAGCAGAGCAAATCAAGCAAGCTAATAAAATATAGGAAACAAGAACACAATAGGCACGCACAATTTTAGCGTGGAAAACCTCCTCAATGCGAGAGAGTAAAAACCACGGGACCCTCGAGGCCGCTTAATCTCCACTATCAATATAATGGGTACAACGAGTTCTCTCTAAATACAATTAGAGGATCACAATATCTCAAGATTAACCAATCTTGCCTCAACCCACAATTACAAGAAAGAGTAAAGAAACTTCACCGAATCGATGACGCACGATCCAAAAATCGTATCAAATCACTCAGACCTCCAAACGCAAATTCCAACGGTCAGAACTTAGTACCACGTCTTCCGAACACCCTGTCCAAAAATCAGCACGATCCAACGGTGGATTGACCTCCGATCGGACTCGAGAACCTTGCTGGTCGGCCCAGAAAATAGCAGAAAATTCTGCACGAATTTCACTCTATTTCTCTCTTGAATTGGTCTTATTTCCTTCTCTCTGTTGCCTCCTATTTATAGGAAAGCAATTAGGGTTTTCTTTTCCACGTAGGATACTAACTACATGGGTTTTGGGCCTCCACTTATTTAATATAGGCCCAACAAAATTTGTGTGTGTTTATGAAACAAAATAAAACTTAACGAGAATCAAGTTTAAAAGTAGTTAATGATTTTGACTAGAGAGAAGATCACTACAATTAGCGAGAATCATGTTCAGATTGAATTTTCTTAATCAAAATCAAACTTACAATGGCAGTATTGCCCTCCAAGACATGCAAAAAGTCTTTCTTGTTATGTTAAATTAACATTATTTACATTGAATTGTCATCTCAAATAAGTGCAAATCATGGCCGTCCAATATATGATCTAATGGACATGACGCGTTCTAAGATTTGTATGGTATACTTAAGTTTGTATCCGATTAACACCCTAGTTTATATTTATAGCTTCCCTAAGCTTAGATATCAGATGTGAGCAAGAAAATCCATCAACCTATCCCAGCCTGCCTCAACCTACCCGCTATGAAACTCAATCTGGTGTATCTGAACGGGTAATGGGTCTAAAAAATGAAACTCGCTAGTATATGGCCCGGGTGGCGGGTTGGAGATGTATAACCCGGCCCAACCTGGTCCCCGGTTAAATGCATAGAGAACATTAAATGATGTATAAGAATCAAAACTTGGTGTTTTGCTTGCAGTTAATGTTAAAGAATCAAATGACACGTTCAACATATTTTGAGTGAGAATTAACTTCTTTTGTTTTTTGATCATGGTTGTTTGGTTTGGTTGTTGTTAAGAGTTTTTGACGTAACAATCAATTGTGTAATTATGTGTAATGTTTTAATGCCAAATTTATTGTAAATTTCTTTTTTTAGTTGTTTGACATTAATTAAGGTTACTTGATTTTCGCTTGGTATTTTTTATTATTTGATGTTAATTAGGTTAATACGCTAAGTTGGTAAACAAGTTAATTTTAATTGATTTTGAGCTTTAAAATACCATAAAATAAATGACTTTAGATGACAGATCGTCTTAGGTAAAACACCCAACCCACCTGGATTCAACCCACCCCCAACCTGTTAGAACCCACCTCAATCAGGTTGGGTAATGGGTCCCCATATCTCCGTTATCTCTGAATTGAATCCAATAAGTAATGTAACCCGTCCCAACTTAGTCTATTCTCACCCCTATTAGATATTTTATTATTGTATTGTGCAATACTTTTAGCCAAATAGTAATATTTTACACAGAAATTTGTTGAGATAAAAGTTTTTGTTACATAATTAACATGTATTCGGCAAAATGTATGCATATGCATTAAGTCATAGGGAATAGTTGTCCTCACTAAACCAATTTGAGGGACAAACCCAAGCTAGTAGCACCACAAGGAATATTTCGAATACGATCAAAGAAGGGCTATCTCACAAACCAATGGCTTAGAAATTCGTCCTTCTTCAAAACGATAGATAAGTCCCAAAAAATTTGAGTTGAAAATGAGCTCATATTCACAAAGAAAATACGTGTATTTGTCTTTAAATAAAATTTGAGGAAAAACTTGATAAACAAATGTCACAACTCATAGTGGGTCGGACATCTAAGACACCGACGAACACAAGCCCTCATCGAGGTAACTCATTATCGGCCAAAAATGCGCGATGAGTTAGAGCAATGTGTGAAGACATGCTTCATTTGAAAAGAAGACAAGAGTAAACACTGACGCTCGTCGGCAGTCCTGTTCCAACCATTACACATCCCATCCTGCCCATGGGAAAGCATCAACATGAATTTTATCATCAATCTCCTAAATTTACAAGGCAACAACATGATCATGGTCATAGTGGACAAACTCTCAAAATACGACACAACATGACCACGCCGAAGGAATGTCGAGCCAAATTCGCTGCTAAACTATTTTTCGAACATATGGTGAATCACTTCAGACTCTCATAGACAATCATAAGTAATAGAAATCTACACTTGATGAAAAGTTTTTGAAAAAAATTATTCTGCTTGATTGGATCAAAAATAGATGGACAAAAATGGCCCACTCGAGGTGTAATTACGATCACTTCATAAGTGCAAACTAACAAATAAGACATATTTTTTGAACATTACATAATTCTCTTACAATTGGCGGATGAGTAAGTCCATAAACAATAGTCAATCCGATCTTACTACTGGAAGGCAATTGTATACCTCGGTCGCATTAGAGCTGGAGTACACGGGCAGCAGCCCAGAAGCTTTCAACACTGGCAAATCTTGACAGGAAAAAGCAATAATTGCCCACACCTATCTCGCTATGGTTGCGAAGAAGATGAAAAAAATGAATGGCCCACCCTGTCGACACCTGACATTTCACATTGGAGACCAAGTGATTATCAAATATCACGAGAACCGAAACAAGATCGCATGCAAACTATATAAAGGACCACCCTGTTGCTTTGACGATCTCTTCCTCATTCTGAAAAAGATAAGAAAGGCAACATACAAAGTTGAGTTACCCACCACAACTCAAGATTCATGCCAACTCGTCTTTTATGTTAGCAACTTGAAACCATTTTATGATGACACGTACAGAAGGATCAGAACCGACACGTTCCTAAAAGGGCTTTCCCAATGACCTTCTTTGCACATGACAAAAAGGTTGAACAAACATTGACAAAACGAATGGAAAAACTCATGGCATGTTTTGCATTTAAAGCATGGAAGAACTCAAAATTAAAATCAATATTATATTTGTATATACCTTGTCAAATATTACTTCGAGTAAATTCTCGATCCATCTAAAATCGTGCAATATTCTCTAAGAATATGCATGTTAAATATAGGCTTTTGACTCAAAATAATATGAAAAATAAGGGTATAAGTATAATACTGATCAAACTTTAACATCATAAAGTTTTTTTTGTAAGCCTGTCTATTTTATAGTTTATTAGTGCGCTGTAGTGAGTTGTTTTCATTCTTGAAGTGTAACCCTTTTAAACATGTTTGCACTTGCCCGATGATGAAAAATGAGAGAGCATGGTGAGTGACATTGAAGCCAATATCCAGATTGAGCTGCTTAATGTGTGGAAACAAAATGTAAACGCCTACCATGGGGCTCGAACCCATGACCACAAGGTTAAGAGCCTTGCGCTCTACCAACTGAGCTAGACGGGCCATGTGATCCTAAGCCTAATCATTATATATATAAATAAAATAATAATAACATTCATGTGTCTGTCCATCCCAAACCATAGCCACAGCAAAACATCATAATCCTGCTACCTTCCAAATAAATCTTTCGGGGCATGATTTCACAAAATGTGGTAATTCTCCACCATCATCACTCAAAAACGCCATATCAAGACGGAGAAGAATAGCATTCAGACCCAAATTAAACTCTCAAATTCATTAGCAGGATGGTAACAAAAGAACATACTCATACAACTAACAAAATTTGAAGATTTATATTAAACAGAAATTTGAAACTCGAGTATTTTGATCATTTCGTATTAAAAATTAACAATATTACTTAATTGGTCCATTGACCAATTGGACTGGTCTGGTCCACATGTTGATTTGATTTAACCCGACTCAATTCTAGTCTATTTCAATTAAGCTGGTTTACTAAAAAATTTAGAATTTTTTTGTTTATGTGATATAATTTTTTCAGCACTCAGGCCCAATTTATATTTTTCTTTATATCATTTATAAAATTTCTTGCGGATACAAAGGAAACTTAAAAATGTATAGATGCTAATAGACCAAAGTATATTGGAGGCATGTAATTATCCTATAAAACATTTATTAACAAACAAATTTACAAAAGGAAATGGGAGAAAGAAATGGTCCAAAGGGTATAATGGTCATAATGTTATTTGTTTGAGAAAGGTAAATAGGGGTGCAGCGAGCGAGCGAGGCTTCCACAAAGCAGTGAAGTATTGTTGCTCCTCAGAAGCTGCTCTTCGTCTTCCTTCGAATTTCACCCACAGGTACTGCTCCGTCCTCTTCCATTTCTTTTCGATTTCCAAGAGTTTCTTTTACTTGATTTGTATTTTTCGATTTACATTTCTTGTATCTAGGGTTCCATTTCTGTTGCGGTACCTCAGATTCACAATTTGATCCAGAATTTGTTCCTCTTTCATCACCCAAATCATGCCGAGTTATGTATTTGTTTTCGATTATGATCAACATCACTGGAAATTCACAGTTTTATTTCGGGAAAATGAGATTTTTAATTTTCTTTGCGGTTCGATTTTGATTTTCATATGATTTACGCAGTATCATTGCATTTGTGGGTTAAAGATGTAAATTTGTTTATTTTTCTCTCGTAGGTAGAAATTATTTCCAAGGAAAATGTTGGGATTTCCAATTGGGATTTCCAATTTATTTCACTCCAACTCCAAGTTCATTTTGAAATCATAATATTTTCCAAGGAAAATGTTGCAGACCCATTTTTTATTTTTAAATTCAGATGTTGTTTTGGCTGAATCATTGGACTCTTAGGAGGATCAACGTCTTGTTCTGAATGTTGATACATTCTGTACTTGTTTAATTGTTTGGATCAGTATCAAGCTAGAAGAAAGCCATGGATCCTGAAGAGGTTAGGTATTTGGAGGAAGTGGATTCTCCAATGGTGAAAACATTTAAGGGCGCAACCTCAGGTTTTGTTGCTGGAACTATTTGGGGGACTGTTGTTGCTACTTGGTTGGATGTGCCTCGGGTTGAGAGAAATGTAGCTCTTCCAGGCCTCATAAGGACCCTGAAGATGATGGGTAGACATGGGGTGACTTTTGCTGCTATTGGGGGAGTTTATGTCGGTGTAGAGCAGTTGACGCAGAGTATTAGGACGAAAAGAGACTTCGTCAATGGAGCTGTTGGTGGTTTTGTTGCCGGGGCTACTGTTCTGGGTTTCAAAGGTGAGACTTTCTGTCTTTTTCAAACGCTTCACTAGTTCCTGTGTCTGTTGCTACATTTTTTTGGATTGGTAACATGTACTTAACCATATCTGGTGAGATATAGGTTGTGTTTAGCATGACAAATAATCTTCCTTATATCTTAATGACCAAATCAGTAAGATCGGTGGTAATTGTTTCGGAAGACTTGCATATGAATGCCATTCAAACCTTTTTACCTGTGAATGAGAATGTGGCTCCAAGTTCATTGGGTGGTAAAAGATATTTCTCAGTTTACATTTTCATGGAAAGTTTATAGCTTGAACCTTAAAAGATCTTTCTCAGTTGCTTAAGTACAATTTGCATCCCGTATAGAGAGGTTTCACTCTGTTGCTTAAATAACTGAGACATAAATATCCCTTCTACTAAAATGAATACGTATGTGATACAAAGTATATGGTAGGTGTTCTATGTCTGCTCTGAAAGAAATTGTTATCGGTTATCATTTTCTGTGCCTGCCAACTTATAAAATTATAAGACCTAATAAGTGGAGTGGACTGTGAACTTTTAAATGCTTCATACATTTGATGGAATTAGGACTTAATTAATCCCCAATGCGTATTTACTGCCCCGTTTCAGAGCTCACTTACTCTCTTAAACTTTAGTTGCTCGTATCATATATATGAGGGAAAATTGCAAAAAGTCTCCCTATAATTGTTTGTTTTTGCCAAATCTCTCCCTTCACTGTATTTTTGCAAAAACTCTCCCTCACTCATGTTTAAATTTGCACGATTTGTGCAAATCCGTGAAAATTAACGGAAGTATCACTTAAGTGTTGGACGTTTGAGTTAGCACGTTTAGGGGTGGGTATAGGGTCTAGAACTGGACCGAATCGGTAAAAAATTAGACCAGATTGGACTCCCCGGTTCTCCATTCTCCAGTCCCGATTCTCCAGTCTCGGTTCCGGTTCGGTTTGGATTCGGTCTTCGATTTCGTTGCCATAGTGCCGACCCCTAACACTTAAGTGACACTTCCATTAATTTTCACGGATTTATGCAAAAAAAACATGAGTAAGGGAGAGTTTTTGCAAAAATAAACATGAGTGAGGGAGAGTTCTTGCAAAAATACAGGGAAGGAAGAGTTTGTGCAAAAAAACATAATTATAGGGAGACTTTGCAATTTTCCCCATATATTATTGGATTATCATTTGTTTTGCTTATAGAAGGCGAGGCAATGTCTTATTTGTGTCCTCTGGTTATGACTGATGGAGTCTATGCTCACTTATTGTGTTTTACTATTCTATTATTGCTTATGCTATTCATTTTACATTCTCGAGCCAAAGCTGACTTACACTCTTAAACAGGAAGGAGCATTTCTACAGCACTTCAGGCTGGGGCAGCCCTAGCAGCGACTTCAGCACTGATTGATGCTGGTGGTCAAACGACAAGAATAGACAACGGCAAGGAGTACTACCCATACACTACCAAGAAGAGAAACGCGACTGAGTGATTGTCTCAACTAGAGAGAGGCATTACAATGTTGGTTGGGAGGAGTGCATTTTGTTGAAATGTCTTGAATGTTTTAAGAGATGTAAACATACTCTGAATTCCCTTTCTTTACCCTTTCACTCCATAACGTTTTAGAGCCCAAGTGGATGGTTTGAATAAATGTTTCATGTCGTTTTGTCAAATTTTCATTTCAGTTTTGTACTGATGCACTTGATATGGATCAATTTGGGACTTAGGATCTCCTGAAGCACCTTATTTATGCTTCAGTAAGTAGTGATTGTTTTCAATTGCTCATAATACGGTCGTTTAATGTTTATTTTATCATGTATATTTAACTAATTTTGATAAATACCGATGTTAAAAACTAAATGAAATGAAGGAATACAAGTTAAATTTGACTGTTTTTCTTTTAAATGATATACACATGTAAATATAATTATATATATTAAGTAAACAGTGTCATTGAAATTCAAAAGTTAAGTTTATACTTAAATAACTTAATCTTAAATCAAATATTCGATCAATCAAACTTGAATAACTAATTAAAAATGGAATTGGTTTTATGTCTTGAAAAACATTTCAAATTTGAGGATAGATCGAGCTGAGAGTCTCTTAACATTCCTATAGTGTATGATCACTTTTTGTAGTTATTTATTGGATATATTGAATATGATGGACAGGTGGCAGCAGCCCATTAGGCCATCCAGATTTCTTGGACCAGTGAAGCGATGAAGCTTGTTGTAGTGAAGACTGAGTCACAGTAGAGAGTAGAAAGAGAAAGACTTGAAGCTTATCAATCAAAATCATCATCCTCTCCAGGTAGCCATGGCCGCGAGAGGACTTGGCTCTTGTTGTTCTCTCTCTTATACCAGGTAACCCACTTCTTCTCTCTATCTCGCCGCTTCTTCATTTTTACTATCCATTGTTGCTACTTTCTGTCACTTACTTTTCTCTATATTTTTAATTTCGGCTTCACTTCCTGCTTTGGAATTGGACCCAAACATGCATTGCTCAGAATCCAGGCTAACTGTTTTTTTTGTCAATTTTTCTGAGATTTTCTATGCGATACTTTTGTTGAATCCAATCCATTTAAAAGTTCGACCTGATAAGTAGAAGCTTATCATGTGATCAATGAATCCGCCATTATTTTGATCAACTGGTCAATATTGTTTGTACTGTTCTTTTGAGTGAGAACAGTAGTTCTATGGGAAATAGGTTTGTATTCCCGTGAAGTCCCAAAATTTCTAAACAACCGAACAAGGGTTTTGGTTTTTGCCAATTTGAAGCTTGAACGACTTTGCCAATTATCGATCGTATAAATATTCTATGCAGACTTTTCATTTTGCTTTCTTACATTAATTGTATTATTCGTTAACATTTAAATATAATGAACATGGAAGTAAGGAATTAAGGATGTGTTCTCAGCCATTTTCGGACATCTTCATTGGTAGTCAAGGCTCCTCGCGGAAGGCTCGTCAGAGGCAAACCTCTTTGTCGGAGTTTTGCAATTAGAGCAGAAGTTAAGTTTGTGAACAGTGAGGAAGCGAAGCAGCTCGTAGACACTGAGGGATATTCGATAGTGGATGTGCGGGACAAATCTCAATTTGACCGTGCTCATATTAGTAAATGCTACCATGTACCCCTTTTTATCGAAAACAAAGACAATGACTTGGGTACAGCCTTCTCTCTCTACAAATTATAGTTATCAGCAAATGTTGCATACATTTTCAGAACTGTTTCAGACTTTCAGTCTCTTAGTTGCTTTTGTGTTTTATAGTAATTTGTAACTCGTTTTCTGCAGGAACAATTGTAAAAAGGCAGCTGCACAACAATTTCTCGGGTTTGTTCTATGGGTTACCGTTCACTAAACCCAACCCTGAGTTCGTGCAAACAGTCAAGAGTCAGCTTCCTCCAGAAAGTAAAGTGTTAATTGTATGTCAAGAGGGCTTGAGGTTTGTTTCTTTGAAGTTGGGTTTGGTATTTAATGATTTGTTAAGTAATATAAGGAACCGCTTGACGGGATATTTTGTTTTTATTTCTTGCGAAGATCTGCTTCTGCTGCTGATAGATTAGAAAAGGCTGGTTTTGAGAACATTGCGTGTATAACATCGGGGCTTCAATCCGTGAAACCAGGTTAGCTCCAAATCTATTTACTTTGTGCTGTCACAAAAGAAAAAGAGATACGATAAGTTGTGGTTTGCAGGAACATTTGAGTCTGTTGGTTCCACGGAGTTGCAAAATGCCGGAAAAGCTGGTTTGGTCACGATCCAAGGAGATATCTCCAGAGTCCTCGGAGCTATACTTGTTTGTAAGTGTTATTACTATTATTTTAGCTTTGGCGGTAACACTTTTATCTCTTATACTGATTATGTTGCTTGATCAACTCTCAGGCGCGTTTCTATTCATCACATTTTTCCCCGACTTAGCAGAGAAGATCCTTGCACTGATCCCTGTTTGATCCATGGTTATTCATATTCTTAGACTTGTTGTCGGTAATATTGTATTATCTCGTGCTTATTACCTTAGTGAATCGATCGTTTAATTCATTCTTTTGTTTGGGGTTGAAATTAGCCAGATTTGTGCACGTCCTTACTCTTTGAAATAGTTGACAGTTGAAAAAAAAATGTGAATCTCAGATAATTCAAGCATTTCCTGTAATAATAGGATCGATGGCTATTACAGATCATGGGAAAATTAAGAGCATTATAATTAAAACGAATATGATAGAATAATTAGACGCATCGGAATTAATTAATTCATCCTACGTGTGCAAATCTCGTATTAATCTATCAAGCAGATCAAATATAACAAACAAAAACACAATAGACATGTACACTTTTAGTGTAGAAAACCTCCTCAAGACGAGAGAGGAAAAACTAGGAGACCCTCGAGGCCGCTTAATCTCCACTATCAATATAATGAGTACAACGAGTTCTCTCTAAATACAATTAGAAGATCACAATATCTCAAGATTAAATAATCTTAACTCAAGCCACAATTACAAGAAAGAGTAGAGATACTTCACCAAATTGGTGGCACACGATCAGAAAAATGTATCAAGTCATTAAGATCTTCAAACACAAATTTCAACGGTCAGAATGTAGTACCACATCTCCCAAACACCCTGTCCAAAAATCAGCACGATCCAACGGTGGATCGACTTCCGATCAGACTCAAGAACCTTGATGATCGGCCCTGAAAGTAGCAGAAAATTCTGCACGAATTTCACTCTATTTCTCTATTGAATTGCCTCTATCATTCTCTCTATTGCTTTCTATTTATAGGCAATCAATTAGTGTTTACTTCTTCATGTTGGATACTAACCACATGAGCTTTGAGCCTCCACTTATTTAATAAAAGCTCAAGAAATCTCCCTCTTATTCAACTAAGTGGTGGGCATTGCCATCTCGGCGATTTTACGACAAATATCAAACTTCTCCCTTGGTAAGACCTTCGTGAACATACCAAACTCATTATCATCTTTGTGGATTTTCTCAATCTCAAACAACTTGTCTTCAAGTGCATCTCTAAACTAATGGTATCTCATATCAATATGTTTCGATTTTGCATGAAACGTAGAATTCTTACTCAAGTGAATCGCGCTTTGGTGATCACAGTAAACCACATAGCGTGCTGCTTGTAACCGAGCTCCTCTATTGATCTCTTCATCCACAACAACTTTTTACATGCTTCAATTGTTGCAATATATTCAACTTTTGTAGAAGAAAGTGCAACCCACTTTTGTAGTATTGACTGCCAAGAAATGTCATTAAATAATCTAAGGTGGATTTTCTGCTATCAACATCTCTTATCATATCTGAATCATAGTAGCTAACCAGCATTGGTTCCCCACTTCCAAAAGTGAGTATGTAATTAGAGGTACCTTAGAGATATCTCATAATCCATTTGACTGCATCCCAATGCTCTCTACCCGGATTTGACTGGAAAATGGCTCACAACACCAACTGCATGAGCTATGCAAGGCCTTGTACACACCATTGCGTACATCAAACTTCCTACTGCTGAGGCATATGGAACTCTATTCATGTCGTCCATCTCCTTCTCCGTAAAAGGGTTATGTTGTGTATTTAGCTTAAAGTGAGTAGCAAGAGGAGAGCTCATCACTTTAGTCTTGTCCATATTTAAATTTTGCAAGACTTTTTCAATATATTGCTTTTGTGACATATGCAACTTTTTCGCAACTCTATTACGAGTAATTTTGATGCCAAGAATAGTCTTCGCCAGACCCAAAACCTTCATTGAAAAAACACGACTCAACTGTTTTTTTAATCTCTCAACTCTGGAAACATTATTGCCAACAATCAGCATATCATCAACATATAGCAATATTATGATAAAATCATAATCAGAGAATTTCTGCACAAAAACACAGTGGTTATATTTCGTCTTTTGGTAGCATTGCTCACCCATAACTGACTCAAATTTCTTGTACCACTGCCTTAGTGCTTGCTTTAAACCATACAGGCTTTTCTGAAGCTTGCACACATAGTCCTCTTTTCCCTATACTTTGAAACCCTCTGACTGCTCCAAATAAATCTCCTTATCTAGTCATCATGTAGAAATGCAGTTTTCACATCCATTTGCTCAACCTCCAAATCAAGACTAGCTCCTAAACCAAGAACCACCCGAATAGATGACATCTTAACAACAAGAGAAAATATTTTATCAAAGGCAATACCTTTCCTCTGGCTGAAACTCTTGATGACCATTCTAGCTTTGTATCGTGGACGTGAAGCATTTTCTTCTTGCTTCACTCTGTAAACCCACTTGTTCTTCAAAACTCTTTTTCTTTAGGCAACTTCACCAACTCATAAGTATGATTCTTATGCAATGATTTCATCTCATCTTGCATGGCTTCGACCCACTCCTTCTTGTTCTCATCTTCAAGGGTTTCACTGTAACTTTCGGGTTCTCCTCGTCAGATACTAACACGTACTCATCAGCTGAGTACCTTGGAGACGGTTATCGATCTCTAGAAGTTCTCATGAGTGGAACAATTGGTGGAACATCTGGCACTCACATTTGCTCATGAAATTCATTATCCATCTGGACCTCCATAAAAACATCAACATCACGTGCACCCTGCTGGTCATCACGAACCTCATCTTCAACTTGACTTAGCACAACTACAGAAAGAACTATATCAAAGTCAATCAAGTCAGTTACAAATTGCAGAGCACTTTATTCAAACTTCGCAATATCTTTGATGTCCTGATTATCCATAAATACTATATCGCGACTTATGATAAGTTTCTTCTACACCGGATCATAAAATCTGTACCCAAACTCATACTCGTTATAACCGATGAAAATGCACGGTCTAGTTCTCATATCAAGTTTATATTTTTCATCCTTTGGAACATGCACAAATGCTCTCATCCTAATACTTTCAAGTGATTATAGAAGACATCTTTACCTGTCCAAATTCCATTTGCAACATCAAACTCAAGAGACACACACGGTGTGAGATTCAACACATGAACCACTGTATTTAAAGCCTCACCCCAAAAGCATCTTGGTAACCCTGCTGTGAAAGTAAACATCTCGTCCTTTCAATAAGCGTTCTATTAATCCTCTCAGCTAACTCATTTAGCCGAGGCGTCTTTGGAGGCGTCCTTTGATGTTGAATGCCTTGATCCTTGGAATAATCATCAAAAGAACCACAATACTCACCTCCATTATCGGTTCACATGCACTTTAACTTCTTCCTAGTTTGTCTCTCAACTAGGGCATGAAATTTCTTGAAGACACCATACACTTGATCTTTAGTCTTCAAGATATAGACTCATACTTTTCTTGAATGATCATCTATAAAAGTCACAAATTAGAGACCATCACCAAATGTCTTGGTTTTCATAGGACCACAAACATCAGAGTATACTAGATCAAGCATCTATGACTTTTTCGAAGGAGGGGATGATTTGAAAGATACTCTAGCTTGCTTGCCAGCCAAGCAATGCTCACACTTCTCTAACAGTTCACCTTTCACTCCTGGTAGAAGATTTTTTTTCCCCAAAACCATCATTCTTTTCTCGCTCATGTGACTAAGTCTCTTGTGCCACAATTCAGTTGTACTCTCTTTCTCAACTGCATTAATAATGCTATCACAAACTCTAGCTTGTGTCACGTATAAAAAATCACATTTTTCACCTCTAGCCACGACCATAACACCTTTAGTGAGCTTCCATAAGCCACTACCAAAGGTATGATGAAACCCTTCATCATCTAGCTTGCCTACAGATATCAAATTCAAACGAATGTCAGAAATATGTTTAACATTTTTCAGAATAAGAATTGTACCGTTTTTCGTCTCCAATCGCACATCTCCTATGCTAATAGCTTTTGACATGCCTCGATTTCCCATCTTAACATTACCATAATCATCAGATGTATAAGATGAAAATTGATCCTTTCTACTTGTAGCATGAACATAGGCACCGCTATCTACTACCCAACTGGTCTCATCATAAGCCAAGTTAACATTTTCATCATCACACAAGAGAATAAGCTCTTCTGTAATAGTAGCAACATCATCGTCATGATTTTCCTTCTTTTCTTTCCCTTTGTCATGTTGCTTGTCTCTCTTGGGCTTTCAACAATACTTCTTAATATGCCCCTTTAGACCACAATGATAGCACTCTGCATTGGTATACATGTTCTTATTCTTGCTTTTGTCTCTACCCTTCAGACCTCTACTCTTGCTCATTCCTCTTTGTTTTGTCACTAAAACTTCTGAGTGCGAAGAGGAACGTTGTGACTTTCTTCCCATCTCTTCATTTAGAGCACTTCCCTTAGCCAAATTCATGGTAATAACACCATATGGAGTTGAGTTAGATAATAACGTCATGAACGTCTCCCACGAGTCCTGTAATGTACACAGAAGCCACAAACCCTGCACCTCATCATCAAACGCGATACTCATTCCTGCAACCTGATTAATAATTCATTGAAAAACATTTAGATGATCTGTCAACGGAGCCCCATCATGATACTTCAAACTCATCATCAACTTTATCAAGAATAACTTATTATTACAAGTCTTTCTAGCATATAATTGCTCAAGCTTGCTCCATAAACTGCGTGCATGTGTTCCCTACTGATATGATTCAAAACATTATCATCCACCCACTGTCTAATATAGCCACATACTCGACGATGCAATAAATTTCATGCATCATCATATTTGTTCTCCGGCTTGGCTTCACTGAAAACCGGCAGATAATAAAGAAGATCTTCCATATTCTCTTTTCAAACATGATAATTTGAACCATTTAGACAAACCATTCAACTTGTATTAGCTTCCATTATTTAACACATGATACAAATTAAATAACATTCGCTCTGATACCACTTTGTTGGGAGAAAAACGAATTTAATAGAATATTTAGATGCAACAGAATTAAATAATTCTCCCTACATGTGCAAATCTCGTAGGAATCTATCAAGCAAATCAAATCATTATACTTGTATTATCTTCCATTATTTAACACATGATACCGATTAAATAACCTTCGCTTTGATACCACTTTGCAAGGTAGAAAAACGAATCTAATAGAATAATTAGATGCAACGGAATTAAATAATTCTCCCTACATGTGAAAATATCGTAGGAATCTATCAAGCAAATCAGATCATTTTACTTGTATTAGCTTCCATTATTTAACACATGATACCGATTAAATAACCTTCGCTCTGATACCACTTTGTTGGGAGAAAAACTAATATAATAGAATAATTAGATGCATCAGAATTAAATACTTCTCCCTACCTCTGCAAATCTCGTAGGAATCTATCAAGCAAATCAAATCAAGCAAGTTAACAAATATAGCAAACAAGAACACAATAAGCACACATAATTTTAGTGTGGAAAACCTTCTCAATGCCAGAGAGGAAAAACCACGGGACCCTCGAGGCCGCTTAATCTCCACTATCAATATAATGGATACAACGAGTTCTCTCTAAATACAATTAGAGGATCACAATATCTCAATATTAGACAATCTTGTCTCAAGCCATAATTACAAGAAAAAGTAGAGAAACTTCACCGAATTAGTGGCACACGATCAGAAAATCGTATCAAATCACTCAGACTTCCAAACACAAATTTCAACGGTCAGAACGTAGTACCACGTCTTTCGAACACTTTGTCCAAAAATCAGCACGATCCAATGGTGGATCGACCTCCGATCAGACTCAAGAACCTTGTTGGTCGGCTCTAAAAGTAGTAGAAAATTCTGCACGAATTTCACTCTATTCCTCTCTTGAATTGCCTTTATTCTTCTCTCTATTGCCTTCTGTTTATAGGCAAGCATTTAGGGTTTCCTTCTCTAATACTAACCACATGAGTTTTGGGCCTCCACTTATTTAACAAAGGCCTAACATGTATTCCTAAGAATCATTCTAAAAGGACAAGTAATTATCAGTCAGGAAACTTCTCTTTTCAGGATCAGTAAACCGAAAAATATATATGCTCAGCAGTTGAATTTCACAAGAACCTTGGTTGACGATAAATTCTTTTGAAATAAATTAATTTAGTGAGTTAACATATATAATTAGGGATACATTCTAGTGAGAACTAAAAGTTGCGTGAGAATCGTGAGAACCAACGTAGGGGCGCCATGTGGCAGGAGGGGCGCGTTTTTTTCTATACAAAATCAGTGAACTTTGTCGGGAAAGTGGTTTAACGAGGATTTAGAAGGTTTTTTTTGGGTCTACTACGTCAGCGACACTGCCAACGCACACTACGTGTCGCGCACTAGAAGGTTCGCACGTGGCGATCTGGTTCACACAAAATTACCACCCTTTATAATTATGTTTGTATTTTCCAGACTATATATACACCACAACTACCTATTATCAATGTAATCATAGAATTTTCAGTATCCTTGTAGACAATGAAGTTGTTGCAACGTTAACGATCTATAACCAACTAAAATAACGGCTACATATATCATATGAAGTAGGAAATTGGGAATCCATTTTAACGTTAATGATCTATAGCCAACTAAATTAACATTTGAACCATAAATGAATTCATTTCTTTTTCTTAATTTCTCCATTTTCTTTCGCAACATGAATACATGAATCAACCAAACATCAGGCAAAATGAAACAGCCAAACAATTGTTGCGGTTAAAATCAAGTAAAGTTAATAAGGCCTTCTTTACATGGTATCAGAAGATAAGAGAAAGAAAACTAAGAAGGAAAGCGTGTGCAAGGATGAAGTAACAAATGACTGTGATTTGCTTGCTTAATTATGGGTTGACTTGATAGGCAAGATACCAATAACAATGGCAATAACATTTTTTTCTTGAGGCATCTTGTAATGTAACACACCAGTTTAAAAGAACAAAATAAGTACATAAACTATAGTTACATATCTCAGAGGTGCTAATGGCACTTTAAAATCTACAAGTAAACAACATATATTTTGTAGTAAAGCAAGTAAGAACATGCACCCCAAGAACTTGTTAAATTAATCTTCAACACAGATTTATTACAAATTACAATTATGTCTCACAATGTTTTTTAATCATTAATTAATACACATCAAAATATGGATAAGAATACATTAAATAAAAGTTAAAAGTGCAATTAATCCTCATCCAACACAATTAAGTGTTCCCATGTACAAATCATTATTATATTTAATATCTTGTAACTCATAACTCATAACTCATAACTAATCAGAAGTGGTTGGTTAGTAACATACTAACAACATCTAGTGAGTTATAGATTATTTTGTATATTTAATTTAAATAAATAAATAAAAATATGAAACACAACGGTCACCGCAAGATTGACGTGGAGTCCGAGCAGGGTCACAGAGACGCATGTTCTGGGCCCCACCACACCATTTCTCTAAAAAAAGATAAAAGGAGAATGCGAAAAAGCAACAGAGAGAGAGAGAGTAATGGAGTAGCTCGTTTCTGTATTCTCTCAGATTCATCAGATCCCACCATTGCTTAACCATGTCTTCTTCTTCTTGCTACTACGCAGTGTCGTGATTGAGCTCTGGAGTTTGTTTTGCTTTCTTCTGTTCGAGTTCTTCACTCGCTGTTGTTTTGAGGTAATTTTTGACCCTTCTCTTCTTCACTTGTCTTGTTTCGTGCTGCATTTTACTTTCTTCGCTGCTATGGTTTGCTTCGCATCACGCGTTCTTGTTTTCAGGTTTTCATTTATTTGGCCTGATTAAATCTAGGTTTCGTTTATAAATGATTTTATACATATTTTAAAATTCTATCACTAGCTTGTTTGGTTGCTGAGAAAGTCAAGGAAAGAGGAGATCTTGTTGACGGTAAAAACAAACAGGATTAACTAGGTCGCGGTGTTTCACTGGTTCTCGAGAAAGTTGGGGAAAACGGAAGAAATTTTCGTTTTTTATTTATTAGCTGTTTTGGTTTGAAGGTGGAAATGTTTTGTTTAGATTGCTCGTACAGTGATTAGATAGTCCCGTTTCCTGCATTTTCTGATTGACCAAACACACTACTCTTTCTCAGAGTCTACTTTTGTTCTCTGCAAAGATCTTTAATATTTCTGAACTGATTCAACTTTCTTGTTACCTGACACATGATGTTGTGGTTTTGAATTTTGCAGGAATTTAGCTTTCAGATCCAAACCTTCTAAAGAGTAGTAATCTGTTTCTCCGACACTCATTCAAGGTAAGTATCAAACCCATAATGTATTAGACACTATCTAAGAGTATAAGTAGCTGAGTTGAGTTTTGTTTTTACATTCTTCGTTGTCAGTTCTTTGTGATTGTGTACCCATCCATATGTTTTTGGTTTCCATTTACAATTTTAACTATTCTACTATTTTATGTAAATAGTACTTTCTGAAGTTTAGTTGCATTTTTTTGGGTTTTTGGGAACCTTTGAATTTGAAACAATCAACCATTAAACTTCAGTGTGATTTTGTTCAATTTCTAATGCATTTGTGCCTTTTTTGTTGAATTCAGATGATGCCACGGCCACCACCAAAGGAAGACTATGCCTTAAAGGAGACCAATCCTCATCTGGGAGGAGGGAAGATTGGCAGTGACAAGCACACAAGCACCTATGACTTGGTTGAGCAGATGCAATACCTCTATGTTCGGGTGGTCAAGGCTAAGGATTTGCCTGGGAAAGATGTTACCGGCAGTTGTGACCCTTACGTTGAAGTTAAGCTTGGAAACTATAAGGGCACAACTCGGCATTTTGAGAAGAAATCTAATCCAGAGTGGAACCAGGTTTTTGCCTTCTCGAAAGATAGGCTTCAGTCCTCAGTACTTGAAGTTAATGTGAAGGACAAGGACTTTGTTAAAGATGACTTCATGGGAAGGGTTATTTTTGATATGAATGAGATCCCCAAAAGAGTTCCACCAGATAGTCCTCTGGCACCACAATGGTATAGGTTGGAGGATAGGAAAGGGGACAAAGTTAAGGGAGAGCTGATGTTGGCTGTGTGGATGGGTACACAAGCAGATGAAGCATTTCCAGAAGCATGGCACTCGGATGCTGCAACTGTTAGTGGAAGTGACGGCGTCACAAATATTCGGTCCAAGGTATATCTCTCTCCTAAGCTCTGGTACCTGAGAGTTAATGTGATTGAAGCTCAGGATTTGCTGCCAACTGATAAGGGCAGGTATCCTGAAGTTTATGTAAAGGCTATATTGGGAAGTCAGGCATTGAGAACTAGAATTTCTCAGAGCAGGAGTATTAATCCCATGTGGAATGAGGATTTAATGTTTGTGGCTGCAGAACCTTTTGAGGAGCCTTTAATTCTGAGTGTAGAAGACAGGGTTGCCCCTAACAAAGATGAGGTTTTGGGTAGATGCGCTATTCCTTTGCAGTATGTGGACAGAAGGTTAGACCATAAGGCTGTAAACACTAGATGGTTTAACCTAGAGAAACACATTGTTGTGGATGGGGAAAAGAAGAAGGAAATCAAGTTTGCTAGTAGGATTCACATGAGGGTTTGTTTAGAAGGTGGCTATCATGTTCTAGACGAATCAACACACTATAGTAGTGATCTGCGACCGACAGCCAAACAATTATGGAAGTCCAACATCGGTGTTTTGGAGGTGGGTATTTTGAGTGCAGTGGGGTTGATGCCAATGAAGACAGTAGATGGTAGAGGAACAACAGATGCATATTGTGTGGCTAAATATGGACAGAAGTGGGTCCGAACAAGGACAATTATAGATAGTCCTGCACCAAAGTGGAATGAACAATACACATGGGAGGTTTTTGATCCCTGCACTGTCATTACCATTGGGGTGTTCGACAATTGTCATTTGCATGGTGGTGGAGATAAGGCTGGAGGGGCAAAGGATCCAAGGATTGGGAAGGTAAGGATTCGTCTATCAACTCTCGAAACTGATCGGGTTTATACACACTCGTACCCGCTTTTAGTTCTGCACCCCAATGGGGTCAAGAAGATGGGTGAAATTCATTTGGCTGTGAGGTTCACCTGTTCATCTTTGTTAAATATGATGCACATGTACTCACACCCTCTTTTGCCAAAAATGCACTATGTTAATCCTCTGACAGTTAGCCAGCTCGATAACCTGAGGCACCAGGCCACTCAGATTGTCTCGATGAGGCTAAGTCGTGCTGAGCCACCGTTGAGGAGGGAGGTAGTGGAGTATATGCTGGATGTGGGGTCCCATATGTGGAGTATGAGAAGAAGCAAAGCTAATTTCTTCAGGATTATGAGCGTAATGGGTGGTTTAATTGCTGTTGGAAGGTGGTTCGACCAGATTTGTAATTGGAAAAATCCAATCACTACAGTGCTGATTCATATCTTGTTTATCATACTGGTCATGTATCCGGAGCTAATCTTGCCGACTATTTTCTTGTACCTATTCCTTATTGGAGTTTGGTATTATAGATGGAGGCCAAGGCATCCTCCTCACATGGACACTCGTCTATCTCACGCGGAGAATGCTCATCCAGACGAACTGGATGAAGAATTTGATACATTCCCTACTTCCAGGCCTGCAGATATAGTGAGGATGAGATATGATCGCCTACGAAGTATAGCTGGGAGGATTCAGACTGTGGTTGGCGACTTGGCCACTCAAGGCGAGAGACTGCAATCTTTGCTAAGCTGGCGAGACCCGAGAGCAACAGCCCTGTTTGTGATTTTCTGCCTGGTTGCTGCCATCGTGCTGTATGTCACACCGTTCCAAGTTGTGGCTCTTCTGGCTGGGGTTTACGTGCTGAGACACCCGAGATTCCGCCATAAGCTTCCCTCTGTGCCTCTCAATTTCTTCAGAAGGTTGCCAGCAAGAACAGACTGCATGTTATGAGCAAAAACAATTTCATCTGTTTTAGATGTAGAAACGAAATGGAGTTTCGTTTTAGTTATTTAGATGTTGAATCGTTGTCTGATGTGTAGGAAGGCTTCCCTTGGAGGTGACAGGTTTTGTGGATTTGCAGTATCGGTTTATCATTAGTATTTATGTTTTGAAGCTTCGGATGTTGTCCATGTTGATCTGTAATCTTGTTGTTTGTATTTTGAATTTAATCTATGCTGAACCATTTGTGTTGTCCATGTTGAGGCTGCGGGTTCATATGTTTTGGGTGTTTTACACTTCGATTCTCTATTCAAATTCTCTGTGCAGACATATGATACATGAGCTGCAACAAGGCACATAGAAAACACACACAGAAACTTGTTGAAATGAGGTACACAGCACATAGAAAGCACATAAGTAATGTTTGAAGGTGTTTGTTTTCAGAGCATGCTGTCAGCTCGAGATGGCAATCTCCGGAAGAAGTTGCTGGGAACTGAAGGTAGCTTGCTCCTGAATCTTGGATGCCGCAGCCAGAAAATGCCAGAAACCAGAGCTATGATCCTGAATGGAGTTATGTAGAGCGCAATAGCTGCAACAAGGCAGAAAACGATGAACAAGCTTGAAGCTCTTGGATCTCTCCAGCTGAGCAGAGCTTGAAGCCTCTCTCCTTGTGTCGCCATGTCTCCCACGACTGTTTGGATCCTCCCAGCGACGCTCCTCAGCCTGTCATACCTCATCTTGACAACAGCCAGACCCTTGGATGTGGGAAAGGTGTCAAATTCTTCGTCCAACTCATCTGGGGGCACTGCCTCTGCCCATGAAAGCTTGGTGTCCATGTGAGGCGGGTGCCTTGGCCTGAACCTGAAGTTCCATATCCCTATCAGGAACATGTAGAGGAAGATGGTTGGAAGAATGAGTTCTGGGTAGCATATGAGAATGAAGAAGAGGACATGGACTAGAAGTGAGGTCACCGGGTTCTTCCAGTGCCTGACCTCTCCAAGCCACTTGCTCATGGACAGCAGGCCAGAGAAGAGTGAAACAATCCTGAAGAAGTTGGCTTTGCTCCTTCTCATGCTCCACATGTGGGAGTCCACATCCAGCATGTACTCAACAACCTCCTTCCTCAACGGCGGCTCTGCTCTTCCCAGCCTCACTGCAACAATGTTCATGGCTTGATATCTCAGGCTGTCCAGCTGGTTCACTGTAAATGGATGCAGGTAGTGCATTTTTGGGAGCAATGGGTGTCCGTAGAGGTATATCATGTTTGCCAGAGAGAGGCAAGTGAACCGAACTGCTAATTGGAGATCTCCCATCTTCTTCACTCCAGAGGGTTGCAGCACAAGAAGCGGGTACGAGTGTGTGTAAATCCTATCAGTCTGGAGGGTGGAGAGGCGGATTCTGACCTTCCCTATCCTCGAGTCGTTCTTGGAATCTCCTCCCAAATGGCAGTTGTCAAAGACTCCCAGTGTGATGACTGTGCAGGGATCGTAAACCTCCCATGTGTACTGCTCGTTCCATTTGGGATTAAAGGTCTCCATGATTGTTCTGGTTCTCACCCACTTCTGCCCATACTTGGCCACACAATAAGCATCAGTGGTCGCTTTGCTGTCCTTTGACTTCATGGAGGGGAGGCCTTGAGCACTCAAGATCCCGACTTCAAGAATCCCAATCGGCTGCTTCCACAGCTGCCTAGCAGTTGGTCGTTGATCGCTTATGTACAGAGTTGATTCGTCTAGCACATGGTAAGCTCCCTCGAGACAGACTCTAAGATGAATCCTGCTTGAGAACTTGAGCTCATGTCTCTTGTCTCCCTCCAGCACACCAAACCCGAACCTCTCCAGGTTGAACCACCGAGAGTGAACTGGCCTGTGATCTAATCGCCTCTCGAAGATGTTCAGTTGCAGGTTTATCCTCCCAATCACCTCATCTTTCGAAGAGCTCGCCTTGTTCTCAACAGTGAGCACCAGCTGTTCCTCAAATGGCTCAGCTGCTACAAACACTAAATCTTCATTCCACATAGGGTTTGTGGTCTTGGTTGGGCACAGTTTGGTCTTGAGTATCTGGTTTCCAACTTGAGCCTTCACATAAGCTTGTGGCACTTGGCTCTTGTCATGTGGCTCCACATCTTGAGCTTCAATGACATTGACTCTGAGGTACCACAGTTTGGGAGAAACGTAGACTTTTGATCTGATGCTGAAAACACCCTCTCCGTGAACTGAGGCAGCATCAGAGTGCCATGCCTCAGGAAAAGCTTCATCAGCTTGTGTCCCCATCCAGACTGCAACCATGACCTCTCCTCTCACTTTACTGTCTCCTCGCCGGTCCTCCAATCTATACCACTGAGGCGCCAAGGGACTGTCCGGAGGAACCCTTGTGGGTACCTCATTCATGTCAAACACCACCTTCCCAATATAATCATCTCTGCCCACCATTTCCTTGTCTCTCACAAGAACTTCAACAACTGAAGACTGGAGCTTGTCTTTGGAGAAGGAAAATACCTGGTTCCATTCCGGGTTTGACTTCTTCTCAAAGTGCTGTGTCTTTCCTTTGTAATTCCCAACCTTCACTTCCACGTAAGGGTCACAACTTCCTGTCACAGGGTTTGTGGGGAGATCTTTGGCCCTCACAACTCGGACATAGAGATAGAACATCTGCTCCACGAGGTCATAAGTGCTCGTGGCTCTTTCGCTGCTGATCCATCCTCCTCCACCGCGTACTACTCCATGCGGCCACCTCTCCCCGAGCTGGGGCCTGGTGTCTTTCAGCTTATAGTCCTCGGCAGCAACTGGATTCATTGGTGCAAGATTGAAGATACAGCAGGGGTTCCCTTCTTCTCCTTGACTGACCAAGAAATTAGCATTTAGTCAGTATAGATATGGGCATCAATATAACTACATCACCTTTCTTTTAACTAACCCTTACCTTTCAGGTGCATGAAAGCTTCTTTGTCTTGCAAATCAGTGATAAGTTCTTGTTTTTTCCAAGAAAGTTGCAGCTCACTAAATGCAGTTATCAATTTTGAAAGATCAAAACTTTCACGGCACTTTGTGATGCTTTGATGCTGAGAAAGAAGCTCCAAGTGCAGTTTCAAAGATGTTTCTCTTCTCTTCTCTTGCTTTCTGGTTGTCAACTTCTAAAAATGTAGCAACAGCCTCCAGAACCAAAGGTGAGTAGAGGCTCTGGAAGAGCATTTTGCTTTGCCATTACACTTTACTATAAAGTAATGGCCATTTTGAATATGATTACCAAATGATGCCCTACTGCCTGAGCTGAGGACAAAGATGGTCTTTTCAAGAATATTTTGACAGTATGACTTGTCTAGTGTTTCACTTCCATGTGGGTGACCCTCACTTACAAGCCGGGCTTCTCTGATGCCATATTAAAGCCTATTCCACTTAAAAGTCGCGATCCCCTTCTGCCCCTTCTTAATTCCACATCTCAAGTTGATTTCACTAGTAAGAGCTTTTAAGACGTTTCATTTTCATGTTATTTTCTTTTCATCTGTACTTGTCACTTTTACTTGGGAAATTGGTTCTCTTTTTTAATACAAGTATCATTGCTAAACTCGGGTTGATGGGTTGAGGTTCCGAGATGGTAAAAAAATGATCTTATGATCAGCCTATTTTGAAGGTGTATTTGGCTGATAACTGTTTTGGACAATAACAGCCAAATTGCTGTCTGTGAAGCAGCAAGAGCAGGTTACTGAGGTAAAGCAGCAGCCAGCAAGAGTTTGGTGGTGTGGTGGAGTTTGAGAAAGCAAAAGCAAAAGCAAAGTTGAGAATTAGAATAAATAAAGGTATGCATATATACATGGCTCCTAAAGAGGCTTTATTATCCATCTTTATTCCTTCCTTCCTTTAATCAATGGAATGCATTTTCATTTTCTTGCTTTCTGGATTGAATTCGGCCAACCTTTCTAGACTTGGCACTCCATTTTGCTTTACAAAGGAAAACAAAAAAGGTAGGTTCCAATTCCGTGGTCCTTTCCCATAGACACAACGTAAATTATTTGAGCGCTCAATCTCTGGATACAGATTGTTGTTTTGCCATATAATAGTGTGAGGTGTTTATGATAAATGTGGCAGGTCTTTGACTCCAAACCATAAGTTCAAGTGCCATACATCTTACTGATCAACCCAACAATATCTTCTGTGAGGTCAGTATTTAAATCTTAGCTGAGCTATGAAATTAAGTACTTGTCATTTCATCCACCACCTTTAGTAAGTCTATGCACTAATCATAAAATTCCAAAGGACAATGCCCAGTTCTCAACATTTGTTTTTGAGAGTTGCACATTTGTGATGGGGCAACCAAATTCATAAAAGAGGATATATATACACACACAGAGGCAGTATTTTTTTTGCTCAGCGAAAAATTTATTTTATTGAGGATAATTAGCAAATAGTCCCAAGAGGGGAACAAGGTGCTCCCATATTGTTAGAAAAAGATTGTTTATGGTACACCGCAACCAATAAATACTTTTAAAAACCAAGCCCTTCTGTTTCTCTTGCTTGGGGTTGTACCATCCATCTTACATAAGTAAAGGTTACAAGTAATTAAAGGATACCACAAAAGCAAGCACAAACCAACCTCTTTGCACATTGTCACAATGGAGACTCCTTCCACTCCAATCTGTCTAGACCATCAACAATTGCCTTGCGGAACTCATCATTGTGAAGAATGAAGGATGACACGTGCCCACCAGTGACCCATCTCACTTCTGAACCCGGCCAAGCTTTCTGAAGCTCTAGCACCGAGTGCTGTGGGATGTATCCATCATCCTGAAATCATTGATACGGATACGGTCGTCTAAGAAATAGGAAATATTCTATATTTTTACATAACAATATTTTGGGGGACTGTCTTAGAAAGTAGCTTTTAGATAAACTACAGGTGATGCATATAATGAATGAAATTGACTGTCTGCAACTGAACATCATAGAGCAGACAGCCAGGCTAATTCCTATAAACTCAGGCTGCAAGGATCATACAAACATATTGATAACATTGCAGTTTATATGATAGAAACTCTTTAATGAGATAAAAAATATGAATCTAATAATGCTCCACCAAATATAAAGAATGATATGTAACAACGACCTAATTTTTAATTAACTTCTCCTGTGGTAACAAGAGAATGAGATTGTGTACTTACAGTAGCACTAACAAATATCACAGCGTTGGGGTTTTTGGGAATCGGAAAGCGTGTGACATCAGTGAGAGACAATACATTTCTCATCCTTTCTTTCACCTCCTCGAGGGTCATTCCAGCCTTTTGCACCGCAAGGTCCTTTCTCAGCGCCTCCCAAGCAGTGCCATGCTTTAATATACCTTCACAGAATGCCACAACGGCAGAGTGCGGAGAAAGGAAAGGAAGTGTTGCAATTGGTGTAGGGTGCAGAGATCCAACCATTGCAGCATGTACTCCACCTAGATCGCAGAAAGGCGATCAGACTATGAAACAAAGATCTAAATTGTAAGTGCATGTACGTTAACATGCATAGTGAACATTGCTAAGGATTTTCATGCATGTGAGCTAATAAGTTTGTCCCAAATAAGTAATTTAGATCACCTTTACCCATGAATGATTAAGTTAAACATGGGCAATGACTTTTGCTATTTTAACTCTTAAAAGGAGGATGTGTTTGCCTTACCCATACTAAGGCCACAAACACCCATCTTGCCAAACCCTGCCTCGTAATCTAACCAATGCAAGAGACTGCGTGTCTCTTCAATGGTAGCTCTTCCTAACAAGAGCAAGTCACTCACACACAACAGTTTTGCACCCCGCTGTAACATAGGGCGTCTTTGTCCATAGAAAGGGCTGCGAATTCCATATTCCGCTTGAATCAGAACCTTATATTTTATATTTTACATAGACAGAAACTAGTAAAGAACCTTTGCTTAAGAGTATTGCAAAATTGGCCTTACCTTTCAAGCACCATAGTTGCAATATTCTGCTTCAACAATGGTCCTCCGAGACGCAATCTACGTTCAAATGTATGGTCTCCGGTACCTGCATGAAGGGGGTATATCTTTTAATACAAACAAGTAACTGTTAAACTAACACTTGTAAGAGAATACACAACAGTTGGAGGGTGCAACTTCAAGAAGATCTACAGCATACAGTCTGATTGTGTTCATAGTTTTAAGCCCGAGTATAAAGGTGGTGGCCAAAGCCTAACTATAGAATGAGTTTTGATAGGTGATAGGTCTATAACACTGGAGAGATTATCACCATAGGCACTGGGTCACTAGCAAGTAGCAACTCTAATCCTTAAGGCATAAACAGATGAACAAATGTATGGTGCGGAAATTATAGATTTCATTTCTGTATTCTTCCATGCTTGCATCATGATAATGGTTGGTTAAGCATTGCCAAAGCCACATTCATTCTTCACCATTACTATATAACCTTGGCTTCAGACTAGAGATGGGAAAAGATCTAACACCAGATCGCACTTAGAGGACAGTAGGCATGAGTTCAAGACTGCTCAAAACAGTTCTGATATAAAATCAGAAGTAGGAGTTTTAGCATCTTCATGCACAGTAAGTTTCAACATTACTACCTGAATAAAAGCTCAGGACATAGCTATAATGGTAATTTGTTGTCTTTGTGAAATAGAGAGGGATAACATTGTCATAATTTACGACTTCTAAGCACTTTCCTAGTAAGTATGGTTGCAAGTTTGGAGCTACGGGACTAGGAGACAGCAGTAATCTCATGACTATAAAACAAAACCATGTACATAGAGTATAAATGCAGTCTGAAACCAGCTAAGAAAATAGGTAGGAGCTATGGATTCACAAAGTTGCTTGTTAAAAATTAAGGCAAGCATCTATATAAAGAACTAAACAGCAAGAATCTAATTTAAGCAAAGGGAAACAAGAATAAGCTCAAACTAGCAACTTCTAAGTCTATAAACATATCTAACCTCTCCTATAACCCAATTCACAGTTGTAAACCATGATGATAACTGCAATGATAGCTGTCAATGTTAACTCTTGCATCGATTAAAAGCAACTAAACACCAATTGATTCATTTGGATATGATCATACAGATCATAAACACACCTATGATGAACTTGAACCCAAACCTAAAACACCAATCAGTAGCGTATTTAACAAATCCTAGAAGCCAATTCACAATTGCAAAACCTAATGATAACTGTAATTGTAGCTATCAAGTTTAATCCTTGTATCAATCTTAAGCAAGTAAACACCAATAAAATCTTTTGGGTATAATCACACGGTAACGGATATAAAACATACCTACATTACCCACAATCCTTCAACACCAAACAGTAACAAAACTAGGCAAGTGAGACATCAGATGAACAAATTGATCTAAGAGAACAAGACCCAAATCACCTGCAAGATGAACCACACAGGCCATATTCTGAGGGGGCATGGATTTGGGAGCGAGAAAGGCAACCCTGGCATTGTGGCTTTCAGGAGGCAAAGCATCGAGGAGCTGTTCATCACAAGGGGTCCTGAAAACACCTTCTCTGAGACAAGTACTCTTTGTCTCCCAAACAGTTTTCCAAATGGGTTGAACCAAAACTGGAGGCCAATTCTGACCTTGGGCAACTGGGAAAAGCTGATTGATTATCCTCTCCAGCATTTCAAGCTTCTGACCACCCCATCCTCTGGAAAAAAATTGCGGGCTTAGCTTGCTCCGGTGCATAAACGCACCATACACATGATCCAGTACATAATGGAGCATCCCAAGATTAACCGAGACCATTCTAAAAGGACTCCTCCAACTCATCGCTGAAAAAGCACCTCTATCACTGCTTCAAACAATCAAAACTGCACTATATCTCAAATGGTGACGATACCCAGAAGGTTATTATCCACCAAACAATCTCCAAACGGAAATTACAAGTCAACAATCTACGAACGAACAGAACCCAGTACTCAAATCGATACAAGAAATGAAATTGAATACTTGGGTCGAAAAAAAATCGATGAAATGTCCCGAATTAAATCAGGAAAACATTAAGGAAACGAAAGTAGATCTTAATCTTACGAAACGAAGGCAAGAGCATGGAGTAATGCAAAGAAGAAAAGGAAATGAGGTTGAAAATACGGAGACTTTGAAGATCAGATTAGGTCCAGAGAGAGAACTCAGAGATTGGATTGAGACCTCAAGGGAAAGGAATTTCCATATTTCGGAGAGGACCAAATGCTATGCTGGTACGAAATTGAAATTAAAATTAAAAATATAAATCAGGGGGCGGAGAATAAACTGCTAATGGCACGTAGGATATGGGCCTCATGTATCTCATGCCTGGGCTGTGACACTTTTTATATGGCCCATCTTCAAGGGAAGATTATAGCCAATTATACTCGGGCTAGGTTTTAAATATAACCTACAGAGTATTTTTGGACCATACAATATGATATAGTTTGTGAGGATTTTGGTTTGGTCTTTTGATTCGATTTTCCCATAGGTTATAGTATGGAACATATGAATTTTGTTACGCCTCTCTACTCGTTATAACCGGTTTAACATCTTAGAGTTGGAATCGTATTTATATCACATTTTTTTAAATCAAGTCTTGAATGAGATAATAGCATATTAAACTTGAAATTGATACATTTCCTCTGGATGTGTCTTTTCACTCTAAACATTGAACTATACTTATGTATTTTGGAAACATCATTTCATTCCAAAACATTGAACCATACTTATGATTTTTGGCTTTTATTAGGAGCACCTTTTTGGTTAAAGGGTCACAACCTTTCCAAAAGAGACATGTTACGAATAGACGTGTCTGTTCGAAACGGTGCCAACTCTCATATTTAAATGATCGAAATTGTTAGGAAATTCATTATCTTCTCGAATCTTCTTCCTACATTTCTCTCATACTGTTTAAATACAAATCAATAGTTATGTCGCCATACTCCACTATTCGTAGCACTCGTTAGTGGTTTAGTCTGTTTTATCTTGGGAGTCAATTGCTCGTTAATCCTTCAAGTGTCATAGAGGGAGCAATATTGTCTTAAGGAAACATCGATCAGCTGGACTCGAACGTTCTTTCACGCACTCTACAACCTGGGTCTCTTAAACGTGTTCGGTACAATTCTTATATGTCATCTACTTAGGGGTGGGCACTTTTTACCCAAAACCAAAACCGAACCGGGATCCAAACCGAAACCGAACCGAAGAACCGAGAACCGTGGGTATCTGATCGGATTTGGATGTCAAAATTGAGAACTGAATCAATTCGGTTTGGTTCCGGTTCTAAGAGTGTAGAACCGCTAATTAACCGTTTCGGAACCGAACCGATTTTGGGGGTTTTAATTAGTATTTTTTGTATTATAATTTTATGTTTTAGCCTAAAAAGAGTTTAAATATGTATAATTTTCACCATAAATTGAACAATGTTTTAATATCACATTAATTGGATCTAATTAAGCAAAACTATATAATTATATTAGAGAACCGGACTCTTAATTTCACAATTAATCATTCAATTGGGTCTAATTGGGTAGAATTGAGAACCACACCGTAGAACCGGGCCCAGAACCGAACCGAAACCGACTTATCGAGTCCGGATTTGGGTCTCCAAAATAAAGAACCGATTGATTGGGTCCGGTCCAGTTCTGACCGGTTCGGTCCGGTTCCGGAACCGTGCCCAGCCCTACATCTACTATGTTCATAATAGTATCATTTGTCATTTACTTTTATAATTAGTGGCCTACACTTAGTACAATGAAAAAAAGGAAATATGTTTCATGTTCAATAAATTGAAATCAATATCGTGAAATCAATTGTTTCGGTTAAAATTATTCAATCTATTAACCAATTTGTTCTATGTAAATTTAATTAAATTATTTGTATGATAAAATAGGGGTTTAATCAATAGTTTGTATGTTTGTATATGAAGCATGGTTTGTAAGTGAATGAATCTTTCTCTCAACCTACCCCGTAAAGAACTTGGGTTGTTAAAGTCCAATGTATGAATCTAAACAACCTACTCCGTAGCCTCATTCGAGTCGCGCAAAATATTTAACATCATTTTACGCAGATGCCACCATTCAAAACAATTCGCCTCATTCGTTCGTTGATTTTTTGTTTTGAAATTACAATACTAATATCCTACCTACAACATATTCTCACCTATCAAAACTGTTGCACATTGAACTCTAATCTCAACCCAAGGAAGAGCATTTGGACTACTGTGCCAAGTAGCAGGTTCACGTTTGTTCATTGATACCATGCGATGTAGATTTGGGAAATCCCAAATTGGGGATCGGGAAAACCATAGATCTCAATTCATGCATCTTCCTCGATTCTCAGACGAGTGGATAAATCTCCATTGGCGACCTCTCTCGCATATTGCATCTCAACCTCAATTCCACTATCATACTTCTGAAGTCACCATTTTTGAAATCAGTGATCGTCTTCAAGCTTCTCTTTCTTATTTTCAAGTTTATGGAAGGTAGCTCTTTTTTCCTCTTACTCATGCGAGGAAGGCGGGAGGTTGGCTTCCTGGTCGAGATGGTGTTTGGGCCTTCGGCTCTTCGGTAGCGAAACCGATCTAGGGACATATTTGTTTGTTACCGATTAATGTTTGTGAGCGTTTAATGTTGGTTAGCGTCCCTCAATAGTAATATTGGTTAGTCTGTTTTATGTTTTGGGATTGTTGGCGTATGCTACCCTCGATCCAAAATCATGTGTATATGGGTATAATCGTGTAGAGCCGTGAAAATCCCGGGTAAGATGGATCGAGGAGTAAGCCCCTCGTGGTATTTGTTTAGGTGCTTGTTGGTGCTTTGGGAGATTGAACGGCATGATCTATAAGAGTGGGATTGTCCCACTCGCATTTGGATTTAATGAAATGATTTTCCTTCTAAAAAAACTAAACATATGTGAAAAGCTTATGTCATACTTGAGGAGACTTAACTCACGAGCTTTATGAATTAGAGACTTAAGTATAATAAGACTTCCGCACCTACTGATAGGTGCAAGAACTTTGTGACATACATGATACTTGGATCTTGCGCAAATAAAATTTATTGGGTAAATTCCACATGACCCCCCTTAACTATAAGCGTGTCTCACATGACCCCCCTTAACTACAAAATCAATCTGTGAGGTGCCTTAACTATCCAAAAATTCTACTTTACCTTTTTTTGTTGACTTTTTTTAAAATTCGTTTAAGTTTTTGTGAAATGACGAAAATACCCTTGTATCTGAAAAAATTAAAATAAATAAATAAAAATGATTTTGAACTTTTTTTTTTCTAATTTTCTCGTTCTACAAAATAAAGAATAAAATTTTGTTAATAGTAAAAATAATTTTTAAAAAGTTTTTTTTATAAAAAAAATTTAAAAATAAAAATTTACTTTTAAACATCGTTTTTTATTTTTATTATTTTTCATAAATATTTTTTTTGAATGAAAAATTAATACTAAAATATCATTTTTATTCTTTATTTTGTACAACGAGAAAATAGAAAAAAAAAAGTTCAAAATCATTTTTTATTTATTTATTTTCATTTTTCAGATAAAAAGGTATTTTCGTCATTTCACAAAAAACTTAACAGAATTTTGAAAAAAGTCAACAAAAAAAGGTAAAGTGGGATTTTTGGATAGTTAAGGCACCTCATAGATTGATTTTGTAGTTAAGGGGGGGTCATGTGAGACACGCTTATAGTAAAGGGAGGTCATGTGGAATTTACCCAAATTTATTTTTGAAATAACTTTGTTAAAAGTCTAACCCACGTAAAAGTTGAAGTTGATAGGTGAAAACTCACACTATTATTTAAGCTAAACCTTAAATGGGTCAAACCGTGTCGTTGGGTAGCACACAAGCGAACCTGCCATGGTACCCGAAAATCCAGATCCAACTTGAACATCCCCATTTTCTCGTCCTTTAAGTTTCCAATCAAAGCACTGGATCATGGCTCCGATGGTGGGGTGCATGACCGTCAGTGCATGCATCGCACCGAAGCAGCCCCTTCTGCCCCCACCAAAGGGGATGAAACTGTGATCCAGCTTCCTCACCACCTCCATCGCGCTCACCTCTCCGCTGTCCTCAACCCATCTCTCCGGCACAAACTCGTCCGGATCCTTCCACGTGGCGGGGTCCCGCATGATGGCGTAGGCGTTGATAAGCATCCTTGACCCGGCCGACACGTCGTAGCCGTTGATCTTGCAATCTTTGGTGCACTCCCTGGGTATGATGGGAGCAGGAGAGTAGAGCCTCATGGTTTCCTTGACCACAGCTCGCAGGTATGGGAGGTTGGGGATGTCCGATTCGTTGACCAACCTGTTGTTGCCGACCACTACAGACAACTCATCCCTCAACTTTGTCTGGATTCTTGGGTGGTCGATGAGCTTTGCCATCGCCCATTGTACTGACGCCGATGAAGTATCGATGCTTGCTAAAAATAGCTCCTGATCATCATCACAATAAAATATTATTTTTTAGTATGTTAAAGTTCGTTTATTTAAAAACTCAACTTAATTATAATTAATAAGAAGTTTATAAAATTCAAGTAATTATAGTAGACTCTATATTTCTTCAATGTTAGACATACACCCGTGTTGTTGTCATTCATCACATGAAAATTAGATTAAAAATTATCAAACATAATGGAACAATATTGAGATCCATTCAGTTACAAACTATGAACTTAGTACAAATCGTGCAAGTGGTGCTGATATAACGTTGACGTGGAACGTGAGTAGTTATATATATATATATATATATATATATATATATATCAATTCAATTACTATCATTAGAGTAATAACTACCAATTAACAAGTACCATAATCGCATGTGGATAAAAACAAACAAACATAATTACATATTAACAATTCATAAATACTTAATTCGAAGTTAAATAATATAAAAATTAAACTAACCACACCAATTAAATTAATAATTATCAAAATAATCAAGACTTTACTTCAAAGCACTCACAATTTGTACCAAAACAATTAGAAACTTATACCAACACAATGGAATAGCCAAGACATTTTCAAAATACTCACAATCTTATACCAAAACACTCATAATGTTGACCCCATAACCTTATACTCAAAATGGTTGGAAAGTGAACCATTATGAGAAAAGTCAATACCTTTCTAAAAACTCGATAGCTTATAGCAAAACAGCCTAAACCTTATACCAAAATACTAAAGAGCTTATAAACCACCCAGTTTCAACTAATTTAATGTAATAATTATCAATTAATAAGTACCATAATTACATGTGGACGAAAAAACAAACATAATTACATATTAACAATTCAATAAATACTTAATTCGAAGTTAAATAATATAAAAATTAACACACCAATTAAATTAATAATTATAAAAAACCAATACTTTACACCAAAGCACTCACAACTTTATACCAAAACAATTAAAAACTTACACCAACACAATGGATAGGTCAAGACATTTTTAAAATACTCACAATCTTATACCAAAACACTCATAACTTTATATTCAAAACGGTTGGAAAGTGAACTATTATGGGAAAGTCAATACATTTCTAAAACACTCGATAACTTATAGCAAAACAACCTAAACCTTATACCAAAATACTAAGGACCTTATATCTCAGCCAGTTTCAACTAATCTCACGAGGGTCCTTGCGTGATTTTGACTTCATTTGATATAATGCTTTGAATGTTGTATTATAAGGTCTTGAGTATTTTGATATAAGCTCTCGCATGATTGGGACAAACTCTATACATAGAAGATCTTATCCAGACGTGTACATCTAGTTATAAATTTAATTAGTGTAATTTTTATATTATTTAACTTAATAATAATATTTATTGAATATGCAATTAGGGTAATTATTAAATGATAATATTTAATTACGGTAGTCAGGAAACTCATAATTATGATAATTAGAAAACATGTGATATTTAATAAAGGGATAATGTCACATAACTACTCCTAAATTTGACGTATTTTCACCTGATTACCTTTAAAAATTTTTTTTGACTTTGTGGGTACCCTAAATTTTCAAAGTTCTCACCGTTAATACTCAAAGCCATCTTCGTCCATTTTTTTTCTTCAAAAATCTGTTAATTTCAAGGTGAAAAGACTAAAATGCCCCTGAAAGTCTTTCTAATTTTCAAATCATGCCCTTTTACTCTCAATCCTCATCTTTCTCCATTGGACCTACGACGCCATTAACTCCGCCCTGTCTGTCGCGTTCATGGCGGCGTCGCCGGCCTCCGGCGGGTGGGCGGTGTGGGCCGTCACCTTATGGACACCGACATGGTCGGAGCTTAGAAGAATGTCGCCTTCGTCGGAACAGGTGATCTTCGCGAAGCTCATGGTGCCGCCGGACAAACCAACCTTTCATCTTCCCAAAGTTAGATTCAAAAAATTCAACCTTGCGATTCTCAATTAATGTTTTCCATTTACTCTTCCAATTCATTAATTTGTTGACGAGGGCCAAAAGATGTCCCGGAGATCAAGCCTCCCTCGCTCCAGTAATTGGCCAGATCTGCAAAGAGCTTCGCGACGGGTGCAGAGTAGGACGACGACGGGTTCCGAGCAGGAAGGCGGGGACGGCGGCGTAGGCCTTGCCGGCATCCTCCGTCGAGTCGAGACCCATATCCAGCGTGGAGCTCCGCCGACGAATCACAACCAGCTCGTTCCTATTGTGAGAACCGGCCACCAATTCGACACTGGCCTCCATTGCCTCTCGCCCTTTCCTTCATAATTCAAAACACCCAGATCTATCCTCTACCTCTCAAGATCTCTCATTTGCTTTGTGGGTTCTTGAAGGGGAAATAGAAGGTCGGGTCTGTATCAGTTTAAGAAAGGATGCGCGAGGAAAAGGAAGAAGAATTAGAAATTGCAGGTGAGGTATGGAGGAAGAAGAGAGAGAGAGCTCAAAGGGCACATTTTGAAATTTAAAACAGTTACAGGGGCATTTTAGTCTTTTCACCTCAAAATGTAACAGATTTTTGAAAAAAATGGACGGAAATGCTTTGGGTACTAACGGTGACAATTTTGAAATTTTAGGGTACCCACAATGTTAAATTTTTTTTTAGAGTTAGTCAGGTGTAAATGTGTCAATTCTAAGGGTAGTCAGCTGACATTATCCCTTTAATAAATTGATACCCACCTATACCCACGTTAGCACCCTCATCCAACGTGCATGCACCTCAGCCCGCGTCGTGTCATCCCGGATGTGCACATCCCTTCATCCACCTGCTCTCTTCGATTTTGTACAATTCAATGATTTCTAAATCTTATGACCCCTCCCACCTCTCATCCTCCGTCTTCATCTTTAAACTTCCATCCAAAAACCAGGCTTCATGGCTTCAAGACCTACTCTCCAAATTTAGAAAGGTTATCTCCATTAAGATTCTTTAAAAGACAAACAAATATGGCTAGTCGTTTGTTTTTGCTGGCTCAAAAGTCCTTCGGAAGCAGAAAAAACCATCGTCGCTTTCAATGGCACTCGCTTCTCTCATGGTTGGATCATAGTCGATGATGCTCAAAACTCTCCAAATCTCCTACTCAAAACTTTTTCCCACAACATCTCGCCGCCGACCAACCTGTTTCTCCGGTCTTCAAAAAACGCCATGTCCAATAAGTCTTAACCCTATCTTATTCCTCCCAATTCCAACCCAACACCGACTTGTTCAACCTCTTGCATTGATGTCCTCAACTCCCACCTCACGATTAATTTCTCCCCCAATTTGCTGGAAATTGCCCGCTCAGATTTGAGTGTCAAATTAATTTTTGGAAGAATTCATCCAGGTTGGTGCTTAAAATGTTGAAATCTCTTCCCTTGACAATAAGAGTCTTCATCATCTCCTTCCCCAATAAAGAAACATTATCCGACATGGAACGTTCGGGATAGAGTCTATTCCAGCGTTGGTTTGTCGAAGTAATTGATAAACCAAACCTCGTGGATCTAGACAGTTCTTTCAAATAGATTTCAATTCAAGGCATTCTCATTATGGCTTGGTCCTCGGACACTATGTTCGGCGAGGTAATTATTAGAAAACCAACTCAACTAAAAGTTTAAGCTTATAGTTGAAGGATCAATTATAATTTTATACTCTAACATGCGCCCTCACAAACAAACCTGTTTTAAGGTTTGGACGTGCATATTTTTTTTAGAAAAGGAGATTGAGGAGCCCATAATAAGTTAGAGGGCTATTTTTTAGAATAAGAGATTTATGGAGGCCCGTATAGAATAAGAGTAGAGCATTCGAACTCGTGTCCGCAAGGTAAAACTACCTCTAATACCGTCTTAGAAGACCAACTCAACTAAAAGCTTAAGCTAATTGTTGAATGATCAATTATAGTTTTATACTCTAACAATAATTAACCTCTTCAGCCTCAACCCCAACATGCCTTTGCAGTTCGAGCCACCCTTTATCCCAATCGGCCTCATTAGTGCCGTCGACAAAATCATCCCGGATGGATCAGCTTCGGCTCCGCCACTGAATTTGCTCCAGGTGTGTCGGTTTTGGCTTTACTCTCTAGTTCTTGGCGGCGATACCTCTTAAGCAGTGGAAATCGAAGATGGTGAGCTTTTGGTGGTCAATCGTTCTCCAGCCTCCGGCGACGATTCCTCTCAGGCGGTCGTTCTGGACGCCTCTGTTCTCGAAGCATCAGAGTCAATGGTCGGCGTCGATTCTGGTGCTCCACGCGATTCGTCATCGCCAGTGTCGGTCTCGACTCCCTCAACGACTGGAAGTACCGACCCTACCTCTGGCTTCATCGGTTTAGAAAAGTCTGTGGCCGATTAAGTTGTTTTGCTGATGTTGGGTGTGGTAGCGCCATCTCTGGTTTCCTCTCCGGCAACGAATCAGTCCGTGTCGATTTAGTTTTCGGCGTCCCTATCTCTGCTGGTGCTTCAATTATGGCCGCCACCGCCGATTCAGTTTGCGAGGAGGCGCCGTTTCAGCCTCCCAAAGAGCACACGTCTATGGTTTCTCTTGAGGCGCTGAAATGTTTAGATGAGGAGGGTTCTGGTGGGCCCTCTCTGCGGCCCACCTTTTACCCTTCTGGTGGGCTTCGACCAACCGAGCCTTCTCCAACCCATGGAGGAGCTTAATTTTATGCAAAAATAATGCTCATGATAAAACCTAATCTACTCAATGCATAGTCAATCAGTTTTGGTTGAAATTTTTGGATTGAGACGGAATAGACGGCCACTATCCTCGTCATCAAGGTTTATAGAATTTGCATCTGATACAATCTTATCTTTTAAATTTCAATTTTAATTTCAAACTCAATTTCATTGTAATTTAGTGATTTTAATATCTGATTTAATCCTAGCTCTTGGTCTTGTCTTAAGACCATTAGTTAGTTGTACTCAATAAATCTTCAATTCGTTGAGAATTTTTTTTTGATGTAAAGTATAATATTTGTACTTAATTTTCCCTCTATATACACAACTTATCTACCATCATAATGTACCTTGACCTATACATTCCCTTGTTTTCATGTCAAGTCTAAATCCTATCCTTGTAATATATTATAATAATAAGTTAGAACTTAGAAGAATACAGGATAATAAGACAAACAACTCTTTGTTTATATAAATTGGTGAGACGAAGCACGTGTTCATATGTTTCATGAAATCAAACACTATAGGTTGTTGCTGATCTGTAGTCTCCATCGTACACATCACGATATAAAAGTCTGCATGTTACAACATTAATTTCACTTCATTTACTAATAAATTAAAGGTGCAATTTTATATATCTCCAAGAATATATGACACGTGGGTTCATTTCCATGAATATGCACTTGTGCATGTGGTGAACATCATAAAAATATTAGATAATCTTAAGCAGGCAAAAGTGTGTAATTCCCCGTAATAGCCTCACATCTAAAATATACAAATCTTAATCGATCTAATTAATTAATGGTTTACTTGTGAGTCTGAATTATTAATATGTTTTACTTAAGAAGTCATTTAACGTAAAACATCCACTATTTTACATGTTAAAGCTCCAACTCCTTATAATTAGTGCTGATGATGAATAAGTAAGTGGATACTTACTATAAAAACTATATTGAGCATCATGATAAAATGCATTAATATATATTCAGATGAAGAACTTAAGAGACTTACCAAGAAGAAAAATTTGATCTGATTTCGAGTAATCTTGACTTGGGCATTGGGATCTGTATACGATCTCAAGACAATGTCCATAAGATCCAAACCTTCAGTCTCCAATGATAAATTGTCTTCATATAGTTTCATGATCTCCTCCAAAACCCTATCATATTCCCAAAGCGAAGCCTTAACCCTCTTGGCACTCCCGAAAGGGTCCAACCTCCTCATCGGACCGAACGTGGCGAAAACGCCCAGCCTCGCCGTGGAGTCCATAATGTTGACGAACAGCTCCCTCATCTCCTTTGCTCCGGCGGGGTTCTCCGAGTACCTCCTGCTCAGCGCCATCTTGCACATCAAGTTGTTGGTCAACGTGGTGAACCCTTTGGTCAGATCGCAACCCTCTCCCTCCCTGGAAGCCGCCATCGTTGACTTCACGAGCGCAACGATCTCTTGCTCCCGGATATCGTTGAAGCGGTCGAGCTGAGCTCCGGCGAAGAGCTTTGTCACGCATAGCTTTTTCATGAATCGCCAGTAGGGGCCGTAGGGGCTGGTGATGAAGCCGCTGTCGGGGTATATGTTGCAGTCGTTGGGACCGAAGACGAACTTGGAGGAAAAGTCGGCTTCTTGGTCTTTGAGGATTTGTTTGGCCGTGTCGGCCGTGGAGGCGACGATGAAAGGCGACGGGCCTATGCGGATCTGCATGAGGGGGCCGTAGCGGTGGGATAGGGTTAGGAGGGATTTTGGGAGCCTGGAGGCGGTGAGGAGGTGGAGGTGCCCGATGAAGGGGATGGCCGGAGGGCCTGGCGGCCGGCGGAAGGCGGGGGAAGTGGGTTTCCATTTTTTGATGACCAAGAAAATGGAAAGAAATGAAATGAACAACACAAAGCTATATTGCACAATTACTTCGGACATGGTAATTGGCGTGAGAGAAGGAGTGGTTTTTGGACCGTCAGGAATGAAGCTTGCGAGAAGCATTATATATAAGAGATAACTCCTCATCAGTGAATTTTTCAAAAGTGTCATTTTAATATATGCACTATTTTTATGTGTCATTTTACCTTAATGTCCTTAAAACAGATGAAAAATATACCGTTTAACTTTCAAATTTTATTAATGTCAAAAATACCTATTTATTTAAAAAAATCAAAAAATATATTTTTTAAACCCATTTTTTTTTAAAAATAATTTTTTCAGGGAATAAATAATAAAAATTGATTTGAATTTTTTTACATTTTTTATAAAAAAATATCATAAATAAAAAATAAACGTTGTTCAAATTCGTTTTTTTATTTTTAATGTTTTTTCGAAGTTTTTTCTAAAAAAGTAATAATATTGAAATTAGTTTTTAATTATTTATTTCATAAATCTTTTTTTAAGTTTTAATTTTTTTAGATTATTTTAAAATCCTAATACAAGGGCAATATGGACATTTCATATCAAAATTAACTATGTTAGAAACGGTGACACTTAAAAAAACTTCGCCATAATGACATGAAAATGTGTTAAACTTCACCGTAGTGATCAAGAATTATCCATATATATAACAAAACAACTCGTGCACAGACACCTGAAACGTCTCACGAAATTTGTTTGTGCGTTTTCTTTACAAATTTACGAAACTGTTTAATCTGTTCATCCCTTTCTCACTCATTTTACGGGATCATAACCATCTCTGATCCTCTCTACGTAATATATGAAAATTCGGTTAACAATATCAGATAACTATATACCGAAAAAGTACATACATTATTTCATCGAAATCACAAGAAGTATAATAAACTACATGCACTCTTTTACGAAAATCACAACAAATATAATATTCATTGTGTAAAATTTACGCACCTTCTAATTCACTAAAATATTACAAAATGCTTTTTCGCATTTTCGACTGCCCATCTAATACTAAGAGAGATTATATGAACTATAGTATTTGTGTGTGAGGCTTAATATATGGTAGTCGAGAAATTATGAAACTACACTTGTCGGAAGCTTGTACCGAAATTACGAAAATACTATTTTCGAGAGAAAAAACGCGAGGGAGAAGTAGTGGGGAAGGAGATGTGGGAGATTCTGCTAAGTTTTATATAAATAAATTGTAATAGGTATTTTACGGTGTGTGTCATTACAAATAATCTTATTACGACGCACACAGTGAAATACGTTATCACAATTTAACAGTCAGCTCAACGACTCAATTTCAAACCGTTAGAAGCTAACGGTAAGTTCTTAGTCAATGGTCAACGACTTCGTAACGGCGTATATGCACATGTGTGCCGTTACAAGTCAACGTTACTAACAACGTATTTCTAAAGATACGTCGGTATTCCATTTGTAACGGCGTATTGTGTGCGGTACACCATTACAAATTGTAACGACATACATTCCTCCCTTACACCGTTAATACGAGGAAAACTGATAGTATATGTAGGAAATGATATAATATATTATTGATATATACACTAATCAAGCCTTACAAAATTAATTAATATTGTATATAATTAGAATAAATAAGAAATATTCGAAATAATTTTTTTTTATATTGGATTGATGTATATTATAAGAAGAGTATAGTCTTTTATACATACCCTAGACATAATTTAAACAGGAAACCATAATAAGAAACTTACGCCATTGATCAAAAG